>CM069159.1:36384699-36984699 GCA_035221665.1 Okamejei kenojei | reverse complement strand
ACCTTCTTGGATCCCATGAGTGTACACTCCGCCAGATTAACTGCTTTAAATCCCATTCCAACATTTGAAATAACAAATTTTACTTATTTTTCCCCTGTAGCTTTGCACAATATTTCTCCACATATTTTTGTAATATAACAAGCTCACCGGCAGTGGCCATTATCGTAACTAACAAACTAACCAAGAGGAAAGGATGCAAAAGTAGGTTTTGTGAGTCTGAAGTACAGTCCCGATCCGAAATGGTGCATATCCATCCCCTCCACAGATGCTGCCTGACCCGCTGAGTTATTCCAGCAATGTCGCTTTTGCTCAATGATTAAAGCTCGTTGATCTTTCCTCCCCCCCCCCCCCCCCCAAATTAGCACCATGTTACAATAGCTCTTCTGGTGGGGTGTAGTCCCAATAGATCCCAGTCATCCTATATATTAGGTCAGCACAGCTGTAGACTTGCTGCCTTAAAGCACCAGAGACCTGGGTTCGATCCTGACCTCGCGTGTACCTCCCGTACAGAGTTTGAACGCTCTACCTGTGAACAAGGTTTTCTCCGGGTGCTCTAGTTTCCTCCCACACTCCAAAGACATACAGGTTTGTAGGTTAATTGGCCTCTGTAAATTGTCCCTACTGTGCATGATGGTGCTAGTGTACAGGTATTTACTGGTCAGAGCAGTTGGTTGGATGAAGAACCAGTTTCCAGTCTGTATCTCTAAAGTAAAGAATTATCAATGGCACTAATAAGGAAATAATAAGAGAACAGCGTGGCCAATTAATCAGGTCAAGTCTTTCTGCTGACTGGTTAGGATGCAACAAAAGTCTTTCACTCTAACCCCAACTTTTACTTCTGTACACGTGACAATAAACTAAACTCAAACTCCTGGAAACTTTAATAGGAAGATCTAATTACAGAGGAAGGGACCAGAAGGGAAGCTTTATTAAACCTCCTGAAACATTCAAGACAAGACAATTTGTTGGCAAGTGTACCGGCCAGAAGCTGCAGATCAGTGGTTTTAGGTGAAGATTAAACGTGCCATCAATGCAGACATAAAGATAATGTGCAGCATCAGTAACCAACTATCGCATCGCGCTAGATCTCAACCTCTGCTGTCCCCATCACCGTGTGGTTGTGGTGTAGTCTGGTCTGGCCAAGTGCTGCTTTAACTCACTTAAGACACAGCTCATCAAGCAAATACCACTGTTTACTGACGCAACTAGATCTCAACTGAACAAGCACACTGCAGACAATATTACAGTAGTCAACCACGACTACCTCTCAAAGTAGCAACAACCTGTTAACCAAAAGACAGACATTGTGTTGCATCGTTAGATATCTTATAACACAGCAATAGTCAGGTTAAGGCAGAGTGATAGGGTGAATGTATGAACTGCATTTGAAGGCTGTGGGTCAGTACTCACTGGAGTTTAGAAAGATGAGGGGAGGGGGGGGGGGGGGGGGGGATCTCATTGAAGGCTACCGGATAATGAAAGGCTTGGACGGAGTGGATGTGGAGAGGAAGTTTCCGGCAATGGGAGAGTCCAGAACCTGAGAGAATGGAGATGAAGGAATATCTCAGGCCCGTACGAAGCTTTTCAAAAAGGGGGTTGGCATTACAGGATTCCAAAAATTTTATGTGAAATACTGTGTATGCAGTTCACATCACAAGCGGGAAGCCTCTCACGTCCGGTTCCAGGGCCCGCTTAAGGGCCCTGAAAGCTCTGCGGTTTTAGATGCTCTCTGGTGCATTCTGAGCCTTATTTTGGAGCTTTTTGCACCAAATGTATGACCAATATTTCAGAAATAATTTTGGTTGAGTCAAGAGTAATGAGTGGGTGGAATGGGATGATTGGGATCATTGTTGTATACATTTTTTTTTAAGTTAAGAATTGTTGTCCTTGTTTTAATAATCAAGTTGTACAATGTTATGTAAAATGTTATAAAGGAGCATGCAAAAACTGCAAAAAAAATACTGTAAGTTTTTGCAGTAAAGAAAACCTTTTTTAAGAAATTGTTTTGTGTTGATTTGATTGCCTGTTACTGTTAGACTGTGTTAGTGTGTGCAGTGCACCTTTAATGGTCCTCCTGACCTAACAACTTCACATCACATCAACCTCAACATGAAATAGTTCAGTTTTCCGAGAATGTAACTGTGCAAACCTACTCACCACTTTGTCCAAGTCATGGGCAAAGTCATAGTGAATGTGCATTAAGGCGAGTGCAGACAGCCCGTCATTGCTCATGGAAGTCTTGGTGTAGTGATACGGACACTCGTGTACACTGCATATATTGGGAAAGGAGAGGTTGGGGGGCGAGAAAGGCGAGGACTGGGGGTGAGGTACCAGCGGGGGAGGAAGGGGATGCAAGAGCCCGGTGGGATGGGGGGGGTGCGGGTGTCGGGTCACGGCCGCTGCCAGGACTGGTTTTAGATTGAGTCCTCCCGCCCGGCTACGGGAGAACGGTCTCCCGTACCAACAGCCAGCAGCGGACGGGACCCGCTGGCGAGGCTCCGACGGCGCGGATGGAGCCGATGGACCGGGCGGGCAGACACCGCACCCCCCCCCGAGAAACGGGAACTCCTTTTTTTCCCCAAACCATCCCGCGGGTCGGATTGGACCCTCCGCGGGTAGTTTAACACCCCCGATATAAAACAAACAGATTCCCCCTCCCCGCAATGCAACATTTCACGGTCGGTCCCACTCACACAAACTAGGCCCGGAGCATCGAGGCGATGCATTGAAAATGGCGGTGATCTGATCCCGCCCACTGCGCATGCGCAGAGAGATGGCGTCATTTTGCGTCCCTTCTGCGTCTTTGGTCACCAGCGTCTCCCCACTGCGCCGGCGCGGATGGTCGCAAATTTTTATTTCTTCTGGAAAAAAAGGGGGGTGCGGTCGCACACAACGCAACCCCCCTTCAGACGGCCATGTATCTTTAGCCAGAGGGTGGTGAATCTGTGGAATTCATTGCCATGGATGGCTGTGGAGGCCAAGGCATTGGGTATTTTTAAGACAGAGATGGATAGGTTTTTGATTAGGAAGGGGGTCAGAGGTTAGGGGTAAAGGCAGGGGAATGGGGTTGAGGGGAAAAAATAAAACATGATCAAATGGCGCAATAGGTTCGATGGGCTGAATGGCCTAATTCTCCTCCTATGCTTTATGGTCTTATAGGAAGGAAAGCAATAATCGCCCCCAATGGATAAAATACGAAGTTCTTCACAACCAACAACAGCACGACAGTTCTAATGCTCTTGTGATGAGTAATCTCTTGCTCCTGTTACCCACTTCCCATTCATAACCAGACCATTTATTATTAACTCAACAGGTCAGGTAGCATGTGCAGAGAACGAAAATGAGTCAACATTTCATCTTCAACAATGCTTCATCAGAACTGTCATCTGGAGTTGGATGTAGGGTCATGGGACTCGTTCTCCCAGCATTACCTTGATGCGTTTCCAATTTCTAGCAACTGGCCTTTGCTTCAAATACTTCAATAAAACCTTGCACTTTGACAATGCTGGTCACCACCACGGGATGCGAGGAGGGCGTTGCTCTTTTCCCCCACAATGGCCCCTGCGCGAGCTCAGTGTACCCAATGACAGGAATGTGGTTTATCAAATTACCCAGGAAATGGTACCTCTAACAACAGAACACTGCCTACTGCAAAAGTATTAGTAGATTATTACACAAGGCTCCAGAGTGGGATTTCAATCCTGGAATTACTGGATTATGTCGGACTTTTCAAAACAATACATTTTTTGTACATTTTCATCAGCAGAAAAGCTTAAGGGAAAACTGCCCAAATCTACAGTATATGGTCATGTCACACACACCAGAAATGTTCATTTTTTTCTCCAATGAATGTTAACTATCAGTGGCGTGGAATGGCAAAGAATCCATGATGTTCATTATTCTGAGGAGAAGCATTTGAGTTTTCCTTTGCAGGCCCTCACGGTCAACTAATAAAATCACCACTTTGCTTTGTGTTCAAGAGGTAAATGTATTCACTACACACTGCCTTGCCCTGATACGTAAAATCAATTTACCCAGATTTGGAGACATTGAACATCAGTTCTAAGACTAACATATCGCTACATCAATGCACAGTGGCTCATCGGGCACATCCATCCAGGGTCATGGCTGATCTCTAGTATTGCTCTATCTGGGCTTTGTATGTTCTTCCTGCTCCAAGCACTGCAGTTTTCTGTTACATGCCAGGTACACAAACCAGTAGCTTAACTGGCCACTGTAATTTACCCCAGTGTTGGCAAGAAGTACCTGAATCATTGTGGAGTTAATGGACATTTGACAAAGGATAGGTGAGGGGCAATATTTGGCGTAATGGGACTGCTCTTAGGACCAACGGACATTGAGTAGCCAATTGCCAACCTCTCTCTCTCTCTCTCTCATGAGAAAGTATGAAACAAAACATGAGAGAGAAAGCTCCACACTTCCACCATTAACAAATTTGCCCGTGTCACTGAGTGATCACCATCTGTCCATTGTGATGCCAAAGTAATGCCCACATAATACACAGCACTGGGCAAACCACTTCCTGCTGCAAATGATCTAATTCATGAGGTAACTTCAGTTGATCCAGTATTAATAACACTTGGTAAACATTTCTCCAAACAAAAGACGGAGTAAGCCTCAATAACTTCACGGATGTTGTAACATTCTGTAAAACCATGCACCCAGCTGTTCTTCCTGCCCTGGATAACAGACCCTAAAGCCTTGGTCAAGTGATTACAGGCCCGAAATCCTTGGTCAAGTGATTACAGGCCCAAAAGCCTTGGTCAAGTGATTTCAGGCCCTGAAGCCTTGTCAAATGGCCTGAAAAAAAACATACTGAACAATGAGATTTATGATGTGCATTTCTCTCAAAGGCACAAATATTTCACCACCACTTCTGTCCGATCTTTCTTCATCCCTCTCCTTCCTTTTGTTTCTCCACCTTAAACCCTATTCCTGGGAATGTTTATTTCCAAGTTTTCCACATTGCAACAAAAAGTTATCAACCTGAAACATCCATACTGTTTCTTTCTCCACAGATGCTACCCAATCCGATGAGTATTTGCAGCACTTGCCATTTTTATTTTACATTTCTAACATGTGCAGTACATTCCCCTCAAAATAAAATTCTGTTTTCTCCCTGTCTGGAAAGCCACTGGAAACCGCGAATGCTGAAGAGACATAAAGTGGAAAATAGAAATGATGGATTTGTTTGCAACTGAGCTCCAGTTTACCACCCAATTAACACAGGGACGATCAGCACAGGAAAGAAGTTACACAACAAACGTCTTTGGAAAGAATGATGGAAGAGCAAGTCTTTGTGTTTACTGTGGCTAGAATACTAAGGCTTGCATTCCATTACAGCAATTGTGTGCAACAATAATTGATTTCATTAGAAATGGTAGCTACACTACTAATGGAGCAACCTCAACACCATCTCTGCAAATGGTCTGGATTATAGAGGATGGCACGGTGGTAGAGTTGCTGCCAGAGACCTGGGTTCAAACATGAGCACTTGTGGGTTTTCTCCAGGTGCTCCGGTTTCGTCCTACATTCCAAAGTAGTACAGGTTTATCAGTTAATTGGTTTCTGTAAATCGTCCTAATGAGTAGATTTTTTTTCTTGTTTTAAAGATGCAATTTAAATAAATATAAAAGTTTCATCCATCTGCTTCCAAGGACTGCGTGCGTTTTTCAGAAAAGGCAAAGTAGGAATGTTGCTTTTTCCGGCCAATTTCAAAATTAAACGGGTTGTTAGTAAAGAAACGGCAGGAATTAGGAGAATGGCAGTTTGTGTTTCCCCAGCCTGCTACTGTACATGCCTCCTGATCCCACACTCTGCCACTTTACTTCACTAAGTGTTGCGTGCAGCATCTTTCAATGTATAATCACCCACAGTCTGCTTGTAATTTGCAAATAAACAACAATTACCCCGGCCCACGCAAACACCATCCTTGTTGTCAGATGGATGCAGATGATGCATATTTACTTTGGTCGGATTACAAACCTATTTTGGCGTTGGTAATAAATCACCACAGCTCACACCGATCGTACCGAGTTACTCTTATTGTCCTGTCCACTGCACATCAGCCTTGACCTTGAGCCAGGGCCACACTGAAGCAATTAACAAATAATTAAGTTGCTCTACACTTCTCACTCTGCCAGGATGGAGCTCTTGTGAAACGAGTCTGTGGCATTCACACAGCTATGGCGCTTACTATAAACTGCTCACCATTGAGCTGAGCCTTTCTATGCTCATATCAGGGCTGCCAACATTGGGTGAGAGTTGGGAGTGAGAAATTGTGAGAGACCAAGCCCAAGGGAGCGTAGCGACCAAGGTGGGGAGGGGAGGGTGTGGGAGGGGAGTACCATTGGTACGGAACTTTTGCATTTTTCAGCTTCAAATTGTGCAATCTGGTGCATACTGTAGCGAGTCTTTTAACGTACACTTGAATGCAATGTTTATGCTTTAAATTGGATTAGCTATGAATAAGGTTAGGCTAAATTACATTCCTAATTACATTCCACAGTAGAGCTAGGCTCTGATCAACAGCAGCACAGAATGATCTTAGTGTATTCTAATATGGAAATCATATTATAATCAAACACTTAGCCCATGTTGACCAAAGTGTGTCTCACTGCACTCCTGGTACTACTCCTGACCCTGACTGCAGTTGCATACCTTCTCTCATTCCTGACCCCGGGTCCAGCCTCACACCTGGCCCCTATTTTACCCTGATCATAGCTGCTTACCTGCTTACGTTCCCAGTGCTGAACACTCCCATTGTTCCAGCTTTGTCTGCACACCTAGTACCGTTCCAGACCGTGACTCTAGATGCACACTTGGCCTTCCTCCTAGCCCCTCTGCACTGACAATTTAGCTGGCTCACACATAAAGCCCCATATCTGACCCCTTGAATTTAACCTATTACGTTCAAGTCCACAGGTGCTTATCTAATGCAATAATCTTTTATGGGGCACTTCACAGACCAAATTTTGTATAATAAAATTAGCTACATCCATTGACTTCCCTGTTATCTAACATGCTAGTTACTTTGTCAAATAAGTCATCAATTGGTTGAACCCAATTTCTCATCCAAAACATTATACTCACTCAGCTGTAAACATATTCTGTCACCATTTCCTTCATTTTCACAACAAACTGTCCTGAAATCATTTTCACCCCTAATATTTTCAGTATTTTGCTGTCTTCCTCTCAGCTGGGACTTTTCTGAAATGCAAAGTCCAATAACTATATATTTAAGCAATATTAATCTATTAAATGTGATCTTGAGTACATAACTTTTTTTGTGGTATTTATAACACAACAATAATAAAAAAGATCTTTGTTTTGATTGCACCTACCAACATGCATACATTATTATATTACAGTTAATATGTACCGAGGGCAATTTTTTGTTCCATTGCTCCCCACTCCCAATGAAAATGATTGAAATCTAAGTGAAGTTTAAATGGGATCAGAAAAATAAAACCTCCGGAATGGATGATATTCATTACGTGGTTGGTTGGAGTCAGTATCAGCACAATTACTATATTAAACTTTGAATCTTCAGATGTCCTGGTTCAAGCTAAAACTAAAGACAAATAATAACCTACTTACACAATCCCCTGCAAGTATCTCTGTCACTCCTTTAACAAAAATGCGCCTTCTTTGAACAAACAAGCTCTTAAACATCGCATCTGAATCAGTTTCCATCTGATTACACTGCTTGAGGATATTCATCTACATGTTCAATTAATAAAACAACGAGATTGGGGACATTTCTATTTAACCTGTCAAAGGAATTTGGGGGGGGGGGGGGGTTTAGAAATTGTCAGTGAGGCAAACAAACATAATAGTTGAGTGGCAAATGACAATAGTGCTTCCTTCCCAATATTTAACTGAAGGAAATATTGACACTAACAGCCTGACACCTTACATGTCATTTTAATATTACACTTATCCTATCCCCCTGGATATTCCGGATTAATAAATTAAGGTAGTGTCAACTAATTACAAATCAGGTCAATTACAAATCAATAACATTAGCCAACTCCGAAACACGAAGCGCTAAGCATTGGGATCCAGACATCACGGACAACTGGCCTCTGTTTCCCGCTCACATCTGACAGTGCTCTGTCTGAACCAGGGGGACATGGAGCATTTTTCAAAGTGTGAGGGTCTGAGCGATCACTGATCACGGGCCTTGGAGCGACTGAGTGGGGAGAGGGTGTGGAAGGGGGGTGATCCCCACCTCCCACGGTAGGGACGTTTTGAAATTTGATGTATTAAAATCATGTTTTAGTGCATTGTAGAAGTATGATTTCAATGGTTTTTGTTTGAAGTATTTTTAAGGCAACTTTTTAAGGGGTAATGTTTTCCACACAAAGGGTGGTGGGGGTATGGAACAAGCTGTCAGAGGAGGTAGTTGAGGCAGGGACTATCCTAACACTTAAGAAACAGTTAGACTGATACATGGATAGGTCATGTTTGGAGGGATATGGACCAAAAGCAGGTAGTGTAGCTGGGACATGTTGGCGGGTATGGGCTAGTTGCGCCGAAGGACCTGCTTTCACACTCTATGACTACATTATACCTCCACCATGCATGAATGCTTCAAAATCAAGTGGTCGAGTTTTATTGCCATATACTCAAGCATAGAAACATAGAAAATAGGTGCAGGAATAGGCCATTTGGCCCCTCGAGCCAGCACTACCATTCAATATGATCATGACTGCTCATCTAAAATCAGTACCTTTTTCCTATTTTTCCCCATATCCCTTGATTTTGCTAGCCCCAAGAGCTAAATGTAACTCTCTCTTGAAAACATCGAGTGAATTGACCTCCACTGCCTTCTGTGGCAGAGAATTTCACAGATTCACAACTTTCTGGTGAAGAAAGGTTGTCCTCATCTCAGTCCTAACTGGCCTAGCCTTTATTCTTAAAAGTGACCCCTGGTTCTGAACTCCTCCAACATCGGGAACATTTTTCCTGCAGTTACAGTAAGTGAAAATCTAGCAGGCAAGCAGGATGCTTTCTCCAACCATTTGAAGGCCACTATCTTCCAACGTTTCTACCCAGTGCTTGGTACCTACTTCTAGCAGCCACTGGTTGTCTCCAGGATGCACCGAGCCGCAGCCTGGTCCATGCCGGTCACCTGGGCGAATTCAACACAGAGACTCTCACGGCAGCGGCGCAACGCCTCCGACGGCCCGGGACTCTTGCACCGAGGCTGCTCCATGGCCGGAGCTGCAGCGAGTGACTCGCCAGCCCCCGCGCCCCATCCGCATCTGTCCCCGCCGCTGCTTCTGCTTCTATCGCTCCCTCCCTCCGCCCCGGCTCTCTAACACCCACGGCCCATGCAGTTGATATCAATTTTGAAATTCTCGTTGATCACAGAATTTCTCACGAGAGAGCGTGAGAAATTTGTGATCAGCATGAAAGCGTGAAAATTGGGCAAAATGCAAGAGTCTCACGCTGAATGTGTGAGAGTTGGCTAGCCCTGCTCATATGGAAGGGTTGGTGCAGACATGGAATCACACATGGGGGAGTCGAGGCAAGGTTCCACGATGGAGGCAATATTGAAGTGGCATGATCATGGAGATATCTGGGCTCTGACTCGCTGGACCAATCACCGGGCCAACAGCTAGACTCCAGCAGGACCTGCCCCAAAACCCATTCCAATTCCACCATCAACCTGCAGGGCTCAAATAAATGTGGACCTTGGAACTGATAGAATAGGTGTGGACAAAAGAGTTGACAAATTATCTATAATGTGAGAAAAATGTCAAATTGATCAATAGGGCAGTAACCACAAAAGAAGAAAACAGAAAACTGCTGCACAAAGGAATTAGTCAATCCTTGCACATGAAGGCAACGAGGCTTGTACACTGTGCAGCTGGTCCAGCTCCACCTCCACCTCCACCTGAGGAAAGTCAATGGAATGCCCCCGATTGCTGGAGACCGGAGTACAATAGCGTGGGGGACTGACTGTAATTGATCACTGCACCAGTGAGGGCTCAGGTAAAGCACTGGACAGTTGTGGTTCCCTTTTTAAAGAAAGTTAATACTTCATTAATGCATTGCAGAGGAGGTTCACTTGGATGATCCTGGGTATGGAGGGATTGTTCCACAAGGAAATATTAAACTGTTTAGATCTTACTCAAAGCAGCCTAAAGAGTGAGAGACGGGCCAATTAATAAAATAATTATTGAAATGAATAAGTTGCTTAGGTTAAACAGCATAAATATTTCCTCTCTCGGAAGTGCCTTTGACCAGAGGCCATTATCTCAAAATAAGGAGGCATCCATTAAAGATTGGGAGAAAAAATACATTTCCTCCGTGTTGAGTATGTGGGAATTCTTGCCGCTGTGGGAACAGAGTCCTTGTGTGATTTAAGACCGAGACAGGAAGACCTATTCAGAACACTTTGCTGGAGGAACTCAGCGGGCAGCATCTGTGGAGACAATGGACAGGCAATGTTCTGGGTTGGGACCCAACTTCTGACTGATTGGTCTGAAATAAGGGTTTCTAAACACTAATGTTGCCTGTCCATTTCCTCCACAGAGTTCCTCCAGCAATGCGTTCTGATCAATATTCCAACACGTGCAGTTTCTTGTCACTGCAACCTTCTAATCTATAAGGGTCATGAAGAAGGAAGGGGATGACGCAAGACAATGGGTCTGTGGAATGTCAAATCCACATATATCTTAACAAATGGCACATCAGGCTCAAAGGACTGAATGGCCCCCTTCTGCTACCAAAACTTGCAAAAACTTGAGAAGTAGCAGTAAATTGGATGAATGCATAATATTGTCTAAAGCAAAGTGACTTTTAAGAAGCTTGCAAGCGGAACGAGCTGTAGAAAGTAAACCTCGCACAGTGCAAACCAACATACCACCCGAGCCATCAAGCTGAAACTTTGATCTGTTCTCTCTCTCTGCCGACACTGACTGACTTGCTGAGTGCCTCCAGCTATTCCTGTTCTTAATTCAGATTGCCAACATTTGCAGGCTTTGTTTTGCATTGTAATTATTATGTCTGCTGTCGCAGGTTGCTGAAGGGAGAATCCGCTACTTGGACCAGTGCAGTTAAGACAAATATAGTGTTCAGCATGGAACAAGCAAAGTTACCCTCAATAGGTTTCAGTTCACAGGGCTAGGGTTATGGATACATCAATGCAGGATGTCTCTCTGCTTATGGACACAAAATGCTGGAGTAACTCAGCGGGTCAGGCAGCATCTCTGGAGAGAAGGAATGGGTGACATTTCGGGTCGAGACCCTTTTTCAGACTGATCAAGAATCTCTGCCTTGTCGGCACCTAACCAAGGGCTCCACCAAAGAACAATCGGGTCGTTTCCAAATTAAACCACAAACAGTGGATTCCAATCACATGAACTATTTCATGAAACTGGGTTATTTTCACCTCACCTCCCCTCGAAAACAGCCACAATTAAATTGGGTATGACTCTAGACAGAGACAAGGATGAAACTAGATTAAACATTGGGACTACTGCTCTTTTTCACCACCAAATTGTCAGACTCATCTCTTCCTGTGGTACATCTCGATGACGTTAAGAAAACGTCACCTTCAAGTAACACCAACAGTGAACCAGTTAAGGAGAAAATGAAACCAAAAGAGTTAAGAACAATTGCTGCATTTACTAATCTGAATGTAAAGAACAGTGATTTAGGGAAGCTACAATGATCTTGCTGCTTCTAACCGCTTGTGCTGAAGTAGTATAGTGCTCTGCCGATTCAAAATTCTCTTCCTCATTCGATGCGGCAACTCTACAGATTGCCATGAAGACTGCTGTCAGTTCTCCCTGTGAGTCTCTGCCGATCTCTCCCCCTTGCGGCAAGACCACCAACCAGGGAGAGGAGGAAAACAGCAGGGATAGTTTCCTGGATGAAGATCGCAACAAATAAACACACATCTACACCAGCCCGAGGCATCTCTACCACAATCTATTTCATGCTCAACTAGTTTTAACTGAAGTTATTGCGAGTCATTAAAACACTCGCTAGCCTGTGGAAGCTAGCCAATTAAACCTTTAGATGGAGCCTTCTCCTTGCCCTATCTGCCCCATGATTTCTATCTTTCCTCTGACCCCAGATTTCACCACAGCCACAGTTTTGTTGCATTTCACCCACCATAAGGAAGAATAATTCTGCTTCAACACAACAAACTGTGGTCTGAACGTCATGCTGGCTGAATTATATTGATTGTAAATAATGCTCCCTGCATGACCAACCTCGCTGATATGTTGAAGTGTCAAATATTTATCTCTAATGGAGTATGAAATACTTTCACTGATTTATCTTCGTCTTCTCCCAATTTGATGGAATACTTTGCTGCAACTCAATGATAAATAAGTGGCTTCCCTTCTCTGTAACTCTCTTGCGTTTCTCTACCATGTTCTGAGCGCTCAGATCAGCATCTCGCCCACAATGCACACGTCAAAGACACTAGATGGGACCGTTACATTACAGGCCTACAATCCAGCAAGTCTAAGAGGTACATTTAGTTGCTAAAATCTCTGAAATTAAAAAGCTAGAGGTGACAGAGACCATAGACAGGCAAAATGCTGGAGTAATTCAGCAGGACTGGCAACATCTAAGAAGAAAAGGAATAGGTAACATCTTGGGTCAAGACCCTTCTTCAAAATGAGTCAGGGAAGAGGGAAACATAGCAAAATAGGTGTGGGAGTAGACCATTCGGCCCTTCGAGCCAGCACCGCCATTCAATATGATCATGGCTGATCATCAGTACCCTGTTCCTGTTTTTTCCCATATCCCTTGATTCAGTCAAGAAACGAGATAGACGGTGATGCAGAGAGATGGATAGTTGTTCAAAAACATAACATTTTCCATTGAAGTCCCTTGAGGGATGAGGGATGAGTACTGTATGTGAGCCCAGTCCAGCAACACCATGGTTGGACGATTCACCCGTCTGATAAAGAACTGGCCAGGACAATGAATTGGCGGTGATTCACCTCTTACAGTTTATCGTTGTGGCCACAACCAGTGGTAGAAAAAGCAATTAAATAGTTTTAATTAGCATGAAGTATAGCATCAAATAAAGCTTCAGATCCAGAGCAGGAACATTGAATAATGCAGTTCTGTGTTTCTAAGTGGAATGTATCCAAGGGCGCATTTATTCAAAAATGATGACATAGGCAGAGGGCATCATTTGAAAATCCCAGTCAGTCCCATTGGCCATGTACATCTGCCTTCTGTTAGCTAGCTAGGCCATTCCAATCGGTTGTTAAGAGATAAGCACTTTCACAGGGGAAAGAGGTCATAGGAACTAGACAAGTCTCCTTCTCTGAAGAACATCAGGTTGAAGTAGCGGTAGATGTGCTGCCTCACAGTGAGAGAGACCCGGGTTCCATCCTGACTATGGGTGCTGTCTGTACGTTCTCCTTGTGACCTGCGTGGGTTTTCTCTGGGTGCTCTGGTTTGCTCCCACACACCAAAGACTTCATTGGCTTCTGTAAATTGTGAATTGTCCCTAGTGTGTAAGATAGTGCTTGTGTATAGGGCGATCGCTGGTCAGTGTGGACTCGGAGGGCTGAACGCCACGTACCCACACTGTATCTCTACTCTGGTTGTCAGCATGTTAAGAAACCTCTGAGCACAGATAGCAATTTAAAATACCAAACTCAGGACTAAGCCTCAGATATCCTTCATGTCTGCGGAGTGCGGTCGACTGTCAAGATGTAAGAATCATCAGCGTTTTCTCCCTTTCATCACAGAGGGGAAGCGATCAAGAACTACGCAGGAAGAGGGAAAGGACTGGAAGTCCCCTCAAGTATCTCTCACCACAGAGAGAGGGTTAGAACTCAAAGAGCAGCAGATTTAAGTGCTGCTTTATACTGCAATCGCATTGGAGGCAAATCTGGCCAGCATCCAACAGCAAGCTGTAAGGGTTTGACTGTAACTAAATACTACAATGTGGAGACTAAACAAGAGGCAGGTTACTGCAACAGGACAATAAAGATACATATTACATCAGTTAAATTATTTACAAAAGCCGTTGAACTTGACTTGGAACCCACAAAGCAGGTTGTCTTGGTTAGAACAAGAGAGAAGGGAGAAAAGGAAGAACTAAAGTCCTAAACCAAATGATAACGCGGTGAATATCCAGCATGTTGGTGAGGAGAGAAACATAGTTCACGACTCAGGTCAAAGATCCTTCCTCGGTGTAAGGACCTGCCCTGGTCTGACATAGGGTTTCAACCCGAAACATTCACTCAGTAGATAGACACAAAAAGCTGGAGCAACTCAGCCGGGAGCAGGCAGCATCTCTGGAGAAAAGGAATGGGTGACGTTTCAGGTCATGAACGTCTTCAGACATTAATTCTGTTTGTCTTCCCACAGATGCTGCCTGACCTGCTGGATATTTACAGCACATATTCCAGCATCGGCAGTTTCATTAACAACCAGCAACTTTCATGTAATAGGGCCGAGACTAGCAGTTTCTTTCTGTTATAAATCTGCTGACTCTGAAGGTTTTTGAACAGATAATCATAGGCTTTTAAAGACCATTTGGAGATGACATGGTCCATTGTGGCTCTGCGGCTTTTATAGGACCTATTCTCTTTGGCTATGAACTCTTTCCAAACAGGAACAAAAATCACTTCTATTTATACATTTCGCCAATTCCCCATTGAAATTCCTGACAGCATGGAAATTGTCCCTTTAGCCCACCTTGTCCCTGCTAATTGCCTGTTTCCCTCTGAACACTACTATGCTATTTACCACGACATTTAAGATATATTTGAACAGGTAAATGGATAGGAAAGGTTTGGAGGGATACGGGCCAAATGCAGGCAGATGGGACTAGTGTAGAAGGGGCATCTTGGTCAGCATGGGCACGTTGGGCCGAAGGGTTTGTTTCCATGCTTTGACTTTATGGATCTGTCCACATGTGTTTAAAAGATTAATGTGTGCTTGTTATTCCCTTTCCATTAAACTCCCACTCAAAATATAATTTCCACATCTAACTATCTCACTTTAGAAATCTATGCCAGTCTAAGATTTAATTAGACATACCTCCTGCAGGGTGCTTCATGAACATTTCCTTTCCCATCTCCATTCATTCCTTCGTTTCTCTCAATACTTCTCAGTTTCATTAAATACAACTTCATTCAGCGAGCCCACTCCATTCAAAATCGCAGTGTATCTGCTACTCCAACCCATCACTGCTGGTCTTGCTGCCAGGTTCATAAGAGGTGCTGGGCTGGGAAAGTGCCATCGATCGGTGGCATTGTACATCTGAATCATTGTTGCAACGTTCTGGAACCCGATGTGGCGTCATGCACTTGTGCACCTCACATGCAGGTACACAACTAGAAGCAACAGTCTCCTTCTCACCTCTGACCAAGTGTCCGGAGACCAGTTACTGAACTGAGCTGTGGATGTTTCATAGTCTATATATTCACCTTCACTCGCGTTGCCCCAGTCACTACCTAACATGCAAACACCGTGAAATAACTGCACAGGTCAGGCAGCATCTCTGGAGGGAAATGGATAAGTGACATTTCAGGTCGGGACTCTTCTTCAGACTCCCAACCTAAAACAGACGTTGCCAAATCCATTCCTTCCACAGATGCTACCTGACCCGCAGTGTTACTCCTGAACTTTGTGTTTTTAGCAAGATTCCAGCATCTGCAGTCTCTTGTGCCTCAATCCAATCATCACCTTGGATATTGATTTACAGCCCATCCCATCATCTGGATGCCGCCCACTCTCATCTCAATTCTAAGGTAGACAAAAGTGCTGGAGAAACTCAGCGGGTGCAGCAGCATCTATGGAGCGAAGGAAATGGGCAACGTTTTGGGCCAAAATCCTTCAGACTGCACTGAGAGCAGCCCATCTCAACTTTGTTTCTTAGAGGAGGAGAATGTTAGATGATATCAAAATTCTGAGGTCTATACGTCAGGAGTGTGCACAAGCCCTCCGAAGGAGGGCAAGAAAGGCGTGATGATGCAGAAGGCCATGGGTTAGCATTACCAATGCACACTGTTCTAGTTACACCCAATATTAATGGAAACCCTCTGGTACACTGACCCCTCACGTTTATTGCCTACCCATCTCATCCTGCACTAAAGTACACATCCTGCCAAAGGTAATGCAGTCATCCCACCAGAAAGCCAACAGGATTGTAGAACATCCCATCCTCATAATGGGCAAAACGACTTGGGCAAAGTATGAACAAAGAACACTGCAACCCATACTGATCTGCTTGTGGAAGAGGGTGGCGTTAGTAGAGTGCATCACCATGGGTAGTTCAGCCTCACCACTGATGGAGGACCAGGCCTTGGCTAAACCATCAGTAATGCTGCAATCCACCTGGAATCACCAGCCTTAACCTCAGCAGATTCAGACTAATTGGTTTTGAAAGGAGACCCAATGCTGAAAGAAAAGGCAGTGCAAGTTGTAAATTAAGTGTTTGCAGAGACCCATTGCAGATGGTTTTCAACTATCTTCACAGAACAGTTTAACAATTACTTCTCACATAATTGATAAGTAATACGTTCACCAGAGAATGTTATCTGATGTACTTCCTCTCTGTAACAGCCAGCGTGTGTGTCCACACAGAAGCCAAAAGCACTTTTTCAGTGTGGCCCTGCGTACTGTACCAGAACAGGCCCTTCGGCCCACAAACTCACTGCTCAACATGACACCAAGTAAACTACATTTGTCTGTCTGCACACAATCTATATCTCTCCATTCTCTGAGCATCTAAAAGCCGTTTAAACTTCACCTTCATCTCTGCCTCCACCACCCCTGGCAGCGCGTTCCATGCACCCACCACCACACCACCATCTGCCCCACACATCTCCTTTAAAAAATGTCCCACTCACCTTAAAGCTCTGCCCTCAAGTCTTTGCCATTGTCATTGTCACCCTGGTACACAGATACCGATTGTCCACCCTATCTATGCCTGCTATATTTCAGCCTCCCATTCTCCAAAGAAAATAATCCAACTTTGTCCAACACCGCCTAGCCTGTAATCCGGGCAGCATTCTGGTAAACCTCTTCTGCACCTTCTCCAAAGCCTCCATGTCCTTCCTGTGATGTGCGACCAGAAATGTAAGCAAGACTCCAAATGTGCCTTAATCAAAGTCTTACATAAAACATATAATGTAAACATACTTGGTGTGATGTCTATCCACGTTGATGCTGACTATCGCACAGAGTTACTCCTGCACTCCTACTCCTGTATTTTATGCAAGATTCCAGCATCTGCAGTTCCTGGAGTCACCACAATTACCTTCTCTATGAAGGCTGAGACATGGGGAAACGTTGACAAAGAACGTATGCTTATCACAACCCCTTACGTGGTCGTGTCCGAAGAGGGAACAAGGACAACGTATAAGTGTTGCCACTGGGAAACCTAGCTACGAGGACAGATTGGCCGGGCTGATTATCCTCGGATCAGAATGGCCAGAGGCGGAATTTATCTGAATTGTATAGATTTGAGGGTTGTAGATTGAGTGGTTGTAGAGCAGGCCAGGAACAATGAGAGGGGCATGAGGTGAAGCCTTCGTCACCTAGAGTGCCACCGTCAGCTGGAACTTGCCGCTCGATGATGGGTGGAAGAAAACATCCTACATATATAGCCCAAAGATAAGCATCTGGGATGCTGTAACCTTCAGGCTGCAAGCCAAGAGCCACGCTGCGGGGTTGGCAGCAGAGCAGTAAGCAACTGCGGAGGGAAACGATTAATAGTTCAAGTCTAGGACTCTTCATCGCAATCAGAAGAGAGAGAAAATGAGTTTGTTTTCAGTATCAGAAAAGGTGGTGATGGGCAGAACAATGGGACGACCTATGATAGGGTGAGACTAAATAAAGCCATTATGTAGGAGTAGAAACACGCATGGCTGGGGAAGCAAACTTTGAGCAACATCTTACGGAAGACTAGAAGGGAAGGACTGGGGGAGAAGGCAAAAGGGTCAGTCAGAAGTCATGTCGAAGAGTAGAAAACATGTTCTCAGTTGACACAAACTGCTGGCGTAACTCAGCGGGACAGGCAGCATCTAGGGAGAGTAGCTTCTATCCACAGATGCTGCCTCACCTGCTGAGTTATTCCAGCATTTTATGTCTATCTTCAGTGTAAACCAGCATCTGTAGTTCCTCCCTACACAACATGTTGAAGGTGTGACAATCCTGCCCGTGACATCAACAGCAAATGAAAATTAAAATAATAAATCTACAGTAGGACTAGGGTGAACCCCTCCTAGATCATGGGCAGCTAGGTGGAGCAGTTACTGCCCCACAGCGCCAGACACTAGGGTTCGATCCTGACTACAGGAGCTGTCTGTGTGGACATTCTCTCTTGACCATGCGGGGTTTCGCTGTGTGCTCCAGTTTCCACCCACACTCTGAGGACGTGCAGGTTAACGCAGCGTGTACAGGTGATCGATGGTCAGTGAGGACCCGTTGAACAAATCGGTCTGTTTTACATCTCTAAACTAAGCATCTATCCTGTGCCCCTTTTAAAAAGTTAATTCCCCCTTTCTGAAGTGATGCTGGAACTGTTAATGAATTCATGAAACTCATCCATCGAGTGCTGCCCAACTTCTATAAACGTACCGGCCCTGCCAACAACTCAACAAGCAAAAAAGAATTATGTACTTAATTCTAAAAAAAATAAATAAAATGCTGACGCTCGCTACCTACAGAGCTGCCAACACAGCATCCACTCAGCCTCCAATAACATACACTGTGCTGCCAGCAGCAAACCCAGAGACCACAATACCAAATCTCCCCATTGTTGCTCTGAGACCTCCAGGCTACACCACCCTCACTGCTCACCACAACCACGACAGAACAGAATCTCACGGGCTCAGGGGTGGATGGGGAGATTGGCCATTCAGGCAATGTCACAATGCAGAAGGGCCATGAAGTTTGTTATTCGGTTTCCCTCTTCCCCCCCCCCCCCCCCCCCCCACCTTGTCGAGCGGTGGAGCCTATTCAGGGGAAGGTTTGGTACAACATGTTCCCAGCTGCAGCTGTCACCAGTGCCATGCAATACTGGCGGAACATTCAGATCTACTGCTGATCCATGACATCATTCCAGGGACATGGCTGAATCCCGGCCAACTCCAGCATTCCTCCTCCCCCCCACTCCCAGAACACTCTCTCCCTCTCTTGTTTAAAACAATAATGAAGTAGAGAGCCTGTGTTTACAATATTTATGAAGGGCAAGTTTAAGGAAAGAATGAAGTGGATTACAAGCTTGCAACCATTTTAACTCTTGGGAGAGAAAGGGACTTGTTTACTTTCACCCACACATTCATGGCAACTTGTGTCAGACTTTGGAGGGGGAGCTTGATACGGACTGGCTCCCATCCCACTCTGCCCCATTCTGGGGAAAGGAAAAAGTGAAAATGTGTAGTGGGGCAGTAGCTGGTCGGTGCACAACAAGATCCCAATAACAATCACAACATTTGTTTTTTGGCAAAGTTGGTCAGGGGTTATTGGGAGAAGGCAGGCGGTAGATCAGGCATGACTGAATAGCAGAGTAGTCCTGATGGGCCGATGGCCTAATTCTCCTACAACGTTTACCAAACTGCATGCCAGAGATAATGCTCCTGTTCTTTAAAAGCTGTTGAGGATCCAACTGAGAGGAAAGTTTCAATTTTAACTGCCGTGCCAAAGATGGTATCTCTTACAGGGCTTCAGTGCCACACTTGTGCTGTTAAATTCCACTTGCTGAACTAACCTCTATCACTGAATGCGAGCCTGGCTCAATGAGGTGAATGCCACCAAGAGAAATAGAAGGGAAATCATAAATAACTTGCCTACTTGCACCAAACGTGAGCAGTGGCTCAGTAAACAGCACTGGCAAGGGGATGTAGAGAAGATGTGTAGGACAAGGATCGCATCTTTAAGTTCCCGAGGACATGCTTGGTGACCTAGGGCCATGCCTTGGAGGGGAAACTGACAGTGAATAAGAGAAAGAAAATATTTTCATAGAATAGAGAAATGGCTCAAGGGAGTTGCAAATCAAATGGAACACATTTCATTAGGTTTGAGGTTAGCTTGGTGAGGATTGCGTAGTCCCACTGTAGGGGAAGAGCAGGTCTTGTCCATGGATGAACAAGTTGGAGTAAGCCAGCTGTGGGATGTCCCAACACAGAACAGATGAGACACATGGAAGCATCAGTCAAAATCCACTGGATCTCACCAATGTCCTTTCAATGCCAACGTGTCAAAAGATGATCATCTTCAATGGGTTGGAACGTGTACTCTGTCTTGGAAATGTAAGTAGGCTTATACCTGTAAATTATGTGTTAAGGAGCTTAAAGTATAAAATTCCCAGAAGTTTGAACAGAGCAGATTCCAAGAAGTTGTTCTCACAGGCTGGATGTGTACAGAACAGCGAGGACAGTATTATGGGAAAATAATTAGCCAGAGGACTTTGAAACACACGTTCATTTATATCCATAACGGGATACAGAGATTTGCAAATTTGAGAAGCATCAGGAGATATGGGAATAGGGTGGGAACATTGATATGGTAGAAATTCAACTAAGTGCTGAAACAGGCTTAATAGAATCTTGATGCACCAGTTAAATTAAAAAAATGTTCTCAGGTAACATGTAACTCCAGAAGTGAGGGCAATGAGAGTTGTTCAACTAAGAACACATCAGGCAAGATATTTTCCAAGGACGAACCAAGTATAACGGCATCTGCAATATCTGTTCCATGATTCAGCAATGTGCTAACTATGCCGGTGACAATCCAACATACTGCGTCAAGCGTTAGGTCATCTAGTTCCACTGTGGGCTTGCAGACAGCACAAGCAGCTAGTACATTTTGTACTTTTTGCAAAGGATGACAATTATAGATAGATCCTTAAGGGAAATAAACCGCACACAAACAAAATAAAAATATCCACTGCTGGATTCATTTAATACACAACACTCCAAAAGGCAACAGCGGTGGAAATGGAATTAGTCGCAAGGATGTGCTGGCAACAGGCGGCATGCTTTATTCTACAGATGTTAAGCTCAGTGATGTGTTAGCCATTTGGGGGAGGAATCGCATGAGCTCTTTACAGAGTCTGCAAGATCTGTAAACAACAAAATGAGTTATTGTTCTCCTGCTGTGGATCCAAGTCTTTTATCCAATGGCAGACACAATATGGTTCAGTCAGTAACCACACCTGCAAGTGCTCATGACACCAATCCTAGTCAACATCACCATGGTTCTAGAGCACGTAAACCATGGATGATTGACTCAGTAAACCCACAGGAGCAGAGGCAAGTAGAATTGATGATGTAAGAAGATATCATGCAAGATGTTTATGAGGGTAACAGAGTTTCTTGTGAAGCACGTGCCAAGTAAGCCAGTGACAACCTAGTATCACTTGCATGGGCTCCCATGGACACCAATTGACATTAGGATTTGAACACCTGCCGACTAACACGTGAACAACTCCTCAATAGCATCCAATCTGATCCATTAGAGATGAACCCAGGCCTCATGGTCAGTGATGTTTGGAGCCAGGCAGTGGCCAAGCAGTGCTGCCAGATCAGCCTGGCCACGACTCGGGAAACTTCTCCTTCCTTTCTAGATCAGCAGAGACCAACGTGACAAAGCTCGGTCAGTGGGGCCAAACCAACAATGGCAACTACATGCTACAAAGCTTGCACGTCACGGTGCACAGCCCTGGTCTTCATGGTCCACCGCAACTCACTACAGGTAGACCAACCTGCTCCCCCGACACCTCTGCTCTTTGCCAGCGACAGTGTTCCATACATCATCCATCAACTCCACAATAGGTCGTCATCCACCCAAACATTCCCTAACCCTCACCATCCCTCCGCCTTCCCAATGTTCCACACAACTAAAGTGTCATCTGTCCAAACATCTCCTTGTACGGTTCAGGGGTAAATGTCTGTTTAAACACTTGTCAGATGCTTTGGAATGTTGCAAAGTACTGCAAGCGGGTTGGAATTTAAAAATAGAGAATTGCTACAATGGGACCGGATGTTATTGTGGTCACACTTGGCATCACTTCACAGAATTGATTCCCTTGTTTAAAACAGGATGGCAGCAATGGAGCCGGACAAACAAGGATACTTACTGGGATGAGAGGGTCGTCCTATCACGAGTGGCTAGTTAGAACTGGATTCATCGGTGTAGAAGAATGAGCAGTGACTTTACCCAAACATGGATCCTAAATGGGTGATGTTTAAATGTTTGAGATCCTCACTCAGAGTCTCCAAATGGGAGCATAGTTATAGAGATGAGGTCATATCAAACCAAGCTGTGTCGGAAAGAACTGCAGGTCCTAGCTCAACTCAAAGATAGACACAAATGGCTGGAGTAACTCAGCGGGACAGGCAGCATCTCTGGAGAGAAGGGATGGGTGACGTTTCGGGTCGAGACATTTCGTCAAACTTCATGCCAATTATGATATTCTGGTTTTGAATTTTATAATTGAGGCCCGACAGTAAAAGGTTGCAACCAGTTTATTTCAAGAGGAATACTGCAGGTGGAGGCACCTCCTCTGGGGGCTACAGAGAGGAGAATAGCAGCGGCCCATAAGGCGGCTGGGGTGCACAGAAGCTTTGCTACGACTGAAAAAGTCACGATAACTTGCAAGCAAGATCCACCATCACAACTCAATACTCAGGATGAATAACTACTTCATTTAAAACAATGGTTATCATTAAATGGCCATTAAATGTACAGAGGGAGGGGGGTGGGGGGGCAGAGGGAGCGGGGATAACAGAGGGAGGGGGAGGGCAGAGGGGGGAGGGGCAGAGGGACGGGGGGGGGGGGTACTGTCTCAGTATACTACTATTCCTAAACACTTGTACACAAGTATGTTTATGCTATGTAGCGCAAGAATGTTACTGAACTGCATATACAAAAACAGGAATTCCACTGTACTTCAG
The DNA here is from genome assembly GCA_035221665.1 of Okamejei kenojei. NCBI lineage: Eukaryota > Metazoa > Chordata > Chondrichthyes > Rajiformes > Rajidae > Okamejei > Okamejei kenojei. The sequence goes on along the minus strand of CM069159.1, from coordinate 36,961,777 downwards.
GTGCACGTGACAATAAACTACCGTTGACTCATTGAAAACTCATTAAAATTGAATTTTAAACAGTTAATGTTGCAACAAGATACGAGAATATCAGGCAGGCTAATTTAACAGCACCCGACTTCTTCCATCAAGGAGGCCGTGAGAGGTTATTTCCTTATACATAATGGTTATATGCTAGAAACCTAACTGTGTGCATATTTCCTGTCATATTTATTACGCAGGCATATGTATGTTAATGGAAGCTGCCTGTGTCAAGGTGCACCACTGGAGACAGCACTGGTAGGGATGTATAATCAGTAGGCAGGCGCGGAAAGATGGAGTAACTCAGAGGGACAGGCAGCATCTGCACAAAACGTTTCGGGTCAAGACCCTTCTTCAGACTGGTACCAGAGATGTTGCCTGTCCCGCTGAGTTACTCCAGCATTTTGTGTCTATCTTTGGTTTAAACTAGCACCTGCAGTTCCTTCTTACACATGTATAATCAGTACACAGTTCACGGAAAACTTATGATGGCTTCAGTATTACACAAGGCCAGAATGTGCAAACCATCCCTTTATCCTTCATTCTCCACCCCTTAAGGCCTCCAGGACAATCGGCCCATCAGGCCAGTTCTGTCCCCAAGTCCCTGCCCACTCTGTTTTATTTCAATCCATTAACTCGCTCATTTCATTCTTTCCTCAGTCAACACGGGGAGAAAAATATGGTCTGTTGTCATCACAGTATCTAGACCTGGTATCAAGCGCCACGAGATCTCGGCCAGTATTGCTGTTTAAAAGGCTTTCATTAGCAGGAAAGTGCTTTTCAGTGTCAGAGAAATAAATTATTATTCTTTTTAACTGAAATATAATTGAGCAAAATATATATTTAAAAATCAGAACTCCTTTGTTTACAGAACAGGAAACGCACTCCCTCCTTGCCCTGGACTCTGACATAAGCTTGGCTGTGGGCTCACTGTACACACTGTACCCACAGGACTGGCGCTGAGCCCAGGCTGGCACTTGGCCAGCTCCACAACAACATACATTAGCAGCCAGCACAAGCCACAGGCAAGGGAACGGGGCGGGGCAGGGGGGGGGGGGGGGGGGGGAGTAAGAGAAGGTAGACACCACAACACACAGCATACCGCAGCTTCATATCCGAACCCCCTTAGTACACGCATGGCTGAGTGATGTGGGAAAGGGCTTGTGACCCGCACGTTACCTGAGTGAGACAGCAGATGCATCCGCAGCCGTAAGCTGTCCAGGAATCGTTTCCCACACAGGTCACACCCATACGTCTTCATTCCACTGTGCATCTTCCTGCAATGCAACAAGGAGAGAACACATCAATGTTACAGCCACACACACTGCCCTGCACCTCATTCATCTCTCTGCATGCACCTGCACTGCTCTTCACCACAGTCAGCACACAGCGTTGTTGCTTGGCATCTTAATACACGAGGTCAGACACCAACCAAAGTGCTTCAACATTGGCCTTATCTCAAGATTCATCAAAAGACAAGGCTGGAGTCAGACAGCATCTGTGGAGGACACGGATATGTGATGTTCCAGGTCAGGACCCTTCATCAGATTGATGAGGAAGAAGAGTCCAAATCTGAAACATTCCCATCCATGTCCTCCAGAGATGCTGTCTGACTCTGAGTTACTCCAGCACTCTGTGTATTGCTCAAGATTCCAGCACCTGCAGTTACTTGCGTCCACAAGACTCATCATTGTAAATGGCCCCGGCACACACACACAGAAACACTTGCCCCAATGCTCATTAATGTGGTGGACCAGAACAACTGGAGACCCAGGACTCTGTGACAAAGGATGACTGTAGTGAATCATTAACTCTTGCACTCTCTCTCTCCACAGATGCTGCACGTCCTGCCAAGTTTTTCTAGCATATTGTGATTTTTGTTTTAAGTTTCTGATTCCAGCTGGGGCTCTTTATAAACCTGTGACCGGGCATCTTTCTGCCATCTACATCGTTAATCTCCCTGGCACAGAGATTGCAAACCGTGAGTTAAAACATCGCTCAATCCTCCTCCTTCCCTCCACTCACAGGGCTAATACAGAGAAATAACATGGGCAGGAAGATGCCCACATTAGCCAGAGGCCAGAGGAGTGGCCTCCACTGGAGACTGACCAGTGAAGAGTGGCCTCCACTGGAGACTGACCAGTGAAGAGTGGCCTCCACTGGAGACTGACCAGTGAAGAGTGGCCTCCACTGGAGACTGACCAGTGAAGAGTGGCCTCCACTGGAGACTGACCAGTGAAGAGTGGCCTCCACTGGAGACTGACCAGTGAAGAGTGGCCTCCACTGGAGACTGACCAGTGAAGAGTGGCCTCCACTGGAGACTGACCAGTGAAGAGTGGCCTCCACTGGAGACTGACCAGTGAAGAGTGGCCTCCACTGGAGACTGACCAGTGAAGAGTGGCCTCCACTGGAGACTGACCAGTGAAGAGTGGCCTCCACTGGAGACTGACCAGTGAAGAGTGGCCTCCACTGGAGACTGACCAGTGAAGAGTGGCCTCCACTGGAGACTGACCGGTGAGGAGTGGCCTCCACTGGAGACTGACCGGTGAGGAGTGGCCTCCACTGGAGACTGAGTGAGGAAGCAGTGAGGCTAAACTGTACCAGCACAGGGTTCATGCTTCATGCCCGCACGGTTCAGGTTTACAACAGCCATGTGTACTGGGCTACAGTGGAAAGTTTCGTTTTTGAAACACAATCAGGTCAAACTCGTACGATAGGGTAAGGAGAAGGATACAGAGTGCAGAACATACTTCTCATCACTGTAGCGGTCAGTTCCGTAGACCAAATCCATTAGCCACAGTGGGGTGAATGTGAATCTGGCCACACACCAGGGTATGCAGGAGCGTTCAGAAGCCAGATAGAGGGGTAGAAGTCATGGGAATGTGGAGAGTATGTGTACAACCACCCTCTGCTGCTCTCCGTGTAAATCCTGGCACACTGTAGCGTTTCCTGCACACTACCTCGTACTGGAGTTTGCTCCACTGTATTTACGTATAGTATTCTCAGATTTGATTGGATAGTGTGTAAAACAAATGTTATTGCAGTACCACAGTACGTGACAAAATAAACCTAAACGTTGACCTTCTGTGCATTTAACGGAGCAGAGGTCAGCAAGAATACCATTGTGTTCAATCACAAAGTGGTGCAGGAACTCAGTGGGTCAGGCAGAACCTGTGGAGAGAATGGACAGTTGACCCGTCTTCAGGCTGGTCAACGTGCGGCCGCATTGGTCGCTGCTTCACCTGTTCAGGCAGCAATGCAGAGCTGCTGAAACCTTACATAAGATGAAGACAAAAACAGAAGGATAAAGAGGGAAGGAGGTTGGACTTTATTGCCTTCCATCAGAGTGGGGAATGTGGGGAACCCGCTGTGGTGGATGTTGAAGTTAACTTTTATGTAGTTGTGTGTTTGTTGCTTTTTTGTATAGTATGGCTGGATGGTAACTCGAGTTTCACTGTCCCTTAATTGGTACATGTGACAATAAACTGACCTTGAAACCTTGAAGATAGACACAAAATGCTGGAAAAACTCAGCAGGACAGGCAGCATCTCAGGAGAAAAGGAATAGGTGACGTTTCGGGTCGAGACCCTTTTTCAGATCCTTCCGTCTGTTATTCCTACAGCTTCACGGACACATCCCAGCTCACTACTGGGCGTTTACTCTGTGGGCATTAGATTAGAACTCTTTATTTGGAAAGATAAAAAAAATAAAGTGCAGGGTCAGATGGTTAAGATCCAATCTTGGGTACGTTGCAGAACCGTGAGGGGCTTTCCCCTCTCTCTCCATGCACTTATCAAATGGTAAAAACCGAACCACACCAACTGCCTCTTGAGAAAGACATTGCAACACGTGCCAGCATTCAAAGATTGCAGCAACGACCACAAGAGCAACACGGCCACAGAAAACCAACCACATCGCACGCAGCGGCCCCACTGCAGAGCAGATGATGTAGACCGCTCCCACACAGCAATGATCAACAGTCATCTGCCCCCCACCTCTTCCCCCTTTCAGCTTTCCAGTTTCATCACTAGAGCCCTCATTTCCAAACCACATTCGCTACCGAGCCCTTTCAAAATGCCTCACAAGTGTAGCCTTCTTGTTGCAGTTGTAAATCACAATCAGCATCTATTTCACAACCAAAGACGGCAGTCTCCCCACGTTCAAAACGTGGATGTATAAACCTGTACACGGCGGTATTATTTAGTCTCTTCCATCATTGGTTAATGCTGCTGCTCCAAGTGTAGAATCAAGTTCACTCCAGTCTGAAGGGTCTCGACCCTAAACCTCACCCACTCCTTCGCTCCACGATGCTGCCTGTCCCACTGAGTTACTCCAGCTTTTTGTATCTATCTTCATTCCACTCTCCACTCCAGCACGTTGCATCTATAACATGAGAGAGAGATTGGGGAAGGTGGTGTGTGATCACTCCCAATCCTCAGGGATTCTCAGCCATTCGGCCAATCAAGTCTACTCCGCCATTCAATCATGGCTGATCTATCTCTCCCTCCTAACCCCAATTCTCCTGCCTTCTCCCAGTAACCTCTGACACTCGTACTAATCAAGAATCTGTCTATCTCTGCCTTAAAAATATCGCCTGACTTGGCCTCCACCACCTGTGGCAAATAATTCCACAGATCCACCACCCTCCATCTGATGTGCACCCTACTCCCATTGTTGGAGCAGGAATCCACTGGTGAAGGAGAAACATCAAGGCCAACTATTTCACCTTCTAGTGAAGCCTGAGCTGACTCAACAAAGTACTCCGTTACCAAACCCCACAATGCCAGTACATAATGCAGAGTAGTGGCTGCAGAGATGTTCACCATCTCCCAGTATGTGTACATAAAGTATTTGGGCTGCACCTACACCACAGCATTTCACAGGAACATAGAGAAAGAGTCATCCAGCACAGCAGCAGGCTCTTCAGCCACCACATTCAGACCAAGTGACATCTCTACTAATCTCATTCACCAGTATTTAGTCAGCAGCCTTCGCAAGAATAAACATCAAACCAAGTTTGGTACAAAGCTGCAAAAAGCAATATAAGCCCAGGTATGCAGAGTCATTTTACAGAGGAAGACTTTATAAAGAGCATCTGGAAAGGAGAACTAATGGTACAAGAGCTTTGCCATGTTTCAAGCAAGTGCACCAATGGCAGGGAAACCCAAGAATGCTCAAGGACCTGGAATGAGAGGTGTTCCAGAGGGTCAGAGGGCAGATAGAGTTCTATGGAGCAAGAGACTTGCTTAGTTTTTCCACCGTTAACATGAAACCCACCGCTGTGTAATGGCCCTTACAATAACATAGCAATCAGATAGTTCAAGCGTCTAAAACTCAACCATGTGAGCCTGTGTGGACAGCAGTCCTGATCAAATTCCCAGTGGTCATAGGTAGACAAAATGCTGGAGTATCTCAGCAGGACAGGCAGCATCTCTGGAGAGAGGGAATGGATGACGTTTCTTCAGTCTGAAGAAGGGTCTCGAGCCAAAACGTTACCCATTCCTTCGCTACAATAATAGACAATAGGTGCAGGAGGAGGCCATTCGGCCCTTCGAGCCAGCACCGCCATTCAATGTGATCATGGCTGATCATCCCCAATCAGTACCCCGTTCCCGCCTTCTCCCCATATCCCCTGACTCCACTATCTTTAAGAGCCCTATCTAGCTCTCTCTTGAAAGTATCCAGAGAACCTGCCTCCACCGCCCTCTGAGGCAGAGAATTCCACACTCACCAACTCTCTGTGAGAAAAAGTGTTTCCTCGTCTCTTCAGAGGTACTGCTTGGCCCGCTGAGTTACTCCAGCATTTTGTGTCTATCTTCTGTTATTCCAGCAATTGCCATCCATGGCTGTGATATCATGGAGTAATTGCCAGAAACACCAATGTCCAAACCTGCCAGTCACAGTTGTCCTAATCTGAAGGATTCGGACAAGTTTGAAAGAGGGCTTCTGATCATAAATCTGCCTTAAACTCATTGTTTTACGACAGAGTGACAGGAGAGGTGATGGTTAGCCTCCAGCACATGGAGCCCTGCAATGATTCTGCAGAATACATGGACTCCTTAAACTACTTTACTTCACTGTCTTTGTGCTAAGGTGGTGATTAAAGAAATTCAGCCTGGCCGCTAGGTTCACTCACCAAAGATGAGTTAGTTTCACCAAATACCTGAATAACAGCCAACACCCTATCATTGAGCCTCAACTTCAGCAACCTTTCCATGCAGCCCACTCCAAACAGCTCCATCTCTACGCACCCTGCCCAAAGCAGGCTTATCTCCTCATGGCCTGCTCCAAATATAGCCATCTCTACACATCCAAACCCTAAACAGCCCCATCTCTACAAACCGCACTACAAACAGCCCCATCTACTCTCCAGCCCACAAACCCCGCTGCTAACAACCATGATCGTGACGCACGTACCACACCTCATCACCAGGCGACGCCTTGGCTCAGATACCCTCAATGCAACCTCTGTCCCAGCCCCACAGACACTCCACCCCCCACCCCCCCATCAATATGTCCCAGCACTGTGTGGTTTTGTCCTTTGAAACAAAACCCTTGAAGATAATCCTGCTGTGTTGCAAAACATGACAGTCATGTGAATACGGGGAGCCAGGGTGCTGGTAAGGAGATGAAAGGCAATAGCTAGTGCGTTTTTTTCATTACCTTGAGCAATAACTTGGAAGTTTGCGAAATCAACTGCTGAAAAACTATAGCAGGCTGATCCAGGTTCAGCTTCATCCTTTCAGTTAACACGAGGTCGTTCTGAAATAACACACTTCCCTTATGTTTGTGGGCTACGTCCATTGGACAACAGGCCTTCTCCGGCTGGGATTTTATGAGCTGCTTACTTCCTATTTAGAGTGTAAAAAAAAGCAAGCTGGGGGAACCGAGTCAAGCAGCATCTCTGGAGGAAATGGATAAGCAACATTACAGGGCAGGACCCTTTGTCAGACCATTGACCTATCCATTCCTTCCACAGATACTGCCTGACCCGCTGAGTTTCTCCAGTACATTGTGTTTTATGTTTTTAGCACAAAATTCCAGCATCTGCAGGTTCTTGTGTCTCGATCCAATCATTACCTTGGGTATTGATTTACAGCCTATCCCATCATCTAGACGGCGCCCACTCCATCTCAACTTTGTTTCTGGGAAATTCCAAGACCATGACCAAAGTCGAGGAAGGAGAATTTTAGATGAATCTCGAGTCGATGCCTCAGACGTGTGTGCAAGCTCTCTGAGATTCTGCTTCCATCACTGAATTAACAACATTTTGTGTCAAGACCCTGAACCTATCACCAATTCTAGCTACAATTTAGTCTCCTCTCACCCCCTGTTCAGTTTCTGTTCGGTTTATTGTCACGTTTACTGAGTTAGTGACACCCATCAGCAAGATTACCCAGTGAAGGATCACAACAAGTTATTGCGGCTCATAGTCCCGCTGCCTTGGAAGGTGGTTCCTCAGCCAACACCAGCTCCCATGCAGAGGTTGCACTGTCAGACATGACAATCTCTGGACCACACATTGAACCAGGATCCACACGTTCTCTCAGCACGATGCAACAGATCCTCCTCTACCCCAGGACCCATGGTTATCGTTTGTACAACATCACTAAAGCAGAGTATTCGGTCGTTATTTCCTTGCTGCTGCTGCGAGACTGGTGCTCCAATTGGAAAATACACTGCACCTTAAAAGTACTAAATTGATAGCACAAAAAGTTGGCGCATTCTAACACTTAGGAAAGTATTAGACAAATAACCAACGATGGGTGAGACAAGGGAGAAATACCGCAGAGAAGAGTTAAAGATTTCATGATTACATAGAAGGTCTGGTTCAGTTTAGATGGAGATACAACATGGTAAAAAGCTCACTCGACTTCCATCTTATCCCACTTTATCACTTATCCCACTACACCACACGGGGCAATTAACAGAGGGCCGATTAACCTACAAACTTACGTCTTTGGGATGTGGGAAGAAACTAGAGCATCCCCAAATGTCACAGAGAGAACGTGCAAACTCCACACAAACATCACCAGCCGAGGTCAGCATCAAACCCGGGTCAGGGGCTACCATCTACACCACCGTGCTGCCCCTTGTTCAAAAGATTTTCTTTTACAGAAGTTACTCGAGAGGTGCAGTATGTAAATAATGTAATTGAAGATTAAAAGCTGAAAGACTAATGGGATAGTTTCTCAAACTCCCAGCACAGTAGAATGGGAGCATCACTCCCTTCTATGCATGTGATTATACATGCGTGTGATTATACATGCATGCGATAATACATGCGCTCACTCACTCTCACAACTTGGCCTGCAATAAGGGCAGATATTGCAGTCAGGAAACCAACACTCAGGATGAAACAACACTCCTTATATCTTCTTAATTCCCATCTTACCAACAAATGTTTTTTTAGGATCCGTTAGATATACATTACCAAGAAGACAACATAGAAAATAAAGCACTGAACAATAGGCTTCTGCTACATTTTATCTCAATCCTTGAAAACAGAAAAACCAATACCAGATTGACGGGGTTATTTCATTTTAATTGATCAGATGACCATCGGTGATCGATGCAGGTCAGGAACCTGAATAGGAGCTGGAGCTGCAATTACAGCTGTTAGAAACAGTTAATTGTGTCGTCTGGTCAGTGTCCAGCTCTCACCCCTTCAGATAAATCTCAGTCCAACCTGGGCAACTCTTTCCCAGTACAAACATCCAAAGCCTGGGTCAGACTATGGAGTGGACCAAAGACCGAGAGTTTGATCGCAGGTACAAATTCCTCTCTGGAAATTGGGGAATGTAAACTCTGATGAGGAAGTATATCTGGAAACAAAAGGACTAACATCCTTTCCAAAACCTCTGTCTTGTGACAAACCCATTTGGCCTACGTGTCTTCAGATCCACAGCAGCATGGAGAAGTCTAGCTGCCCTCTGACATAGCCTATAAAGGCACTCCGTTCACTAGGTAATTGGGGATGAACAATAAACGTGGGGGTGCAGTGTAAACATCCCTGGACTGAATAAAGAAACATGGATCAACGCATTCTCAACCCGCCACCCGCTCGAGTTCAACCGCTCTCTCCCGAAGCAGGTCGTGTAGCCCAGAGTCCGTGCCAACCATCAATGACAGATTCACACTGATCACGTTATCTCACCAGATTCCATTAACTCCCCCCACATTCATCGCGGTTTGGTCACCCAGGCAGTTCCAAGTGACCAGTTGACCACTGCCCCCTACATGTGGTTGACCCCATGTTGTCCAGCACAGGGTACCCACCCTGTCAGAATGACCCAGCCCACAGGGACAAAACAAGTATGTCACTGCCTGGAAATAAGGTCAGCCACTCAGGACAGACGAGAGACATTTCTTCGATCCATTGTCCAACCCAGAGCTTTGGTCAAAGATGGGGTTGAGTTGTGGCTGCACAATGGCTGGCAAATGGGATGATGGAGTTACCCTGGACAGTTGCCACGGACTTATAACCTCCTAGATTGAAATACAAAACATTCTCATTTAATGTGACAGATTTGTGGATATTAAGGGAATATATATGGGATTATGTACAGGAAGGTGGCACTGAGATCAAAGATGCATCATGAACTATTTGATCAGTGGAGCAGTGAGGGGAGCCAAATTGCCTACACCTACTGCTATTCCATTTCTCTTATGCTCCTAAACTTGTCAGTTGTTCTATAGGTTATGGTTCTTCTAATACCTTTGACCCCCTCCCCAAACATAGCAAAATATGTTTTGCTTAAATAGATCCTGTCTCTGCCTTGCTTTAAGGCAATGAGTTCCAGACTCCGACATTGTCACCAGAGACTAAGATATTGGAGCAGAATTAGGCCATTCAGCCCATCAAGTCTACTCTGCCATTCAATCATGGCTGATCTATTCCACATTCACCTGCCTCCCCCTCCTTCACCTTTGACACCCGTACGAATCTCTGCTTTAAAAATACCCAATGACTTGGCCTCTGTAGCAATTAATTCCACAGATTCACCACCTCCTGGCTACAGAAAACCGTTCATCTCCATTCTAAAGTTACGACCTTTTATTCTGAGGCTGAGCCCCCTGGTCCAAGACACTCCCACTAGTGGAAACATCCTCTCCACATCCACTCTTATCTAGACCAATCTTGAATTTAAAGCTCGCAGATTTCAACTCCCAACTAATGAAAACAATTGACCCAAGCTTCTTGTACATAATAAACTCAGCGAAACCAGCACGACCTTGACATAAATGATACCCTGAAGATTACAACTACTTACACGTACAAAGGGTTTTTTCTTTACCCATCCAAAATTAATTCCAGTCAATTAATTATTTTGTAAGCATTTGGTGCAGATAAGCACCGCAAATGATTTAAAGCCCGAGGACATGTTTGTTGATGGTGCTGACTTAAGGAACGATGTCGTGCAAAGAGGAATTCTACATCACAAGTCACAGGAGGTACTGCAATAATACCCCAGTCTACATGAAGGGCTCAAATATTCAGTCTCAAAACCTCTACAATGGCACCAATGGCAATCAGATGAGAGAGATGGCAGCAATCATCTCTGTTCAAAATGTAGAAACAAGGAACTGCAGATGCTGGATTACAAAAACAGGCATCAGTCTGAAGAAGTGTCTCAACTCAAAACGCGAGTTTGAAGAAAGGTTCTGATCTGAAAGGTCACCATTCCATGATCTCTGGAGATGTGCCAGAAGGGTCCCGACTTGAGACGTCACTCATTCTTTTTCTCCAGAGATGCTGCCTGACTCGCTGAGTTATTCCAGCACTGTGTCCAGTCCAGCGTAGCAGCAGTGAGCTTTCATTGAAGTTGAGATCCCAGAGTGAACAAGAATAGGATGGTCCAGTCCCAGTCAATGATCACAGATCCCCACAGGAATGGATGTCCAAGTATAGGCAGCTACAGGCACCAGAGCAGAAGGTGCCGCATGCAAACCACGCATGCCGGATGATCAGCTCTGCCTGGCCATTTCCTGTGCTCTGCTGATTTATGCAAGTCTAATTTAGTTTTAGAGATGCAGCGTGCAAATTAGGTCCTGCGTCCCACCGAGTCCACACCGACCACCCGTGGCATTGCTGGGGATGGAGGGACAAAGTGAGGAGGGATGTGCAAAAGTCCCCCGGAAGAGTCGAGGAAAGATCCCAGGGTGAATGATGGAAAGTTCAAGTGGGGAGGAGCAGGAACCCAGAATGTATCAAAACACCAAGTTGTGGAGTCCGGCAGCATTTGATGAGCACCCCTCCCCAGGTGCTGCCAGACCTGCTGAGTTCCTCCAGCACTGTGCTTACCCCAGGATTCCAGCATCTGCAGTTCCCTACATGTCCGCAGCAACAGACAAGTGCAGATTGAGCACGGCACACATGCAGTTCATGCAGGTACGCCCATCCTTGCAAAGCCTGTAAAGTGACAGTGGGTCACAGAACACAAACGGGAATAGTGAACCAGTGCAGCTGGGCTGCAAACAAATGGAAATGAAACTCCATTTTTAAATAATGACACCTTATCCTCCATGCCTTCATTACTTGCTGTACCCAAACAAAGTTAATTGTTTAGTACACCCTGGTCTTCGGAGTCACAGAGCTGTGAGGGGCTAACCAGGGAAACCATTCCCTCCGCACCTCCACATCCATGGCCACAGTGGAAGGCCGTCTCAGCCACCGAGTGGAGTTTGCAAACACAAAATGTAGACGGCGTGTACTGGAGGGGCAATTCACGTCACCTCCCGCCCCTGGTCCGAGTGTCGCTCTGGGGGGTACAGTACCTGTGGGGGGGGGGGAGGAAGCAGAGGCTGAAGTGTTTGTCCTTAAATCAACAGCTGTGAGAAGGAATGGTCACTGAAGCAGCGCTCACATTCCTTACACCCAAGGGGCAAATCTATCCAAGAATGGATTGCCAAGAACAAACAAACACTGAAGAAAGTCAGGACCTCTGGCAAGCTGCTAGTCATTACGTGGGCCTGTAAACAGCTCGAGGAGCACTTCAAAGGGGGGGGGGGGGAAAGAGACAAAATCCTCAAAAAAAGGCACAACTCCTCTAGCACTTAGCAGCCACGGTGAACAAGGCAGTGTAGGTTTGTTCTGCTCAACATGTAGTTGTTAGTGCCAGAGACCATGAATGAGCAACACCTCCAACGTGGCAGGCCGAGGATGCACCGGCCCACACCTCAGGCTTGCCCTTGTTCCCCACTCCCCCTCTCCCGGCCTTGCTCTCCCCCTCACCCCCTTCTAGGGGAACACATTGACACTGGGGTGTAAGCAGGCCTGCACAATCTCCAGGAATGTCCCAAGTACCCAATGGCAAAACCAGGACGGAAAGACAATATTCACAGGGCTCTTTCAGTTTCTTGTTAAGCTCAGAGAAGGCATAAGGGAGAGGAGAGAAAGGGAAAAGAGGTGGGAAACGGACTGCCAGGGACGTTACTCAGTGTAGGGACTGGAAATAAACAGTGTCCCCATCAGGCGATGCCGGCCGAGCGGGTTCAGAACCACACTGGGAGATGGCTCCACTTTAATAGATAACGTTAGCATTTCCAGTCGTGGGTCAAGATGCTGCAACAACAGCTGATGATATTGCTGGAAAGCAAAACAGCACAGAACATAAATCGGAAATAAAGTACAAACAGCTGGAAATACTCAGCTCGTCAGGCAGCGCTATGGATAGAGGAAGAGTGGTAATGTTGCAGGCTAAAGACCATTCATCAGAAATAGGATAGATTACTGGTGAAAGGTCCTCAACCCAAACATTAACTCTGCTGTGTTGTGAGTCTGTGGATTTCTCTGCCTCAGAGGGTGGTGGATTCTCTGGATACTTTCAAGAGAGAGCTAGATAGGGTTCTTAAAGATAGCGGAGTCAGGGGATATGGGGAGAAGGCAGGAACGGGGTACTGATTGTGGATGATCAGCCATGATCACATTGAATGGTGGTGCTGGCTCGACGGGCAGAATGGCCAACTCCTGCACCTATTGTCTGCTCTAGAAAACAGGTCTCAGGAAAAGGCTCCATGCATCTGAATAATATAAGTTGTATGAAGAGGAATGAGGATCGTTGGAATTCGCCACTCAAAGTTTCATGTCATTATTATCAGTCTGGAGCCTGAAGGAACAGATCGAATGGCCAAGATTATAGAACTCTGAGTTTGCAGAGACGTGCATGGAGTTTTTTAAATATAAAGATGGAGCAGGAGGGTGGGGAGTGGTGTAGTGAGAAGCGGTCAGAATAGCAAGGACTGTTAACCCAGTGTCATGTCAAGTTTACTCGTCACATACGCACACGAGATGTGCAGTGAAATGAAAAGTGGCATTGCTTGCGGACTGTGCAAAAAACTACAAAACAGAATGGAATTACATATTTGTGGGAGAAAAAAACTGCAAATTAAAAAGACGCCACACAACAGTAAAATGGTCCAGTAAAGTTAGTCCCTGGTGAGATAGGAGTTTACAGTCCTAATGGCCTCTGGGAAGAAACTCGTTCTCATCCTCTCCGTTTTTACAGCATTCACAACGGAGGCGTTTGCCTGACCGTAGCAGCTGGAACAGTCCGTTGCTGGGGGGGAAGGGGTCCTCCACGATCTTGTTGGCTCTGGAGTTGCACCTGGTGATGTATAGGTGCTGCAGGGGGGGCGAGTGAAGTTCCCAAAGCGCGTTCAGCCGAACGCACTACCCTCTGCAGAGCCTTCCTGTCCTGGGCAGAGCAGTTCCCAAACCAAATTGTGATGTTTCCAGACAAGATGCTTTCCACAGCCGCAGAGTAGAAGCACTGGAGGATCCTCAGAGACGCTCTAAATTTCCTCCAGTGTAAGGAGGCAGCAGAGCGCAGTGTAAAACGGTGAGGAGAGTAGCAGAGACAAGTTGATCACTTGTTCCATCTGTGGGTACCAAGGTTAGAGAGTATACCCGGGGTGAATGCCAAACACCATGGCTCTCATGGGACTGCCAAGATCAATGTGAGGCAAGGTTGTGGGGGATTTTATTTTAAAATCAAAGGGGTAAAACAGCAACTCAAATTATGACAAATATAACAAAAGATGTTGTTCCTGACAGTAAATTCTAATTGAGTTGAAGATTTGTTGTCAGATTGTTTTTGAATGTGTCTGTTTACTGGGGGTGACGTGGGCGAGTATGACTAGACAGGACATAACTCACCATCACAGAATTAATCCGAGGACAACACAAACGCTGACGGCAACTTGAACAAGAGGCTTCACCCATAAAACATGTTCATAACAACAGGGCAAGGGAGAGACAAAATGTAGAAACAAGGAACTGCAGTTGCTGGTTGATATCAAAGAAAGATAAAGTGCTGGAGTAACTCAGCGGGTCAGGCAGCATCTGTGGAGAAAAAGAGGTTTTCCGTGGAGACGAAGGGTCGGGACCCTTCTTCAGACGTAGAGGATGGAGGGGTGAATTGAATCAGAACCTTGAATTCTCTGATCTGCTATTAATTCCTTCTCTTGTTCAAATATTTCACTGCTCTATTATGCAAGAGGGGAGGGTTTGTCAGCTAGAGTTTTCTTGATTACTGTTCAACTTCCAACAGAATTAATTTCTCTCAATGGTCTTATGATAATATTGCTCTCATAACATTTCCCCTGGTTCTCTTTGTACCAGAGGCATTGCACTCTAACTCAGTCTTGGCACGTAACCTCACCGTGACCTCACCGTAGTGTGATCAAATCCAAAGGAACATGTCTGAATCAAAAGATCTTCAAAACGCACCGTTTGGAATCGGTCACTGCAGCTTCCGAGACCCATGCTCAGCCTAGTCACTGACATGGGCATCTCACCCTCTCCGTTCCCCTCAAACGTTGCTGCCATGCTGCTGAGGTCCACGTTCAATTCTACAACGTTCAACAAGGCAGGCAGATTAGAGCGACCGGAGGTGGAATCAGTCGTCAGAAAGGCCAACGCAACGCTAGCATTTATATCAAGAGGATGAGAACCCAAAAAACAGGGATGTAACGCAGAAGATCTATAAGGTGCTGGTCAGGCGGCATTTGGAGTATTGTGAGCAAACATGGGGCCCATATCTGAGGACGGATGTGCTGGCTCTGGAGAGGGCCCAAAACTGTTTAGAAGAATGATCCCAGGAATGATAGGGTTAACATATGATGAGTATCTGATGGCACTGGGCCTCTACTCGCTGGAGTTGAGAAGGTTGAGGGGAGACCTCATTGAAACCTACAAAATAGTGAAAGGCCTGGATAGAGAGGATGTGGCGAGGATGTTTCCACTAGTGGGAGAGTCTAGGACTAGAGGTCATATCCTCAGAATAAAAGAATGTAGCTTTAGGAAGGAGATGGAGGCATTTATTTGGCAGTGCAGTATTGTACAGAGATGCCAGCCTAGATTCACATTACAGTGCCAGGGATTTGAACAATAGTTTTGATTCAGACCCAAAGAAAACTTCCCACCAGCCTACAGCGTGATGTACACATACAGCACACAGACAGCTGGCTACCTTGCAGACTCTTGCTGAGAGCATAGTGTGAAATAAACTCACAAACGCTTGAAGTTACAGGGATATGTGTTCACCGCAGCTAGTCTCTCCCACCACCTGAGCCAGGCATTAACACGTTCATTGGAAGCAAATTAAAACAGAGGGGGAAACGACTTCACACCAGTGTGCAAGCACATGCACAGAGAAAACCCAGCGCCCAAGGCCACAGGGGGTGGAAACTGCAGACAATTCCATGCGCACACAATCGGACAAGTTAAAATTAAAATCATGTACTGAACACATCCTGGACACAGTTCAGTTTGTCCCGTGTACTGAAGTACAGTGGAAAGCTTTCGTTACGTGCCATCCATCCATTACAGTGTAGTGGTACAGAAGGGAATAACGTCTAGTGCATATTTACTGTATATTAGTCGATACTGACAGTGCTATATATAGTTTTGACAATATGCTGGGCGGCTCGGTACTTTGAATTATATTCTACAAACAGGACCCACAAAGGCAGAGGGAAGGGAACAGAGGGTGTAGTGGAGTAAAGTGGCAGGTTGGGTTGTGACCTGGACAGGGGTTTAAAGGGGACTACTCATTGACGTAGTATAAGGCCAAGAGTTATACCAACGCAGCACTTGGTGAGATGAAGATCAGAGAGGAACAGGAATCTGGAGCTAAATCGCTTGTCCACAGAGTTAAAGAATGCAGGGAAGAAAAAATAGAAGGTTGTACTTGATCCTAAACATCACTTTAGTTTATAGTTTTTTAGTTTAGAGATACAGCAGAAACAGGCCCTTCGGCCCATCGAGTCCACGCCAATCAGCAAACCCCGCACACTGACACTATCCTACACACACAACGAACCATTTACAATGACCATTACCCACAAAACCTGTATGTCTTTGGAGTGTGGGAGTAAACCAGAGCTCCCAGAGAAAACCCACGCAGGCCATGGGGTGAACGAACAAACTCTGTACAGACAGCTCTACCCGCTGCGCCACCATGCCGCCTGTGCCTAACTTGTTTTCTCCAGAGATCCTGCCTGTCCCGCTGAGTTACTTCAGCTTGTGTCTACCTCCTGTCATATTAAAGATGGCTGTTCAGTTTTAGCCATGACCTGGTTTTTGAACAAGTCCGTCCTACAGAGCCAAGTACCTGCTGACACTCCATCAGCTGGGGGGGGGGGGGGGGGGGTCAGGACAACAAGTCAGCTACAGGCACCTCCTGGCCCATTCAAAGAAACAACTTAAACATTCCCAAAAAAACCCCGAGACTTCCATATAAAATTCAGAAAGTCATAAACAGTAAGTTGCAGTGCAAGATTTCAGCTCCTAAATCCCACACCACAAACCAATAAATTAAACAGTTTGCTGTGTAAAACATTAACTTGATCTGGAATGAATTCAAGATGGTTCATAAAGCCCAAGAGCCAATTGGATGTTAAATGTTTGCTGTCACTTTAGTAGAAAGTTTAAGGGAGATCGGCAAGGCAACGTTTTTTAATTACAGAGGGGATGGTGGGTGCCTGGAGCCCACTGCCAGGGGTGGTGGGTGCCTGGAGCGCACTGCCAGGGGTGGTGGGTGCCTGGTGGGCACTGCCAGGGGTGGTGGGCGCCTGGAGGGCACTGCCAGGGGTGGTGGGCGCCTGGAGGGCACTGCCAGGGGTGGTGGGTGCCTGGAGGGCACTGCCAGGGGTGGTGGGTGCCTGGAGGGCACTGCCAGGGGTGGTGGGTGCCTGGAGGGCACTGCCAGGGGTGGTGGGCGCCTCGAGGGCACTGCCAGGGGTGGTGGAGGCAGATACAATAGTGGCATTTAAGAAACTTTTGGATTGGCATATGGATATGCAGGAATGGAGGGATGTAGATCATGTGCAGGCAAAAGGGATTAGTTTAACTTGGTACAATGTCTGGTGCGGACATTGTGGGCCGAAGGGCCAAGTCATGTGCTGTATTGTTCGATGTTCCATGGTCCCAATTTGTTAACAATATAGAGACTGAAATGTCAAATCTAGTCTTCCTCACTATTCCAGATTCTTTGAGAAGGTACTGGAGTCATTAGTCCTTGATTAATCCCTCTCATGTTATTACATCTATTCAACCAATCTTTCAGCCTTAGATTCCCAATGACCACTGCTTTGACAGGTCCAGCCTGCAGAAGGGGTTCGTGTAGAATCTCACCACTATCCCAATAAAACTGGGGTTGACCAATAGATGCTGGCGTTATAGCATCAGCTCAATGTAGAGAGGAAATAGATTTGTCAGCGTTATCAAAATGAATGACTGAGACAGGAAAGAGTCAGACATCAAGGGAGACGCTGGCGAAGCAGAAAGAAGCGGAGCAACAGTGAGAGAGAAAGTGTAAAGAGAATGATCAAACCCATTCTGCACGATGTTCAACGTGTTGGAGGGAACTGCAGATGCTGGTTTACATCGAGGATAGACACAGCGTGCTGGAGTATCTCAGCGGGACAATAGACAATAGGTGCAGGAGTAGGCCATTCAGCCCTTTGAGCCAGCATCTCTGGAGAGAAGGAATGGGTTAAGACGGGTGGGGACCCTTCTTCATTGGTCATGCAACTTTGACACATTTGGAATTTGTTGTTCCATTGCCTTTAAAGTTCTTTTAACAAGTTGTTTTTTAAACTACATACAAATACATTGTCCAGTTGCCACCATGCGACACTCAGAGCATGCTCAGTCATTCAATAGATGAGACAAGGTCATGACCACACAGCGAGCTCCTCTGAAATTCAATGCCCTTAATCTCACCTCTCCTCCGCAAACCTCCAAGTGAGAGATCCTCTAATGAATCCCACCAGGGCACCTTGCACAAACCCTCTGGCTAGTTGCTTGGGGAGGAATCAGATGCTGCGCGGATCCAAGAAAGAAGAAACAAAGAACACCAATGCCACGGGAGGCGATGGGAACAACAGACAGGAGAACAGACCCAATTAAGTGGCCTAATGGCCCTCAACTCATTGGTTTGAGAGCAGAGAACAAAGCTGTTGCCCACCCAAGTCTCCTGCCTAACTACGCCAGGCCAGGTGAGGAAAGCTTGCCAGAGTATATAGGAGTTAACAAGCCTCTCCCACTCGCAGTCATGTTTGACACAGGCAATAAATCCAAAATTTATGTCTTCAAAACATATGTTTGAACACCTAATTTCTAAATTTAAGAGGAACACATACTCGTAAATCTCAGTTTTATTTCAGACGATAGCAGATTACAGCCGTATGTTATGGAGCAGTCATAGAGTTGGCCAAATAAATCAGAAGTTTTTTAAACCCACGCTGATCAATCTGCCATACATAACTCCTCATGGGCACATGGTGCTCTGCAGTCACCAGCCTTCTGTGCTTCCAGGGTGCAGAAATAATAAAATGAAATGTACCGGCTGACTGGGACAAACATTGTGTATTCCCCGCGCAGGCCTTCGCTCCCACTGAACATCTGTCCCACATCATAAATGAGAGATAGTTGAGACATCAGCCATCTCTCTGGTGTACGCGGCAGAGGCTCGTTATACAGGCAAGAAATTATCTCACCCCCTCTACCAAAAAACAGACAGACTATATTCATTTTGCATCACTCTTCCAAATGTTTGTAATTGGTGACTCTAAATTCCACAGCTCATAATACTCAGTTTAGTCTTTATCTCCATTTCCCGAGATATGTCTTGTTCTCTGATCTGATTCCTCCAACTCCCATCCAGCTAAAATGTTCAGTGTTATCATTTATTGAAATTCTGGTGATATTTCTTTATTGCAGCAATTACTTAAGTCAATAACCAACTTTATATCCTTGTATAATATTATCTCCCACACCTTCCCTCCATCTAGTCTACAATACAAAAATCACTACAATTTCAGAAGAATGTTGTGTGTAAAATGCCTTGAGATCATGTATATAATGGACAAGATGTTGGATAAAGATTGCAGGAGTGTGAAAACTAATGAGACTTGTTTTGTTTACAGCAGTAAAAGGCTGGGAACGAGATCGTAGTGTCTCGCTGTTGGCCTGCCTCTCTCCGTTATGGCTTGAACCCAAGCTTTCACTCGAATCTTAGATTATATAAAGAACTGATTCCACAGAGAGGTTGGTGGGTATATGGCACGAGCTGCCATGGGTGGTGGTCGAAGCAGAAACCTAGGGTAGATGGGGGGGGGGGGGGGGGGGGGGGGGGGGGAGAGAGAGTAACTTGAGAAATGGGAGAAGCAAGCAGAAATTCTAGGCAAATATCCCAGAGCACATTCCACCAGCTTCAGGAACAGCTTCTTTCTGGCTGTTGTCAGGTTGTCAGATTCCAGAACAATCCTCCCATAATCTACCATGGCACCATGATCTTCCAACCTACCTCCTTGTGGACCTTTCACTTTATAACTAATGCTGTAACACTATATGTTGCACTCTAGTATTTTCTCTTTCAAGACTTGCTGTCCTTGTGGATGACTAGATTGCCCTCCAGTAGAATACGATTCAACTCGATAGCACGTAAAGCTGCATCTCAGTAGACGTGATAGTAATAAGCTAACAACTATTCTCCCACTGGCGGGGTAACTAGCAATATGAACCTGGTCCGGATACAGGGGGATCAAGGCCGTTAGAAACACACTAATAGGGTCAATTGAGATCTGCCCTTCAGAGAGAAGGCAATAACATGCGGTGGGCAGACATGGGGGCATGTAGAGGAAGCTGTACCAGTTGGGAAAGACTGCAACATCATTCCGCAATTCTCTCCACCACCAATTGGGATCAACCACTTAAATATGTCCCACCAACACCACGGCAATGAGCTCTCCATTTCTCCAACCCCACGCGTATTTGGTCTTTACAATCAGTCAGGCCATTTCGGGAGAGGGGGAGACACACAGACCAGCAATGTTGGCCATTCGGCCCTTTGTGAATGTGCCAGCACTCCAATTACTCACGCCCCTCTACTTTTTCCATAACCCTGCAATTAATTTACCTTCTAATAGTCATCCTATTCAATTTTTTTTTTAATGCTGTCAAATCAGGCAATGCATTCCAGAGCAGAAGTGGTGTAATTTACCTCCTTGTGTCACCTAAGGCTTCCTTGCCAATCACTTTACAACTTTTCATGTTCATAACCAAAGCAAACTCCTTGTATGTGAATACTTGGCCAATAAATATATTCATTAATTCATTAGTGATAGAACAGAATGAGGCCATTCGACCCATCAACTCCACACCGCCATCCAATCATAGTTGAACTACCTCTCAACCCCATTCTCCTGCCTTCCCCCCATAACCTCTGAGTGTGGAAGTTGGAAGGTCATGTTGCAGTTGTATAAGACGTTGGTGAGATCACATTTAAAATATTGTGTTCAGTTCTGGGTACCATGTTATAGGAAAGATATTGTCAAGCTGGAAAGGGTTCAGAAAGGATTTACAAGGATGTTGCCAGGACTAGAGGGTGTGAGCTATTGTGAATGTACATAATAACACAACATAAGCACGTGGTCTGTGTGGGCTGCAGGGTCTGTTTCCATTCCGATCAATCAATCACTGTTGTGGCTTATTACATTTTTGTTTCATTATATGAGTTTACGTTTTCCCAACTTTCAAAGTCATGACTTTGGATTCTTAGAGCAGGCATGTGGTTGAGTCGCGTGAACATTAATTGGACTATCATATCCATGAAATCAAAGGGCAGACGTAATGTAAAAATAAATGGCATTAATATGGCAGGCAGCATGATAATAAGCATGGGTCCATGACTTTGTGACCAATAGACCCCAATCAGTGAGGGTGGGGGACAAATCATCCTCAACACTGGGGATCCACAAGGAAGCACTCTCAGCCCCTTTACTCCTTGTACACCCATGACTGTGCAGACGTGTATCAATTTATAAATTTGCAGATAACACCAGTGTGTGGGCCGGATATCAAGTAACGATGAGACAGAGGACAGGAAGGAGACGGAGAACCTCGTGACCTGCTGTCGAGACAAACTTTCTCTCAACGTCAGCAAGATAACTGTGGTCATGACAATGGCTAATTGGATTTACATAAGCCCAGAAATGTAATAATTGGGCTGATTTCAGAGGTCAGATCTTACACTTAATCCTTCATCCACCCAACTAGAATCAAAATTGGGGTCAACAGATTTCGCCCGTTAATTCCATCATCACATCAACAAAAACTTTTGTTAAATTGAAGACAAATTTCAGAACTTGCCACCGTCACCACAAAGGGACTGAAGCTGTTTTATAACAAGTGGCAACCACAACCTTCTTGAACCTCAGCATTTAATAAGAAGAAACAAAAACCACAGCATCTTGGTTTGTTGTTTTTCTCTGGGAGTGCATCAGGTACACTAAAATGTGGCTTTGTTCATTAATATTACACGCCCTGATCTGATCACCCCTACCGTTCAAAAGTTAAATCCAAACTGGGTCAGGCCAGCCATGCCCTACTCCACAACCTACCGCATGCGCAGGAGTTCCATGTTGAGTAGCCCAGTTACATTTCCAAAATGCAAGGTGCTAATCCAATTTTCCTTCTATTCACTCATCATCCCACTTTCAATATATTCTCCCACTTCCAATTCAAAACCTGTGCTGATCATTCCCCAGACTTCCCCATCTTCCAGCTGGAAATCACCATGCTCTTCCATTTCCAAACCATCCAACACAAAGCAGCCCTCAATCACTCCAAATATTCATGACCAGCAGTAACACACGTGGCTGTAGATTGTGCAATCGATAAGAAAATAGACTGCAGCTTATTGCGTAGACTTCTCTGAAAACATTTGCTAAACCCACGCCTTTAGCTACCAAGGACAAGAGAGCTAAAGCACATTAAAATACCATTAAGAATAAGGAGTAAGCCATTTAGAACGGAGACGAAGAAACACTTTTTCTCACAGAGAGTTGCGAGTGTGGAATTCTCTGCCTCAGAGGGTGGTGGAAGCTGGTTCTCTGGATGCTTTCAAGAGAGAGCTGGATAGGGCTCTTAAAAATAGCGGAGTCAGAGGATATGGGGAGAAGGCAGGAACGGAGTACTGATTGGGGATGATCAGCCATGATCACATTGAATGGCGGTGCTGGCTCGAAGGGCCGAATGGCCTACTCCTGCGCCTATTGTCTTTTGTCACACCCCCACATCTCCAATCACCAACATTGGTTCTCAACAAGTCACACATCATCCCAACTTGGAATTCCATTACATCCTGGAACACTCTGCTCAACAAAACTACAGGACAATCTTTAGAGAAAGGTTGCAGTCCTTCACGTTGAAGATCATCGGTACCTTGCATGAGTGAGTTTATTAGGGACTGGCAACAGATGGTGGCCGCACCAGCCATGCCCACCACATAATGAACCATGCTGCTCCGGTGCTACAGAGTGTTTTACATAATTTACTAATCCACATACCCACATCACTGCCTGCAAGCTAATGCAGGTTAAAGCGGGAACGAGCTATAGAACGGCAAGCAGTGAAATTAAAATCAGTTTGTTAAAGTCATTGAATTAGCAATAATCTAATTATTGGTCAAATATACATTTCTAGAAGACTGTAGGCTTACCTTTCTGTACGCTCGTGTTGTCAGTCTCAACTCTAGATTTATTGGCGTCTTGGACACATTTAATTGTGGCAGGGAACATTTATAACATCAGCTTGTGGTTTACAATCCCGTTATCAGAGACCAAACATGCCATTAGCTGTTCAGTCAACTGTAGCCTACTTTGGCAAGCAACTGTGTCTAAATGTGGCACAGGCAGACAGCAATAGAGCAATAAACTCACTCATACAAGTCTGCTCAAGCTTTTTTGTTAAAGTAGCAAACAAATTAACCTTTGAAAAATATAATTAGTAGCACGACTCCAAATACAAACCCCTTCCAGGTGTAAAGGGACAGCCCGAAAAATCACCTGTCCATGCTCACCACAGATGCTGCCTGACCCGCTGAGTTACTCCAGCACTCTGTGAAACGTCACCTGTCCATGTTCTCCACAGATGCTGCCTGACCCGCTGAGTTACTCCAGCACTCTGTGAAACGTCACCTATCCATGTTCTCCACAGATGCTGCCTGACCCGCTGAGTTACTCCAGCACTCTGTGAAACGTCACCTATCCATGTTCTCACCACAGATGCTGCCTGACCCGCTGAGTTACTCCAGCACTGTGTGTCTATCCACCTCCAGAAGACATGGTCAAGTCACAGATTCACACTTGCATGGAAACAGGCCCTTCATCGTGTGTCCATGCAGACTATCATGAAGCTCATCCTCATTCTGCCACTCACCTGTACATTAGAGGCAACTTATAGTGGACATTTAAACTGCCAACACACACATTGCTTGGGATGTGTGCAGAAGCTGAAGGAAACCCATGGAAGATCATGTGAACTCTGCAGTCAGCAGTGGAGGTCCAGAAACTAATGGAGTCCATCACACGGTGAAGTAGCAGTTCTATTGGAGAATGCCACAATGGAGAATGCCACAATGCCACCATAGACCCAGGGAAGATGGATTCTCCCAGTCACAACTGACATCATCAGGATGTGGGAATCTAGCCAAACGGGGAAAAGGAACCAAGCATCCTGCCCAAGTTGATCACCATATGGACCAGGACCGTGAGATGCAGGTAGAAACTCCACCAATGTGGAGTTAATCCACAGACGTTGGGTGATAAATATCAGATGCTAGGCCCATCCAGAATGAACAACCACTCACAGCTGGAGCTGCCCATTTTCAGCCAAGATCAACGCAGCGAAGGGGGCATCATTACATCCCCCTCGTCTGAAAAACACTAAAAGATACTTGGGGTGGCCTCTATTGAACAACGAGACCTTCCAAAAACTGAACACGCACTAATGGTTAATGAGAGGACTGATGTGCAAATTTGTCACACAATCTAAACTTAGGTGCAAGAAGAGTTGGAAATGAATATTTTGCTTTGCAACGTAGGACATCCACCTTCAGATCTCATCAAAACAAAGTACAAAGGATGTTTACTTAAGACTTAGAGTTCTAGGCTGTAAAACCTTTCTCAAGGGAACCAATTCTCCATCAGTACAACCAAACACCGTCTACAAACCATCTGTTCCCACCGGCACTACTGAACAAACAGAGGAGAATCCTGTTGGAATATATTAATTTTTGGAACTTGCAGCATCACTCTCCCTTTTGCTAAACCACCCACTCACAAGTAGTTCAAGCAATTCCACCAAAGGCTTATTTATGCCTGGCCATCTGCACACTCTTCCTCAGCAGCCGCAGGTTGAATGAACTCACAAAAACGTGAATGAATAGAGTAGGTGGATGAATGAAAGCATGAATGAAATGAATGAACAAAATGATTAAGCAATATTCTAGCAATTAGTTGCACCCCCTCTGAATCTGGCACTATGAAATGCATTGCAAGATTTCTATTCTACCACCTCAGACTTCAGAGTTCTTTATGAATTTCATATTAAGACAAGGGTTGCCAACTAAATAAGGGACAAAAGGTCAAAATAAGGGACAAATTCCTGACGGCAATTCGTGGCCCGACTCAGCCGTGGCTGGGTGAATGACGAGTTGGCCCGCATGCTGGACTGCACACAAAGCCCAGTCGATGGGCCAGCTGAGGAGTTTTGGCCCGACACCCCATCCAACTCGTGAACCGATCAACAGCCGTGAGAAGGAGGTGTGATGGTGTCGCGGTAAGCGAAGGTCCAAAGGTCAGACAGCTGGCCGGGCTGCCAACTGACGGGGCCACGGGCGAGGCGCTGCTGCGGCACTCCATGGGCTGCACTATGTTGGGACGGGGGAGGCGGGGCCGGACGCAGCATCCGGACGCATTCCGACCAGACAGTCCCCTCGACCAGATACAAATACAGATCCAATACAGTACAAGGGTGGTCCCGTATGGGACAAACCAATTTAGCCTAATATACAGGATGTCCCGGCTAATATGGGACAGTTGGCAATACAGGACAATTGGCAAACCCTAATTAAGACCCACCAGTGCCTTAACCCGTTTATTTACTCTGGGAGCAATGATCCAGACAGACCAAGGCAGCAACTCCACCTCCATCAGTTGCTGCAAGCTTACACAAGGCACGTCAGAAAGATACAATCTGGCAGATATCTTCCCACACCAACAAAAGAAACAATATTGACATTTAATATGTGTGGGAAGGAACTGCAGATGCTGGTTTACACGCAAGATAGACACAAAATGCTGGAGTAACTCAGCGGGACAGGCAGCTTCTCTGGAGAGAATCCGGAGATGCTGTCCATCCCGCTCAGTAGAGAGAACAGATATTTACACATTCAATAAATTGGTGGGTATGAGAGGAACAAAGTTTGTCACAACTTTGGGATGCAAGAATGTTTGTTTCTCCACGACCTCCCTCAATATCCCCTCGCACTCCCTCCAGTCCATCAGAGCGAAGGCTGCGGTCGTCAACAGAACCAACAAGCTCATCAGGAAGGCTGTCTCCATCCTGGGGGTGGAGTTGGATCCACTGGAGGTAGTCTTGGAGGGGAGGATGCTCCTTAAACTGTGGGGCATCTTGGACAATACAGCTCACACCCTCCATGACACACTGGTCAACCTGAGGAGCATCTTCAGCAACAGACTGGTTCTGCCAAGATGCAGCATAGAACACCAGAGGAGATCCTTCTTTCCTGTGACTATCAAACTGTACAACTCCTCTCCCTTCTGTCATGGGGAGACTGACTCCCCTCCCCAATCTTTGCCCATCCCCATTTCTGGACTTTCCACTCGTCACTATAATTTCGTGTTTGATGGATCGTGTTGTGTTTTATGACTGTTGGCAGACCAATGTCCCTCCTGGGACAAATAGAGTTGTATCAAAGTGTCTGATCACGTCGCCTGCACAGAGTGAGTTAGTGGTCTACACTCCACTACAATCCCATTGAAGTCGAGTGCCATTCTGTACCCCACAATGTGAGCGGACACATACAAACGAGGGCACAGGAGAGGAGAATCACATCCTCCTCAAGCATAACTTGGTTGGTTTCAAAACACCTGCAGGCAGCTAAATTGGATGGGTTCAGCCTTTAATGCTCGTCTAGAGTCCGCTCTTGTTGACTTGTCGAGTTGAGCTGAGTCCCTCTGAACATTGCACAGACAAACAATGCCGGGTTGCATTTTTATGGTGTGTTTAACCTATAAAGAACAGTCCATGCTTTTCACAGAAGTCATATCAAACAAACCTTGACTTCTCAAATCACAAAGGTTACCCAGAGACTGGGTCATACAGAGGGGTTACAAAGAGCACCAGAACCAGTTTTCTATCTCCATCATTGAAGAAGGGTCCCCAACTCTTCATGTCATCTGCCCTTTCCTCTCCACGGATGCTGCCTGACCCTCTGAGAATCTCCAAGAGTCTTTTTGTTGGAAGTACTTTTCTCTCTTGTCTATGGATTTCAGACCGAGTAACAGCTCAAAGAACTAAAAACCCGATCACTGATAACAGAACCAGTAGGAGGGTTTACCCTCGGCAGCAAACATTTATTAATACAATGTGGAATTAGAATAGGGACTGGAAGCTCATTCAATAGTGGCGAGAATAAGATAATTTAAGAATAAGACCCGCTGAGTTACTCCAGCACTGTGGGTCTTTTTATGTAAATACATCTGCAGTTCCTTGTGCCTCCATGCACGAATCATTGGTAAATGACCAATCAGACATTGCTCACATCGCTGGTCTTGCCCGCAGCAGGAGAGGCCCGGGGGGTAAATGAGGTACGGATGTTTGGATTAAAGATAGGTGTGAACACTGCCGGGTATGAGACTATTCAATGTGTAGAGAGTTTTGGCAAAGTTTTTGATTGGAATTTATACATTATTTAAATTCTGAATGAAGTTTATTTTTAAAATTAAAACAATCTTGTGAAGAGTCTGGCCACAGGAGTGGTAAGGATCTATTGTTAAAAGATGGGCATGAAAAGTACCGAATATCACACTGCTGAACTTGTCGACACTGAGAAGGCATGAAGAATTTGCCCCGCCCCCACCCCGCACCTCACCTGACCACTAAGGTAAATACGAACAACCGTCCTGGGTGTGTTTGTGTACAGCTGCTTAACAAAAGGCCTTGGGCAAACAGTAAAAGCTTGTATATTAACTTGCTAGAAAGGAATGCATAGCTTCAGACACTGGGGTATTTTTTGTTTAGATGCAATGTTGTAATCGAGTGAGTTCGCTGCAATCGTTTAATTAAAATACAGGCAAAAAAAATGGAAACATTTCACCTGTACACTTCAAAGTTTCACCAATTCTATGGGACTCTCTTGATCCATCGCCTCAAATTGCTGAAAGAATGAACATCGATGTTGTGGCCAACCCAATGCTACAGCAAGGTTCATACAGATCACCAGCTAGCCCCATGTAAAGCTTCATGACTCTGTGACAAGGATAGGTAAGAATGAGAGAGAGAGAGAGAGAGAGAGAGAGAGAGCACTACATAGATACATAGACAAAGGGAGCAGGAGTAGGCCATTCGGCCTTCGAACCAGCACCACCATTCAATGTGATCATGGCTGATCATCCACATTCAGTACCCAGTCCCTGCTATCTCCCCGTATCCCCTTGATTCCGCTAGCCCGAAGAGCTCTATCTAACTCTCTTTTTAATGCATCCAGTGAATCGGCCTCCACTGCCTTGGAGGCAGAGAATTCCACAGATTCACAACCCTCTGACTGAAGTGTTTTTTACCGCATCTCAGTTCTAAATGGCCTACCCCTTATTCTTAAAATGTGGCCCCTAGTTCTGGACTGCAACATCAGAAACATGTTTCTTGCCCCTAGCATGTCCAATCCCTTAATAATTTAAAATGTTTCTATAAGATCCCCTCTTATCCTAAATTCCAGTAACTACAAGCCCAGTCGCTCCATTCTTTCATTATATGACAGTCCCGCCATTAACCTTGTGAACCTACGCTGCTCCCTCAATAGCAAGAATGTCCTACCTCAAATTAGGAGACCAAACCTGCACACAATACTCCAGGTGTGGTCTCACCAGAGCCCTGTACAACTGCAGAAGGACTTCTTTGCTCCTATACTCAACTCTTGTTATGAAGGTCAACGTGCCATTCGCTTCCTTCATTGCCTGTTGTACTGCATGCTTACTTTCAGTGACTGATGTACAAGGACTCCCAAGTCTCGCTGTACTTCCCTTTTTCCCCAACTTGACACCATTCATATAATAATTTGCCTTCCAGTTCTTGAGTGGATAACCTCACATTTTTCCGCATTAAACTGCATCCGCCATGCATCTGTCCACGTCACCCTGCATCCTCGCTCTTCGCAGTTCACACTGCCACCCAGCTTTGTGTCATCTGCAAATTTGCTAATGTTACTTTTAATTCCTTCATCTTAATCATTTATGCATATTGTAAATAGCTGCGGTCCCAGCACTGTGCCTTGCGGTACCCCACTAGTCACTGCCTGCCATTTGCAAGGGACCCGTTGACCCCTACTCTTTGTTTCCTGTCTGTCAACCAATTTTCTATCCATGTCAGCACTCTACCCTCAATACCATGTGCTCTAATTTTGCCCACTAATCTCCGGTGTAGGACCTTATCAAAGGCTTTCTGAAAGTCCAGGTACACTACATCCACTGGCTCTCCCTTGTCCATTTTATCTGTTACATCCTCAAAAAATTCCAGAAGATTAGTCAAGCATGATTTCCCCTTCGTAAATCCATGCTGACGCGGACAGATCCTGTTACTGCTATCCAAATGCGCCGCTATTACATCTTTAATAATCGACTCCAGCATCTTCCCCACCACCTTAGTGAAGACAGATCAAAAATACCTGTTCAACTCGTCTGCCATTTCCTTGTTCCCATAATAAATTCACCTGTTTCTGTCTTCAAGGGACCCACATTGGTCTTAACTATTTTTTCCTGCTTCATATACCCAAAGAAGCTTTTACTATCCTCCTTTATATTCTTGGCTAGCTGTCCTTCGTACCTCATCTGTTCTCCCCATATTGCTATTTTAGTTACCTTCTGTTGCTCTTTAAAACTTTTTCATTAAAAGTGAGGAAATGGATGAGATAATCAAAATAGAAGCACTAGGGAGAAGCTGGACAGGTGCGGCCCATGGGCGTTAGCTGCTGCAGAAGATACTACCTTTGTTTGCAGATAAGGGCCAACTGCCACAACTGTTGGCACCTCTCTACACACTCTAGAAACTAGTTCACAAAGAACCCGCAACACATCAGTGCACGAGAGATATGTAGTGGTGACGGGGTTAAACTGACAGAGGGCTGGGACAGCACAAACACAGCGTAAACTGGCAAAATATCACTGTAGCCCAGAGACATGTGCCTTGGTGGATAACCTCAAAGTCTAGTGACGGAAATAACACTCAATTTCTTTCGAAATAACATATTAGGTTTTATTTTTCCAAATCCATGCTTTAGTTTATTCAACTGCTTTCACACTACAGTTGGAGGCAGTGCGACACACTGCATGGCCCATGCATGGCCCATGCCTTCTCTGTAACGCTCCAACCTAGATAGATGGTCAAAGGAAGAATCTTCTCACCACTGCGGTGGTGCACAACCCATGTCCTGGCTTTCCAATTCGGAGACTAAGTGTTTAACAAGTATGGCTATGTTGCATCAATGGTTTGCAGATGAGTATTAATGAGACTATCTTCTGGTTCCATCACCATGCTGTCCAATAATACAGCGTGGATTCCACTTGGAGACTAGTTTTACTGACTCCCCAGTGTTTTAGGGCAATAAAAGATGCCTTTCTTTCATTCGCAGATTGGGAAAGGTTTCTGCGTTGTGTCTAATCCTACAATGAGCCATCTAATTAGAAAGGTGAAGCAAAAATACCTTCCACAGAAAATAGAAAGCACCTTTGTGGGATTTAATAATGTGACAAGCATGCAGCTTTCTATTTGAAATACAGACAGGTTTCAGGCTGTTGTTTTATTTTTAAACTTCATCCTGCTGGGTATTGCAGAGATCTCCACTAACACAATCATACAAATCAGCAGGGGAAGGATTTAAAAATGAAATGAAAGCTTCCCACATTAACCAGAATGACACAGAAACATGAAAGCAGCTCAGAGCTGTGCCGTAGGGGAATAACCTCCTATCAGAGTCTAGTGACGGAAATAAAACCCGTCTCGTGATTTCTTCGTAATAAATATCAGTCTTGTTTTTCCAACTCTACCTCACTGCTCACTCCATTTGCTTCCCTTCACCACCGACAGAGGCAAGTCTGAGCATTCTGTTCCCAAACACCATCTCCTCTTTAAAATGTGCCGCCACAAACCTCTTTGCCAGCTAAAACCATCTCGCATTATAGGGGGCACAAAATGCTGGAGTGACTCAGCGGGACAGGCAGCATCTCTGGAGAGGAATGGGTGACGTGGAGAGGAATGGGTGACGTTTCAGGTGGCGAGGAAGGGTCTCGAGCCGAAATATTAACCATTCCTTCTCTCCAGAGATGCTGCCTGACCCGCTAAGTTACTTTCTGGAGATTCTATCTCATCACAGACTCCAAACCTGTCCCTCCTTGGTGTTCTCCCCATAATTTCCCCCCCCCCCCCCCCCCGCCCCATCCTCACGAGAATTACAACACACATCTTCCTACTCACAGAACTCTCAGTTTTTACCCGATGAGGTGGTTTGCAACATTTGTACAACGGTATCAACATTTCCACCCATCATAATTCTCACCTTTAAAAGTCAGAAAAGAATATCAGTTGTTTCCCACGAAACCACAGTGACCTCACTGGTGATGGGAGATCCAGAAGTCATAAGAAGAGTTAGTCAAATTACTTTATCATTCTACCTTCAGTTTGCACTGCAATTTTTCCCATTGATCAGACCAGTCATTCCATCCTGACATCCTAGAGTCTGAAGAAGGGTCTCAACCCTGAAACATCACCCACTCCTTCTCGCCAGAGAGGCTGCCTGTCCCGCTGAGTTACTCCAGCACTTTGCGTCTATCATTGCATCGTGACTACTGGCTCAGATGTGTAGAGGGGAAGGCTGCCGTTGACATTATAGTGGGGACTGCAACTGGTTAGTTTGCCTGGCAACTGAACTGTCCTCTCACCAACTAGAGAGCAGTCCTGACCTCCCATCTGCCTCATATAGTTGCCTGGTGATTCTGATCAGAGATTTGCAGAAAGGTCAAATCCCAGCAGAAATCATTTAGATCAACTCAGAAACTAACAGTGTATTGGGTCCAGGGATACTGTTCTAATAACATCAATGTTTAATTTCCCATCAGCTGATACCCCTACATTTTATGCCAGAGTCATTTCCTTCTGGTCAGTTAATTTTGAACAGTTTTTTCAAAAAACACTTGGACTCTTAAGTAGATGATTTGTCACTTTACACGCAGTTCTACAGATTTGATCGACACTCCAACTCCTTAATAACCCCTACGAATTGTTTTAAAATGATACTGCATTGCTATAGGCAAAGGCCAACTGTCTGAGAGTGCATTAAAAGTTACTTCATTCAGATCAGCCTTCAGGACAAATCAATTGACTTTATTCTCCCTTAAAGGACAGTGAGCTGAGCCTTGCTTTGAGATGAGATCACCTTTCTAGCTTTGTCCCAGCTGAACATCAACTAATCTTCCAGCTAACAAGCAGAGCACTGTATCCCACACCAAGTACCAGCCCTGTATCACAGAGATCTCTCTCTGTCCACACCAGATATACCCCCAGGGTTAGCGGTATACATTGAGCATAATAAAGATTTGTTTCTGAAAAAGTCGATTATTGGTAAATATTGCTCATCAAAAAAGAAGAATTTTCATGATAAGATCCATGTATCATTTGATCACGATTAGTTTGTGCAATTCCAAGTGTTTAAAGATTGTAAAGTTGAATTGGTCAAAATAAAGAGATCAAGAAACGGAATGAAAATATCCTAAACCTGTAGTTACAAATTCTGTGGGTTACACAAAAAGCTGGAGAAACTCAGCGGGTGCAGCAGCATCTAAGGAGCGAAGGAGATAGGCGACGTTTCGGGTCGAGACCCTTCTTCAGAAATTTTGTGTTTGTGTGTTTTTTTTATTTTGACGAGGAGCAAGTTAGCTTCAGAATTATTTCTAAATATTAAACATGACCTCAAGATTAACATGCTGTCACTTATACATTTAGACAATGCTTGCTCATCAGTTTCATTCATTAGAAAACAATGCAAGTTGGTTATTATTTTTTGCAAGGCATTGCAATAATGTCAAGATGAAATGACACGTTCATCTTGTAAAGATATCAAGTGTAATTTATGAACGGAGGCCAGACATACAAGCGACGGACGGGAGCAGGAGAATAGAGTGAGGGACACAGAAGGAAAAAAACAAATTAAAAGCTTATATGTGATGGCACTTTATATTTGATGAGAGGGTAGGCAAGGTCAGAGAAATGAAAACAAGATGAATGAGCTGGTGAATGAAAGAGTGATAGGTCCTGTAAATGCTGCTTTATCCACATGATTTGTAAAATTATTTTACAAAGTGCTGCGCCCCCAGCCCCACATGCAACACTTCACACTCTGATGGCGAAGTGTTGCTGCCGGAATCAGAAGAGCTTTAACACAGTTGACAACGTGGCCTTTAACAGTTTAATCAGGAACATTAAACACCTCCAGCAACCGTTTGCTGTCACTTCCACAGCATCAGGTGGTGCCGCGGTTGACCCATCACTAATCATAAACCCTGTACATTGTGAGCCCAGTACAGTGCGTATACATCCAGACATTGTACCCCTCACACAGCCTCGCATCCCGTCAAATACCTGCTTGTACAAACCCAGTCCAATCGCCTCAGCTCCAGGTTCCAATATCAACACAGGGCTACTTGCAATAAACAGAAAGATACATACAAGCAAATATAATTACAGTACAGCGATCTACAGGGAGAAATGAATGTTGACCAGGTTCCTGAATTCCAACCATACATAACCCCATACCATGGACACGGTGAGAAGAGGGATGTGCGTGGCTGCCACTTACAGTGCAGGCTTTATTTCCACAACATACATTAAAAATGTTAACATTTCAAACTTTTGGCTGGGTGCAAGGGAACAGTGTTTGCACATATTGAATCACAGAATGATTGTGCACCAAAGTTCATGTCAAAATCATGGTCAGGTATTCTCAGCACCAAACCAGAGTCTAATTTACTTGCTAGTTTCCCCTTGCACCCCCTTAAATTCCCATCTCCAAAGTTTCATTTTGAAGTATAATGCACACAATCTTACAATCAGGAGTGCAATTACCAATACATTTCCCCAGCATTTGAGTATTCAGATACGCAAATATATTTGAAGTGAAAGATACAATTGAGTGCTCACAAAATAAAAAGTAAATTTAACCTTGAAGCCAAATGGTTTTGCATTTGTGTCTTTTCATGGTTCACACACAGGCACTCATTAAGCAGGGTCAGAAACGTAACGCTGTCTCAGCCAGCTTCTTCAGATGAAAGTACACAGTAGATGTATTTTCTCCATGCTATTTTGATGGCCACCTTTAACTTCACGACAGTTTAAAACCTGATTTTGGGGCCCAAGTTCCTAAAATCTTAGCGTCTTTAGGGTCTAAAGAAGAGTCCAGATCATGAAGGGTCATCCATTCCTTCTCTCCAGAGATGCTGCCTGTCCCACTGAGTTACTCCGACATTTTGTGTCTATCTTCCCAAAATCTAACAGCGTGCAACATGATCAAATTTCTGAACCAGTTCCCAATTTTTTTGCCCAGCCATACTTTAGGAAAAGAGGGGAAACACTACCATTTGGCCCATCAATGCTATCCCACAGCATTCCAATAGATCACAGCTGATCATGCTCTTGGTAGATAAATGTTTTTTTTCATGTTTATGCTGGGATGTCTCAAATCTTCAACAATAGCCAGGATGTATGAAAATAATCAGCCCCCGAAAAAAATAATTTAACAAAATACTCGGTGCACATCGAGTTAATCAGTATTTGATAACAATTTAAAAGTTAATTGTTTTGACTAAAGTTTGTGGGTCAGGTCTGCAGAATGATTACAGGAATGTTATTTCATGATTGCCAACTCTCGAATCTCTCATTGATTCATGATAATAACTTGTTCTCCAAATGACCCATTTCATTTATTTTTCTAAAATAATGTTTTCAATACGTTTGCATTTCAGTTGAAAGTTAAGTTTCAATTTTAACCAAAAGTAAAGCAATGAAAAACAATGAAGAGAGCAACCACAGTGGCCAGAGTTCTTTGTACAATGTTAAATAAAGAGTTTACCGTTGCATAATTGACCTGTAATTTTCTGACTGAACAATGGTCACATTCTGGAAGTTGCACGATTTGACAAAAGATTGGAGATATATTTTGGAGGGAATTTGACCTTTGTCCCTGCACAGATACCAGAGCCCTGCCCCCTCCCCCTAGCGTCTTGTTCAGAGAACCCTTGCCCTGGTCACGCCAGACTGGACTGGACAATGAGCTGCCTTGGTCCACTCCGTAGCCCACAATCCTGCGCCATTTCCATGCACTGTGCTCCCAATCCCATAAAGGGCTGACTGAACAAACACAGTGCATTTCCACATGGCCCCCCTGGCTCCCATTTCAGTCCAGCAATGAAAAGAACTACTGTAAATAAAAGAGGCCTCTTTGACCTGTCATTGTCCGCTCTCAGACCCCAGTATCCATTCTACTGTAACCCAGCCACACTCTGCACAATGGACTCACTGATGGCAGTGCTAACCTTTGCCTGAGAGTGGTAGACCCATAGCTTCAGGATAAAGAGAGCCCTGTCAAAGGTTTCCCTCCCCACTGTGCTCACAAACCCTTCAGCTTTGGTATCCCTGCTGATCAGCCTTGTAGTCCTACAAATTCACAGTAAAAACTTTACTTTCTCTTTTTTTAAAAAAAACCTTTCAAGTCATTTGTTTTTAAAAAGGTACTAAAAATCACATCTTTCTGCAATCTGTGCAAATCAAGATCACAATGATTCAACAGCTCGATTTGTAAAGTGCAGCTCGTTGAAGGCAAATCCGAACTATGTCACCTATGGGACTTTATATATATACACACACACACAATTCACACCAAGGAATTCAATAGGATTTATCCAACCCATGTGCAGGGTTGATCACAAGAATGTGTGTTATTCCTCTGGGCTGATCCGATTCAGTACAGAGGTTGCAAGATTAAAATTGGAAAGTAGATTTGTGAACATTACTACAGATGTGCGCACCTCTCGAGCTGTTCCATGGAATGATTTCTGGATGCAATGTTCTATTTGGCACATTGGTCTCTGTCTTGTGTTGTGTTCCAGGTAATATCCAGGGCACAGGTTGTGATTTACCAGCACCCTGGCCGTTTAAGCAACACAATTGCAACACCAATCTACCACAAGATTAAGCTGTGGAATTATGCTGAAAGAAAGATCAAGACTACCAAACTCCAGAGTCTTTAAAGCAAAAAGGTTTGGAAATATTGGAGAAAATTCCACAAAGACGATATTAAAACTCGAGAGGGTGTCGTGCGAGGAGTTGGAACAGCCTGGGATGTCACTGTCAATGACAAAGCAGAGGAGAAATCATGTAGAAAGCCAGGACTACAAAACTGGTTGACAAACAGGAGTGGCAGTTCTATAACGTTAACACACAGCATGACTAATACAAGGCACGCAGAGTGGAGGGAGAATGAGGAGCCCTGGATCAACACTGGTGCATGTGATGGGGAAAATCCATGGGTCCAAGTGAGACAAGAAAAATGTTTCTGTTGATGGTTAATGGCTCATCCACACTAAAGAACTATTAGGTGCGCAGATCTATCAGGTAAACCGAGCACTGCCAAAATGTGATAGGAAATTGAAATTAGTTGCAGATTGCAAGAATAAAACAAAAGGCCAGGAAACAGAAAAAGGAAAGAGTGTCACTAAAAACACTATCTTTACAAGTGTCACGGCTTCAACTTCCCTGTATTTGGGAACGACCGTATTTGGGAATTGTACTACGAAGAAAGGAACTTTTAAACCAGCAGGGGGAAACTATTTGAAGTAGTTTTTCCACCTTTCCAATCTGTTCCACACTCATTAAGCAAAGGGCAGAGTTTAAATTAGAAGCAGACCAAAGAAATTCTACAAGATTTGCTGGGAAAAGTATTTTCATATTCAATGCTCATTCAAAACAGGATCGTGAATAATGCAGTTAGACCAGGGGGAATATGCAAATATAAGGGGAAATTCTACCTTATTTTCCTTTCCACAAGACCCAAAGTGCTAAATATGTTGAGAAGGGTAATCCCCTCCACAGCTAATCAGATTCCTGCCCCCACATCAATCTGGAGACCACATTTGTCATTAGCTCCACTTACAGCCGGGCCGGAAGCATCTTTTCAGGAGTGGGCCACATAATTAGTCTTTGTCCTTGGAGCTAATCACCTGACTATTGATGAACAAACAGGCAGGAGCTTGTAGAGGACCCTTCTGCTTTCAGTCTGAAGAAGGGTCTCAACCCAAAACGTTGCCTATTCCTTCTCTTCAGAGATGCTGCCTGTCCTGCTGAGTGACTCCAGCATTTTGTGTCTGTCTTCAGCTAGAGTTGCTTCCTCAGAGCCCGTGCAACCTCAGTTCAGTGTCGACCGCCAGGCCTGGCTGTGTCACTCTTTGTACATTTCCCCTGCAGCTATCTCCCGGGATCCAGCTTCCTCCCACATCCCAAAGACATTCATGTTGGTTGGTTAATTGGATACCCTCGTGTCTGATGGGAACAGGAGGGAAGGTCCCAGGGAAATCAGAATATACACTGTGAACCCCCTTGACAACCTGCCTGGAGCTGGATGGAGACCACACTGCCAACGCTGGCATCTTGAGCAAACACATAAAGGGCTGGATCAGCAAAATGAAGTGGGTCACGCAGCATCGGGGGAGGGAACAGACAGATGACGTTTCGGGTCAGGACCCTGCAGATTGAGGAGATGGGAGAAGTTTGTATTCATTTGACTTCATTTCCATGTTGCATGATGTAACAAGCATTATGAAATGTTTTGTAAAATAGGGAGGGGAAAAAAAAATCAAATTAGACAATAATGTTGAAACCGTTCAGCTTTAAAAAAAAAAAAAAAAAAAAATTGGAGCCTCTCACATCCAAAAGTGCTCTGTGGCTAATGTGGCACTTAACCATTGAAAAATAATTATTTGACATAGGAAGGAACGGCAGATGCTGGTTTAAACCGAAGCATAAAACGCTCTAGTAACTCATCGGGACGAGCCTAAAGAAGGGTCTTGACCCAAAGTGTCACCTATTTATTTTCTCCAGAGATGCTGCCTAACCTGCTGAGTTACTCCTGAGTCTCCACTTCCTATTCATGTTCTAGGAGCAGAATTAGGCCATTCAGCCCATCAGATCTACTCCGCCATTCAATCATGAATGATCATGATTGAATGGGTAGACTATTATCTTAATGGTGGCAATTTAGGAAAAGGGAAGATGCAACGAGACCTGGGTGTCATGGTACACCAATCATTGAAAGTAGGCATGCAGATGCAGCAGGCAGTGTAAAAAGCAAATAGTATGTTAGCATTCATAGCAAAAGTATTGAGTATAGGAGCAGGGAGGTTCTACTGCAGTTGTACAGGGTTTTGGTGAGACCACACCTGGAGTATTGCGTACAGTTTTGGTCTCCAAATCTGAGAAAATACATTCTTGCCATAGAGGGGGTACAGAGAAGGTTCACCAGACTGATTCCTGGGATGTCAGGACTTCCATATGAGGAAAGACTGGACAGACTTGGCTTGTACTCGCTAGAATTTAGAAGACTGAGGGGGGATCTTATAGAAACTTACAAAATTCTTAAGAGGTTGGACAGGCTAGATGCAGGAAGATTGTTCCTGATGTTGGGGAGGTCCAGAACAAGGGGTCACAGTCTAAGGATAAGGGGGAATTCCTTTAGGACCGAGATGAGGAAAACATTTTTCACACAGAGTGGTGAGTCTCTGGAATTATCTGCCACAGAAGGTAGTTGAGGCCAGTTCATTGGCTATATTTAAGAGGGAGTTGGATGTGACCCTTGTGGCTAAAGGGATCAGGGGGTATGGAGAGAAGGCAGGTACAGGATAGTGAGTTGGATGATCAGCCATGATCATATTGAATGGTGGTGCAGGCTTGAAGGGCCAAATGGCCTACTCCTGCACCTATTTTCTATGATTCTATGTTTCTATCCATCTTTCCCTCTCAACCCCATTCTCTTCCCTTCTCCCCATAACTCTTATTGCAAGGTTCACCAATGTGGGGACGAGTCAAGGGCAGTGTGCACCCAACAGACGAGTATTCCTTTGCCCCTGGCCCTTCCTTTCCTAGGGAACGTAGTAGATGTCTACAATTATCAGGCGCTTGTCAGGATAGATGTCGAGTTTTTCCTGCTTGCCTAACCCCTAAAGTGAGTGACTACACGACAGGCAATAACAAATGTAATAAAGCACTCAGGAGAGAGAACTTCACTCAGCCAGTTGACCTGGCTCTCACGTGCATGGCTGGCAAAGTCGCTGAAGCATTTAAGGGGAAGAACCTTAAGTGAAGAAAAACAAAATGGACAGAATTGCTGATTAGGGCTGGTTGAAGAAAGAGCTCCAATTGAGCATGAACACATGTGTAGATCAGTTGGGCTGAGCGGCCTATTTCTGAGCTGAAATTAATTCTCAAAGTACAAGTGAATAGCCTGCCAGAGCTTATTACTGAAGCTCAAGATAGAACAAAGAGCCACCTGGACAACAGGGCTGTGGCATTAATCAGACCGGAGGAACAAAAGATTAGCTGGCCATGTCAACGCAACCCTTAACCCCTGGCCCCTGACCTGCCAACTCTAGGCAAATCCATGATATGTGCAGAGCCATTTCACAATTTCTCGGGTGAATTTGATGCAAGTGCCTGACGTGACGTTTAGTCAAACATTGCACTCCAGTCTCCGAGATGCCAGTGCAGAGTTCAAAATGATAACACTAAAAAACACAATGTTTGGAATGATTATCGTGCCAACATCATTGATCTTATTTATGCATTATTTACCGCTGTTCCCATCACATCCCACCCAGAAACCTTTGATCTTTACTCACAGTTGGTCATGAGGAGACCACGAGGTTGGGGAGCTGACTTTGGAACAAAGGAAACCGTGGGGAGAAGTAACTGGATGTTCACAAGGTGGACGGCAGGGACCTAGTCCCCTTAGCACAGAGACAAGCAACAGATTTAAGTTAATCAGTACAAGGCTTAAAAGGATAGGCACAAAATGCTGGAGTAACTCAGCTGGACAGGCAGCATCTCTGGATAGAAGGAATGACTGAATCAATTCAGTCTGAGGAAGGGTCTCGACCCAGTACGTCACCCAATCCTTCTCTCCAGAGATGCTGCCTGTCCTGCTGAGTTACTCCGGCATTTTGTGCCTATCTTTGATTTAAACCAGCATCTGCAGTTCTTTCCCACACAAGGATTAAAAGGAATAGTTGAGAGAAACGAAATTCAATGTATGGTGAGGGTGGGGAACTGATGTCTGTGGAAAGGGCAATGTGGACAATAGCTAAAAGCCAGGAGATATAACCCACAAGGCAGTGACCAGGAGCTGGGACCACATGGACTCAGTGAACTGAATGGCTGCTGTTTATGCTGGAATTCATACGACTTTCAGACATCACTTAAAACCAGACAAACACAAAGTCAATTGATTGCTTGAACTGCTGATAAGTAAGGATACTAACACAACTGTAAATATTACAACGCTGCAAATCTTCCCAATGTCCCATCCACACATCCAGCACAAAAAAGATTCATCTAGCGCCTCAACACAAGGAAGTGCAGATGTTGGTTAACAAAGATACAAAGTGCTGGAGTAACTCAATGGTTCAGGCAGCATCTCTGGAGAACATGGGTAGACTATTCATGTTTCTCAGAGATGCTGCCTAACCTTGAAGAAGTTCTCCTCTTCTCTTCGACAAGAGTTCAGCAACATCCTCTCTCAGATAGCCCTTGCTTTCTCTCTCCATCCCCTCCCAGTTCTCCCACTAGTCTAACTGTCTCTGACTACATTCTATCTTTGTCCCGCCCACTCAGACTAAAGAAGGGTCTCAATCCGAAACGTCACCCATTCCTTCTCTCCAGAGATGCTGCCTCACCCGCTGAGTTACTCCAGCATTTTGTGTTCTATGCAGGATCCCAGCATCTGCAGTTCCTTGTGTCTAAATAGAACTAGTGTGAACAGGTGATCGATGGTTGGCGTGTGCCAAAGGACCCGCTTCCTTTCGTTATCATTCAATCAATGAACTCTTCAAGAGGGCACGCTTCACCACCACCTGGAACCACCTCATTCCACCCGGCGAGGCCAGTCCACAATGGTGCTGGATCATTGCATCTTTGGGACACTTTGACGATAAATGAAATAATAACCTATTTTGAAAGCGGGAAACTGTACAACTTGGAGGAAACTGTTGCTCCATTAGGGAATGTGTCTCTGAACCCCATAGAATCACACAGCACAGAAACAGGCCCTTCGGCCCAACCCAGCTCTGCTGACCAAGGTGCCTGAGCTAACTATAACCAAGATAAACTCAGGACAAAAAAAATGACATGGCCTACACCACAATTTCATTATTTTTTTTAATCTTTCTCCCTCTCTCACACACACACATAAATAAATAAATACATAGTGTTCCACATTTATGGCAGTTAGCAAAAGGAACTTGGAGTTGATTTTGGATCACACTTACATTTGGATCCCATACACAGCTTCCCTTTCCTCGCAACCCAGGGAATTGTGGCCATACACATGACCAATCAGCCCTTCCAAACCTCTCCCCAGTCACCGTTCAATTAATGAGACATTTTATTTTGTAATCATATTTGGTATTTTGGCACTGTCGCCCACCAAGTTTCTCATTTATTAAATTTTGTTTCATCAAATTCCTGAGAGGGTTTTGGCTTTTTTAGAATGAGAGCAGCCTGCCGAGAACATTCCGTTTCTTCCTGCACAACAGTTAGCCTTTAAGTTTTAAGGAGAGCATTTGCTAACGATTTGCACAGTATTCCCACCAGTAGCAGTTCCAAACCATCTGCACTGAGATCATTCTTCAACAATCTGAGGTTTAAGTCACCACAAAGCCTTCTCTTTCTACAAAATAATTGGAAGCTTTCAACTAATGAGTCACAAAAGGACACAGAGTGCTGGAGTAACGCAGCGGGTCAGGCAGCATCTCTGGAGAACATCGATAGGTGACGTTTCACAGAGTGCTCGAGTAACGCAGCAGGCAAAAGCAGCATCTCTGGAGAACATGGATAGGTGACGTTTTGGGTCGAGACCCTTCCTCAGTCTGCAGATGGGTCGTGACCCAAAACTTCATCTAACCATGTTCTTCAGACATGCTGTTAGACCTGCTGAGTTACTCCAGCACTTTGTGTCCTTTTGTGTATTAACCAGAATCTGCA
Source organism: Okamejei kenojei (assembly GCA_035221665.1). Lineage (NCBI taxonomy): Eukaryota > Metazoa > Chordata > Chondrichthyes > Rajiformes > Rajidae > Okamejei > Okamejei kenojei. Next base: position 36,919,875 of record CM069159.1, on the reverse strand, counting down.
GTTCTTGGTTTCGACAAATAAAGAGTCCAATTTATTCACTCATCTAATTGTCTCAGAGTTCCACCTTGAATTTACGTACAAGCCTAAAGGAAAAGCATGCATTGTGTTTCCACCATTTCCTCGACAATCATTGAAGTAACAAGTGCTCACAGATCCATCGCTCTGTTGCAGCACCAGCATTGTAAGGAGCATGCAGCAGGACAGCTTATATTAACCCCAAGGCCACACACAATATTTTTGAGAGGGGTCTACCTGAAAGCAATAACATAAACCACAGGACAAGAGCTTCACAACCAAAGAGAAATCCACTGCTTTAAGACAACAGTGGTAACACAGAGAGAACACTGTGGTGCAGCAGGTAGAGCGGCTGCCTCGCAGTATCAGAGAACGGCTTCGATCCAGACCTCGGCTGCTTCTGTGTGGAGTTTGCATGTTTTCCCTGTGCTCCAGTTTCCACCCACATCCCAGAGATGTGCAGGTTTGTAGATTAATTGATCTCTAAAATTGCCACTGATGTGAAGTGGGTGAGAAAATGGGATAACAGATAACTGGTGTCAACGGGAGATCTAGTGGGCTGAAGGGCCAGTTTCCATGCTGTATCTCTAAACGCAACAACCGTACACATATAGCACCTTTAATGAAGCAACACACCCAGGATGGAAATCAGATTAAAACCAATACCCAGCCAGAGTTCTGGGGTAACCCAGTGGGTCAGGCAGCACCTCCTGAGGAAATGGATCGGTGACGCTTTGGTGGAGAAAGCTGGAAAAGTGGTCACCCATTCTTTCTATCCAGAGATGCTACCTGACCCGCCAGGTTACTCCAGCACTTAGGCTGTGCACCGAGCATAAAAAATGTCTAGAAATCAACTTTCGTGACCCATGTCTCGGAACTACAAGAAATTTTGCACAGATTTAGATAAAATACTAGACCAAGTGCAGATCCGCTGGAGGTCAGGCAGCATCTGTGGAGAACATGGATAGGAGAAGTTTCACAGAGTGCTGGAGTAACTCAGCGGGTCAGACATCATCTCTGGAGAACATGGATAGGTGACGTTTCAGGTCAGGACCCATCTTCAGACTGACTGCCCATAAAGTGAATGAATCAACGATTACTGCATGGGTGCAGGGGCAGCCCCGATGCAGTTGTTAATGCAGCAGAGAAAGTGTTGGGGGATGTTGTGTGTACGTTTGCTTTTTGGAAATTGCATTAAATAAATACATGGATTTTATTTAAAGTTCAAAGCCAGGTTCCCATTTCCACCATTGTTTTTTTAACCTACAAGTTTGAGCTGGGTGAAAGACTTTTCTCTTAACTCTGCTTTTCCCCATCTGGTTCTATGCCTGGATTATAGGGGCAGGGTTGGGAATAAAATACGGGCATTGAAGAGAAAGAGGTCTGTGAACAATCACTGAGCTCAGGCGTGGTGGAGTGATTTACTGTTGTGAATTGTGAAAGGTGTAAACTTATAAACCAAAAGGCATTTTAAAATAGACACCCACTAGACTTTCATCAGATTGCACCATATTGCATGCAAGGTAATTTATAGAGAGGCTACACTTGAAAGCGATCCATTTTTTTCATTTAACAAATGTGCGAGATAAGGCTTGAGCGAAGATGTAGAACACTCAAAATATTGTTTCTTTTTATCTCGCAACTTCCTTATCTAACCACAAGTGCACGGGTCTGTCTTCAGGCACACAGACCCGGCACACAATTTCACAACAGCCGCCCTACTAGACAGCAGGGCCCCAGATCTACACTGAGGTTTGCAGCCACCGCTTCACACTGGAAAGTAGCGATGGAAGAAATACCAACTGCTTTCTTACACAATGGTACAGCTTTATCTCTGCTCTTCAAATCAGTTAGCGATTCCACCGCTAAAAATACCATGCGCACTAACTTGGCTGGCAATCAGATCAACTGCCTCCTCACTAACATTTAAAACGCTACATGTGCTGGTCAGTTCACAAAGTTATTTTCTTGAATTGAGTAACCTACAAATTATGTGACCAATTATGGAAAGAGATACGGTTTATTAGTTTGCATCAAACCTTCAAATCATACATCTTTTTCATTCACTTCATTCATACTCCACTCAGAAATTAACCCTTTCTCTGACCCACTTTTGTGCATGACCCTCTCCTCCTCCCTCAACACCAATCCCGCTGCACCCTGCCAAAAATGAGGCAACTCTTCTCCCAACCCCATTTTTGAGCCCTTCTCCTTTGGACTGGCTCGTCTCTACGGCAAACATGGGAGACAGCTGGTGCTCCAGATGACCAGACCAGCACCACTCTCCACAGTGTGGAAGCTGCCTGTCGCAATCCTGGATATATACACAAAATGCCGGAGTAACTCAGCAGGACAGGCAGCATCTCTGGAGAGAAGGAGCGGGTGATGTTTCGGGTTGAGATCCTTCCTACACACGTCTCAATCCCTGTTCCAGTCACCATCTCCAATACTTTGTTCCTACAAGACATCTCCATTTATGTTCCTACAAGACACTTTAGGACACTTCTCTGGTTCAAAGTAGCTCAACGTCATTCTAGCTATTTCCAGAGGTTATAACCATATAACCATATAACATATAACAATTACAGCACAGAAACAGGCTCTCTCGGCCCTTTCAGTCCGTGCCGACCATTTGTTTTCCCCTAGTCCCATCTACCTGCACTCAGACCATACCCCTCCATTCCCTTCACGTCCATATACCTATCCACTTTTCTTTTAAATGTTAAAATCGATCCTGCCTCCACCACTTCTGCTGGAAGCTCATTCCACACAGCCACCACCCTCTGAGTAAAGAAGTTCCCCCTCACGTTACCCCTAAATTTCTGTCCCTTAATTCTCATGTCATGCCCTCTTGTTTGAATCTTCCCTACCATCAATGGGAAAAACGCTTATCCATGTCAACTCTGTCTATCCCTTTCATCATTTTAAAGACCTCAATCAAGTCCCCCCTTAACCTTCTGCGCTCCAAAGAATAAAGACCTAACTCGTTCAACCTTTCTCTGTAACATAGTTGCTGGAACCCTGGCAACATTCTAGTAAATCTCCTCTGTACTCTCTCTATTTTGTTGACATCCTTCCTATAACTAGGCGACCAAGATTGTACACCATACTCCAGAATTGGTCTTACCAATGCCTTGTACAATTTTAACATTACTTCCCTACTCCTATATTCAATGCTCTGATTTATAAAGGGCCAGCACACCAAAGGCTTTCTTTACCACCCTATCTACATGCGATTCCACCTTCAGGGAACTATGCACAGTTATTCCTAGATCCCTCTGTTCCACAGCATTCCTCAATTCCCTACCATTTACCATGTACGTCCTATTTTGATTTGTCCTGCCAAGATGTAGCACTTCACACTTAACAGCAATTAAACTCCATCTGCCATCTTTCAGCCCACTTTTCCAAATGGCCCAAATCGCTCTGTAGACTTTGAAAATCTACTTCATTATCCACAACACCACCTATCTTAGTATCATCTGCATACTTACTTATCCAATTTTCCACCCCATCATCCAGATCATTGATGTACATGACAAACAACAGTGGGACCCAACACAGATCCCTGAAGCACCCCAGTGGTCACCGGCTTCCAACCTGACAAACAGCCATCCACCATTACTCTCTGACATCTCCCATTCAGCCACTGTTGAATCCATCTTGTTACTCCGCCATTAACTCCCAAAGAGGTTTGAACCTTCTTAACCAACCTTCCATGGGGAACCTTGTCAAAGGCCTTATTGAAATCCATATAGACAACATCCACTGCTTTACCCTCATCAATTTCCCTAGTTACCGCTTCAAAAATTCAAGAGGTTTGTCAAACATGACCTTCCAGGCACAAATCCATGTTGACTGTTTCTGATCAGACCCTGTTTATCCAGATGCTTATATATATTATCTCTAAGTATCCTTTCCATTAATTTGCCCACCACTGACGTCAAACTAATAGGTCTATAATTGCTAGGTTTATTCTTTGAACCCTTTTTAAACAATGGAACAACATGCGCAGTACGCCAATCCTCCGGCACTATTCCCGTTTCTAATGACATTTGAAATATTTGTCATAGCTCCTGCTATTTCTACACTAACTTCCCTCAATGTCCTAGGGAATACCCTGTCAGAGACTTATCCACTTTTATATTTTTCAAAAGTGTTAGTACTTCCTCCTCTTTGAATCTCATAGTTTCCATAGCTACTCTACTTTTTCCCCTTAACTCACAGAGTTCAATATCCTTCTCCTTGGTGAATACCGAAGAAAAGAAATTGTTCAATATCTCCCCCATCTCTTTTGGCTCTGCAGATAGCTGCCCATTCTGGTTCTCTAATGGTCCAATTTTATCCCTCATTATCCTTTTGCTATTAATATAGCTGTAGAAACCCTTTGGGTTTACTTTCACCTTTCTTGCCAAAGCAACCTCATATCTTCTTTTAGCCTTCCTAATTTATTTCTTAAGATTCTTTTTACATTCTTTATACTCCTCTAGCACCTCATTTACTCCATGCCTCCTATAATTATTGTAGATATCTCTCTTTTTTCGAAACAAGTGTCCAATTTCCCTTGAAAACCATGGCTCTTTCCAATTTTTACTATTTCCTTTCAACCTAACAGGGACATAAAGATTCTGTACTCTTACAATTTCCCCTTTTCTCTTCTACATCCTTCCCATGAAACAAAGTGTCCCAATTCACTCCTTTAAAATCCTTACGCATTCCCTCAAAGTTAGCCTTTCTCCAACAAAAATCTCCACCCTAGGTCCAGTTCTGACTCTCTCCATAATTATATTGAAACTAATGGTATTGTGATCACTGGTCCCGAAGTGCTCACCAACGCATACCTCCGTCACCTGACCTGTCTCATTTCCTAACAGGAGGTCCAGCACTGCCCCTTCTCTGGTCGATACCTCTATGTACTGCTGCAAAAAACTATCCTGCACACATTTTACAAACTCCAAACCATCCAGCCCATTTACAGAATGTGTTTCCCTGTCTATTTTTGGAAAATTGAAAACTCCCACAATCACTACCTTGTGCTTACTACTAATATCTGCTATCTCCTTACATATTTGCTCTTCCAATTCTCGCTCCCCATTTGGCGGTCTATAATACACCCCTAAAAGTGTTGCTACACCGTTCCCACTTATCAGTTCCACCCAAATAGCCTCCCTAGACGAGCCCTCTAATCTATCCTGCCAAAGCACTGCTGTAATATCTTCTCTGACAAGCAATGCAACACCTCCCCCTCTGGTCCCTCCAATTCTATCACACCTGAAGCAACAAAATCCTGGAATATTTAGTTTCCAATCACAGCCATCCTGCAACCATGTTTCACTGATTGCCACAACATCATACCCAGGTGTCAATCCAGGCTCTAAGTTCATCCACCTTACTTACAATGCTCCTAGCATTAAAATATACACATTTTAGAAACCCACCATCCCTTATTCTCTGTCTATTATCTTTTTCATCTTTCACGCCCTCATTTTGGATCCGAGTGCTTCCCTTCTCTGCCTCTTGCCCCACACCCTGACCCCTAGCCCCCTCTACCCGAGTCCCTCCCCCCAGCCTTTCTAGTTTAAAGTCTCCCCAGTAGCCTTTGCAAATCTCCCTGCCAGGATATTGGTCCCCCTCGGGTTCAAGTGCAACCCGTCCTTTGTGTACAGATCATGCCTTCCCCAAAAGAGGTCCCAGTGATCAAGAAACTTGAATCCCTGCCCACTGCACCAATCCCTCAGCCACGCATTTATCCTCCACCTCATTTCATTCCTACTATCACTGTCACGCGGCACAGGCAGTAATCCTGAAATCGTTACCCTTTTGGTCCTTCTCCTTAACTTTCCCCCCAACTCCCTAAATTCTCCCTTCAGGACCTCGTCACTTTTTCTGCCTATGTCATTGGTACCTATGTGTACCACAACATCAGGCTCCTCTCCCTCCCTTATCAGAATCTTTTGGACACGTTCTGACACATGCGAGACCCTGGCATGTGTCTGAACTGAACTGCATCAGGTTACTGATGCAGTTCAGTTCAGTTTATTGTAATGAGACCAGAGGTATAATGAAAACCCCAGGATAACTAACACTGTTCTGCCCCCTTCTATAACACTCGTTTCAAACCCACAGTGCCAGTACAAGCATGAACTTCATTGAAAATGTAAACCTGAGTAAATTATTGAAAATCCTGGAGATGTTTGCATCCTTAAATATGATTAATAGAAGTGGTGTAAATCACAAAGTGCTGGCAACTCAACAGGTCAGGCAGGATCGATGATGACAGATTATACTGGTCTAAATTTGGATGACAGATGATGGAGAATGTATGCTCTAGACCAGTGGCGTTTCACGTCAGGACACTTTCAGATTGAAGACGTTTCGCTGAGGTCTGAAGGAGGATCCCAACCCTAAACTCCGCCTGTCCATTTCCCTCCATTGATGCTGCCTGACTTGCTGATTCCCATCTGGCACTTTGAGTTTGGAGCATCTGCAGTTTCCATTTGGAAGTGGAGGACAGGTGGGAAAAGTTGGGGGGGGGGGGGGGGGGAAGGGGGTTGGGAAATGCATGCCCCCGACAACAAGCTTGCAGGGAGCCTGTTTGGGGACAGATTCATCACCACGGAGGCATTAGTGAGGATAGCAGGGAGAGTTGAAGGCAGCACAAGCTCTCAGACACCAAGCTTTCTGCAACATCGCCTGATGGTAAACACAATTCTATCATTTTAATAACAGACTCAGCTGATAAAATAGAATTGTTAAAAAAATTACCGCACCTCCAGTGTTGCAAAATAACTAATTTAAGGAAGCACTTCCTTGAGCCCAGGAAGCCACCATATTACAGTGTGGGCTTCAAGTGTTAGTTACTGCTATAAAAGCATTAGTCCTTTAAAATTACAGAGTACAGGCTGCAAAAGGTCAATTGTTACCTCTTTATGCACAGTGTTAGCATCTGAACTCTGGATTACAACACCATAGCTGCTAGCAAAGTCATTCTGGTGGAGTCAAGGGAATAAACAGCTGGGAATTGAAACACCCAGATTGAATGGAGAGTTTATTATAGTAAAAGGAAAACAACCCAGACCTGATGTGGTCTGGTTCAACCTACTGTCTCCAAAGGGAAGACCAATATACCCTCCACAAAGGTCTATCATCCAAACCTAGACCAGCGTTATCTGCTACCAGACTATCTTGAAGCCAACATTTCAAATTATTTTTTTAAATATAATTTCAAAGAAATGCATATTTTAAAGCATTACGATTTTTCAGAATTACAAGTTGGGGCAAACACTTGTAATAACCGTACATTATTCAAATTTAGAACCACCTGCCAAAACGAAAAAGATGTAAAAATGTAATATTTGCATGAAAGTTGAAAACTGCAAATACGAACCTTGATCCAAAATTAATTGAATTCTAATCATTAATGATGGAAAATAAAAATAAACCACAGAAATATTGTTTTCAATCAGCTAGCGCGATTAAATTTCCATTTACCAATAAATTCATATTGTGTCAAACCAAACTGGAGAAATGGAATCAGTTAAGGGCCTATCCCACTTGGGCGATACAGCGACAGCCTGAAAAGAGATTGTCGCAGCGTGGTCGGGGCGTGACGCGTGGTGTCTCCATCGACCCTAGATTTTGGAATGTTCAAAATCCTCAGGCGACATCTGGGTGTCAGGCGACATCTGGGTGTCAGGCGACATCTGGGTGTCAGGCAACATCTGGACGCCCTGTCACACGCTGACGTATGCTCTCCAGCGGGTGACGCCCGGTGACTTTCATAACTTTTTAGATTATTTGGATGAAGATAACCAGGGGCAAAGTGCCCATAAAGAATGAAAAGTACAAAAAGCACAAAGTACGTTATTAACAACATCTGAAATGGTGCTCATTCTAATGCGGTGAAAAAATAAAGATCTTTTAGTCTTGTTGACATTCACTGGAGTTGATGTAAATTGTAATGTTATTGTCAGATCTGACTTGTTGAATAAAATTTGTGCTTAAGTATGATATTCTTTGAAATATGCCGTTAAATATATACAGTTACTTTTGCTGGTTAAACCTTTCTTGTTAAACAAATTGTTGTTTTTCAATATGATGTTATTTTTAAGTTGACATTACATAAACAATTTATTACTTTAAAAATGTTATTGGTCCTTATATTTATTGTAGATAAGTTCATTCCCAATGTGATTATTTATACTTCAGTGTAACCTTCTTGTGTTGTGAAGGCGGGTGATGCGGAGTGTTGTAGCCAGTCGTAGATTGTCTTACAACTTCACGGTTTTACGGGCCTCAGTCACTGACACTCGCAGTCGCCAAAAAAAAATCGCAAAAGTGGGACAGGCCCTTTAGAGAGTTAGGGGAAATCGAGACATCAAAAAGATTGGAAAAGTTCATGAGAACCTCATGAATTGTCACCGAAGCAATGTGTGAATGGATGGTTATACAAGTTACAGAACAGAATTATACAGCATAGAAACAAGCCCTTCAGCCCTCAATGTCTGTGTAAATAGAATGCCAATATGAACCATTTGCCCTCACATGATCCACACCCCTCCATCCCTGCTCATCTATATCCAACACCAACAGAGTTACGTACAAACTTCAAATAATCTGCTGAATTCACAGCCATGAACCAAGGCTAAAGTCACATTCTTTCATCACTCTGTTACAACCATTTAGCCAAATAAATAATCTAGTTCAGCAGCACAACTACACCCATACAGCACAGAGAATAAGTGTTTAGCACTCCATCCACAGATCTCGTTGTCTGAAAAGCTGTGCTCAAGTTATAACATCCAACTCATTTGTGAAACGCTGATACACTGCTTACTCCAATAGCATTTTGCAACATTGCCAAAACATGTTCAGCATTTAAGAGCAAGATCACAAAATCATGCAACATTTGGAAACCATCAAATAAACTTTTATTTTTCTTCAGATTCGCAAGAAATAAATATCCCTTCTTTTGCCTATTAGACAAGCACTGACAATGTTACTTGTGCCTCTAAACTGGACTCTAATTGAGGTTTACATTTGTTACAGCCCATAATCCATGTATCCAAATCAATGCTCAATTACATCGATTTTTGACATTGACATCCAGACAGAATCGGCAAGTCAGAATGGGCTGCGTAGTTAGTATTCCAACATCATTGTGGATCGGGTTTCAAATATTGGTAACTCCTGGGTCCTGTGCTTTCTGGGCTCAAATGCCATGATATTTCCTAGACCTCTCACACGCTGCTTCAATCCACGTACATCCCGTGTATGGAGCAGTCACACCCAGGAAACTCCCACGATGAGCAGACTGGCTTCTGGAGAAGGTCCATGCGTCCACGCAGGTGGCTGCTCCCAATCTCCATCTACTGGAGAGGTTTTAGTCAACTCCTCTTAAGAGCCAGTTTCTGAAGGTCTCCTCCACATTAGTACATTGAAAAACCTATGTTCTTCAATGTCAACAACCCACCTCCACCAGTCACTGGGTGATGCCCGAGAGAATCAGCAAGAGGCCCATTCCCAGTCCAATCACTACATGGAAGAGAGAAGGCCATTTGGCCCAGCTTCTCCACATCCTGAAGGAACAATCCAATCACAATTATTTCCTCCAGTCATCCATATCTTTCATGAAAACTCTTCTTTTATCCACAGCCTGTTAACATTTTCTAGGAATTATTTTCCATCACATGGTTGGTCAGTACATTAATCAAACAACAAAGTAAGCCTATCATTATCTGCCTCACCAATACCTCAAGACATTGTCAGATTAACTGTGTTATTATAAAGAGTTCCAATCGGCTTTGAGTTAATCGTGCAATGGTCAAGGTCCTTCCTTTTTTCCATGCAACTTGATTCAATATGTTGTCAATGTACTCTAGTTAATCTAACCAAAGCACCTTATGGCAATATTATCGTGCCAAATGTAATATATTATGAGGGGAATAAATAAGGAAAATGCAGTCTTTTATCCAGAGGAGGGGAATCAAGGGCGAGAGGAAACATGTTTAAGGTGAGATGGGAAAAATGTAATACAAACCAGAGGGGCAACGTTTTCCAAGTGTGGTGGGTATATGGGATAAGCAGCCAGATGAGGTAGTTGAGGCAGGTGCTATAACAATATTTAAAATACGATTAAACAGGTACATGGATAGGAAAGGTTTAGAAGGAGAGGAGCCAAAAGCGGGCAGGTGGGACTAGTGTAGATGAGGCATCTTGGTGGGAATGGGAAAGTTGGACCAAACCGTTTCTGTGTTGCATAATTTTGACGTCTGTACCCTCTCAATGGCTTTGGCATACCAGGAGAGGCATCTAATATAGGGCCTAACCAGTATATTTTTCTCAAAGTCAACGTTACCTCTTCACACTTCCTCAAAGTCTCTACTCTCAGAGACTCCTCCCCTGCCCCAGATATCTAATAAACGTCACCTCTCACTCAGTCTCACACTGTGCCTGGCGAACTCAACATGGCCACCAACAAGCAGGCAGATTAGGAGCATGTTTCTCTGGATGAACAGAGAGAAATGGCGAGGAAGCTTTGGAAAACAGGATAACCATCAGCCCTTTGGAAACTCTAACACCATTCAAATAAATAAAAGCTAATCGTTACCTGAACTCCACCTTGATTCTATAAATCTACACAATATCACCAGGCTGCAAAATATAAAATAATTTGTTCCTACCCCTACCCTCTCAGTATCTCAAGGGTAATAGTTCCAGATCTGAATTACTCTTCAAATTGTCTCAGAATAGGTTTGGGTGGAAAGAATTGCAAACCTCAGCTCTCCCCGACAAACACAAAAAGCATTAACACCGTTAAAGGGAAACATGATGTGGTTCTCGGAGGTCAAACATAATGTGTGACTAATGTGATAAGTCATCAATTAACTCTGAAGAAACACACAAAAAAACCAACAGTCTCACGACACACAAGGTTGGTATTAACAATGTGTAATATTTGCTTTCCAACGTCTAAAGTTCGAAGCCTCCATGCAAAGGGACCATTATATTCAGAGTTCACTGCTCAACAATGAAGCATAAGATTATCAGAGCACCAGATCTCCATGCATTGTTCCAATGAGTACAGTGGGTCTCAGTTAGACTGATAAGCAGTGAGCTGGTCAAACAGAGATAGAAAGTGGGGCCATACATCCACACACAAATGAAATCTGGTTTAGCAACTTGTGATCTACGTATCAAACTGGCACAAACCTCATGGGCTCCCAGTCAGTAGAGACCCCTGCACTGCTATATTCTTCAGAGACCTACAGCAACCATTTTAAAGTAGTGGAAAAAAAATATCCATGTAACTCTACAAAATCTTCCATCTTCACCAAAGGCTTGGCTGAACCAACGATAGTGTTCCTGAAACATCACCCATTCCCTCTCTCGAGGTGCTGCCTGTCCACTGAGTTATTCCAGCATTTTGTATCTATAATGTTCCGTCACTGCAGTCTCAACGAGACCGCACTGGTGTCTTGAGAAAGTGACCAGTACATAGTGCGGTCACCATAGTCCATAGCACACGGTCACCATAGTACATGGTCACCATAGTACATAATGTGGTCACCACATGGTGACCACACAGTAACTTGCACTGATTGAAATGACATTTCTGAATCAAATGAATGTCAGAAAATATGTAATTAGTAACAATGGGCAAGCAAAGAAATAGCGTGTGCAGGAAAACAGTGATACAGTCACTTGCAATCCCATCACCCTTCCATTCGTGAATACGTAACTGACAAATAATGAATGTACCAACATCGTGTCGACTTTCCCCCTTTCTCAGTCATTCTCCAGTCTATGTTCCAAGCTCCCAGAGCAGGGATTCCCAACCTTTTTCGTCCCGTTTACCCCTGGCATCTTTAATAGCATATAACAATGTTATTTCGCTTATTTATGAACAGCTAATGATGAGCAGATACCGGTATACCAGAACCAAGCAGTCAGTCAATGAGAAACAATGCACAAATCCAGAATCAACAAATTTACCCCCTGGGTAGGCAAAATTTACCCCAGGTTGGGAACCCTTGTCCTAGAGTGAAAGCCAGAGCAACATATAGCATGGAAACAGGCCCATCAGCCCAAACCATCCATGCCAACCATCATGCCCATTTAAGCTAGCCCACAATTGATCCATATCCCTCCAGGACTGTGCAATCCATTTTTTTTCCTGTAATCAAACGTCAGTTAAATGTCTCCCTCTTGCCTCCACATTCACAACATCCCATGTTTTTGCATCTCATTCACCTTTGATGCACTATTACAGAGGACATATTTCCTCCAGAACCTCCGAGGTAGCAACTCTTTACACTGCTCAATATTTATACTGCCCTTAGCCTTTAGGAGCAGAGGGCACCAATTCAACTAAATCGTAGCTGACGTGCACATCTTTATCTGCAGATGCTGGTTTAAACCAAAGATAGACACAAAAAGCTGCAGTAACTCAGCGGGACAGGCAGCATGCTGGAGAAAAGGAATGGGGGGGTGTTTTGGGTTGAGACCTTTCTTCAGACCGAGAGCCAGAGGAAAGGGAAACTTTACATCACCGTCTATATCTCTCATTTCCCTTCCCGACTCAGTCTGAAGGGTTTTCTCCAGAGATGCTGTCTGACCCACTGAGTTACTCCAGCTTTTTGTGCACATCTTTATCTAGAAGATTACGTCCAGTCATCTCCACACCCCACATTATTCTATCTCGCCCAACATAAAAGTCTCCCCGCAGTCCAGTAATGTGAAGCTAACCTCCACTGCTACTGCCTCTCTAGTCTGGAGCACACTACAATTACAAGCAGCTGATAATTGCTGCCTTTCACATCTGAGAAATGGTACACACACGCATGCTTTCCATCCCCTAATGTAAGAGAGGAATGTAAATATTGGACATCTGCCAGGAAAACTAAAATTCAACCAGAAACACTGTAAATGCAGCAGCCTGACGTACAAACACTAGAAGTGGCAATGACTTCATAACCATTCAGCCAAGGGGGGTCAAACGGAGCAAGAACTATATATGGCTCAGCATCACAAGAACCGAGCAAAGACTGGAGCTTTAACTCCTTCTATTCCAAAATGTATATTTAATGGTCTGCAATATTTAGCTATGAATCTTTACAGTATTGTGTTTTTCTTCCAATTAGGTCTTTGCATTATCATGGCCTAGTTTACATAAAATAATTGATCATTTATGTTTATAAGTGATAGGTGCAGAATTAGACCATTCGGCCCATCAAGCCTCTCCACCATTCAATCATGGTTGATCTATCTCTCCCTCCTAACTCCATTCTCCTGCCCATCACCCCGGACACCCGTACTAATTAAACTAACGAGGATCCCTTTCCTAATCTTTTGATGCCAGACGAACTGCTGGTATTCATTTAGAACTTTCACTGGAGTAAGAGGTGCATGGCACTTCACAGAACTGCTACCAAACAAAATGTGACAGTCAATAACATCATTAGATATCAGCATTGGTGAAAACAGAAGAGGGAATGTATTAGCCAGGAAATTCCAGAACTTGGGACCATGGAAGTTGATGGAAAATGCACCCATGTTGAAATGATGAAACTAGGGGCAGTGCAAGAGGTTGTGGAGGGACTGAGATCCCAGAGGATGGAGGAAGGTAATAGAGATGGGGACGCATCAAAAACACATGACTAATTGAAGGTTATGTGGAAAGCCACATAGATGCTCTCACCAACACGCTGGTACATTATGTGCAGGAATATGGACATAGAGATAGTGAGAGGAATTTAAAATTAACATGCCTGACTGTTTAAAAATACGAGACTTTAAAAACAAGTTTAAGTTAGCCCAGCAGAGAATTCCCATCTAATAAAATGGGGAACAAAATCTGTCTCCACTCTATAAAGGCAGGGACGCCAGGCATTGTAGATAGAAGGAACTGCAGATGCTGGTTTACAAAAAAAGACAAAGTGCTGGAGAAACTCAGCCGGTCAGGCAGCATCTGTGGAGAATATAGAGGATGACATTGAGGGTCGGGACCCGTATTCATACTGTGGACCGTTGGTCGCACTCAATTTCAGTGGAGTCGGAGGAATCAAAGGTCCAGGATGGGTAATCAGTGACTAATTCTTTCTCGCATATTTAGCCGTAGAAGCCACTGAAATTGCTACTCAAGTGTACTTATAGTTGCTGAGAGATGCCGCAGCTGTGGAGAGGGTAGAGAAACAAAAAAGCAGGTTTGATTTGCATGAAGTTAAACAAACTTCACTAAAACTGCAGCATCAGGAAATAGGGAAATAGTCGTGCTGCAACCATAGGCTTGTTAGTTACTCATTCCAGGCTGGCTGCAACGGTATTTCATGATTAGTCAGGTTATTATATGATTAGCCTCGTCCAAATTAATTTGTGATCTTGCGCTAACCTGGAAAACAGTATTGAAGAATGACACAATCCAGGACAGCCTCAAATGAATAGAATAACCAAATTTACACAGGAAGTCAGCACTTACCAGACCCTTTATTCTAACACACAAAACCCTGTGTTATATCTGGAAGCAATTATCCAGCGTTAAACATGATCTACCTTCAATCTGCTTTCCACTGAAATTATGTCCAAAGAAATATTTTAAACATTTGTAAAAGGAGATGGCAGAATCAGTGCAGACTGCCTGGCTAAGTTTACTAATTTGCCACTCAAAACAATTCCACATGCAACTTTCTTCACAGTGCCTACATTTTAACACATCCTTCACAAGTAGATGTTAACCAATTGGAAATGTCTAAAAATAAAATTGATACACGAGAACAATTGTTGACACAGGTTCCCACACTAGGAACAAACTCAACATCAGTATCAGAGTCCAGACATTGACCAGGGAAACTGTCACTTGCTTCACTTTAAATATTTTAAATTTCAAATTAGATCATTTTTCCCTCAACAATTAAAATTATATAATGATCCAATGAGTTTAAATTAAAGGCTACCAATTCAATCACTGAAAACAGGTTGTCATTTTCTAATTTAAAATTGATGCATGTTTGATTCAGAAATTCAAACAGTTCTGAATATCGAGGGCTTTTGCTCTGTAAACTTTTATCCTCTCCTCCGGTAATTGAATCACCATTAAATTATACTCCGACATCAAGATTCCCTTTAAAGGACCGACACTCAGTTTAATAAACAGAGAAACGTTTCAAATAAACACATTTACGAGAGTTTCACCGTGTACTAGAATCCACATACACAGTAAACGAACAAGCGAATGGGGAAGAAACAAGTCAGCAGAAAGACTAGGTCCCAGAGTATGAGTCAATGTCCGATTTAAAGGTTTCTATAAGAAAGAAACGAAACTGATACAAAAAGAAAGGTTGCTTTATCCCAGTGCGGCTGGCGAGAAGCTCGGGCAGTTTCCAGAGAAGAAGTCACTGTCCAATTTAAAGGTTTCTTGGAGGAAGAAATGAAACTGATACAAACGGAAGAGAGGTTGTTTTATCTCAAGATGGCTGGTGAGAACTTCTGGCAGCACAACTCGCCCACCACCTGGTTTTACTTTCCATTGATTTAACTGAAAAATCAGGTTGGGTCAAGTTAAAATAATCTGCAATCAATTATTTTATTTCAGAGGAAAAATCATTGGCAGATTTGTGATCGTCAGATTCCATTGTCAGGGGTACAGTTTAATACGCCAGGAGCATTAGGGCAAAACATTCCAAAAATTGCCTCGTGAAAACCCATGCAAACGAGAAACAGGAACCAAAATACATCTTTACCGAGATCAAGCTGCCACAAGCATCCAGAATGTAATCAAACCCGTTATATACCAGAAACACATACATACACTGAAAATATTGCTTCAGATTTCTGAACAATTAATTCATACAGAATTAAACAACAATGACAGGATGTCACTGTAGTTCTGGTCGTTATTTGTTAGCTGCCCAATTACTTATTTTACTACTTTTGTTAACACTTCAGTTGTACAGGGTCCTGGTGAGGCCACATCTGGAGTATTGTGTGCAAGTTTCGTCTCCTAATTTGAGGAAGAACATCCTTGCTATTGACGCAGTGCAGCGTAGGTTCACGAGGTTAACCCCTGGGATGGCGGGACTGTCATACAAGGAAAGATTGGAAAGGCTAGGCTTGTATTAATTGGAATTTAGAAGGATGAGGGGGGATCTTATAGAAACTTATAAAATTATAAAAGGACCGGACAAGTTAGATGCAGGAAAAATGTTCCCAATGTTGGGGGAGTCCAGAAGTCTAAGAATAAAGGGGAGGACATTTAAAACTGAGATGAGAAAACACTTTTTCACGCAGAGAGTTGTGAATTTGTGGAATTCTCTGCCACAGTGGACAGTGGAGGCAGATTCACTGGATGAATTTAAAAGAGAGATAGATAGAACTCTAGGGGCTAGCGGAATCAAAGGATATGGGGAGAAGGCAGGCACGGGTTACTGATTGTGGATGGTCAGCCAAGATCACAATGAATTGTGGTGCAGGGTCGAAGGGCCAAATGGCCTCCTCCTGCACCTATTTTCTATGTTTCCCTCCAATTTTTATGTTTATTGCCAATTAGAATACGTTGGCAGGTAGGCATAGAATATTCAGCATCTTTGTGACTATTCAAGCATTTAAAAAAGTAACAAAATGTTTCATCTACACAGTTACCCCAGTGATTGGAAAGATACGAATAAATCTATCTTTGCCACGTCCCAAACGCTGGGCCCTACTTTGTGCAGGGTTGGTGTTATGGTCAGAACAAAGCTGGCAACAATATTGTGCACATCGCAATGAAGGGCCTCCATTAAATATTAATCCATTATTTTCTGCTGGTTACTGGGAGCTTATTTGTTTCTTCACAAAAACAAGGTTAGTGGACCAAAGGTCAATTCACAACACAACTTAGTCACTTTATTTTTTATTCTCCTTTCACTCACATATTTATCAACTTTCCCCTTAAATGAACTGATGTTTGCCCCCAATAACTTCATGTGGTAGCAAGCTCCACAGTTAATGCATTCCAAGTATTTTTAATTTTATATAGAGTCATACAGCATGAAAACAGGCCGTTCAGCCCAATTCATCCAGGCCCACCAAACATCTGCCCGTGTTTGACCAATTGCCTCTAAATTTTCCTATCCAAATATCTGCCCATGTTGTCTTTTAAATGCTCTTATAGGACCTGCCTCAACTACCTCCGCTGGCAGCTTGTTCCATTCACCCACCACCCTCATATGTTCAGTATTTACATAATATTTCAGTAATTTATGTCGAAGGGCCAAGTATTCCTTGTAGAACAATGAACTCTACAGGGGAAAGCTCAAAACAAAGTGGAGAAGAGGCAGGCGAGAGCATGGGCCTGGGCCTTGCTTCAAAGCAACATTAAACACATTTCCGATTCAGAAATCAAATTCCAATTTTGAGTGATTGTAAGACGACCTCCACTGACAACATAAAGGACTGGGACTGTCCGGTAAAGATGAATCCCCCACCAGTTATGGATCCAAACACCACTGTGTACCTCATCAAACATTAGGGAAGGTATGTGGGGAGAGGAAGAAGTCACGAACAACATAATTAGAAATAATCCTGCGTTGCAATTCATTATAAAAGTTAAGTCAATGTAATTGGATGTTGAACTATGGTCTTAAATTATACCACACATTTTAAAATAAATAAACACCTTAAGTTGCTCGTAGGAGGAATAACTTAGAGGTCACGAGTGAGTTTCTGGCTGAAGGAATGTCAATCTGTAGACTTTTTGTTAACCACAGGACTCAAGACGAGAACCAGAGTAGCTGAAATCCCAAGTGTGTCGACAGAGGTCTTTGCAGTGAGCAGGGGTTACCCAGGCAGGTCAACATCTCGAGCCTTCCTGCAGCACTCATTTCCTGAGCAGCCCAGGGTCTTCCAGCAATAAAGCTAATGGCACTTCCTAGCTGGGCATGTTCAGACAGAGCTGTCCGTCATACAAAGGGAAGTGCTGGTTTCCATTAGGAGCTTACATTACCAGGTGCCACTAATAAGGCCAGGAATAAAGAGGACCAAGCAGTGGGGGGGGGGGGGGGGGGGGGGGGGGACAGGGAGGGGGGGGAGTGGGGCAGGGAGTGGGTGGGGAGGGGTGGAGGGAACAGGGAGGGGGGGTACAGAGCAAGGCAGATGGAATGACAAGCTGGTTAAATGTGTTTATTTTAGAATGTATGTCATACTGATGCTATACACCACAGAATGGGCTAAATCCCTCCAACAAGGCACCAATACCTGCAGATAAATACGGAGGCATTTTAATTTGTGATCAGTCGCTGCAACTGGTGTGTTGAAGGCAAGGACTAAACAGAACAGTGTCACACAGCGTGCAGGACAAGAGAGAATTAGATCTAGCTCTTAGGGCTAAAGGAATCAAGGGATATGGGGGAAAAGACAGGAACGGGGTACTGATTTTAGATGATCATATAGAATGGCGGTGCTGGCTCGAAGGGCCGAATGGCCTACTCTTGCACCTTTTTTGTTTCTATGTGGTCAGCCTCTGCTGGATTGTTGCATCTATCCATGCAGTCTCACACTGCTCCTCACTCCTTGCACCCCTATCATTCACTCTCCCTTCCTGTTCTAGCAATGTGCAGGAAGGAATTGCAGATGCTGGTTTCAATCGAAGGTAGACACAAAATGCTGGAGTCACTTAGTGGGAGAGGCAGCATCTCTGGACTCTGGTGAGATGAATGGGTGACGTTTCGGGTCGAGACCCTTCTTTCAGACTAGTGCATCAACCAAAAACGTCACCCTTTCCTTCTCTCTAGAGATGCTGCCTGTCTCACTGAGTTACTCCAGCTTTTTGTGTCTATCTACAATTATATGGCTCCTGATAAAGATTTAAACAAAGTGCATTCCCACTAGTCTTAATCCTGCAACTGTGGCAGGTAATCAAGTGGCAAATACAAAATGGGACCAGTGTCTGTGCAGCATCAGGGCACAGTGCTGGCTGCCACAACTTCAATAGTCAGGGTGGGGAAACTAACTGTGTACGAAGGAACTGCAGATGTTGGTTTAAACTGAAGATAGACACAGTCTGAAGAAGGGTCTTGACTGAAACGTCACCCATTCCTTCTCTCCACAGATGCTATCTAGGTAAACTAACTTCTCTGAATCTGAAGGCCCATCTTAAATCTGAGCATTACTTTATTCAATCTTGTTTTTATATCACAGTAAAAAGTTCTCCCTACCTCACAACAGAAATCCAATTTAAAAGTCCATTCTGGGAAAAAATGCTTTAACAACCGAGATAGAAAAGTCAGCATGTTTTTAAATGTATAAAAAGCCAAGCCTAGTGGGGGAAATGGACAGCGGCATCTCTGACATGGTGCAGCGATACACTACCAAACTGCCCCTGTTCCAAATCCTTCTTGGATCTACGCTCCCCCCACATTTCTGCCTGAACACTAAGGCAGGTGACAGGTGAGGAACTCCAAGCCACTGAGAGTGTTCTCCCGACGCAGGAGCTCCATCATCCGTCGAGAGGGCCTAAAACATCGGGCAGTTGTTGCGGCAACTGTGGGGGCCTCAATAGGCCCCGACTGCGGGTAAACAAGAGGAAGAGGACTGAACTTATAGAATCATAGAAAATAGTTGCCTTCCCTCACAGAGGGAAACATTGATTCCGCTATGGGAGGGTGTTTTATGTTTAATGGTAAATTCTACAGTATTGTGTTTATCTTATCTGTGTGCTGCATGGCAACTCAAATTTCACTGCACCAATTGGTGTACGTGACAATAAATGTCCTTTGTGATCGGAAGATAATTGTTGCTGGCTGATCAGAGTTTTGGGTTGATTAGAGTTTTATCAGACTTGCACAGAGCGCAAAGCTCAACTTCATTATCAAATGAGTGCAGCACCGTCAGCGGCCTTGCCTGCAATGCCCACCATCAGCAGCACTGGGGAAGGCATCGTTGCCAATGCAAGGCACTCAATGGTCCAACCAGGGTCTGGATGAATCAGAGTATAGCTCCGTGCTCACATAACATATTTGGTCTTCAAAGAGCATGGATCAGACCAAATGCAAGAGACCCCCGACTGTCGTGGAAGGCTTGTGTTACAGGCTGGGACTTGCACATGCAGCGGCGAATTACGGGGCAATATCAACCAACAAACTATACGGACATGGTCTATGTGCTGATCTGTCCATCATTAGCCCCTTAATACACGGCCTGGATTAGCACAGGATGGAAGCATAGGCATCATTTTCCTTCACACCTTCACCCTCGCTCTACATCCCACAGTCACTGCTCGTATCTTCACATCCAGCAGTTTCACAAATATTCTAATTTGTACCACTTTGTGCTCAATGCTCTTATTTATCACTATATTTGCTCTCGTCTCCTATGACAACTCTGACGTATCCCAGGACTTTCCTGCTGTAGGTCCATGCTCCATGGGTCAGTTGATGGGTCTATGTTGGACATGTCTCAAGACTCATCCACTTCACCCATGGCTGTATCCATCCTGTACACGCAGCACACAAGTGGCTTATTTTACAGTCTTGGAGTACACTTTACACTTGCCTGTATTCATCTGCCCTCAATTCAAGACCGATTCTATGAGGCTGACAGGCACTGTGGGATGTTTTTTACCCCTTAAGCTGTTCCTCTCAATACATGCAACTTGTTCATTAACACAGTCGGATAAAAGGCCAGTCAATCAATCATCCACTGGTTAAGATAAGGACTAACAAGATTAATCTTTTCAAACAGAATTAAACTAAATTATAAAAATGTTATTTTTCCACAAAAAGTGATTAGAAAATAGAAAATTGGTTGGCAGACCTGAAGCAAAGTGTAGGAGTGAACGGGTCCTTTTTACAGAATGGAAGGCAGTGGCGAGTGGAGTGCCGCTAGGCTCGGTGTTGGGGCCGCAACTGTTTATCATATATATTAATGATTTGGAAGAGGGAATTAGGAGCAACGCTAGCAAGTTTGCGGATGACACAAAGCTGGGTGGCAGTGTGAACTGTGAAGAGGATGTTCGGAGGTTGCAGGGGGACCTGGACAGGTTGAGTGAGTGGGCAGATGCGTGGCAGATGCAGTATAATATAGATAAATGTGAGGTTATCCACTTTGGTGGAAAAAACAAGGGGGCAGATTATTATCTCAATGGGTTAGGTTATGTAAGGAGGAGGTACAGCAAGGCCTGGGTGTCCTTGTACACTGGTCACTGAAAGTTGGGGTGCAGGCACAGTAGGCAGTGAAGAAAGCTAATGGAATGTTGGCCTTCATAACAAGAGGATTTCAGTACAGGAGTAAAGAGGTTCTTCTGCAGTTGTATAGGGCTCTGGTGAGACCACATCTGGAGTATTGTGTACAGTTTTGGTCTCCTAATTTGAGGAAGGACACCCCCTTGTGATTGAGGCAGTGCAGCGTAGGTTCACGAGATTGATCCCTGGGATGGCAAGAGTGTCATAGGAGGAAAGATTGAAAAGACTAGGTTTGTATTCACTGGAGTTTAGAAGGATGAGGGGGGATCTTATAGAAACATATAAAATTATAAAAGGACTGGACAAGCTAGATACAGGAAAAATGTTCCCAATGTTGAGTGAGTCCAGAACCAGGGGCCACAGTCTTAGAATAAAGGGGAGGCCATTTAAGACCGAGGTGAGAAAAAACTTTTTTACCCAGAGAGTTGTGAATTTATGGAAATCCCTGCCACAGAGGGCAGTGGAGGCCAAATCACTGGATGGATTTAAGAGAGAGTTGGATAGAGCTCTAGGGGCTAGTGGAGTCAAGGGATATGGGGAGAAGGCAGGCACGGGTTATTGATACGGGACGATCAGCCATGATCACAATGAATGGCGGTGCTGGCTCGAAGGGCCGAATGGCCTCCTCCTGCACCTAGTTTCTATGTTTCTATGATTAGAGCACAAGGCAGTCAGGCAAACCCTGTTAAAGTGGATCATTTAAACAATAAAATCATATTCATAAAGTCAGTATGTTTAATACGAGCTGAAACAGCAAGTTGTGAAAGAGATGGGACTGAACTGATTGTGAAGCGATTGGTTTGAGAGCAGAAGAACATTACAAAACTTAGAGCAGTTACAACAAAGGAGATGCGTTGCTCACCTGTGCTGCTCGATGGCTTCATTGCCTGCCAGCTCAATGCCACATACGTTACACCGCTCACTGGCAGATCTATTCTCAGTCTTCATGCCCACAGCCAGTTCGCCCAACTTGCTGAAAAGCTCCCTCTGGATGAAGCCTGGAGGCATGAGGCCGGCGTACCCGCTGAAGTCCATCGCCATGGAGAGTGCAGGCTGTACATGCAGGGCCGACGAGAGGGAGGCGGGCACCTCCAGCAGCCCGTCAGGCCTGCGGTTGAACTGAATGGGGTACAAGGCGGCGTGTCTCTCCGCCTGCGCACCAGCAGTGTTCTCCAACCCCACTTGGGCAACAAACCCACCTCAAGAGGCTGATCCCCGGGATTGTCCTCACGCACGTAATGCAGCTCACGGGCACTAGTGATGACGCTGCTACGTGTGGGCGTGCCCGGTGCTTCTTTGGACTTATCTGCATCAAGTACCTTCTCTCCCCCTGAAGAACCCATGTCACCCGTCTTGGGGCTCGCACCTTCCTCCACCTGCATCATTTCATGCTTGACCTCAGTTAACATGGGATGTCTACTGCCAGCAGAAAATGCTTCATCTACAGCAGCTTGTTGCAGAGTTCCCTGAATAATCGACTGCCCAATACTCATTAGACTATCTACAGCAGCTTTGGTGGGGCTCATTGCTGAAAGGCCAAAAGATGTGGAGACTGAAGGACTCTGGTCTTCCATTGTCCCCGTTGGCATGGCTTGCTTAGTTGGGTAACCAGACTCTTCACCAGAATGGTGTTTAGTAACCAATATGTTCTTGGTAAAAATGGCATTTTCCCCGTCCTCCTCTTCAGTGACTGTCATGTCTGTATCATGTTCATCTGTCGCCTGAATCGTCTCCAATATCTTCAGACACTGCTCCTCCAAGTACTCAATCTCCAATATTTCTGCTGCATACAACAGATCGTCCAAGTCCTCTACTTTGGCTTGCAGTGTGGCAGTGTAAGCATATTCCAGGATCTGTTGGAATGTCTTTGGTGAAAGGAAGTCCAAGGTGTAATGCTGACTGTTGCGTAGAAACAAAATTTCAAACATCTTGCTGGTGCAGGCCAAGACTGTGCGGTGGGCGTGGAACTCCTGGCTGTCCACCAAGATCACCACGTCACACAGGGTCCCCAACAGTCGCATCTGGTTGGCTTTGTGAAGGAGCACCGAGGGATGATTGGGATTCTGAAGCTTTACTAACCCCATGTTTAATCAAATCCACAGATGTGTTCTACGCTGGACCAATTCATCAGGCTGTCTGTATGGCTGGTTACACGGCCTGTAGTTGAAGTCTTGCCTCACCTGCAAGAAAAAATGGGCAAGAATTTTAAATTGCTTTCTTGTGGAAATGAAGGTTGGCAGCAAGTTCTGCTCTCCATCAATCTACCCATCAACCCATCTCCTTACTCTCCCTTACTGATCTGCACATTTCCTATGCCTCAATTATTATGTCTGAAAGACTCAAGTACCACAATATTGTGATGTTGCATTGAATCCTTCATCTCCCCCAGAACCCATAAATCTTTCGCTCTAACTTACACAGCCCACTGCATTTCTCAAAAGCTTCATTCAACCATTGGCAGTCAGCTGTGTTTACCCATGGATCCAATTCTCTGGAATCCCTTGCCTCCGTTTCTCATCCTTACTTACAAAAAATCATCACCTTTGCCCACTTTGTCTGGACTCCCTGCATCTATTGGGCCAGCTCGACGTACATCGGCAGCTCCCACAAGCCGGATGCTCGCGCCCACCAATTAGTCAGTCAGTCATCATACACCTCGCTGAGCTCACACTGGAAATATGTCCAGTGGAATAGCATCCTTCTACTTACATCACTGCCTGGTCTTGCCTTACCCTCCCTCTATAATCTGCACGTGAATATCTCAAGTCTATAATACAGGCTGAGATGGAAAGTGCATGAATTGCATTTTACAAAATTGGCCATCACATTCCCATTTGCTGCATCTCTAGAAATTGTGCAGTAATGTTCTCATTTCCCCTGTAAACCTCGCTCTGAATCCCCACTATTGTTTGCTGTGCTCCACTGTATCACATTAAGTGCTTTAGTCATAAATCAATATTGCCACAAATATAGTACTTAATCCATGGTGACAAATGTTTGTGAAGGTTATTTACGGTAGTCTTGTATTCCCAGGTGCCGTGCGATGTAGCACCTTCCATCGCCCTCATTTAATTATCAGCCAATATGATGCCACTCCTGATAAACTTTGGCTTTCAAGATTAATTATTTGCAATTTTCCAGGGACAAAGCAAGGTAGTAAATTGATCGGCTTGGTAGCGTACGGTCAGGTTATGGGGGGGGGGGGGGTGGGGGAGAGGGGGAGCAGTCATATTATAGGACGCGGTGGACCAGCAGAGCTCTGCATTTCACCCAGTGTGATTGCTACTGGGTATTAACATTAAAGCAAAAATATTTTTGCATACAATGAAGTTCCAAATGAAATTCATCATCCCCGTTACATGACGGGTCTTGACGCCTGCTACATTGCGCTCACAACAGTACAAATGGTTCTGGGGAAATGTTATATGGGTGCTCAAAATCTATGAACAGCATCAATAGAGTTAAGGTGCAGAAAATATTTCCACTACTGGAGGATTGGTAGTCACAAGAGATCGAATTAAGATAGTCGGCAATAATGTTCAGGACAAAAACAGGCTAACTTCGTTAAAAGGTTGGTTAATTGTTACAGCATGGAACTTAATGCCCAGCAAGAAATAATTAGAAATAGACAAAAATGATTCAACGAATGAGTGGGTTAGCATATGATGAGCGTTTGACAGCACTGGGCCTGTACTCACTGGAGTTTAGAAGGTTGAGGGGGAACCTCATTGAAACTTACAGAATAATGAAAGGCATAGAATGGATGTGGAGAGGATGTTTCCACTGGTGGGAGAGTCTAGGACCTGAGGTCATAACCTCAGAATAAAAAGCAACTCTTTTAGAAAGGCGAGGAGGAATTTCTTTAGTTAGAGGATAGTTAATCTGTGGAACTCATTGCCACAGAGGGCTGTGGAGGCCATTAGTGGACATTAAGGCAGAGATAGACAAATTCTTGATTAGAACGGGTGTCAACGTTTTGGGGGAGAAGTCATGAAAAATTGGATTAGGAGGCAGAGATCAGCCATGATTGAATGGTGGTAGACTCGATGGGCTGAATGGCCTAATTCTACTCCTACAACTTGTGACATTATTGTACACCAGTAGCAGACAAGCTGAGAAAAGGCAATGAGGTGAGATTGATTGGACAGCTGAGTTAGCATAGGGCTGTTGGGCCAAATGGCCTCTGAACTACTCTAAACAAAGCAGAAAGTGTAAAACAAATATGAGCCTAAATGGTTAAATATCAACTGCTGCTTTCCATTGACACCTTGACGTTTAGCAATTTGATATGGCTTGGCGTCAATTGGCGTTAAATTAGCTGCTAACATTTGCTTCGTCAAAGCCAAATGTTCTTGGACAAAACATGTAACCAAGGTCTGTAACCCTTCCAACTCACACTTAGCATCCTCGTCACGTGGAATATGCCTTAAGATCTGATCCAGTTGGCCTCTATAGGATTTCTGCCTACATTTTCACAGGTCACATTTTGGTGGGCCTTTGACTTGGGAACCTCAAACCCAGTTGCACCATAGTGGAGCAGTGGAAAGGCAAATTTGCACCCACTGAACATTCTAACGTCACTTTTTATTTCATAAGACAAGGACGGACTTGCAGTCACCAGCTACAGGTAGAATTACAGTGTGTTGCAGTGGTATTTGGGCCAAATGTCCCACCTTCCACCCTGACTGATCATTTTTCTTCTTTAATTTAACTAGGTCCTCCCTCAGCCACATTGATGCTATTTCCAAATGTTCTACATGGCAGCAACTTCAACATTTAACAAGGGTCTGTCGAAGATTTTCTGAAATCCCCAGTAAATTAATTTGTGACTCACATGCTCAAGACACAGTTGCAAACTCCCACAAGCAGAAACATCGTCGACCATGTTCAACATTTTCATAATCTTTTTGAAAGACTTCCATTAGATCATCTCTCTACCTTTTCTGTTCCGGAGACAAGAGCCCAGCCCTGATGAGATGCCTAAAGCCATTCCAGCATTTAAGGACACAAATCGCCACGTTCCACAAACACATTGAACCCGATTCACAAGCAAAGAGGAAGGCAAGGTCCTGTGAGATTGTACTGTGATTGTGTCACTGAAGGGGTACAAATTACCTCTTCACTTCGTCCCAAAAATAGACCAGGTTGGGAAAAGCTCTTAACATAGCAATTTAACCAAATGTGTCTGCAGTATTCCTCAACATCCCATCAGGAAGGTTAACAGCCAGACTGAACTGTGCGCTTTCTGGGAATTTCAAAGCTTCTGCTTAGTAAATACTAACCAATTGCTATCATTTCTCTTCTCAAGTAGGCACCCAAATTTCCCTTTTAAAAGGATATTGAATCCCTTTCCTTTTTTCACAATTTGCAGAAAGCCGACAACCAAAACTCCTCTTTTTCCCACCTTCCACGTTCCCTCAAAGCAAAACATCGAGCCTGCGTTACAGCGCCAGCTCTGCCTCCAATCATTGGTCATGTGCAACTATACCTCATAACCATTCCAAATATTTCCCGTCTCCATGCTAGGTCTACTCTGTTGAAAGATCGCGTGCAAAATTCAGATACTTGTGGGTTCAAGAACCATTCCAAAACTTGAGCACTAATCTGGTGTTGTATTGTTAGGAGGTGCTGGTGGGATATATAGAGCGGACTCATCTGCCTGGCACTGCACAAGTGTTCCCAATGCCTTCAACAAGAACCACACCGATCACAATCATCCAATTTATAATGGTGCACATAAATCACTTCTGTTGCTGTCCCGTGATCAACATTACTTTGTTTATCAGCAAATTATAAGTAGTGGCTAAACTACTGCACTTTCATAGAAACAGTATTTCTTGAAAAATACCAGCATTGTGAAGAAATAGAAAATTTCTGAACTTCAGAAATTTTCAGGTCTTTCATTAAAGCGAATGTTTCAAAGCTCAGTCAGAAAGGAACGTGTAGATAAACCATGACACACGTCTCATATAAAGAGGTCTCCGACTCAAGGCACTGCACTCTTAGTCACAGCTTGTGTAAAATTCATTGTTCATTCACTGCCAAGCAATAACCCGGACTACCTTTAAATCTCTCCAAAACAATCTGTTGCAAGGCAGTAACGCACCTCAAATTACAGCTGGTGCAATAAACAGCTTATGGTTTAGAGGCCAATTTGATTTTAAAAGCGTCACATTGCATTGCACTGCCAAGCACTCTAGTATCCTGTACAGTAAAAGCCGTTTGGCATATTGCAATAAACCGATGCCTATAGATTCCCATCCTCCCGTGCATGGATAGCAGCAATAGCATGGCAGCAAACATCTTGGGCTATCCTCATTCTGAGCAGCACTTCCCCCCCTCCCCCATCCTCATGAACTCATTGCCAAAGCTTTCAACTTCCTGAACAAGTACTAGTATCCAGTGTAAATGTAGCAACTGCACACAAAGCAACATCGGTGTAATGACCAACAATGTGTGGCAGAGTTCCCACACCAGCCTTTCAAGGGCAGTAACAATCCTTCAGCAGTGGGGATGGAACTAGACTCTCTAGTTAGCTACACTTCCATTTTTAATAAATGTATGTTTTTAACAGAAACAATGGAAAAAGCTTCTTGAGAAAAAACAATCAACTCAAGGGCATCACAGTGGCGCAGCGGGTAGAACTGCTGCCTAACAGCGCCAGAGACCCAAGCTCGATCTTGACCTTGGTCACCATGTGTGGAGTTTACACGTTCTCTCTATGGCCGAGTGGGTTTCCTCCGGGTGCTCCGGTTTCCTCCCACATCTGAAAAGATGTGTGGGTTGTAGGTGAATTTGACTGCAAAGTTAAAAAATGCCCCTAATTTGTGGGGTGGGATAATGTAGAACTAGTGAGAACAGGGTTAAGTTTAATTTAGTGATACAGGTCCATCGACCCACAGCCCATTGGGTTAGTGATGGTCTGCATGGGCTTGGTGGGCGGAAGGGCCTGCTACCAAGCTGTGTCTCTTAAACATTTTAAATTATCAACTCAAGAGTTCTACTCCACAATATGAACTGTAATGACTATTTCGCAACAATATCCATCGTTAGAACAGTAGTTCATTGTAAAGTAATTTTAGGCAGCACAAGGTCAAGAAATTAACAACCCTTTCTGAACAGAACAGTTTGAAAATAAACACAAAAATCTTGCCTGTGACCAAAATAAATCCCCCCTCTGTTCACTACAAGGTCCCTCAACTTTACAGCGAGTCAGTGTCATATTCTTACCCACATTAATCAATAGTTTATGTGCATTATGTTGCAATGTAGGTGCATTATGTTGCCTTTCTCACAAATTGTACCACATGGTAGCATTGCTTCAATTATCATTTCATTGCCACTTTATTCATCACTTGTGTCTGCTGGTACAAAGAATGAATACCTCACTATTTATCCCCAAAAAGCTCTGGAGAGTCCAGTCTCATCCCCACAGAAACACACTGTTACTGGACAAATACATTTTGCAATCAGCTTGAAATATTGGGTGCAACAAAAAGGCCAGTTAATAGCCCAGTAATAAACGTTTAAATAAGGGTTGTTTTAACAGCAGTTGGATTGAATGGCCTGCTTCTACATAGCAGTGAAACAGAAAGTAAATATTTGATAAAGAAAATAAAGAATAAAAGTTTGATAAAGGCAATAATACTGACCAGTAAAAGTAACCATTTCAATATTATGATATACTGCAAGGTGCTAAATGTGCTTTTCCCTCTGGCATTTAGTACTGGGGATAAAAACAAAGTGCACTTAAGATTATATTTTATTGTAATGTTGCAAGATTTTTTTTGATTGACTACCCTCGATTCATCGCCTCAAAATTATCTGTTTAGGTTAAAATGCCTCTCTGGAGTATTGAAGAAATTGCAACTATTTTTCCAGGTCCAACTAAGTTAAATCTAGAAAACATTGTCCTGGATATAAAACGGACAGTCTTACTTGTCCGTCAGGTGACGTTATTGAAAGGCCGCATGGCTCAGGAAGGTGGTAGAGAGACAGTGGGGTGGGGAGAGAGAAGGGGGACCGGACAGGAGAGACAGTAGGGTGGGGAGAGAGAAGGGGGACTGGACAGGAAGACAAGAATAATCTGTATGGAAATATTTTTTAAAGGAACATTTGGGAATAAACGAATCCCCCAAAATTGCAGAATATAAAACATAAAAAAATAGGTGCAGGAGTAGGCCATTCGGCCTTCACTGAAAGTTCCCCGCAGCCCTGGCAAGTTTGATAAGTGGAATTGTTTCTCACAGGTGAGGCCAATGAAGGTGGGAGTCGACCCACAGAAACACACACCTGGGCATACTGAACTTAACAAACCGGAGACAAATAGATAACCCGCGCGGTCAGTCCACCCAGAAGCGAACAATATGTGCCATTTACTTTCAAAGGTCCCCAATGGAACGAGAAGGTCAGAGCTGATATATTTAGGAACAGTTATTACACACACAGCTTGTGGGGCAATAAATAACTCATTGGATGTCGCGCCTGCACAATTATACATATTTAATAACATATCATAAATATAATTCATGGCCCTTTCCATCTCGAAATACACATCGCTCTCCGTCACCACTGACTGTTTAGTTGTGCACAGTTTGACCACGGTCCTTGTGTAAGATGGAACTGCAGATGCTGTTTTATACCGAAGAGAGACACAAAGTGCTGGAGTCAGGCGGGAATGGGTTATGTTTCGGTTCGGGGCCCTCCTTCAGACTACAGTCCACGTTGGGCGAGTCTACCTGTGTCTGGGCAGGAATTCCCGTGGCCTGAAACAGATCAGAGCAGCAACGCTAGCCGGAGATGCCGTGTCCACCTGGAGGTGGCGGGGCCGGGACAGGGCGCTGGGTCACAGACCAGGGGGTCCTGTCCATTCTGCCGGACCCACCCGAAACACGTACGTACAGATCAGCCCGTTATCCCGGCGCGGTCTGTATTGATCCGTGAGTCACCTGCTCACACCGACACGACAGACACTCCGCGACCGCCCGGGTGGGGAAAGGCGCTACAGAAATGCAACACCTCTCCTCTATTTAACTTACTGGCAACCATTAGTTAACCCTCGGGCTGCTGGAGCCGGCGGCCCGGGTTCACTCACTATCGGACATTCCCTGCACACAGTCGCCTCGCCGATACACCCGCCAGAGAGTGAATATTTAAACTCTCCCCACTCACTGCCCGGCCGCCGTACAATGAACCATGCCCGAGATTACATCTTTATACTCGGAGATGTCACTCTCTCGTCCTACCCGAGCGGTTCCTTAGACGGACAAAGGCACGTGTATCTGTTTTAACCCCAAATAAAGGAGGCGGCTTCAAGCGCCGCCGTAAGCGGACAGTTCAGAGACACCGCCTCGGGAATCAACTTCACAACTAATGGTGTCCGGGAACTGTGTGTGGAGGGATTATGTTGGCCCTCATGTACCCGGTGCCAGCCGCCTCTCTCCCTCTCCCCCCATCCCCTCTCTCTCTCTCTCTCTCTCTCTCTCTCTCTCTCTCTTCTCCCTCTCCCCCCACCCCTCACCCCCCATCCCCTCGCTCTCTCTCTCTCTCTCTCTCTCTCTCTCTCTCTTCTCCCCCTCTCCCCTCTCCCCCCATCCCCTCGCTCCTCTCTCTCCCCCGCTCCCTCCCCACCCCTCCCCATCCCCTCTCTCCCTCTCTCGAACACTCTCTCTCCCCCCATCCCACCCTCTCTCTCTCCCTCTCTCCCCCCCAACTCAGCCCCTCTCTCTCCTCTCCCCCCACTCTCTCTCTCTCTCTCCCCCCCATCCCCCCTCTCTCTCTCTCCTCCCCCATCCCACTCCCCCCATCCCCTCTCTCTCTCTCTCCCCCATCCTCCTCTCTCTCCCCACTCCCCCTCTCCTCTCTCTCTCTCAATCCCCTCTCCCCCTATCCCCTCTCTCTCTCTCCCCCCCATCCCCTCTCTCTCTCCCCCATCCCCTATCTCTCTCTCCCTCCCCCCATCCAAAACTCCCCCCATCCTCTCTCTCTCTCTCTCCATCCCCCCATCTCCCCCCATCCCCTCTCCCTCCTCTCCCCCATCCTCTCTCTCACTCTCCCCATCCCCTCTCTCTATCTCTCCCCCATCCCCTCCTCTCCCCCATCTCCTCTCCCCCCCCTCTCTCTCCCCCATCCCCCCCCCTCCTCTCCCCAGCCTCCCCTCTCTCTCCCCCCACCCCTCTCTCTCTCCCCCATCCCCTCTCTCTCTCCCCCTCCCCCCCCCTCTCCCCCTCTCCCCCCACCCCCCCCCTCTCCCCCCTCTCCCCCCCCCCCCCTCTCCCCCCCCCCCTCCTCTCCCCCCATCCCCCTCCCCTCTCCCCCCCCATCCCCCCCTCTCCCCCATCCCCCCATCTCTCCCCACGCCCCCATCCTCTCTCCCCCCTCCCCTCTCTCCCCCTCCCCCATCCCCTCTCTCTCCCCCCCCCCCCCCCCATCCCCTCTCTCTCTCCCCCCTCATCCCCTCCCTCTCCCCCCCCCCCCCCCCATCCAATCCCCCCGCTTCCATTACCCACCCTAGCGCCGCTGCACAGTAAATCACAACGGGCCGTGCAAACCGCACAGTTACATTCACAACATACAACTGGATTTCTCCACGTAAATACATCTAAATTAACTGAACACGTTGCAGGCGGGGAACGGTGCTGCCAGCAAGCGGCGCTTTAACAAGTCGGTCGGCAGCGAGAGGTTTAAAAGGCCAGCGCTGTGGCTTCGCAGCTCGGATCCCAACACCTTCACCCCCCCTCTCTCCTCCATCCCCTTCTCCATCCTCCCCCCTCCGGCACAGGCAGCCCGCTGGATGCAATGTACACACACACACACACACACACACACACACACACACACACACACTCACTCTCTCCCTCCGCAGAAACAGCGCGAAACCCCGACGCAAACACGAGAGCCGGATACATGTCCACACATAACCGGGGTAACCCGGGCGGCCGGTAACAAAGCCTCACACGTTAGATGTGTTTGCACTCTGGTCACGGCCCGCGTCTCCCCACCACCCAGTGTCGCGGGCACTAATACTCAGTCTCCAGCCAGACAAAGAATCACCAACAGGCGACACACAATGACAATGGTCACACGGGCACCAGCACCACCATTTCTCCGCATACCTTCGTTTTCCTCTCCGGGTAGAAATAGGTTTGGCCTTTTTATATAAATACAATCGTCTTTTCATTCAGCGCAGCCCCAGTGTGGAGGTCGGTGGTGGAGAATGCGGACTGTGATTAGCGCCGCTCTCGCTCTCTCTCTCTCCCTCTCCCTCTCTCTCTCTCTCTCCCTCTCTCTCTCTCTCTCTCCCTCTCTCTCTCTCTCTCTCTCTCTCTCACACACACACACACTCTCTCTCTCACCACTCTCTCTCTCTCTCCCCTCTCTCTCTCTCTCTCTCTCTCTCACACACACACTCTCTCTCTCACACTCTGTCTCTCTCTCACACTCTGTCTCTGTAACACTCTATCTCTCTCCCACTCACTCTCTCTCGCTCTCTCACACACACTCTCTCTCCCTCATTCACACACTCTGTCTCTCTCTCTCTCACACTCTCTCTGTAACACTCTGTCTCTCACACTCTCTCTCCCTCATTCACACTCTGTCTCTCCCTCTCTCTGTCTCTCACACTCTCTCTCCTTCATTCACACACTCTGTCTCTGTCTCTCTCTGTCTCTCACACTCTCTCTCCTTCATTCACACACTCTGTCTCTCCCTCTCTCACACTCACTCCATGTAGCAAATCAAATGGCCCCAACGTCATCCGCCCGCGCCTCACACTCACACAAGTCCGGCGCGCTGTGCCACTGGCCAGTCGGCCATCTTTCATCCTGGCGCAGCCCCCCCCCCCCCTGTGATGCCCCTGCATCTGATGCCTTACCCGAGTGAGGAGACTGCGAGACCAAGTCTAACCCGGGTTACCCCCTGCACGGTTTACTCATGGGTTAGCACTCTCTTTGCACAGGGTCTACAATACAGGGATTTGAATTCTACATGGTGATATTTGCATTTAGCTGAAAGCGCGGGGAGGCAACAGTGCGGTACCTCGCTATTGGCATGAACCTGGCTCAAAGATTGAAGGAAATCTAGTTCCCCTTGTAGTTTCCCAACGCCAGCACCTGTCTGTATTTAGCATACATATTATATTTCATCAAATATATTTAAAATACCGAGCGGGGATATCATCAATCATCTTTTACGAGACATTTATATACTTCTAGTGATCTCTTTACAACGAAGTCAATGTCCTAACTGTAAATGATAATTAAAAAACTGTCGATGCTGGAAATCTGAAATAAAGAATAAATCGTGGAGCGACGGCATCTGTGGAATGAGAAACACGTCAGTTCGTCCCTGCATTTCCTGTTTGTATTTCCATACGTTAACTGTTGGGAACTATTACATTTATCATGTTGTAAATGGAATTACTCCAAAAGAGCTAAAAATATAAATCGAAGTCACTCTTAAGTAACAATTGCTTCGTCACTAAAATAAATGACTCAACAGTCTACTGCAATATTCCATTTGGCATTGAATTGTTACTCTGTGCTAAATACAAAGCTGACATCGCTTGTAACAACACGTAACGGGCCATGATATCTTCACCCACAGTATATGTTACAGACTGCGGGCGGGTCACTACAACATCATTTATTTTAAAAAGGGAAGCAAATAATGATTTATGCAAGAACGTCTAATAACATTACTGTGGTCAGTGGGTGGGAGATTGCAACCTTCACGTGGTCCATCTTGTTTAGACTAATGCAATCAACCCGACGTGCACAAACAAGATCAAATTGAACAAGCTGACCTACAAATCTAGGCTGTACGCGCCATACGCAAGAAGTATGTGGTCAGTGAAAGTACACTAGGGAGCAGAAAACAACATGCTCAGAGGACACAGTTAATAGAAACCACTGCAATTAAGCCTTCAACCCATTTCTCATTGCCCCCTTTATTGAAACATATAAGATTGTTAAGGGTTTGGACACGCTAGAGGCAGGAAACATGTCCCTGACGTTGGGGGAGTCCAGAACCAGGAGCCACAGTTTAAGAATAAGGAGTGAGCCATTTAGAACGGAGACGAGGAAACACTTTTTCTCACAGAGAGTGGTGAGTGTGGAATTCTCTGCCTCGCGGAGGGCGGTGGAGGCCGATTCTGGATGGTTTCAAGAGTGAGTTGGATAGAGCTCTTAAAGACAGCGGAGTCAGGGGACATGGGGAGAAGGCAGGAACGGGGTACTGATTGGGGATGATCAGCCATGATCACATTGAATGGCGGTGCTGGCTACTCCCGCACCTATTGTCTATTGTCTGTTGATATCACATATCTACCACTCTTCTGTTAATATCGCAGGCAATAATTGGCGTTTGAAATCACCAGGACACACCTGTACCGGCAAAGATCGCTATCAACTAGAAAGGCAGCTGTATATGGTTTACACAGACTACAGCCACTTGACATTATTGCTGAAAACTAACCACAAGATTTATACACACTGCTGACTGAAGTTATAGAAATATAATTCTGATACTCAATATATATAAGATATATATATATATATTTGTACAGCGTTGGTGCAAACAGGAGATGTAACTGTCATGCATTCCAGGATAACTTGGTCAAATGTCCAAGAAACACAGCGGACCATGCGGAGAAAGGCAAGAGTTACATTTGGAGTAATTTACAGTACAATTACAAACATCAGCATGTTGAGAGACGTATATAAACCACGCCAGGAAGCACTGATGTGATAAGGGGAGCAATAGATAAACGTACTGAACTAGCTGTGACAATACCAGGTGGGCGAGAACATTAAATGCAAGCAAACAGGTTATGACTGGACCTGGTATTGGGGACCCATTTGGGCTTTGAGGTATCCAGCACCGGCTGCTCTGTGGAATATGTTGATACGTTTGATGGACGCACCACAAACCGACCTGACAAATGAGCGCCGCAAACACCACCTCAAATATCTCCCCTCTCGAGAGATGGTTGATGAGGTACATTCAGTACTACCTGCACTGATAGCGTCTCCAGCGCACGCAACGTCTGCTATTTGGAAGGACAAGGACAGCAGGAACATGACAATACCACCCACAACATACTTTCCAAGTCAGACAACTGATTATATTTCCTTCACTGCGAGCAGTCCCGGTCTTCCTTGAACAACTGCCAAGAGTATCGCGGGGGAACCTTCCTCCCAAAGACGCCAGTGTGTGCACATGGCCCACCTTCTCACCGTGGAGTAGGAACTACCACTGGTGCCCACATGCCATGAATGAGCGGCAACACGTGTCGGCATTCCGCATGTGCTAGGTGTGAGCAGAGGGCGGCTGTACTAGCGAGGAGTGGACACTAAAGTGGGATTTAATGCTGGATGCCTATAAACTTGTAGAAAGAAGCGCAATGCATGTTCGCGATAGTGTACTTGAGTCGAAACACTATGCACAAAAGTAAGGCAGGGGCTGGAGTAACAGCAGATCAGGCAGCATCCCTGAGAACAAGCTTTGAGCACACGTTGTCGAGTGGCCAATGTATTATTGATTGTTTACCATCCCCAGTGTAATTGTTAGACCATAGGATTAACGGCTTAACTCTATTGAATCTCGAAGCTGAACGAGCATTCGTTACGGAGAAAGATCAGTGTTTATTTTGACGACGTTTATGTTCATCCGGACGCGCAAATCAGCACAAATTATATCTTCTCACAGTTTATACTCACACTAAACGTTATTCCCTTTAAACTGTTTCAGTACACTGTGGATGTCTTATCTGTAATCGTGTACAGTAGACACAGATGCTGGAGTAACTCAGCGGGTCGGGCAGCATCTCCCGAGACAAGGAATGGGCGACGCTTTGGGTTGAGACCCTTCTTCAGACTTCCGTTGACTGGCAACAATAAGTTTTACACTGTACCTCGATACACGTGATAATAAACTGAACTGAACTAAACCTTTAGGCATTGTCCGGGTTTGTTATTCAAAAACAGCCCGCGCACACCACAGAATGAGCGGTGTCTCGACGCACACGGCGCAGTACATCTCACACAGTCCGCTCACACCCACTTCAACACGAGTACACGAGAACGGCCCACACCCTCGTCAGCACGAGTGTACACGGGCGTGGACACCGGACCGGGTCTGGGTGTGTGCACGGGTGTGTACACGGGTGTGGGTCTGGGTGTGTGCACGGGTGTGGGTCTGGGTGTGTGCACGGGTGTGTACACGGGTGTGGGACTGGGTGTGTACACGGGTGTGGGTCTGGGTGTGTGCACGGGTGTGTACACGGGTGTGGGTCTGGGTGTGTGCACGGGTGTGGGTCTGGGTGTGTGCACACGGTGTGTACACGTGTGTGGACTGGGTGTGTACACCGGGTGTGGGTCTGGGTGTGTACACGTGGGTGTGGACTGGGTGTGTACACGGGTGTGGGACTGGGTGTGTACACGGGTGTGGGGGGTGTGTACACGGTGTGTGGTCTGGGTGTGTACACGGGTGTGTACACGGGTGTGGGTCTGGGTGTGTACACGGGTGTGGGTCTGGGTGTGTACACGGGTGTGGGTCTGGGTGTGTACACGGGTGTGGGTCTGGGTGTGTACACGGGTGTGGGTGTGTACACGGGTGTGTGGTGTGGGTTGGGTGTGTACACGGGTGGTGGGTGGGTACACGGGTGGGACTGGGTGTGTACACGGTGTGTGGGTCTGGGTGTGTACACGGGTGTCTGGGTGTGTACACGGGGTGGGTGGTGTGTGTCTGGGTGTGTACAGGTGTGGGACGGGGTGTGTACACGGGTGTGGGTCTGGGTGTGTACACGGGTGTGGGTCTGGGTGTGTACACGGGTGTGGGTCTGGGTGTGTACACGGGTGTGGGACTGGGTGTGTACACGGGGTGTGGGTGTGTACACGGGTGTGGGTCTGGGTGTGTACACGGGTGTGGGACTGGGTGTGTACACTGGGTGTGTACACGGGTGTGGGTCTGGGTGTGTACACGGGTGGTGGGTACACTGGGTGTGTACACGGGTGTGGGTGGGGGACGGGTGTGGGTCTGGGTGTGTACACGGGTGTGTCTGGGTGTGTACACGGGTGTGGGTCTGGGTGTGTACACGGGTGTGGGTCTGGGTGTGTACACGGGTGTGGGACTGGGTGTGTACACGGGTGTGGGTCTGGGTGTGTACACGGTGTGTACACGGGTGTGGGACTGGGTGTGTACAGGGTGTGGGTCTGGGTGTGTACACGGGTGTGGGTCTGGGTGTGTACACGGGTGTGGGACTGGGTGTGTACACGGGTGTGGGTCTGGGTGTGTACACGGGTGTCAGTCGCCAGACACGGATCCAGGCCGCAGCACTTGGTCTGTCCGTATCCAATATCGGCAATGATGAAATGAAACCGAAATACATCTTCACAGCCGATGTATACAAAGGTCAGGGTACTTAAACACGAAATTACAAATCGGGGCAAACTGTATCCGTGTGGTTGGTTTAGTTTGGGTGGGATTGAGCAGTTTCCCGGCTGTGGGCCGTGTGTTAGTGTAGAGCGAGTTGGACAGCGCTCTCTATCCCCGCCACTCTAGACATACACCAGTGACTGGCGACCCCACTCTCACTCTGAACTAAGGTGCAGCGAGCGACTACACTGTGTACACTGGGCTGGGACTGAGCTCCTGTGATGTACCTGAATGCTAAACGCACTGTGTTCGCCAGCAATGTCTGTGCACGGAACAAACATGGAGGCAAAGCGTTCACTCTGTATCTCCAGGTGGACCCCGCTCTTTAAACACGTTTCATCAAACCGCTTTAGCGGCAGCGGCAGCGGAGCCACAGTGTGACCGCGTCACACCCAGTTACAACACGGATAGATACAACATGATAACGTCTCAGCTAGTTCACATCAACCACGTTTACATTTAGCCTGCTACAGGGAGTGATTTTGTTAAATATCTGCAAAGCGATAAATTAATTACCCCAGCAATCTGTGTCAACGCTGGGGCAGAAATGGCGAGTTCTTTCCCATTCGATTGAAAGCGAGTAACTGGGGAACAATCGCCAAACTACCCGAAGAGGAAACGCTTGGAGTCCTCACTACACGAGGGGGGCATTTAAGGGGATTTCAATCCTAGATGGATCAAGAAAGTTACTTTGCAACGTGTTGCCCCGCGTGTTATTTCTAATGCAGCATCTTAAAACACAGAGCGGAACATGCTTCTAAAAATAATTATCATTAGCCACTGGAAGGTGTTCCAAGGCTGATTTAATTTTTGTCCCAAGGAAGTTCAGAAAACGTTTCGTGCTCAAAACGAAGCTGGGGAAAGCTGATGGGCTTCCTCATCCGCGGCTGTACTTTCCCGGTTCCCACGTAGCAACTCAATTTGAAATTACTAGCCCAATAAACTAATTCGCGAGCCCGCGTCGAAACAAAGAAAGCATTTCTGCCATGCGTTTGAACAGTCCGTTCCTGTTTGCTGAAGTTTCCCCCCAAAGAGACGCCTCCCCCTCCCCTCCTCTCCCACCCCCACTCTCATCCCCCCTTTCCGCCGCACCCCCCTCCCCCTCCCCTCCCCCGCACCCGCACCCCCCTCCCCCTCCCCCGCACCCCCCCCCCTCCCCCGCACACCCCCCTCCCCTCCCCCGCACCCCCCTCCCCCTCCCCCCCTCCCCCACAACCCTCCCACCCCCACTCTCATCCCCCCTTTCCCCCGCACCCCTCCCCTCCCCCCTCCCCCTCCCCCGCACCCCCCCTCCCCTCCCCGCACCCCCCCTCCCCTCCCCCCCCCGCACCCCCCCTTCCCTCCCCACACCCCCTCCCCCACACCCTCTCCCACCCCCACTCTCACCCCCCTCTCTCCCCTCTCTCCCCTCCCCCTCCCCTGTGCTAGTTGAACAACCTACATTGCGAAGGTTAGGCTTGTTACATTGCAAAATTATACAAATGTCATTCATTATCATTTATAAATTATAGTTATTATCATTTTAAGTTTGTTAAAATATAGCAGATTTGTACTTACAATAAGTTTCTATTAACACGTAACAAATTTATAAATTAGACTTAAAATATCATTAAAGTTTGCGTTTAAAGTGTAACAATTTATAAATGATACTTAAACACAAATTTTACCATAAATTCATTCATTTTATTTAATATCATTTAAGTTGATGTTAAATAATATTTGAACACAAACTTTTTAAATATTTTCAACTATCGTTTAGAAATGTATCCATCTGACAAATTCGCAGTCAGTCTATCCTAACCCCTCCCTCTCTCCATCCTAACCATGGTAAATGTGTGTCAGCTGTTAATTCAGCTCTACAGTGGGGGGGAAATGCTATCAATATCTGAAAAAAAAACCCTGAGATGTTGGTAAGGATAGCATTGGGGTGTTAATAGTGTTTTGTTAATAAAGTCTGTGTCTTGGACCCTGCTGCTGGGGTTAATAAGGCCACGAGTGATCCATGGTTTCAACATGCCAGAACTGCCATGATTCATCGACTGCATCAGCCCATGCCCGACTCCTGACAAACGGTCCTTGGTTGTACGGAGACAGAGACATTCCTTCCTCCCCGACCCTGGACCGTATAGAAATAACCGCGTCCAAGTCTAGACCGGTTAGGGTTAGGGTTAGGGTTAGTCTAGACCACTGGTTGTAGAGTTGCCAGTGTGCTTGCATTCAATCACTCTCCTCATCCTGCGAACAACATGAACCAAACTGTGTCAGAGCTCTTGTTCTTACTGAGACTTGCAAATGGGAGAGTGGGTTCCATCCGGTGAACCCTGTGGGCTGCTTCTACCCATTGCTGGCGTTAGGTGCGTTTGATCTTCCTGTTTTAGGACTGTGTGTAAGATGGAAGTGAATCTTATGTCTTTGGGTGCTTGGTTGTTGAAAATTGTGACTAACAAACTTTGGACAAGGGGGATGATAGGAAAGTGGACAAAGACATTTTATTTAATGGCTCAGTGGCCATGAGGTGTGTTCTGGACTTTGAACCAGACTCCAAATTATGGTCTGACCTCCTGATGAGTTGGCGAAGATCAGACTTGTAAAAGTGAAGGAATAATCGGGCAAGAGAGGCTGTTTCAACATGAGGCATAGGTGTTGCATTAAGTGGCCAAGATATGGAGCAGGAGAGAAGTAAGTAAGTTTATTGGCCTAGTAGTCACATACAAGGAATTTGCCTTGGTGCTCCGCCCACAAGTAACAACATGACATACAGTGACAGCTACGAATGACTCAGAAAGGTTTGCTGGAAGGTTTGCTTTACCATTCAGAATCTCTGTGTCCATGACCCAAGTGTGTCTGATACTGAAGAGAGATACAGAATGCTGGAGTAACTCAGCGGGTCAGGCAGTATCTCTGGATAAAAGAAACAGGTGACGTTTTGTGTAGAGATGCTTCTTCAGACATACTATTGTGAGGTTGAAATGGAAACTTTCCATCCTTTAGCATGTGAATGGTACAGTCATATTCTGAAAGCTGCCACCAATTCGAATGGAAATTCTAATTCATTGAATTTGAATTTCTTGATAATTATCACACGGGTACAATTGTAACTAAATGTCTAAGCATTGCCGTTACAATAGCGGTGAGAAATTTAAGAATAATATTGCTTAGATAAAAGAAGTGAAATAAATCATCTGTGATGCATAGGTTTCAGGGGCTGAGATATGTAAAGAACTGCAGATGCTGGTTTAAACCGAAGATCGACACAGAAAGCTGGAGTAACTCAGAGGGTCAGACAGCATCTCTGGAGAAGGAATAGGTGACATTTTCTCCAGTGATTCTGTCTGATCCAGCTTTTTGTGTCTATCTATAGAGTTGAGATAGTTCCAGTTGTAATATTCCAGCTCTTTATAACGAGCCATTAACTGCGTCCAACAACCCAGAGTGAAGTCCGTGTCAGCACAGAATGACCAGCCGATACTCCAGGTGTAGTTGGCCTTTAGCCCATGATGATGGGGCTGGTTAATTGTTTCAAAGTGAGATGAATGCTGGTGTTTACAAGCCAGGCACGAGCAGAACAAGCACACAGGAGGGTGCGTGCCAACCACTGGCATGGTCAGTCACAATGATTCACAGTCTGGACTCTGGCCACTCTGATAAGCACATATTGGCAGACCAGACAAGTCAAACAATATTACTCGAGCACAATGGGCTAGTGTTTGGAGAGTGCCACAAGACACACAGCCATGTGAACAGATCAGCTTCAGCTCCCTGCAATATCTGTGCTCTGGCCTTCAGACATTCAGTTTGGGGGGGGTTGGGTAGCTTTACTCAGTTTGCCAAATTTGGTCTTTCACTAATTTCTAAAACTTGTATTAGACGGGCTGTACAATTCCCCCAAGCTAAAGGATCACAACAGTACATCCCTCGCTCATGAGATCTTGGATTAATTGTCCAAGAAACTGTATCCAAACATCTTACAGAGATCTGATGGAATGATTAGTTCATCCTTTCACCTTTTCTACTATTTTGATCCTGTGCACCTACTGAGGATGTTCTTCATTTTATCACAAATGAGGACACACAATTTGACAAAGTGGACCCACCACAGTGATGCTGGATTGTATGTGTCAGTCCCCTCCAGCACTGGGTCTCACGGTTACTCAGTTATGGTCTCTAGCACATTCCCACTCCTTTTTACCCCCAACATTAGTGGGTCAGGCAGCATTAGTGTACCTTTAGTGACCTAAACCTAAAGTTGTGGCCATCACTCTGTTCATTAAAAGACTCCCCAAAACCTACTTCTTCTTCTTCTTCTTCTTCTTGCGTTTGAGGCAACAGAAGTCCGCAGCAGGGTGATGCCATCCGGTTCGACATCCGTAGGTGCCCGCCCTAAAAAGGGCGCATGCTTCGGGTTGGCGCCAAGCTACGGCGCTGCTGCTGTCTCCGTTTGTTGTCGTTCGCCTGACTGAAGTCAGTTGACAGGGCTCACCACGGGGAGGTCGACAACATGAGCCCCACCTACTTCATTGACCAGGCATCTTACTTTGGCTCAGATTTGGATAAAGAGTTATAGTCATACAGCGCAGACATGGGCCTTCCAGCCTTCCCAGTCCATGCATCCAGCACTCGACAACATGAATCCATGTAGAGACAAGGAACTGCAGATGTTGATTTACACCAAAGGACACAAAGTGCTGGAGTAATTCAGTGGGTCAGGCAGCATCTCTGGAGAACATGGCTAGGTGACTTTCAGGTTGAGACATAAAGTCATAACCATTCTTTATGTCTTTACAAAGACATAACCTATCCATGTTCTCCAGTGATGCTGCCTGACCCGCTGAGTTACTCCAGCACTTTGCGTTCCTTTGACATGAATCCATCACCAATCTTTCTTCCATTCTCCCCACATTCCCATCAAATCCTCCCAGATTCCCCCACTCACCAACACACTTGGGGAATTCCACAGCGATCAATTAACTTACCAGCCGGACGACTTTGGGATGTGAAAGTAAACCAGGGCAGCCGGAGGAAACAGGAAGAATCACAGGGAGAAAATACAGACTCTACACAGACGGCCCTGGAGATGAGGATTGGATTGCTGGAGCAGTAAAGTGTGTCTGATTATGGGAAGAGCTTTATCATGCTTTGCTTTATTAACAGCACTGTTTCAATGTGAGTTATTGTTCTGTAAGGCAGAGATCTATGTCAGGAACAGAGTGTGTGAGCTTGCCCTGCCGCGCACCTTGTTTCCCACAGGAGTAATAATCTGAGCATGATGACTATCTACATTGTAAACTCTTACTGCCCGACCACCGACATCTACAGCAGTTTACCAACCATGACAAGATTAGTCTGTGAAAATGGGAATCTGGCTGCACATATCATAAATAAAGATTACAAAGCGATAACAATACAAATGGGTAATTTGTAAACAATATTTAACAAACCACAGATTAAATAGCATTATCTCATTTTAGAAGCTTGTTAGGAATGTAGTGGAGCACCACGATACATCCTGATCACTGTGGCTCTGAATGCAATGGAATACCTGTAGGAATCATGTAGGCATCTTGAATCTGACCATTCAATGCATCCCGTTTATTTACTCTTCAATGCTCCCTACTCTAATTTTGCATGTGCAATGTATAACTAGGGTATGGATTCACTACATACCAATTAGTGGCATTACCTGATTAGTTAGAGTTACTACTGTGAGACTAGAATCTGAAGTTGTGGTTTGTTAGAAAATTCCTTTTCGTGTTTCCAAATCCTTCCGACTGCCCGGCTCCTAATCTCCTCCAGCATCTACAACCCTCTGGGATCTCTTCAGGTTGAGCTTCTCCTGCATGTCCCCAGCAACACCAGTCTTGCCTTCACCTCGCTGGCTCCAACATTCTGCCATGTCCTCGCTCTCATTCTCTGTCCTTCCCCCCAACTCCATTAAACTTAACTAAAAACATATTTATTTTATAAATCCTTCAATGCCGCCTGGCAGGGATCTTAGTCAACAGAATGTGACCCCACCTGTGTAAGGACACATGAGTTAATGTTAAAATGTTGTCTAGATCAGGTCACAGAGTCTTAGCAGCATGGAGCACAGAAATGGTCCCTTGAATCGGGGAAGTCTGCACTGATCATCAAATAGCAAGTTGTCCTCATCCTGCACTGATCCCATTATATTCCCTCAAGATCCCCCAGATTCTCCCACCAGGTCCAAATACACTGACCAAACAACCTGTACATCTTTGGGATATGACAGAAGCTTGAACACCTGGAAAACATCCATGGGATCGAAGTGAGAACGTGAAAACTCTGCACAGATAGCAGCCAAGGTCAGGATTGAACCTGCTCACTGGAGCTGTGAGAACCTGATTCTACTAACTGCATCGCTCTGCCCCGTATGCATCATGAACAAAACCAATCCTTCCGCAATCTGCTCTTCAGGATAGTTATGGGAAGATATTGTCCCTCCATGTTGGTAACATGGCTGAGCAAAGGCAGAATGAACGAGGGGTTAAATATGCACGGAGCAAGGTGGGCAGGTAGAGATGGAGAGGAATCTGCAGAGACAACTCCATGGTCATGGGATGGCTGGGTGAATCGATAAAATAATGGCCAAGAAGGTTAAGGTTAGACGAACAGAGAAACTGCTGGCCATGAACTGGGAGTAAAGGTGGGCAGAGGTTCCAATTGACATTGATTACAGAGAATATGAGATTGGGAATGGCAGAATAAAAGGAATTTTAAAGATTGAGAACTGTGGGATGTCAGTCAGTGGACATCATCACGGACCAGAACGTTGGGCAAATGATTATTATTATGGAATGGAATCCTGTGCAGTAGGCATTTGGCTGAAGATAGTTTGCAGATGGAGAAGGAATGGAGGTCAGTGAGATGCAGGACCAGGCACGGTGGGTGTAACTGAATCATCTTTACTGCAATAGAATCCAAGACCATTTGGTATCCTTAAGTGTCACCAGAGGTTTAGAATGATTAAGATTTTTTTAAACATACAAAAATGCCCCAATACTTTAAGAAGTTTCTCAACTTAAGCATTCCTAATAATTTGGACTAGATATTTCTCCTTAAGTTTAGAGCAGCTGCTACACTGGATGTGTGGTTTTCCCCACACCGATTCGCGGTCTGTAACAGGTAGGTCATATTTGAGCTTCCA
Source organism: Okamejei kenojei (assembly GCA_035221665.1). Taxonomy (NCBI): domain Eukaryota; kingdom Metazoa; phylum Chordata; class Chondrichthyes; order Rajiformes; family Rajidae; genus Okamejei; species Okamejei kenojei. Next base: position 36,875,049 of record CM069159.1, on the reverse strand, counting down.
TTGCAGAGTGCCATCTGGTGAACATAGTGTGGTCATAAAATGAAAGGTTAATGTGCAACTCATGATGTTTTAGATTGCTCAGTTGGAGCATTGTGAGGTGATCTAATTAGTGTTTAGAATTGATTAAATAATCTGATAAAATAGACAAAAGAGATTGTTCACTCCAATGGCAGGACAAAGGCAAAATTGGAGAGCCATGCTTTCCACAAAGAGCAAGCTGCATACATCACCAGACACAACCTCGTCACTGTCACAAGCGCCCATGTCTCAGGAACATCCAGACAACCCTTAACCATGTGGGGACAGGTGAGGAAGGTGAAACCACCTACTCAGCAAAGGGAACATGCAACAGAAGTTTAGTTTAGAGATACAGTGTGGAAACTAGCCCTTCGGCCCACCAAGTCCATGCTGACCATTTATCACCCCCACACTAGTTCTATGTTGTCTCACTTTTTCATCCTAGACACTAGGGGCAATTTACAGATGCCCTCGCACTAAACGTTATTCCCTTATCATGTATCTGTACACAGTAAATGGCTCGATGGTAATCATGTATTGTCGTTCCACTGACTGGATAGCACGAAACAAAAGCTTTTCACGGTACACGTGACAATGAACTAAACTGAATTAACCTTCAAACCTGTGCTTCTTTGAAATGTGGGAGGAGATTGGAGCTCAGAAACAGGAAGAACGTACAAACTCCATACAGACAGCACCCGTAGTCAGGACCAGACCCGGGTCTCTGGCGCTGTGAGGCAGCAACCCTTCTGTTTGACTTAAAATAAGTCAGAATAAATAGGTCAAGAGAGAGGGAAAAATGTACTCATTAAGTTCAATCTTTCAATCAGTGTTTCTTTACTGTCTTAAAAGTAAAGTCTCTCTCCAACACACCAATCAAATATTCACATTATCCAATGATCCCATTTACACACATATTGCCGGACACATCGAGAATGAATTGGTTTGATCAGTAAATATTGTCTTTAAACAAATGACTCCATTAACAAGGTAACTATTGACTGACAGGTATTGAATGTTTAAATAGCTCCCGCGTACACCTTATGTTCCCAGTAACTTATGCTGAAGAAAAAATGCATTTGAACTGCCTGGAATTGGCTGCTGTTTGCTCTGTATTGAATGGTGAGTTGTTAGAGATTTTGTGGCATGTTCTGGGGCAGGGACAGCGATTTGCGAACAACTATCTGCTCGTGGTAAGCCAATGAATAGATCCTGCCCACCTGTGTGCACAGGTAATGTTCTCAGGTATCAGCCACATTCCATTGTACTCTGACCCTTAACATTTGACCTTCAACTTCTGACCCTTAACATCTGACCCCTTAATCCTACAGCCACAATGCGATTAATGTTCTGAGTTCATTTACAAATCCAAATATTTTCAGTATTTGAAACTCTTGATTAAAATGTAAATTCCAGGAGCTGACAATTGAAATACATGGTGGTGTTCTTCAATGCTCACCTATATATATATATATATATATACATATATATATACTTGATATGAGAGAGAGCTCTTTGTTATGTCGGGTAACAGTGGCTTGTTTGGACCCATAGTGTTTCCCAGAGGATGGTGTGGTCTGCTGCCCAAGCATGTCACTTCATATGAGTTGGATGTCCATAGCTGGAATGTCCTACGCTTGGCTGCAGCAAGCTAATGGAGACCCAAACATGTTGCATGCCCAATTCATCACCAGGAACTAGAAATGTTACAACATGGAACTGAGTCTGCACCAGGCAGCAATCACCCACACACTAGATCTATCCTACACACTAGGGACAATTTACAGAATCCAATTAACCTACAAACCTGCACGCCTTTGGAGTATGGGAGGAAATCGGAGCACCCGGAGAAAACCCACGTGGTCACAGGTAGAACGTACAAATTCCATACAGGCAGACCCGAGGTCAGGATCGAATCTGGGTCTCTGGCGCTGTAGCTACTGCTGTGTCATTGTGCCGCCCAAACTGTTTATAGTAAATAATCTGGCCATCAATTTCACTTCTAGCTGTGTGACACCAGTACACATACCCGTCTCCCCACCACCAAAATCCCATCCCTATAAAACTATGGTTGTGGTTCAATTAGAAATCTACACTTTAAATCCTAAACGTTAGAAGCATTCAAGGGAATGAAACAAATGCTGCAATTAAAGAGCTTCAATCCACAGTGGTGATCACAGAAATGTCAGATTGATGTTAAAAAACATTTATCAGCTTCCATTTGAGGGAGGAAATCTGCCTTTCCAGGATGTGCTAAATTGAGTTACTGCGGGTTTTTGTGTCTATTTTTGGTTTAAACCAGCATCTGCAGTTCCTTCCCACACAACAACCTACAAACCGGCATGTCTTTGGAATGAGGGAGGAAACTGGAGCAGCTGGGGAAAACCCACACGATCATAAGAATGTGCAAACTCCACACAGACAGGACCCGAGGTCAGGATTGAACCTGGATCCCTGGCGCCAAGAGGCAGCAGCTCGTTTGTGCCACTGTGCACCAGAAGTGAGTATACATCAGATGACACATTAAATTGAGGTCCCATCGTCTCTGAGCAGCATAAACAATTCTATTGCATTGTGTGAAAGCTGATATTGGTTAATAATTATCCCTTAACTAATCAGGTAACCTGGTGTCTCTGTGCACAAGCTTTGTACGGAGGTTCCTATTGTACAACAGGGTCTGAAGTAATGTCGAGCATCTGAATGTCAGAATGTTTAAAGAAGGGTCTCGACCTGAATCGTCACCCATTCCTTCTCTCCAGAGATACTGCCTGTCCCGCAGAGTTACTCCAGCCTTTTGTGTCTGCCTTCTGAATGTCAGGAAAGGTGTTTTATAAGTTGTTTTATTTTTGCTAAGCTGTGAAGGCATTTGTTAAGGTTGACAAATGAAGGAGAGACGATTGTCGCAGGGCTGTTGGTGAAACCACGTTCCACTGGCAGATATTGCGCTTTGTGATTAGAAAGGCAATTCCACAGAGATCTTTACAAACTTTAATTGGAAAGCTTTGCATCTGAGGAGGAAATAATTAAGCAGAGATCAGTTATTAGCAGAGTCTACTTTAACTGCTCACCGTGTAAAGATGCTGTATCTCATTAAATGTAATCTTCATTGTTTTGAAATACAGTAAAGTACATTACTATCATATGAGGCTAATGAGGTGTGTCACATAACAACATCCAATTAAGGGTTTCTTGTTCAACATGCTTGTACAATTTAAATACATTGTAAATAATCGCTCAACAAATACATGAGTGGGATTGTTTTTAATTAAAATTATTTCTTGTATGTGGGTGTCTCGTGCTGTCCATCACGAACGTCCTTTAGAACACATTCCCTTTGAACCGCACAGCAGTCCGGGTGGTGACATTATTCTGTCAGCGCTGTTAGTGGATCGACCCATTGAGCAGCGGGTAGAGCTGCTGCCGTACAGTGCCAGAGACCCGGGATCAATCCTAACCTTGGGTGCTGTCTGTGTGGAATTTGTACGTTCTCCCTGTGACTGTGTGGGTTTCCTCCAGGGTGCTCCACTTTCCTCCCACATCCTAAAGACGTGCAGGTTTGTAGGTTAATAGGCCCTCTGTAAATTGGCCCTAGTGTGTAGGGAGTGGATGGGAGAGTGGAACGAGTGTGAACAGCTCAGTGGGCCAAATGGCCTGTTTTCATGTTGTATCTCTAAACTAAACTAAACGACAGTGTGATTGAGTTTGGCGGAGACTCTAGAGATAAAGTAGAGGAATTTCAGAATTTTAAAGTTGAGGCATAATTTAATGGTAAGCTAATGTTGGTTGGTGAATAAATACTGGTGTGGAGAGTGAATGGGGTTACCTGTTCCCTGGGACCTAGGTGGTGGGTTACACATAGCCACGTTTCCACAGGGCTGAGAACTGGAATAGCCATGGTTTGAGATGACAAGGCAGAGGTGAGGGTTTGAGCCGTGGATCAGCTGAGGCAGAGGGCTGTTCAGTTTAGTCTATTGTCACGTGTACCGAGTGAACAGCTTTTGTTGCGTGCTAACCGGTCAGCAGAAAGACAATACATGGTTACAATCGAGCCATGTACAGTGTACAGATACAGGATAAGGGAATAACGTTTAGTGCAAGGTAACGCCAGCAAAGTCCGATCAAGGATAGTCTGAGGGTCACCAAGAGGCACAGTAGTTCAACACTGCTCTCTAGTTGTGGTGAGATGGTTCAGTTGCCTGATCACAGATGGGAAGAAACTGCCCCTGAATCTGGAGGTGTGCGTTTTCACACTTCTGTATCTCTTGCCCGATGGGAGAGGGGAGAAGAGGGAGTGGCCAGGTTGAGACTGGTCCTTGATTATGCTGCTGGCCTTGCCTAGGAAGCGTGAGGTATAAATTGAATCAATAGAAGGGAGGTTGGTTTGTGTGATGGCCTGGGCTGCGTCCACAATTCGCTACAATTTCTTGCGGTCTTGGATGGAGCTTTTCCAAAGCCAAGCTGTGATGCAACATCCTGACAAGATGCTTACTGCGGTGATGGCACATGGGCGAAGGCGGTGGGCTTGGACAAGATGTGTACAGTGATTAAAGCCCATACCTGGCCGTGCTCTGCAGGGGCTGTGTACAGTGTAGGTCGGGCCTGGACAGATGCCAGGGAGTGGGTTGGAGCTGATGGCTGGCAAAAGGAGTGTGTTAGTGGGCTGTCATGACATTTGACTCATGTCAATGCAGCCTGATCTTTGAAATTAATAAGCTGAAGGTTATTTTTGGATCTGTCTTTAAAATCATATTGTGTGTGAATGTGCATGTATGTTTGCCCATGTGTGTATGGCCATGCATACATGTGGTGAGATATCGGAAATGGCCCTCGGAAGGTGACAATAAACCATACTTCTAGGACGGCCCCAGTCTAACAGCACCTGCTTGCATTAATACAGCACCATTCTAGTTCTATTAAATCATCCCAAGCAAAAGAATAGAAGTGGAGTCACCAACAGAAGGGAACGTTCGGTCGGTGGGACTACTCCATGTGTACCAACGTACAGGGAAAGGTTTTGGTGTAATATTTTGCATAAATACAAACAAGTTAAACTCAAGTACAATACGCAGAGAGAAGGGAAAGACAGATTGCTGAATATAGTTCCCAGCTTTGAGGTGTGACAGTTCCAGAGACACAGTCAATCGCCCACAATAGGTGGAGAGAAGGCAGGTACAGGATACTGAGTTGGATGATCGGCCATGATCATATTGAATGGCGGTGCAGGCTCGAAGGGCCGAATGGCCTACTCCTGCAACTATTTTCTATGCTTCTATGCTTCTATGTTTCTATGAGATCAATGGTATAATACTCTGGCTCATGGACGGTCTGTTCACAAACCTGATCACAGAGGGGAAGAAGCTGTTCTTGAGTCTGGTGGTGCGCGATTCAAGCTTTTCTTGACTAGGGTGTCAGGGGTTATGGGGAGAAGGCAGGAGAATGAGGTTGAGAGGGAAAGATAGATCAGTCATGATTGAATGGTGGAGTAGACTTGATGGGCCGAATGGCCTTATTCTGCTCCTAGAACTTATGAGCTTTGTATCTACTGCTTTGTGGAAGTGAGGAGAAGGGTTGGCCGCTGTGGGAAAGGGCTCAGGATGAGAGACTGACACATGGAACAGAGAAGTTTCTCCAGGTACATGTCAGGGATGTTTGGGATCTCCCTGTGCATCAGTGGGCCATTCTGTCATTGCCACAGTGACCAAGCTCAAGGGCATTTCACTGACCAAAGTGTCTTGACAAGTCCTGAGATTGTCACGTGCTATAAATGTAAGTTTCTGTAACTGATACTTGGTGAAGTCTAACTAGGTGAATGGCAGCAGTCTATTTAACCATGGGTGACATTGCACCTGTCCTCCTGTGCTTTGTAGCAAGGGTCATGGGATGGCAAATACATTCATGCCCTCTGGAACATCAACGTAGACAGGAGCACACAGGTGTCTGTGTCAGAGCTGCCAACTCCACCAGCTGAGGACATTGGTTGCGTTGGATCACCAGTTGTATTGCTTCCTCGTTGAGGAGCCCCATGAATTGTTTAGACAACTTTGTTCCAATGGAGACAGTCACGGAATGGCAGTAGGCATTGTGACGTCACACAGACTGGTACGTAACATATACCTCAGCCCAGCACTGGAGTGCCACAGGAGATGCCTCATCTTCAACAGCCCTACCCCTCGATTCTCTTCTCCCCAAGAATATAAGTGCTGGAGTGACTCCGTGGGTGGACAGACGACCCTTCTTTTGTTGTTTTGTACACAGAGGGTGGTGGGTGCCTGGAATGTGCTGCCAGGAGGAGGCAGATACAATAGTGGCATTTAAATTATGTTTGGATAGACATGTATATGGAGGTAATGGAGGGATATGGGTAATGTGCAGGTACATGTGTGATGGTCTTGTCATCATGTTCACCACAGACATTGTGGGCCGAAGGGCCTGTTCGTGCGCTGTGCTGTTCTATGCTCTATGTTTCATTAACTATCATAACATACTATGCAACTATGTGCTTGATTATGAATATAAGTACAAATCCATTTTCAGAATCTTTTGCTGATCCTTCGGAAGCACTTCCCGTTTGTTTAAACCTCCAGCCACTGCCCGTCCCTGAGTGAAGCCAGTCTGTGATGGTCTCTCATCCAAACACTTATCACTCAGTACAGATAAAAACATTTAATTAGTAGCAGATTTGTATTCCTACAGAATGAAGCATTTATCTTTACCTAATACAACTTCAACCAGATCTCTGTCATCCATGTAAAGCATTTTGTGAGCTAGATGAGGTCTGTGCAAGAGGGTTGGTACAGAAGCACTTTCTGGGCTAATCTGTGGCCACAACTACATCTCGTAAATCTTCTGCTCCTACTAAGAAGAGACAGACAAAAATAACACTTGCCATTTGGTTCGGATATACGTTCAATAAAAGAGAAACTCGTTCACAGACGCTGGGAATTGTTGCTGCCGTCCTCATGAACAACCCCTCGCTCCTCTTCACTCACATATCGGATGCACCTGAGCTCAGACCAAGGTCAGAATCATCAACAGCACAGAGGCTGTATCTGGAGACGGTGGCTCAGTGGGGCAGTGGGGGGTGGGGCAGTGGGCGAGGGAGTGGGGGGGCAGTGGGGGAGGCAGTGGGGAGCAGTGGGTCAGTGGTGGGGGTGGGGCAGGGGTCAGTGGGGGCTTGGGTGTGGCAGTGGGGAGGGCAGTGGGTCGGTGGGAGAGGGGTGGGGGGGGCAGTGGGGGTGTGGGTGGGGGTGTGGGTGGGGCTGTGGGGCAGTAGGGGGGCAGTGGGGGGGGGGGCGGTGGGGGCAGTGGGGGGACGGGGGGCAGTGGGGGGACGGGGGGCAGTGGGGGAGGGGTGGATCAGTGGTGTAGTGGGGGGGGTGGGGCAGTGGGTCAGTGGGGGGGGGGGGTGGAGCAGTGGGTCGGTGGTGGTGGGTGGGGCAGTGGGGCAGTGGGTTGCTCCCTTCCCACCCCCTCCCCGGGTACTTTCCCCTGCAACCACAGGAGATGCAACACCTGTCCCTATACACCCCCCTTGACTCTGTCCAAGGACCCCGACAGTCCTTTCAGGTGAGGCAGAGGTTCACTTGCACCTCCTTCAACCTCATGTACTGTATCCTCTGTTCCAGGTGTGGACTCCTGTATATCGGTGAGACCAAGCGCAGGCTCGGCGATCGTTTCGCTGAACACTTCCGCTCAGCCCGCATTAACCTACCTGATGTCCCGGTTGCTCAACACTTTAAATCCCATTATTATTTGCTTTAGCAATTGAACCACTTGCAGAAAATGTCAGATCTAATCCAGAAATACATGGGTACAATACTAAAGGTACAACGAATAAAATTTCTCTATATGCAGATGATGTACTAATATATATTACAAAGCCGGAAACTAGCATTCCAAATTAATTAAATTTAATAACTCAATTCGGTCACTTCTCAGGATATAGAATTAATTGGAATAAAAGTGAAATCATGTCAATAACGGATCATAATATACATATACTACAACAATCACCTTTTAAAATAGTTGACGAAAAATTTAAATATTTAGGTATTTATATAACTAAGGGGTATAGCTCTCTATTTAAATCAAACTTTCCACCTTTAATGAATAAACTAAATAAGAATATTCAATACTGGAAAACACTTCCTATCTCAATGTTTGGTAGAATTAATGCTATAAAAATGATTTTTTTACCGCAATTATTGTATCTATTTCAATCCATCCCGATATATATTCCAAAATCTTTTTTTAAAAAAGTAGACTCCACTGTTACAAGTTTCATCTGGGACTACAAGAATCATAGAATAAATAAAAAACATTTATGTAAATCAAAGATTAATGGAGGTTTAGCTCTACCAAACTTTTTGTTCTATTTCTGGGCAGTTTATATTAAAAACATGAATTTTTGGTTGGAAGAAACGGATCAACAACCAGAATGGTTAAGGATGGAAAAGGAGGACTGTCTACCTTTTGAAATCGGTTCTATTATACTTGCACCGACAAAATTGCACAAAAAAACTTATGGGGAAAACCCTATAATATATAGTGGTATACGAATCTGGAAACAACTTAAAAAGGCTCTAAAACTTGATAATATATCAATCTATCTTCCTATTGTAAATAATCCCTTATTCAAACCTTCCATACTAGATAAAGGCTTTACACAGTGGAAAAACTATGGAATCAAAAGGGTGGAACACCTTTACAAAAATGGCACCTATCTCTCATTTCAAGAACTGCAACAGATTTATGGGTTACATTCAAATAATTTTTTTCGATACTTACAATTTAGAGATTATGTTAGGTCAAATACACAAGATTATAGGAATAGGGAACCAGAAATCTTAGATGAATGTCTGAATAAGCATCCTAATACAGAAAAATTAATAACTTACATTTACAACATCCTTTTAGACAGTGAGATACCATCAACAGAATCATATAGACACACATGGGAAAATGAAATAAATCAATCCATAACGAAAGATTATATGGGATAAAAGTTTACAATACATACATCATTGCTCGCTAAATTCCAGACATGCTCTAATACAATTTAAAGTTTTACATAGATTACATTACTCCAAAGTTAAATTAAATAGAATCTTCCCACAAATATCGTCTACCTGCGATAAATGTCAACATCTAGAGGCTAACTTAACACATACTTTTGCAAATTGTATAAAAATTAAGAATTTCTGGACTGAGATCTTTAAAATAACTTCTGAAGTTATTAATACTAAACTGGATCCGGACACAAAATTAATAATACTTGGAACGTCAGAACAAAGTTTAACTCTTACAACAAGCCAAAGAAATTTCCTAGACTACAGTATAATAATTGGGAAGAAATTAATATTAAAATTTTGGAAAGGTCCTATATCCCCCACAATTAAAATGTGGATTACGGAAATGTCGGAGACCCTACACCTGGAAACAATCAGATTTGCCTTAATGGACAAACAAGAAGTTTTTGTTAGAACATGGTCTTCTTTCATTGATTACTTAAAAGGGTAGAATGGTTCGGCAGGGAACCCTAACTGAAACTTGGACTTAGGAATAGATGAAAAGTTATATCTTATATTCTTTGATCTTATCTCCTACGATGTATTAATAGTAAATTATTCCTTTCTTTATGATTTTCTTCTTTGATGTAGATTATTATTCTATTTTTCCTACTGTTCTCTATAAAAAAAAAACTATTAGAGTCAAATTATACTGATATAGAGTCAATATTATCACTGATATTATTAACAATGTATGCTTGTTGAGCATGAAATATTGCTATCATAATATATGTATGCTAATCCACTGTCTAAATACTCTAATAAAAAATATATTTGTAAAAAAAAAAAAAAAAAAAAAAAAAAAACCACTTTAAATCCCCCTCCCAATCCCACACTGATCTTTCTGGGCCTCCTCCATCGTCAGAGAGAGGCCCAGCGCAAATTGGAGGAACAGCACCTCATATTTCGCTTGGGCAGCTTACACCCCAGTGTATGAACATTGACCTCTCTAACTTCAAGCAACCCTTGCTTTCCCTCTCTCGCCATCCCCTCCCCTTCTCAGTTCTCCCACCAGTCTTACTGTCTCCGACTACATTCTATCTCTGTCCCGCCCACTCCCCTGATATCAGTCTGAAGAAGAGCCTTGACTCAAAAATCTCCCATTCCTTCTCTCCAGAGATGCTGCCAGTCCCGCTGAGTTACTCCAGCATTTTGTGTCTATCTTCGATTTAAACCAACAGTTCCTTCCCACAAGTAGTGATTTTACATCATGTGACATTCAGAAAGTATTGGAGAATAAAAATATAATTGATGATGAGAGGAAGTTAACTAATTGACAGTTTAATCCACCATTAATCTCATATTTCCTTACGATTAGGAAGAGGCGATTGGTCCATTAAACTATAAGACATCACTTGGAGCCATCTCATTAAATAAAATCCAAACTGCTGGAAGAGCTCAGCGATCAGGCAGCTTCTCACTAACCCTATTTCTCCCTCCTCTGTAACCTATTCTCTAATTTGTCAGTCAGCATCCCACGTATGCATCTACTCTGGCATCCCACCAGCAGTCTATTACCACCGATCCGTACAACGTTGGGATGTGGGAGGAAACCGGAGCACCTGTGGGAACCCACATAGTCACAGGGAAAATGTGCAATCTCCACACATCCCACACTGCAGCTCAGGGTTGAACCTTGCTTCTGACGATGTAAGATAGCAGCACCAACAGATGTGCCAGTGCCTTGAAGATAGTGAGTCTTGTTTGCCATTGGTCCAAGGGTGATATCCAAGGTGTGCATCTTCCACATGGGAGCCCAGGGAGAGAGTAGTGAATGGCCATTCCTGCCAGCCAATGTCCACATGCTTGATGGGGAAGGGATATTCGCTCAGAACCTTCCCTCCAGCCTGCAGGCCCAACCTTGTGGCTGACCATGACGTGACTGTTTTTGCCACCAAAGTGGATAACCTCACATTTATCCACATTTGCCAAACATTTGCCACTCACCCAGCCTATCCAAGTCACCCTGCAGTCTCCTAGCATGCTTAGTGTCATCCGCAAACTTGGGTGATCCAGTCATTAATATATAGACTAGTTACTGCCTGCCATTGTGACAGAGATCTGTCTGTGGGACAGAGGCAAAGGCAGAGCAGGCTTGTGTGATATGTGCCACACTGGCATTCACATAAAGAGCAGAGGTTAGACCAGCTATGGTAAGGCTTCGCTTGTCCAACTCGACAAGTGCTGATCCAACGCTCGGTAACATTAGAGATCTGTCAGCAAGTGGATCCAGCCCACCCTCTAGTGGAGAGGTGAGGAACATCAGGATTCAGCCGGCAGATGGAAATGGACATTACTCTAGGAAACACAGAGTGCTGGTGTAACTCAGCGGGTCAGGCAGCATCTGTGGAGAATATGGATAGGTGACGTTTCACAGAGTGCTGGAGTAACTCAGCGGGTCAGGCAGCATCTGTGGAGAGAAGAATAGGTGACGTTTCACAGAGTGCTGGAGTAACTCAGCGGGTCAGGCAGCATCTGTGCAGAACATGGATAGGTGACGTTTCTGATTAAGACACTTCTAGTCTTGACCATGCATAAATTGTCTACAAGGGTCTCAACCTGAAACGTCACCTATCCATGTTCTCCGCAGATGCTGCCTGACCCACTGAGTTACTCCAGCACTCTGTGTCGATCATCAGAGTGATGGTCACTCTTTACTCCTCAGTAAAAGTAAAGTGAAGACTTTGATCAATGTGGGCATGTGCATAAAGGCAGTGTAGAGCACCCATCGCTGTCCCCCTGGCTGTGTGAATGGTTACTTGGTTGTTCTGTGTCTCTCTGGGGGACTGAGCTGGTGATCTATGCTGACACGTTACTGAGGTACAGAGAGTGCCGCACTGCCCCCTCATGGACAGGATTTCAAACCTGGCTCCCGTGTACACCCTCAATTACAGCAGAACCACGAAACAGATCTGCCCACGTCTCCTGATTAATACCAGTTAAAGCCAATGATTTTGGCCAAGAAACTGCAGATGCTGGAATCTTGAGCAAAAACACAAAGTGCTGGAGGAACCGTATCTGGAAGAACAGGAAACATAGAACATAGAAACATAGGTGCAGGAGTAGGAGCCCTTCGAGCCTGCACCGCCATTCAATATGATCATGGCTGATCATCCAACTCAGTATCCCGTACCTGCCTTCTCTCCATACCCTCTGATCCCCTTAGCCACAAGGGCCACATCCAACTCACTCTTAAATATAGCCTGGCAGAGAGTTCCAGAGACTCACCACTCTCTGTGTATCTCGGTCTTAAAGGATTTCCCCTTATCCTTAAGCTGTGACCCCTTGTCCTGGACTTCCCCAACATCGGGAACAATCTTCCTGCATCTAGCCTGTCCAACCCCTTAAGAATTTTGTAAGTTTCTATAAGATCCCCTCTTAATCTCCTAAATTCCAGAGAGTAAAACCGAGTCTCCATCCAGTCTTTCTTCATAAGACAGTCCTGACATCCCAGGAATCGTCTGGTGAACCTTCTCTGCACTCCCTCTGGCAATAATGTCCTTCCTCAGATTTGGAGACCAAAACTGTACGCAATACTCCAGGTGTGGTCTCACCAAGACCCTGTACAACTGAAGTAGAACCTCCCTGCTCCTGTACTCAAATCCTTTTGCTATGAAAGCTAACATACCATTCGCGAAAAGCGAAAAGGATAGGACAATTTTCAGGTCGGGAACCTTCTTCAAACTGATTCCATCAATGCCAGCAATACTAATCAGCCTGAAACAGGGTCCCGGTCGAAAGAACGTGTATCCATTCCCCCCACAGATACTGTCTGACCTGCTGTTGTCCCAGTGAACATTGTAATTGCCTGTCCACTGAACCTGTGCATACATTGGCTGCATTTCTTACAAGGAGCAGGCTGGGACTCTCTCCCTTCAACACCCCCCCCCCCCCCACTCCTTGTGAGAAAGCAGCGTTGCATACTGATGATTAAAAGACGCAGCATGGAAACAGGCCCTTTGGCCCACCAAGTCCATACTGACCATCGATCATCCGTTCACACTAGTTATCCCACTTGCTCACCCACTCCCTACACACAAGGGCCAATTAGCCTACAGACCCACACATCTTTGGGATGTGGATGCGAACCAGAGCACCCAGAAGAAATCCACATGGTTTTGCGGATGACACGAAGCTTGGGGGCAGTGTTAGCTGTGAGGAGGATGCTAGGAGGCTGCAAGGTGACTTGGATAGGTTGGGTGAGTGGGCAAATACATGGCAGATGCAGTATAATGTGGATAAATGTGAGGTTATCCACTTTGGTGGCAAAAACAGGATGGTAGACTATTACCTTAATGGTGGCCGATTTGGAAAAGGGGAGATGCAACGAGACCTGGGTGTCATGGTACACCAGTCATTAAAAGTAGGCATGCAGGTGCAGCAGGCAATGAAGAAAGCGAATGGTATGTTAGCATTCATAGCAAAAGGATTTGAGTATTGGAGCAGGGAGGTTCTACTGCAGTTGTACAGGGTCTTGGTGAGGCCACACCTGGAGTATTGCGTACAGTTTTGGTCTCCAAATCTGAGAAAAGACATTCTTGCCATAGAGGGAGTACAGAGAAGGTTCACCAGACTGATTCCTGGGATGGCAGGACATCCATATGAAGAAAGACTGGATAGACTCGGCTTGTACTCGCTGGAATTTAGAAGATTGAGGGGGGATCTTATAGAGACTTACAAAATTCTTAAGGGGTTGGACAGGCTAGATGCAGGAAGATTGTTCCCGATGTTGGGGAAGTCCAGAACAAGGGGGTCACAGTTTAAGGATAAGTGTTTTAGGACCGAGATGAGAAAATCATTTTTCACACAGTGTGGTGAATCTGTGGAATTCTCTGCCACAGAAGGTAGTTGAGGCCAGTTAATTGGCCATATTTAAGAGGGAGTTAGATGTGGCCCTCGTGGCTAAAGGGATCAGGGGGTATGGAGAGAAGGCAGTACAGGATACTGAGTTGGATGATCAGCCATGATCATATTGAATGGCGGTGCAGGCTCAAAGGGCCGAATGGCCTACTCCTGCACCTATTTTCCATGTTTCTATGTCTATGTTTCTATGGTTACAGGGCGAACGTGCAAACTCCATACAGACAGCACCCAGGATCGATTGACCCCAGGTCTTTGTCACTATGAGGCAGCAGGTCTACCTGCCGTGCCGGGGTGCTGCCCCTAACGCAAAAAACTGAAGCATGAGAGATGGAAACAGGAGCGTTAACAACACATCAGACAATGCAGCTTCACTGCCCCTCACAGCTGCACCCCCCAACTACTCTCTCTCTCCCTCTCTCCCTCTCTTCCTCGATCTCTCCCAGTGCCGATGAAGGGATTTCCATCTGAAACATTAGCTGTTTCTCTTTCCGCAGAAGCTGCCTGACCTGCTAGGATTTTCCAACATTTCCAGCTTGCAAAGGGTCAGACATATTGTTGAGTTTTCTACTTGTCCACAGCCACTAGTGGGTCTACTGCAGATTGGTGCTGACACCAGGCCTGACAGAGCAACCCCTCTGACAGCCTGCTGTGCCTCTCTCCAGGGATGTAACCCAGCCCATGACACCAGGCTGCATCAGCAACAGCTGGGACACAGCTGGATACAGGTGGATGATCAGAGAGCGAGTGGCTTGCTTCCTCTTGCCCCCTGCTGCCCGGACACGCTTATTACAGCCTCACACAACGCAGACTGAGGTGGGCATACGTACAGAGTGGGACCACAGCTCACACTAACTTTGTCACCTGCTTGAGTTTAGTTTATTGTCCCGTGTACCGAGGTACAGTGAAAAGCTTTTGTTGCGTGCTAACCAGTCAGCGGAAAGACAAGACATGATTACAATCGAGCCATTCATGATGTACAGATACATGAGAAGGGAATAACACAAATAACGTTTAGTGCAAGATAAAGTCCAATCTAAGATAGCGCGCGGTCTCCAATGAGGTCAGGTTTGTGCTGCTCTCCAGCAGTGGAACAAACAGCGCGGGGTTAAACCGCGCGGGCACAGAGCCGAGGGAGGTGCTGGCCTTTCTGCATTGATGGGGGCAAGATCCTGCGAGCTTATTGACAGCAGTCCTGTGGAGGGTCGTGCATCAACTAGACACAAAGTGCTGGAGTAAATCAGTGGGACAGGCAGCATCTCTGGAGAGGAGTGGGTGATGTTTAGGGTGAAGACCCTTCATCAGACTGCATCAACTATGTAACATTGTCACACGTATTCAGTCTGGACTAACAATCAAGTCAGCATATAAATACATGAAGGAAGCAGCTTTGAAGCATAAATGCTGTGTATTGGTTTATGTTGCTGTTACTCCAGCAAGGGGCAGCGAGCTGGTGAAAGGTGTATAAGGGCTGGCTGGGTGAGTGGTGCAGCAGCACCACCTGCTGTTGTTAGTCAGTAATGACGAGCAATGCTAAACCCAGTCATAAGGGATAGGAGCAGAATTAGGCCATTCGACCCATCAAGTCTACTCCGCCATTCAATCATGGCTGATCTATCTCCCCCTCCTAACCTCATTCTCCTGCCTTCTCCCCATAACCTCTGACACCCGTACTAATCAAGAATCTATCTATCTCTGCCCTGCAAATACCCACTGACTTGGCCTCCATAGCCATCTGTGGCAAAGAATTCCACAGATTCACCACCCTCTGACTAAAGAAATTCCTCCTCATCTCCTTCCTAAAAGAACGTCCTTTAATTCTGAGGCTGTGACCTCTAGTCCTAGACTCTCCCACTGGTGGAAATATCCTCTCCACATCCACCATGGACTTCAATCCATGCTCTTGGGAGCGAGTTCCAGGACCTGGACCTTCTCCTTCTTCTTGCGTGTGCCGTGCGCAGCCTAACGTTGTAGGACAACTTGTTCTATTTGATCTTATTTGATTGTGCGCGCCAGGTTGATTGCATTCGTTGAAACAGGGCGGACCACGTGAAGGTTGCAATCTCCCACCCCAGGATTTGGACCCAGTGACATGAAGTCAGGATATCTTTTAGTTTAATGTCACATGTACCAAGGTACAGTGAAAAGCTTTTGTTTGCGTGGTGTCTAGTCAGCACATGACCACTGAAGACAACACATGTCCGCTGTGTACAGATACAGGATACAAGTACAATATTTAGCGCACGATAATGTCCGATAAAAGATAGTTCACAGGTCTCCAATGAGGTCGATGGGAGGTTAGGACAGCACTCTAGTTGGTGAGTGGATGATTCAGTTGCCTGATAACAGCCGGGAAGAAACTGTCCCTGGATCTGGAGGTGTGCGTTTTCACACTTCTGTACCTCTTGCCCTATGGGAGAGGGGAGAAGAGGGAGTGACCGGGGTGAGACTGGTCCTTGATGATGCTGCTGGCCTTGCCGAGGCAGCGTGAGGTGTAAATGGAGTCGATAAAAGGGAGGTTGGTTTGCGTGATGGATTGGGTTACATCCGCAACTCTCTTTAAAATTCCTATGGTCTTGGATGCTGTTCCACCACCTTAAGGCAACAAGCAATGGATTCCTCAATACACTGAATTGAAACAAACTTAAAGAATGATGTAGTGGAAGGCTACTGAGTTGTTTTTGGACATATTGCTGGCATGCCTGTCCCTGACTGACCTCCGATAATGGCAATAAATCTTCTCCCTGAATAGTCTGAAAATGAACATAAAATTGGTTTAATATTGCAAACATACCAAGATAATATTTTTTTTGTGTGCTATCATGTCAGCTCTTAGGCTAATGGAATCAAGGGATTTGGGGAGAAAGCAGGAATGGGGTACTGATTTTGGAATGTCAGCCATGACTGGCGGTGCAGGCTCGAAGGGCCGAATGGCCTACTCCTGTACCTATTTCCTATGTTTCTATACCACACTATCTGTGAGTACATCAGATTGTGCAAAATAGAAAATGAACAGAGTGCAGAGTTACAGCGGCAGAGAAAGTGCAGATATAAAACAAGTGCAAGGGTGGCCATGAGGCAGATTGGACGATGGCGAATACATCCTACAGCGTGTGGGAGGGGTGCGTTCGAGAGTCTGATAACTTCAAGAACGAAGGTGCTTGTGGTATGTGCTTTCAATGGGAGAGGAGAGAGAATGACCAGGTAGAAGTGGTTCTATATATCGGCTGCTTTCCTGAGGCAGCGTGAAATGTAGATGGAGTTGATGGGGAAGTCTGGTGCATGATGAACTGAGCTACATCTAGGACTTTTGGGATCTGGGGCAGGGCAGTTGCCAAACCCGAGTTGTGATGCATTCTGATAGGATGGTGCAGCTGTAAAGGTTAGAAAGAGGTGGGGGCGACGTGTGGCCTGGCATCAAGCAGGCATGAAGGACAGGAGTCTTCCCCTGTCTTTGCCAATGGATATGCTCAAGTTCCAGTGAATCTACCACCATGTCACAGCAGAAAGATTGGAATCTAAGACTTCAGGCCCAGGAGAGTTTTCTAAATGTCACAGCAAGTGAAAGTGGTTTTATTTTTGTGGCTCTCACTGCATGTGTTGGAAGTGCTTGCTCAGAGGTGTGATACAGCACCAATGGAACAGTCTGGCTAGAAACTGTCCATAGAGACAAAGAACTGCAGATGCTGGTTTATACCAAAGATAGATGCAAAGTGCTGGAGTAACTCAGCGGGTCAGGCAGCATCTCTGGAGAAATAGGATGGGTGACTTTTATATCTTTTTATATCTTTGGTATAAACCGCCTGCCTTGTGCTGATTAGTGGGAGGTAGTTGAGAGGGAGCATGCTGTACTGATAATCTTGTGACACAAGCAACTGCAGATGCTGGAATCTTGAGCAAAACACAAAGTCTGTAGGTGATTCCCTCCACAGATGCTGAGTACTTGCAGCACCTGTGTTTTGTACGGAGAATCTCGTTGACATTTTCATTGCAGCCGTTTGTCGACCACCCACCAGAACAAAATAACCGTTTGCACAATAAGTTTGACAAAATAACACTTTGGTTGCAAAGTTGTGAATCACTAGTAACAATTGCCTTGGGCGGTCTATTTTCTGCCTGAATGCTGTTCGTTTGAAAGTAATCTGCCTGCTTTAAAAAAAAATTCACAGCTGAATGTGAATTTGAAAAATAATGTCGGAAAGTAAATATGAAGAGGACTCCCTCAAATACATACCCTGACCTTGACAACAGAAGGAGCACAATCAGAACCGTTGGGAAAATCCTGCACTGCACCAATGTTCACAGCAAGAAGATTAGAAAACTAGTCCTAAATTCAAGTATTTCCAGGAAGGAGTTCCCAGCTCAGGACAGCAGTGCAATGGTCAGCGTTGTCCTGACGAGGCCCTTCTCTGGGAATCTAGAAGAAAGGCTGCAGCCCAATGAGCAGACATGCTTGTGTTAGGAAGACAATAGTGACTGCACATTTGGAACACAAAACAACATGTTGGAAAGACTCCGTGGGTCAAGCAGCATCTGGGGAGGTCAGAAATCAATATTCCATGTTGTCCCTGCATCAGGACTGAGGAGAGGGAGTATTACCCATGTACATCCATTAGATGGTGGCCATTTGGAGGAGATGAAGGGGAATGTTTTACTGAGGCAGTGATGAATCTTTGGAGATGTCCAGCTGGGGATGATGGCGCAAGGAATCGAGAGTTGTAGGTTTTACATGAAAGGAAAGCACATAAAAGGTCAGTCTTGATCTTTTATCTGTGTGGGGTAGGCCTGATGGGCCGAATGGCCGCCTCCTGCTTGTGTTGATGTTCTGATGGATGTGGACATCAGTGGTTGAGTGGGAGGTTGTGGGTGTCAGATGGATGTTGGGGCAACATCAGTAGCAGAGGCCGGGTCGTGGGGCGTACACAGTGGGTGGGCAGTCACAGAGGGTGGGGAAACCCTCACCACATCACTGAGCTGAGTGAACATGGACATCGTTTATTGTAAGAGATTGGATATCCTAGATGCAGGAAAAATGTTCCAGATTTTGGGGGAGTCCAGAACCAGGGGTCACAGTTTAAGAACAAGGGGTAGGCCATTTAGGACTGAGATGAGGAAAAACTTTTCACCCTGAGAGTTGTGATTCTGTGGAATTCTCTGCCACAGAAGGCAGTGGAGGCCGATTCATTGGTTGTTTTCAAGAGAGAGTTAAGGGCCTGTCCTACCAGCATCCGACTCCATGCGGTGAGCGCGACCAAACCGGCAGCGGGGGCCGTGCGGAGGTCGGGTGATCCCTGTACAGGGCCGTTCCCAACAGCATGCGCCTGCATGCGAAGAGCGCGATCAAAACGGCAGCCGGGGCCGCGCAGAAGTGGGGTGAGTGGCGCAATGCGGCGGGAAGTGAGGCGAACTTGGAGCGAAGTCTGAAAGGTAAGTTCGCCAGGACAGAGAGGAACACGCAGAGAGGGTCATGGAGGCACCTACAGAGAGGGTCATGGGGCCACACACAGAGAGGGTCACGGAGGCACCCACAGAGAGGGTCACGGAGGCACCTACAGAGAGGGTCACGGAGCCACACACAGAGAGGGTCACGGAGGCACCCACAGAGAGGGTCATGGAGCCACACACAGAGAGGGTCACGGAGGCACCCACAGAGAGGGTCATGGAGCCACACACAGAGAGGGTCACGGAGGCACCTACAGAGAGGGGCACGGGGCCACACACAGAGAGGGTCACGGAGGCACCCACAGAGAGGGTCACGGAGGCACACGCAGAGAGGGCCATGGGGCCACACACAGAGAGGGTCACGGAGGCACGACGTTGAGGCGGTGTGTAATGCGTCGAGGCGACTGCGAGCCGACAAGCCGTTGCCGCGCAGAATTTTTGAACATGGTCAGTTTTTCGGAGCCCCGCGCGATGTCGGGACGAACTCCACACAATTGCGCACGGCTCCAGCGATCGAAGTGGGACCGGCCCTGCGACGCCGGACGGCTCAAGCGACCACGTTAGGTCGCGCTCATCGCGTGGAGTTGCGTGCTGCTGGGACACGCCCTTTAGATTTGGCTCTTAGGGCTAATGGAATCAAGGGATATGGGGAGAAAGCAGGAACGGGGTACTGATTGTGGATGATCAGCCATGATCATATTGGATAGCGGTTCTGGCTCGGAGGGCCTACTCCCCCACCTATTGTCTATGTTTGTCAGGCGTACCGAGATACAATTAAAGCCTTTTCTTTGTAGTCTTCTGCCAACTAATCAAATCGGATGATAGGATACATGAGTACAAGCCATGCACAGGGCCAACAGGTACAACAGGTAGAGTGAAGGTAAAAAGAGGGAATACTCATGGTCATATTCTCATTCTACTGCTGGCTCTAGACATTAGCACACTGTACTCCAGACTGCTGATCTGTTACACTGGTACTGAGTGCCTGAGCAATGCTGCCAGCTTGTTGTATCTTCTGTTGCAAGAGGTGTGTCGGTTTGAACTTCCTTAGCAAAGTGTTGACATGATATAAACTGTGAAATGAGGTGTGAATGTGAATGGGATGGGAGAGTTAGCGAGGGTGGTGGGTGTGGGGATGCGGTGTCTCTCTGCACCAATGCATAAAACCATGCACTTGGCGCTGGTTGCAGGCTGCGCGCTTCCTGCTGGGCTGGGTCACAATGTTGGACACATGCTGTTTCAGTCACTCGGCTGTGAATGTTCACACACTGCATCTCCATCCCACAGTGATCCTCATCTCCAGTCACCCAAGATCAACTGCGACCCACTATCTTAAAGCTACAGCAAAGAAAATAATTGCAGTACGGTGATTAGAGGGGGCGGGGGAGGGGGGGGGGGGGCGTTGGGTATGGCAGACTCGCCTGCAGCTGATCTTCCTTTCATTCTTTTTTTTATTTTTTAGTCCGTCAAAACGTTTTGTTTGGGAGGTCTTTTAGTCTTTTTTATGTGGGGGATGGGGGGGAAGGGGGAACAGTTTTCTCAGTCACTACCTGGTCAAGGATGCGTCTATTCTCCGAGCTTCATCTTCGCCCCCTCCTCACGGCCTACATCTGGATTGGTGCAGCCTTTCCTGTCGGTGACCGGCCAGAGTTTCAGCGGAGCGGGGTGACGCCATACTGGGGTTGCCGTGTTGGAGTTCCGGAGTGCTGGGACTGCCGACGAACATCGTGGAGCTGTGGTCTGGGAGCTTCCAGCCGTGGTCGGCGCTGACTTTAACAAGGCGGGGCCCTGGGATCTTTTGCCGATGATTGCCGTGTGGAGCTCCACCCAGCTCGGCCTGTGGACCTCGGGAGCCGGAGTCTCCAGTAGGAAACGGCTGATTCAGAACTCCAAGCCGCTGAGTGTTCTTCCGACACCAGAGTTCCATCATCCGATGAGAGGGCCTAAACATCGGGCCACCGTTGCGGCAACTGCGGAGGCCGCAATAGGCCCCGACCACGGGTGGACAAGAGGAAGTGGACTGAACGTTTATTGCCTTCCCTCAGTGGGAAACGTTGATTCCGCTGTGTGGGGATGTTCATGTTAACTTCTATGGTGTGTTGTGTCCTGTTTATCTGTATGGCTGGATGGCAACCCTAATCTCACTGTACCAATTGGTGCATGTGACAATAAATGTAAACTTGAACGTACTTGAAACTGTTGGCTGAGTCGACCATCCTGTCTCAGAACTACACCCATAATCTCTGGGTAATTACATTGCCTTTCCCTGCTGCTGATTCAGTGATTTTCAAACATTGGAAATTCTGTTTGCTCCTTTCTTTCTTTGTCATAACCACATACAACATTCACAAAATGGCTCGCCAAATGTTGCTGCAAAAAATCTTCTTCATGAACTACAAGTAAAAGTGCTGGAGTAAGTCTACGGGTCAGACAGCATCGTTTGAGGGAATGGACAGGTGACGTTTCGGGTCAAGACCTTTCCCAGAAGCAAAAGGACTGAAGACTGAAACATTTACCCTTTAGATTTTCTTCAAACATTCTCCCTCTCACTTTAACCCTTAGCTAGCATTAAATGTTAATGTTAATTGTAATTTAAATCGATTTATTTTAAGAAAGATAATGAGCAGGATGGTAGTGCACAGGTTGTATCATTCCTGCTGAATCACTGGCATTGAAGATGAGTGCCTTTGTATAGCATCTGTCAGTTGCTGTGTTCATCTGCACGCTACATGGCCAAAGGTCAAGATCCTAATCTGGAAGGTCAGTGGGTTTGTCAAAGGTGAAAGGTCAGTTATACCAACACACTGGATGCAAGATATTATTGAGCAGTTCATTGTAACATTTCAAAGATTCTAATGTAAGCCCCTATTTTGATCGACTCCAATAGCAGATGTCCCTGCAAAAATTGGAAGGAACAGATTTTCAGGAATACGGCATTAGTAGGCCCAGTGAGAGTGACAACTATATCTTGGCTTAGTTGTGTTTAAATGATGAGTTGCCACAATGTGCATGGTGAAGGGTGGTGAAAGCACACAGCATTCAGGATGCAACTGAACAACCAGTTGAAGAGAGGATTTCTAGAACTTTGTGGAAAGTTCTCTTTAGATATCTGAACCATGAAGAGTCATGTGCAAAATGGATGAAATTGGTTCTTCTCTTGACTGTCACTGTGATATAATCATAGGAACCGTCATCAGTTCTGACAAATATCAGAGTGAAGCATTTCCGTAAACACAAGGATGTGATTATCTGTGTGGCTGTCTCTGAGCTGGTATCGTCGTATCTCAGCAATGCAACCACAGTGACATTGAGCATAACCTGGCACAGTTGCCTCACATTATCAATGTGGAAATATTAAAGGAGGAACGCAAAAATTAGCGACACATTAAAACAAAGATTAAGGGTTTTACACAGACATCATGTGCAAGATCTACCTGGTGGTAATCATTTTCTTCTGGTGCCTTACAGAAGGTAAGATTTATTAAGTTTTATTCACTTTATTTATTCTTTTAAATCTTGTATATTTATTTATGAGATTGTTGAATCCTTGCCGGTCGTAGGTTCCTGGTGGGGGAAGAACAGCGAGGATGGTGCCCTCATTCACACAGAACGGCACGGATTAGCCAGAGAATTATAGGCCAGAGGCTAATGTCAATGAAAGGAAAAGCTAATGAAAAACATTCTGAGGTACGGCATTAGTAAGCCCACAAATGGCATCTAAGAGAACATGGATAGGTGACATTTCACAGAGTGCAGGAGTAACTCAGCAGGTCAGGCAGCATCTGTGGAGAAAGTGGATAGGAGGCATTTCACAGAGTGCTGGAGTAACTCAGCGGGTCAGGCAGCATCTGTGGAGAACATGGATAGGTGACGTTTCACAGAGTGCTGGAGTAACTCAGCGGGTCAGGCAGCTTCTCTGGGGAAGGTGGATAGGTGACGTCTCCGGTCGGGACCCTTGAGCGTGGCTTTGTCAGGAGTGGACTTTGTCCGATCAATTAAATTAAGTTTTTTGATGTGGGAATACAATGTATTGATGGGCCCTTGTTGTTAATGTGGGTTATCTGGGGCTCAGTTCATCTTTGACAAGGTCCCACTGAATGCAGAATGGCAGAGGTTTATGTGATCAGAAATCTGTTAGCAGTGATGAACAGAGGAACCACAAAAGGTCTTATTGGAATGGAGGAGCCTTAGTTGTGCTGTTTGGCTATGCCTCTATTTGTTATGAAGTAGATTAAAATGGATATTTAACAATTAGATCATTGAACATCCTGACTTGGCATTGAAGGATCACTAGGAAGGTGTTTGAATGAAGCACATAAACGTTACACATTGTGTCATCAATGGCAAAGTGTACCATGAGGAAAACGTGCTTTTATCCTTACCCTCAGTTTAGCCTCAGAAAGCAAAGGTTGCTTCACCAATGATTATCCCAAGATGATTATTGAAGACTATTTAGAATCTTTTTAATTAATCATCCAAAAATCCAACTATTTAATAAACCTGAGAAAAGGAGTGGCCCATGGGAGTATTCAGGAGCATTATTAGGTTGAATTGTGTAAGAAGGAACTGCAGATGCTGGTTTAAACCAAAGATAGACACTAAATGCTGGAGTACTTACTGAGGAATGAATGCTGTCCAATATATCTTTAATTGGGGGTACACAAAAAGCTGGAGAAACTCAGCGGGTGCAGCAGCATCTAAGGAGCGAAGGAGATAGGCGACGTTTCGGGTCGAGACCCTTCTTCAGACTGGGATCTATTTCAGTCAACTGGGCTGCACGGTGGCGCAGTGGTAGAGTTGCTGCCTCACAGCACCAGAGACCCGGGTTCGATACTGACTACAGGGACTGTCTATACAGAGTTTGTACGTTCTCCACATAACTGCGTGGGTTTTCTCTGAGATCTCCGGTTTCCTCCCACACTCCAAAGGCATACAGGTTTGTAGGTTCATTGGCTTGGTACAAGTGTAAATTGTTCCTAATGTGTAAAGGATGGTGTTAATGTGTGGGGATCGCTGGTTGGCACGGACTCAGAGGGCCAAAGGACCTTTTTCCGTTCTGTATCTCTAAACTAAACTAAACTGAAAGTAACTGATCACTAGAGCCAGGATGTGTAGGCACTAAAAAACTCTGAAAAAGGCAGGCAAAAAGGCATGATAAAACGACAAACATGGCACGGAAAATACATTTATGACAAAAAAAGTCGTAAAAAGGCATTTATTTCCACCACCAAAATATGGTTAAAAATAATAATTATGAATGTATATTTCATTAAATGATCAAAGTTGCCTAATTGCGCATAATTACTAGCATATTTATTTCAAATTATCTGGTGTTAAACGATGCAGTCTGTATGCTTCAGTTGTGAAAAACTTCCCTCCACTCCAGCTAAGGTCACTGGTGCATACTCAAAACAAGCTTTCGACTCTATATTCATGTTGATATCTTGTATATTACTACAACTACCCTTGAGAACTTTAGCTATGTTTTGTATTTCTTCAAGATCTTTGTTAGCTAAAATCACTCTCTCACATTTTCTGTGTATGTCTTTACCTACACTGCCAAGAACTTTATGAATATTGTCAGTTACTTTGTTGAAAACCAGCAAGTTATTCACTAATGTTTCGCCACGTTTCTCAAGGGAAGTGATTTCTTGTGGGAAGTTTGCAAAATTGGAAGCAATAAACACAAGATCGCGGTGGAGGGACTTTTTCTGCATGATTTCACTGACGATCCTGACTGCAGTAGATTCTTCTTCTCCAAAAAAATTGACGATTTATTTTATCTTTCCAAAATGTGCAGCATAGTAGAGTACAGCAGAGAGCCATGTACCCCACCTAGTCAAAACCGGCTGAGGAGGTAGCGGAATCTCGGGTGCCATTTCCTTGAACAACTGCACACATGACGGTGCTTTGAGGATTTTCTTAACATTAGAAACTAGGCGTTTAACATTTGGAAACAAGCTATGTATGTGCTTGGCAATTCTATGAAGTCCTTGAGCTAAGCTAATGCAACATTTTGGGGACTAAAACTTTAAGTCACCAAGAGAAGAACATTCTCGTGTTTTATATCTTCTGGCCAAAGTAAAGCAAGTGAGGATGTAAACAACTGAGCAATAGTTGAGCTGCTTGACTTCTCCAATACTTCCGATATCAACAAATACTCCTTTGATGGTTGACCTGTTCTCACCTATTGAGATCCATATTTTGTTGCATGCAACTTCATCTCTAATTTCCTGTACAACAATGTGGAAGTTGCTGTCTACATATTTGTTTCCGTAATGATGACTCACTTGGTATATGTTCCTCTGTCTATTTCTCTAAAAAACCTCTGAGAGATTTGTTTTCCAATTTCCACAGTGGAATTCCAGCATCAATGAGTACCTTGCACCGATCACTCAAAACCTCAGATTTGCGACTGGAGCCAGCAATAAATGTAGTGAGGGGACAAGCTTGAGTATTTCGCTTGGGAAGTCTACATACCAGCGGTATCAACATTGACTTCTCTAATTTTTCATAGCCCTTGTCTTCTCGCTCCTCCCCCTTCCCTTCTCCTTCTAGTCCTACTATCTCCACTTCTTCCATTTTCTTTTCTCGTCCCCCCCCCCACATCAGTCTGAAGAAGGGTCTCAACCCGAAATCCTTCTCTCCATATATACTGTCTCACCCGCTGAGTTTCTCCAGCATTTTTTGTCTACCTTCGATTTTTCCAGCATCTGCAATTCTTTCTTAAATAGATCTTGGAGGAAAGTGAACCAGCGGGCAGTGGCACGAGTGAATGAATGACCGTCGGTGGCGCCCTGGTTTTGCCCCGGTGGTGGAAGTTTTCTTGTAAGTTATACTATGTTAACATGTTAATAATATTAATATTAACGTGTTCACATAGAAAACATCATTGTAATCACGGTACAACTAGAGAAAATAGCACGACCTTTTAGTAAAACGGCAAAAAAAGGCTGATTTAGGCACTCGGTCATGAAAAAGCCGTTATCCTGGTGAAATCATCAAAAAGGCATGAAAAGGCACATGGCGTTTATGGCAGAATCCTGGCTCTAGTCATCACACGCTGCATGTTCCCCACTGAAACACAATGACATTGGAGAATGTGGGCATAGCCGTGTGTGCATATCTCTTTAGTGCTGTACTGTCACTCCAGAACATGCCGCAGTGTACAGCAGGAAGGCTGTTGCAAGTTCGATGTTTACCAAGTTCTTTATGTTGTGCTCTAGGCGCGGCAGTTGAAACAACCAAGCGCAAGCTGATTTGGAGACAAGTTGGAGATAATGTCACCGTGCCTTGTACATACCAACTGAGAACCAATCCCAATGGCTACTTGGACATCGAGTGGACCATCAGAAGTAAAATCAGTAATGAATCGGATAAAGTGGTAAATAAATATACACGACACGCGGCTGAGAGTTACTGAAACTTTCACCATTTTCAAATGTTGATAAATCACTTTGTCATATTAACAAAGGTCTGTAAGGAAGCAGCATTGGTGGTGACGCAGTGTAAAGTCTTTATTCTAGTGCAACCATTCCTGTATCAGAGAAATGGAGCTGAATCCATTCACCAGGTATTATCTATTTTGATTAGAGATACAGCATGGAAAAAGGCCCTGTTTAAACCAACCATCAATCACCTGTTCACACTAGTTCTATGTGACCCCACTCGCAGTCACTTCCTACATATTAGAGGTATCTTGTTTTTAAACAGAGGCTAAATTAATCCACAAACCCACATGTCTTTGGGATGTGGGAGGAAAGCAGAACTCCTGAAGGAAACCCGCGTGGTCACAGGGAGAACGTGTAAATTCCAGACGAGTCGGGATTGAACCTGTGTCTCTGGAGTTGTGAAGTAGCAACTCTTCCAGCTCCTCCCACAGTATTCTAGAGCACGGTACTTTGACCACAGGCCTGGAGGACATCATCTGAAAGCCTGTCCATCTGTCCAATGCACATCTGTCCAATGCACATCTGTCCAACCCACATCTGTCCAACCCACATCTGACCAACGCACATCTGTCCAACCCACATCTGTCCAATGTACATGTCCAATGCACATCTGGCCAACCCACATCTGACCAACACACATCTGTCCAACCCACATCTGTCCAACCCACATCTGTCCAACCCACATCTGTCCAACCCACATCTGTCCAACCCACATCTGTCCAACCCACATCTGACCAACCCACATCTGTCCAACCCACATCTGTCCAACCCACATCTGTCCAATGTACATGTCCAATGCACATCTGGCCAACCCACATCTGACCAACACACATCTGTCCAACCCACATCTGTCCAACCCACATCTGTCCAACCCACATCTGACCAACCCACATCTGTCCAACCCACATCTGTCCAACCCACACAGCTTGGTTTACATTAGTTTTGTTTTGAGATACTGTGCGGAAACAGGCCCTTCGGCCCACTGAGCAATCCCTGCACATTAACACTATCCTACACACAATAGCGACAATTTACACATACTCCAAGCCAATTAACCTACAAACCTGTACGTCTTTAGAGTGTGGGAGGAAACCAAAGATCTCGGAGAAAACCCACGAGGCCGTGGGAGGACGTACAAACTCCGTACAGACAGCACCCGTAGTCAGGATTGAACCCTGGTCTCCGGTGATGTGAGGCAGCAACTCTACCGCTGTGCCACCATGCCACCCAAGTGCTTTGTACACTTTATTAAGACAGGTTAGTCTTGTACTGAGGTAGTTTTGATGTTTTGAGCGTTAAGCATGCCTCAGCATTAGCAAGAAATACACATGTGTAACAGTTCTGACGTTGCATGGGAGAGATTAAATTAACTGGTGGCTTGGCAGTTTTGTTATACATTAGTTACAAACTGGAAAAATAATTGTTATTGAAGCCTAAGAGCAGTGTTAGTTATAATTGTACATTTTTTAGAGAGAAGTAGCTTTCACAAAATAACTACAATATAACGACAATGAATATACTGGTGTCTAAAGTACTCATGAAGAGAGAAATCATCAGACTACTTAGTGAAGAGCGATGTATGAAGAAGCTTGTGTTTTACAATCCCTGTATGGACTGATCTCAAGAACATCTGTCCCATTCACCACCAACTCTCCTGTGCTTGCTGTAAGCTTTTGATAGCAACCCAGGGAAGGACAAACAACATGGGCATGAAACATTCATAAAGATGCACCTCTTACTTTACGTGGTCACAAGGAATAGGAGTGGAATTAGGACATTCTGCTCATAAAGTCAATCGTGGCTGATCTATCTCTCCTAACCCCATTCTTCTGCCTTCCTCCCATAACCTCTGTCAGATAATGACACTTTCTGGTGGAAAGGTTTATAAATATTATATGTGTGAGAAAATCTCATTTGCCTCTGGCAATGGGAGTCGGGGAGATGCTTCTCTGTATATCGAGTCCCTGGATGAAGATGACGGTGGAATCTACTACTGCAAGGTGAAGGAACAAGGCACAATTGAGCAAGAGACTTGGAACTTAACTGTTCAAGGTAGGTTTGTGTGTGTTAGTGTGTGTTTCATGGAGAATGTAATTATTTTAGTTTAGAGATCCAGCGCAGAAACAGGCCCTTCACCCCGCTGATTCCGCGCCAACCGGCGATCCCAGTACACTAGCACTGTCCTACACACTAGGGTCAATTTACAATTTTACCAAAGCCAATTAACCTGCAAACCTGCACATGTTTGGAGTGTGTGAGGAAACTGGAGCACCCAGAGAAAACCCACCCAGGTCACAGGGGGAGAAGGTACAAATTCCATACAGACATTACCTGTAGTCAGGATGAAACCCCGGTCTCTGGTGCTGTGAGGCAGCAGCTCCACCACTACACCATCATGCCATGCACATTGAGGACAGAGTAAGATGGGTAGCAGAGTACGTCTGTCCAGTGATCCAGGTTCAACCCTGATTTACGATGGTGTGTCTCCCTGCGACCGCACAACTGTCCATGAGCTCAGCTCCACCCACATCCCACGTGGGTCAGTGGGTGTGTAACAGGCGTAGGGGAGGGGGATGGACATGATTGCATGTATCCATTGCAAGGAAATAAGTGGGATTGATGGGATTAATCTAGGCTAGATGGGCTGAATTACCTCTCATGTCATGAGAAAATATAATATGAAATATAAAAAGTATAAATATGAATGTAACCTATGTCCTACTGAAAAAAGACACAAAATGCTGGTAACTCAGCGGGTCAGGCAGCATCTCTGGAGAACATGGATAGGTGATGAATCAGGTTGAGAGCATTCTTCTGAATAAGGGTCTCAACTCGAAACATCACCTATCCATGTTCTCCACAGATGCTGCCTGACCCGCTGAGTTACTCCAGCACTTTGTCTTTTTGTTGTAAATCAGCATCTGCAAAATTCCTTCTTTGTACACTACAACCTATTTATTAATTATTCACACTAGGAATCCATTCTGCTAATTTAAGATCTTGGATTTCTTGCCCACTGCAGGAGTATCTTGTTCACTCTAGCAGTTCAAAGAAGGCTTCACCACCACTTCCAGAAGTGTAATTATGGATGTGAGTTAAATACTAATCCAGCCAAGCAAACATCAAATTATTGAACATTACAGAAACTTGCTGCAAACTGCCCTGACCTAGTTAAACTTAGCTTGGTTATATTTATATTTGCAAAGCTTTTCACTCGAAACACATGGCAAATATACTAAACTAAATAATGTGTTGATTAAGTATTAAACTAGGGAGGAGAAATTGGCTCAAGCAGCTCTTTCCAATCTAATCCCTTCTTTAGTGGGAAGGTGTAAGATAATGAGCTGTGATGCTCCTTAGCTCAGTAGACTACAATCACAACCTTGGCTCTCTCAGGAAAAATGCCAGCAAATAAATCAGGAAGTCACCGTTGAAATCCAACGTGTGTAGATTGTAGAAGGAAGGGAAGAGCAGCCACACCCAAGGAGAAGTGTCGAGTGTCTGCGGTGATCTTCAGGGAGAACGGGAACTTGACCCAATGGGCTTTGCTTGCACCATCCAGTTCAGAGTTGATCGTTTGTACTGATAAACCACACTGGATCTATCAGAATGGTTCAGAATAAACATTCCTTTGTAGTTACCAACTAGTTTACAGATGCTCTCTGTATCATTTGTTATTTCTTTTGACTATAAATCATTAATTGTCTTTCTGCTGACTGCATAACACACAACAATAACATTTCACTTTACTACGGTACATGTCACAATAAACTATTTGGCTATTCTCAGGTAAAGAACAAAGGATGGATGATTGGAACAGCACAGCAGCTCCAAGGAACAGCTCCGTGAGTCTGGGTAAGGAGGCATGGGCTGCAACATGCCCAGGGTGCAGGACTGGGGGATTAGGCAAGGTAGAGGGGCTTGTACTTACAATCACCTTACTCACATCGTCAGTACATCTCAGTACTGTACAGCCACTGATGTATATTAGAAGAGTAAGAAACGTTTTGCAGGAAGCATGGTTTCCAGTTCAGGGTAAAACCCCTATCCCACGGTGCGAGTCCATCCACGAGTTATCCCGAGTTAAAAATAAATCAAACTCGTGGTAATCACGTAGAATGAACGTAGCGGGAACGTCGGGACTCGTGGACGTAACTTAGCGACTCGTAACGCTAACGGCAGGTACTCGGGAAACGTGTTAACTCGTGAACAATTTTCAACATGTTGAAAGATTTCCACAAGTTAAATATACTCTTGGAGGAAAATGTTGATACTTTTAAACTCGTCGTAATACCGTAGAGGCTCGTGACTTTACCGTATTAACTTGTGGGTACTATCTGTATGTTTATGTTGTTTTTTGCCTGTTTGAGCATTTTTTCCGTTTTTTTTGTCAGGCAATTTCAATAGCCCGGGGCAGCAGATTTGAGAGCTTTAACAGGTGCAGTGCATGTGAGGCACACTTCACCCTTGGCACCCAATGCACCGGGGGAGAGGGGCATTGTGAACAATCTGTGCATCTGCCCCTCATCATGCCACCCACCCACCACCCCTGTTCTTTTGATAAAATATCGGACAGACGCCATAATGAACACAGTTTTCACATACTCTTCAGTTATTCTGTGGTCAGATATCCTTTGATGATGCAATGGCCATTTACTCCACTGCAATTCCATTTACAGTTTTCAGTTTTATTTAATTTTCCTTTCTAAAATTATTTTCTGAATCCAGGAATCCTGAATACACAATTGATCATTCAGACAGATGGGGGTCTGTTAACACTGACAGGGTTTGTCCATTTCTTTTATAACTATTTCTTTTATAGTTTATCTCCCAGTTTCCTCCTGGGTTCTGCCTCAGCTCCATGCCTTGCTTGGTTCATCTCAATAAACACAGACTTTGATTACTCTGTTCTGATTGATTGTCAAGCAGACCCATGCAAATGTAGATGGACTACAATCACAATCTTGGCTCTCTCAGGAAAAATGCCAGCAAATAAATCAGGAAGTCACCGTTGAAATCCAACGTGTGTAGATTGTAGAAGGAAGGGAAGAGCAGTGGAGAGAACGTCATCAATGTCTTTGTCACTTCCAGATTTCAATCTTGTTTGGTGGTTTTCCATTTTCCTCTTTCTTTGGAATGTGGGAGATGACTTCCAAAGAGTAGCAAAATCTTGGCGAAAACCCACGCGGTCACGGGGGGAAAGTACAAACGCCGTACAGACAACGCCCTGTGGTCATGATCGAGCCCGGGTCCCCAGCGTTGCAAGCGCTGTAAGGCAGCAACATCCTGGTACACAAAACAGTGCTTTGTTCCTGCAGCAGTTATCTTTAAAGTCATGCCCCTGAACAACTCATGAAGATGTTTTATTTCTGTGTTAAAGAAGTTATCCAAGTAGATGATTATACTCAAAAGCACACACAGTCCTGGAGTAACTCAACAGGTCAGGCAGCATGGATAGGTGACGTTTTGGGTCAAGACCCTGCTTCAGATATTATAATATTGTTCATACTATTATACAATCTTCAGGATTATACTATTGTTTTCTGGCCAATGGCATTGATCAGGGAGATGTGATAAGGTTATTAGACTGAGGGTAACAAAGAATTATAGATGATAATATTGATGAACAAACAACTGAAACTGTCTTTGTTTACAAACTTAATAAATATAAAGGGCACAGTGATGGTCACGTTAAGTCCCCGTGTGATGATTTTTCCACACGTCGGTAGTCGTTATTGGCTCAAGAGTAACTCGGGAGAGGAACTTGGAACATCGCAGAAATGAGAAGTAAACGGCAAACTTAGACATACACGTGGGAATTCGTTGAAACTCGTGAACATAAACTTGGAATCTCCTAGAAAACCACAAGTTTGATTTTTTCTTTTACTCGGATAACTCGAGGGTGGACTCGCACCGTGGGACAGGGCTATAAGGTTGCATAGATAATGATGTTGTAATGACAAGATAACTTATGTCAAAACAACCAGAGGCAACACATGTGATAAGGATGTGGAATAAACTGTCTGAATGGGAAGAGCCAACTTTGTCAGCAGCCCACACATGAACAGAATAGAATCTCACAGTCACAGTAAGGAAGCAGGCCCTTTGGCCCTTCGAGTAGATGCCAACAAGCTCCCATTTACACAAATCCCATTTCCTTCCCCAACTTTCCCATTAATTCTAGCACATCCATGCACCTGAGTGGGGGGCATTTTACAGAAACCATTTAGCCTACCTACTCACAGGTCAGTGGGATCAAAGTGCACATCAGAGCAGCCTATGGTCAGTGGAAGATGCAGAATATAGATGATGGTCTTGTGAGGAGGATAGAAAGTGTCAGAAAAAAATACCTTTTGAAATAAATGCAGCAGAATCTTGCCGTATTGATGGATGTTAAAAGCCTGTACATTTGTTGTCACATTTGTCACATTGCAGATTTGTCAAATGACAGTGATGGATCCTTTCACAAGACGGCCGTTGGAATTGGTTTGGAGGTCACCGGACTGGTCCTTCTCATTACCATTTTACTTACATGTTTGATACTCAAAGTGAAAGCCATGTTCCCACACAGGTAAACTTCAGATATCACATTCATAATGCTTAATATTATTATTCAATTATGCTTTCTATTTGAATGATTTCTGCACATAGCTGAAGATGTTGTGTATCAAGAACACCTTGTTAACCGTCATTGGAAATAGTTAATTTCAAAACATTTTAGTCTTTGGGAAAAGAGCTGCTTTTTCATAAGAAATGGAGAAATTAACTGAGGGTTCTCCCTCTTGATAATAAAATGAATTGTACGATAGTTTATGCAAACAAGTTTTTCACTCTAATGTGGTTCACCTGACAATAAACTAAACTCAAAAAGATGAAGTATTTTACTGATAGACTTCAAACACAAAGTTAATGATAATTGCAGATACATGTTTTTTTTAATTGTCCAAGAGACAATGGTTCTGCACAATTGAGTCAATGCCTGACCTCCCCGTCTTTGTCAGACCTACTACTAGGCAGAGTGCTGGAGCACTGACCTGTTGCAGAGTGGGACAAAGCACTCTGCATCTCACCCAGAACTTAGCCAAGGGCATGGCAAGTAGAAAGTCTTCAAAAGAAAGTTACTGTTCATAAGTGATTGAACTGTCTCACTTGTTTTATATTTTATGTTTTTAGTTATGTATTTTCTTTTTAAAAATTGTTTAAATGTATTTTAACAGTTTTGAATCATTTGACCATCAGTGGCAATTATAACGGTTGAAGGCCTTTGATTGCAGAGAGCTGTGAGAGGGCATGGAACTGTTCAGTGGCCAGGGTCTGAGAGGCAGGCCGGACAAGGCTACTTGGTTAGAAACAGAAAAATAGGTGCAGGAGGCCATTTGGCCTTCAAGCCAGCATATGATCATGGCTGATCATCCAAAATCAGTATACCGTTCCTGCTTTTTCCCCATATCCCTAGATTCCTTTAGCCCTTACAGCTAAATCTAACCTAAACACCGCTCTGTCCTACAGGAGGCCCAGTGGGCACAGACCAGGGGATGGCTGGTGGGTACCAGTGGCAGTGGCCAATCTGGCATGGTCAATCCCATTTTACTGACGTACTCTTCATTGACTACCCCCTGAATCATGATTCCACTCCCAGTAATCATACTGACAAACTAAACAAAAGGACACAGCGGGTCAGGCAGCTTCTGTGGGGAATATGGATAGGTGATGTTTCGGGTTGAGGAATTCCTTCAGACTGACAAATTACAGGTCCAACTGCTACAGGGATGTGCAGAAGAGGAGGTGGAGGAGGGGAAGGAAACTGGGTGTGAGTGCATGAGTGGGGATGAGGGTGGGTGGAGTGTAAAGAAAGGATGTGTGTGAGTGGATCTGGGCAGATTTACGAAGGCCACCAGATCCTTTCTGACACTTTGATTTGCTTTATCACCCACAGCAGGAGATCAAAATGAGCTTTAATAGCAACTGAGTGAACAGGAAACCCACAGGATTGGGTGGAACATTTGTTTTCCAATATGATAGAAATCATTTGTTACTGACGCAATGGAGAGAATGAAAAAGGGTGTGATGTAAATCTAACTCAATACTTGATCTAATCGGGTTTCCTGATAAGTGATAAGGCTATATAAAATATATCAATAACATGGTGCGATTGCAAAAACGTTCCCCTGAAGACACCAACATTTATCTGCAGAGGTTGGAAGTGTAATTTGTCAGAAGAGTGACTGGGATTGGGGCCCTACCTCAGGGGAGAGGTGATGAAGAACACGGCATCAAAACAGATCGTGCTAGATCGGCCACTGCATTGGTAACAACCAGCAATCCGCACTCACATGCACTAGGGACAATTTACAGAGGTCTAATAACCTACAAACTTGCATGCCTTTGGGGTGTGGGAGGAAACCGGAGCACCTGGAGAAAACCCACGCCATCACGGGAGAACGTGCAAACTCCACATGGACAGCAGCTGAGGTCAGAATTGAAGCGGGTCTCTGTTGCTGTGAGGCGACAACTCTACCACCTGCGCCACTGTGCTGTAAAATAAGTACATGTTGTGGAAACAATTCATATAGAAATGATATGGCTCAGTAATCATCACTGACATTTACATTGCTTTTCTAGGGCAGTAGTGAATGCTCCAGTACAACCTGTGGAATCACAAGTAAGTCCATTTTACTGACAAACACATATTGGAAACGGTGTCAGTCGTGAGGTTACCAGTTGCTGAAGACTGATTGCAGTCTCTGTGCAGGTGGTAATGGGTACTTCACAGGATGCCACAGTTAGGCACAAACTGCCAGGAATTAGTAGCATACTTAATCTGCACAAGAATAGTTGAGTTATCTTGACCATGGTCTTGCATGTCCAGAGTCGTGGTGAAAGTGGCACAATTCCAACATAAACTGTGAATGTTGCCAGGTTATTTAGATGTTGGGACATGGCGTTGGTCTACACATGTTACACCGGCATCCCTAGTAATCACTGGAGGTCCATCTGGGTTTGGACTTTTTGCACTATTATTGTTTGTTTTTTATGTGTACATTTGTGCGTGTGTGTGTGTGTGTGTGTATATATATATATGTGCGTGTGTGTATATGTATATATATGTTTATGTATATGTGTGTATGTGTATATAACTGTGTCCACACACTGATTTTTTTTCTTGTTTTTTATATTGCTTACCGTGTGCTATGTTTACATATTCTGTTGTGCTGCTGCAAGTAAGAATTTTATTGTTTTATCTGAGACATATGATGATAAAACACTCCTTCTGACAATATATGGTCAGTCTGAAGAAGACCCGACCCGAAATGTCCCCTATCCACGTTCTCCGCAGATGCTGCCTGACCTGCTGATTTACTCCAGCACTCTGTGTCCATTTTTGGCCAGGATTTTCCCTTTTCAATTCAGGATCCTGCAGTCCAATGGGCATTGCAGCTGGGATCAGACAGTTCAAGGAGACAAAATTAAACTGAAACTGAGTATATATTTTCCATCACATTAACCTCAGCACAATGTGTAACTGAGCCGTAATCGAAGGGGTGAAATTAAATAATAAACTGAAGGAGCAGCATTCCAGATCTTGGGAATCTTAATGTTACTGAATCCCGAGTCAGTGTTATTTCAGTTGGAACTAGCTTTGGGGACGTATAGCTTTTATAATGGCAGTGTTATTTCGACCAGAATTAGCTACAGGATAAATAAATGTATAACAATTTAAGATGCTTTTTAAAAGATTATTTTAAGATTTATGATTTCACTGCTCAGTGTGATAACTGGGCCCCAGATTTGCAGAGTAGCCCGATCTTGGCTAGACACGTTACTGTGTCAGTGTGGTGTCATGTACTCTGACTGGGAACTTGGATGGATACATAATTAGGACATGCACAGGTTAACAGCAAGTTATTGTATTTCAATCAATTCAAATTTATTTTTTTCACCTTGCACCTCAGGACGACATCACATACTCCACGATACAGACAATCGATCAGGACTTTGTATGGTCCACTGTGCAAAGATGCAACACAATACACACTTGCGATCAACTTACTGTTTATAGTGAATTGTCTCAGCACTGCCCAGCAGAGTGAAGATTCATTACAAGGCTTCTAGTTCTTCAGTCTGAACAATCGCAGGTAAGTACCTTCCTGTACATTACACTAGACATCTGCTCAGGCTGTATGTTGATACAGGTCCACTACTGATCTTCTGGCAACTGGTGGTCCGGACCCCCCTGTAATCCGGACATAATCGCCCCACGGAATTTCCCCCCTAAAATGCGGTGCCCAGGATAGGTGAGGGTGTAGGGAGAAGGCAGGAGAATGGGGTTGATGGAAAAATAGATCAGCCATGATAGAATGGCAGAGTAGACCTGATGGGCTGAATGGCCTAATTCTGTTCCTATAACTTAGGAACATCTGAGTCGATCGGTGGGTTGAATTTGCCCCCCTGCGGCCAGGGCTCCGGCCCGACTGGAGCTGGTAGATCTGTTCCCAGAGCCGACCTCCGAGGCCGACTTTGTAGGTCCGTATCTCAGACCCCCCCAAGGTCGTGACCTCTGGTGGTCCGGCAAAACGGATAATACGACAAGGCTGTGGAACCAAGGTAGTGGATAATGGGTGGTGGACAATAGGAGGTGGACATGAGGAACATTGTACATTGGGAAACTGTCACAAACCTTGCTCCCCACTGTGAACAACCCCTCTACCACTGCCCCCCCACTGTGACCCACTGCCCCCCCACTGCCCCCCACTCCCCCACTGCCTCCCCACTGTGAACAACCCCTCCCACCACTGTGACCCCCCCCTCCCCCACTGACCCCCCTCTCCCACTGCCCCACTGTGACCCCCCCCCTCCCCCACTGCCCCCCACTGCGACCCCCCTCTCCCACTGCCCCCACTGTGACCCCCCCCTCCCCCACTGCCCCCCACTGCGACCACTGCCCCCACTGTGACCCCCCCTCCCCCACTGCCTCCCCACTGTGAACAACCCCCTCTACCATTGCTGTCTTGAGCAGGTTATCATCGATGAATCAATCGGTTGGTGGGGAGGATGTACAGCCTAGGGGACAGGAGACGTGATGTGGGAGGTGGTGTGTCTGCGCAGGGAGGTGCCCGTCCCCAGCACCGCCCAGTCTTGCCCATTCGCACTGCTCTCTCTGGCCTGACCATCATGCTATGGTGAGCAGCTCTACAGTGGAGGGCACTGAGTTCCCAGCTCAGTGGCACCCGGGAGTCTTTCTGGTCTGAATCATTAACTCTATTTCTCTTTCCACAGATGCTGATTGACCCGCTGAAAACCTTCACAACCAACAGTTGTCCTTTGTGTTCAATTGCTTATATATTATAATATAGGAGGAGTCCATTTGGCCTATCTGTCAATGTTATCAGTACCATCAACTCCTCCCCCTCCTTATTTCCCAAACACATGCAACATATTGGCTCACATAGACCCATTAACCTATTCCGCCACATTACTAAGGGATAGGGTACAGTGAAACCTTTAACCTACCATCATATCTTTGCCATGTAGGATGGAGAAAATGTCAAAAGGTCATTTGGACAGATACATGGACAGGGGAAGTATTGGGGTATACCAGCCAAACAAAGGTAAATAGGATGAGCTCGGGAAGCCACGCTACTCAGTACGCATGCGTTGTTTTTGTGCTGAACAAGTCTACGATTCCAGTTGAACCCACACTGGGGAAATGAGCTAATTCCCAGAGACGGCACCTGAGGGGAAACATGAAGCACAAACTGATGCACCACCCTCTGACTGTCCAGTAGCATCATGTCATCATACTCCGCCTGCCTGCATTGGAATACGTGACGCCCACATAGGAATGTTTGAACTTTGATTAATTATGCAAAATTAATTCAATAAAATTAAAGTTTCCAATCTAAAAAGACAATTTTCTCTCCGTTTGAAAGCAAAGTCTACCTGTAAAATGCATTTTGAACATTGTGAGCATCTTCCAAGAGATTCCAATCAATTCAGAAAAAAACAAAGAATCTCCTGTATTGAGTTATTTTAAATGTTAGTGGTAATATGCAATTGAACATTGTTAGCAGAACAGCACTTGAAGAAGGTCCTGCTGGCGAGTGCTGGAAGATTCACACTGCAGTGACCGCTACGCACACACCACCAGTGGGTCACACGGACATTGTACGTTATTCCTTCTAATATGAGGGCACGGTGGCACACTGTAAGTGCAGCCAGGGACCTGCTCCACTGGTGTAGAGAATGTGGAAGGGCGTGCCATTAATGCCAACACCAGTGACACACTCATGAGGCAGGCACTCGTGTGAAACCTGCAGTCACTGATGGGGCCAGTGTGGCAGGGGATGGGCGGGTGGATGGACGAATGAAACTGGGTGGAAGTGTGGCAGAGTGGGCAGGGCTTTGGTGAATGACCTGTGTCATTATTCTCAGCTGAGCAGCAGGGCAAGTGCACAAGTAAACTGTTTGGGCACCAGCAATCTGGAAAACTATATACAAATATATGGTAGAAACAAGGAACTGGAGATGATGGTTTACCAAGGAAAGACACAAAATGCTGGAGTTACTCAGACACAGTCTGAAGAAGGGTTCCAACCAGAAACATAACCTAGCCATGTTCTCCAGGGACGCTGCTTGACCTGCTGAGTTACTACAACACTTTGTGTCTTTTCTACAAGTAGATGGTGTGCAACATGAACATCTAGCTGGAAAATATTCAGTCTTTTTTGTAAAGAAATTCCTTTTGAGCATTGGCCTTAGTCATTTTCTACAAAGAAGAATCGAGTCCTGGTATTGCTAACCATGAGGAAAACCGTATCCTCATCAAACAAGTGGGAATGTAAAATGTGAAAGGGAGCTGCAAAACCAACGTTGCTTCTCCTGTTAATCCGACTGTTACTTGCCAACATAGCAGTATTTGCAACACCTGCAGACTTCACATTTCCTCCACTAAATCTATTTGTTTTCTCCAGAGACAGGATGTGATTGTGGGGTCAGGCTGTGAAACATAAAACTGGCTGTTATTTCTCTTTATCTTTGTGAGAACTGTGACAATTCTGACCACACTGACTACTTGACAGGAAGGCTTGTTGGTCCAGTGATTCTGCATCAGAGCTTTGAAACAGCTATTCAATGACACCTCCTGCTGCCATTCTTTCCTCAGGAACCTGTCGATGTTGGGTACAGGCTTCAAGTAAACCACAAAGTGACAAGGCCGTTGTAACTAATGATTATGATTATTGACGCTAAGCTTAAGTAAAGGATTGTCATTAGAGAAAAGAAACAACAATAAA
Organism: Okamejei kenojei; assembly: GCA_035221665.1. Lineage (NCBI taxonomy): Eukaryota > Metazoa > Chordata > Chondrichthyes > Rajiformes > Rajidae > Okamejei > Okamejei kenojei. The sequence goes on along the minus strand of CM069159.1, from coordinate 36,834,918 downwards.
TAATTGTAAATATTACCAAAGTAATGAAAGCATTTATATACACTATACTTAACTTGTATATATCGTGCAGTCAGGGGTGGAGGGATCGAGGGGCTATGGTGGTGAATGGGAGGCTAAGCAGGGGAGTTGCGTTGTTCTGGATGACCTTTGGGAGCATTATTTACGCCTCACTTGTCCAGGCATACGGAGACTATTCCATTACGCTCCTGTGTGTGTGTCCTGTCACCTTGACCTCCGTAATGGTGGAGATCTCAGTGGATTATGGGCGGCACGGTGGTGCAGCGTGTAGAGCTGCTGCCTCACAGCGCCGTGCACCAGGGTTCGACCCTGGCTATGGATAGTTGTCTGTACGGAGTTTTATGTTCTCCCCGGGACCTGCGTGGGTGTTCTCTGGGTACTCTGGTTTCCTCCCACACTCCAACACTACAGGTTTGTAGGTTAATTGGTTTAGTATAAATGTAAATTGTCTATAGTGAGTAGGATAGTGTTAGTGTGCGGGGATCGCAGGTCAGGGCAGACTCGGTGGGCCGAAGGGCCTGTTTCTGCGCTGTATCCTTAAACGAAAAACACAAGTGAGGTATATAGAGTATGATGGTAAATCCTTGGGCAGGTAAAGTTCCACAACAGGTTCAGCTACATTCCTACAACTATCAGCTTACTGAACCAGCCCACACAGCCCACATCCTACTTTTTACTAATTGCACAACTTATTTTTTTCCTAATTTTGCTTTGCACTAAAGTATTCCTTTTTATATAATCGTTCTCGTTATGGTCTTACAGAATTCTATATATAATTTATGTTTTTGTGCATTTTTCTGCGTCTATGTGGTTGCAACGTTTTCATTGTACCTGCATTAGAGTTAGGGGTAGGGTTAGGGTCAGGGTACCTCACCATAAACTCAACTTGACCTAGTTGTGTCGTTGTCCAACTTGTTTTTTTTGCATATCTTTCATTCATTGTTCTTTATCTCTCACATCACCGTCTATATCTCTCGTTTCCCTGATCCCTGACCAGTCTGAAGAAGGGTCTCGACCCGAAACGTCGCCTATCTCCTTCGCTCCTTAGATGCTGCTGCACCCGCTGAGTTTCTCCAGCATTTTGTGTAACCCTTGTTTTTTGCCAAGTTGTCTCACCAGAATTCACCAGCAGAGGGGGTCTGGAGATGAATGAATGAATGAATCAATCAATCAATCAATCAGATTTATTCATCACTACACAATAAAGAGCAGTGAAATGAATTTGCCAGCAGCGGTACAATAAAAAAGAACACACAATACACAATAAAATTTAACACAAACATCCACCACAGCATTCTTCACTGTGGCGGAAGGCACAAAGTTCAGTCAGTCCTCCTCCCTTGTTCCCCCGTGGTCTGGGCCATAAACCTCTGCAGTCACGCTGCGGTGGCCAGATGTACAGGCCCTCTCTCCTGGAAGGTAAGTCCCGATTCGGTGCTCCCTACCGGAGACTGCGGTTTCAAGATGTAGGTCGCAGGCCGGCGGTCGGAGCTCTTCTCCAGGGATCCCCGGCGAGGGATCCCACTCCGGATAGAAGCTCTGCAGACCGCGGCTTCAGGCTGAACAGGCCAGCGTTCGGAAAAAGTTCACGCTGCGCCTACTGCTGAAGTTCCGGGCCCGACTCCGGGAAAGGCCACAGCAATCCTTAGTGTTAGGCCGCGAGGGAGGATATGGTAAAAATCACCTCTCCGTGGAGGAGGTGACCGAAAGCGGTTTCCCCCTTACCCGCCCTCACCACCCCCCACACAAGACACACCGAGAGACACTAAAACAAACATTTGGACATACTAAAAGAACAAAAAAAGTAGAAATGACTAACACGCTGCTGGCAGGACAGCCGTCTCGCAGCGCCCCCCCACCGACGGTAGGGAGCGCTGCAAGACATAAAGGAATAGAGATGAACTGTGTAGGAAGGAACTGCAGATGCTGGTTCACACCAAAGATAGACACAAAATTTGGAGTAACAGCGCATCAGGCAGCATCTCTGGAGAAAAGGAATAGGTGATGTTTAGGGTCAGAACCCTTCTTCAGACCCTGCTGGGTATCGACCCTGCACCCAATGCAGAGTAATGCGGATGCTATTTATCAACATCACCATCTAGCAACATTGCAGATTGGCACAGTGGTAGAATTGCTTCCTCACAGCGCCAGAGACCCGGGTTCAATCCTGACTAAATATGAAAATCTGAAATAAATATGAAATATGAAAATCATGCAATTAAATATGAAACATGTACTTAAGTAGTTATCCATAAAAAGCTGCAATGCAAATGTTCTGGAACCATGGATAAAATATTTCTGTTTTAATAATCCAGGCTGGTCTTTCACAAATCAACAATTCTTGCATACAATTCAGGAATCACATTTTAATGCTATTTTCTATATTCAGCAATAGGAAGATACATGTATAGATCAGTCACAAGCTAACTATTGTATACAAGTTAATGTCAAGTAGCAATTACATTTTTAAAGCTGTTTATTGCCCAATAGGCTACATTTTTGTAAAGTATGAAGGATCTCCACCCAAAATGTCGTCTGTCCATTCCCTCCATAGAAACTGCCCCGCCCGCTGAGTTCCTCCAGCACTTTGTATTTTATTCAAAATTCCTTCCTTGTTTTACAAACACTTTTTGTGAAAGGTTTGGGCACATTATAACAGTTCCTGTAAAACTTCACTTTGTGCTGAGAGGTTTAATCCAACATTTCCTGACAGCAGTTTTGAATGTAGTTTAGGTTTATCAAATATGAAATCACAATTATTAAAAATACTTCCATTCCTGTTGATTGTTCTGTCACTTTAGTTGAGTTTTTGATAGTATTGTGAAAATCTGTCATTAATATCTTTAGGTAGTGTTAATATTTCTCCCTTGTCTGATCTAATTTTATAAATTGTTTTTTCCCATTCCAGTTTACGAAGCTGACGTGCTAATAATTTTTGTGGTTTATCACCGAATTCAAAGTTTAATTGTTTTGTATGTTGATAAAGTTTTATAACTTGGGCTGAGTATATTTTATTTAACTTATATTTCAGTGCTGCAATTTTATTGTGTTTTGCCATAGAGGGTGCTACTGCATTTTATATGTCTAATTGCCTTATTTCCATTTCAATGTATTTTGTTTAGGTCTCCACCAATTATTAAATTATATTGTGTGCTTTCCGGAATAGTATTGAATATTCTCTTGAAAAACAATGGGCTATCAAAATTTGGTCCATATACATTAAGAAGAGTAACCTTTTTTGAGTATAACTCACCTACTAATACAATATATCTACTGTCAATATCTTCTATAGTTGATATATGTTTAAAAGGTATACCTTTACGGATTAATATTGCAACCCCTCTACATTTATGTGTGAATGAAGAGTAATACGTTTTAGCAATCCATTTTGCTTTCGATCTGTGTTGCGCTTCCTTTTCACGATGAGATTCCTGGAGGAATATTATATCTGTTTTAAGCGATTTTAAATGAGCTAATACTTTACCTCTCTTGATGGGTTCATTAATTCCCTTAACATTCCAACTACAGAATGTAATTCCTTCACCCCCAGTTTTCATATTTACGTCTTGCATCTTATGATTAAGGTCTATAGTTAGTGCAGTTAGTGATAGCCACCGTAATGTGGCTAAACATCTAAGGACTTCCGTAGCTTTTGGTTAAAAAAAATATTACTAGCTCCGTACTTTCCTTAAAAGAAAAGCTTCAATTTCAATAAAAACAATACATGGGGGAGGGAAAACAATGGTTATATTCCACTAGTGGAATAATTATTAGTCTCAAAGTGAAATATTAGTCTCGTATAGCAAAAATATTAGTCAACGATGTCAAAAGTATCAAGGAGTAAACCTCCAAAAATGTTATTAATAAATTGCCTGAATCACACATTGCTTATAATTCATCCTTTTAGCTAATTCTAAGTTGATCCAGTTAACAATAATTAATAATAATTAGTAATCATGATTAGTAATAATTAGTAATAATTAGTACTAAAATATAAAATATTATATAACAATAACAAGATAACTACTCAATTCTCATTCTAAATTCGAGACAGTCCTTAAGTATAGCAATTTAAAGTTCAATTTCTTCTCTGTGGGGTAACAATATCCGGTATCGTCAGATGTATGTTGAGTGTTGAATGTTATTCAATCCTCAGTCTCACCCTCGCTCTCGATGTTCTCAGTGTTCTCGATGTTCTTTGCAATTTCAAAGGCCTCTGTGTGTTTGGTGAAGAAGTATTCATGCTTGTTGTAGGTGATTCTCAATGTTGCTGGGTACATCAGTCCATATCTCAGGTTTTTTATGTTCTTAAGTATTCTTCTTGTGTCTGTAAACAATGCTCTTTTCTTGGTGACCTCCGCAGGGTAATCTCGAAATATACTGATCTTATCTCCTTCAAATTTGAGATTTCTGCTGCGAATGATTTTCTTCATCATATCATCCAAAACATGGTCATATTGCACCTTCACTATCAATTGTCTTGGGGGGGCGTCCGCCCTTGGATGGCGTCTCAATGCTCTGTGTGCCCGAGCAAGTAAAGGTGCTTGATCCTGATTTTAAACTTTCTTCAATAGATCTGCAGCAAATTCACAGGGGTCACGGTTCCCCTCTGCCTTCCCGAACGCCCATGATTCTTAGATTCTGGCCTCTCTGATGTCCCTCCAAGTCAATACATTTTTCAGTTATTTTATGCAATAAGTCTGATAAACTCTTGTTCTCGGAGAGAAGCTTTCTTGTAGTTTCAGAGCTTGTTTCAGCAATTTCCTCTAATTCAATTACAGTTTTATGTTGTTGATCTAGTGCCTGGGAAATGAGGTCCAACTTTGAATTAAATCTGGATTCCATCAAATTCAATTTAGCATTTACCTCTTCAATCTTTTGATTAAGATTTTCTTCCATGTTTAACTTCCAGGAGTCCAGTACATCATGTACAGAAGCTATAACATGTTTTTGAATTTCTTCTTTAATTTCTTTTTTAAAAGTTTTCAATTCTTCCTTGAAGTTCTGTTTGAGTTTTTTCAATTCTTCCATTATATTTGTGATTTCTTGTGCGAGGAAACTTCTTAGTTCTTCACATCTGTTTTTTTCTTCTTTGAGACCTCTTCTTGGGATGATGTTAAAACTGAGTCCGAGGTTTCAGTCGGGCCTACTTCTTTGCTCCTACCGGTTTTTTCTCGTCTTGGGGGGGTATGATGTGTAGACATACCGCCGGTGTCGTCGCGCGCCTGATGACGTCACACGCTTACTGCAAGCAACCGGTGCCATTGTACTGCAGGTAAGTCCTGATTTCTCCCCCGTTTTCAATCAATTTTTAGCGGAGCTAATCGGCGCGAGTCTCCCTTATTCCATAGCGCCACCGGAAGATAACATTGAGAGATTCAACAATTTATTTTGGGAAATTGCCCACTCATCACTAAATCAACATGGGCTTAGGTGATGTGGATCAATCTATTCTCTATGACATGATTCCAGCAGTGACTATCGAGCACAGCAGAGAGGAAAAAAAGGTGAGGATTATTTTCAGACTTCCTCTAAAGACTTCCTTTATAACTTTTTTCTAATCCTTTTAATCTACGTTTGGTACGTATTTAGGGAGTTGGGGATTGTTTAAATTGAACTCTAACAATGGTCTTTTCTTCCCACTGGGATGATGAACATTCTTTGTCCCAGGCCACACACGTTGAGCATAGTAAGAGTTGTTTAACTGGAAACCATTGCACTAAATTCACAAAATGTTATTATTATTTGCTAATATAAAAAATGCAAGCTTTTGTTTGAACTATGGTAGATTTCCTGTGAAGTAACAGAGTGAAGCAAGAGTAGTAACAGCAAAGCGTGGACTCGCTATAATCCAATCTAACATTTTGCAAAGACACCATGAAATCCAAATGGCATTTGGGCAGGCACTTCTGCTCTCCCCCTCTCAGTGAAGGTCTTAGCATCCAACACAAGCACCATGCTATTCTTGCACTGTAAAACAATAGCAGAGTCTTCAGTGAAATAACAGTTATAGTCATAAATATAAAAACCCAGTTTTATATAAAATATATTCCTTCAGTTAACTGATGTAGAGCTACACCTGAAACACTAATCCTTGCATTTTCACACGCATTTCAAATACTTGACGATTTAATGAAAATATGGTGAGGCCATCATTCACAGCTCATGTTCCCAGCAGAGAGCTTGACAACACAACGAGAATCTTTCATGAAGCTTCATTAGTGAACTGGAAGTTGTAGGAGTTATGAATCTAGCATGTTGCTACCATGGCCCCAATATTCCCCACACACAACATCATAAGCAGTGACCCGACACTTCCTCTCTCATCTCAATGCAACGCTGCCTGGCTTGTTAACTAGTTGGTGTAAGTTATCCATAATGGTGGTAGGGGAATATGGATGGAGTGGATGGGCAGGTGAGAGAGATTAGGTCCCAGGGCAGCATTCCTGCATGTTGCTTTCCTCTCTCCTTCCTCTACTTACAATTGAACTCTCCCGAGGACTGTAACTGACAAGCATTCATCATTCACTCACACAGCACTAAATGCATTTGTGCCACCTGAACAATCTTGGTCTCCACAGACATTCCCTTTGTTCTTTCCACCCCTTCGCCCTCTTTGTAAGTAAAAACATGTTTACTTTCTCACTTTTGCAATTCTGAAGAAAATATAATTGACCCGAAACATTATTCCTGTTTCTCTGCATAGACTTGGCACAACCCACTCAGAATCTCATTTTTTTCTGTTTTTATTTCAGATTTCCAGCATCTACAAATGTTAACTTTTATATCGTGTTGCTTGGTGCTTGAAACTGTTGGCTTTGTCATGTGTTAAACTAGGTACATTTTGCAAACCCCTTTAATGACCAAAAATTAATAGGACCAATAATAATGGATAATTTAAGGCTCTGGGACCATATTTGCTGGAGGCTAGAAGCAAAGATATTAGAGCAAGCCTTCTATGAACTTTGGATAGAAGCATGAGGGAGAATCTCATTGAAACCTACCAAAAAATTAAAGGCCTGTATAGATAGGATGTGGAGAGGATGTTTTCAGTAATGTGAGAGTGTAGGACCAGAGGGAACAGACCCTTGGAAAGATAGATGTGGAGGCCAAATTTTGGGCATTGTTAAAGCGGAGTTGACAGGTTCTTGATTATTAACGATATCAAAGGTTATGGAGAGAAGGCAAGAGAATGAGGTAGAGAGGGAAAGATAGATCAGCCATGCTTGAATGGAGGAGCAGACACGATGGGCCAAATTATCTAATTCTACTCCTATGTCTTATGATCTTATGAATAAGCACTTCACACCATTGAATCTGTTGCACCATTCAAATAGATGGTGGTTGATGAAAATTAAATGTATTTACCTGCTGTGGTTCCATATCCCTTAACGCCCTTGTCCAACTAAACTAAAGATGTACCCTACCCTAATGAAAATTAAGTGCTAGGTAAGACAGTAAATGCTGGTTACCTGATCTGGTGAAATGACTACACTCAAAATAACTCCATCATCCTCCTCTACACTATCAGGAGATGGCACAAAGATTGGTTCCGATGGAAAGTAGCCTTTTTCTTTCCAGATCTGTGGAGAGAAAAAAAATTCAAGCATTGATGATGTCTGTTAAGTGACCTTGATGCATTGACCTCAGCCAAACCTCTGCACAAAGATAAAGAAAACATTGAATGCTTGGTCAAAGACAAATAGATATTTATATTACGAAATTTACAAAAAGCTTTATAACTAGTTAATCACCTGATATACTCGGGGTGGGGGGGGGGGGGGGGGGGGGGGGGGGGGGGTTGGTTGGGAGTGGTGGGGGGAGGGTTTAGAGAATTTATCCATGAAACCCTTAAACATCCAAAGATTTAAAGAATGATTTCTAGAAATGCCAAGTTACATGGCAAAGCCAACAGCCAGCCACTGAGGTCAACATCTGGTTTGTAAGGACTAAGTGTGTAGCTAAGTACAATAGTATAGGAAAGGATGAAGGCAGGAACGATTTGGTTGAACTGAAGTTAACAGAATTTAGTTTAATTTATTGTCACGTATATTGAGGTACAGTGTAAACCTTTTGTTGCGTGCTCAGTGGAATGACATTTTGAAAGGCCAATCAAGAGATTATTGGGAGGAGAAATCTCAAAATGATAATTGGCTATCAGAAGGTTTTGGCAGCAGTTCGGTGATACTAAAGGAACCAGTATGAGTAATGTTCAGATGGAAGACTGGATATCTGAAGAGGAAGATATGGAATTGGAGGAGGTAGTGGACTGATAGACAATGATTAGTAAGTAACAATGTTATATTGCCTTGGAATCCTGCAATGATTCCAAAAGATTGGAATTTAAAAAATTCAGAAGATTGGGATTGTAAACAAAACCATTATTACAGAAAAACACAAAGTGCTGGAGACTTATCTAATAATGGAAACACAATGAATTGTTGATGTTGAAATCTTGAGCAAATAGCTGGAGGAAGACGGTGGATCAGGCAACATCAGCAGACAGAATGGACAGGTGATGTTTCGGGGTGGGACCCTTTTTCAGACTGATCAGTCTGAAGAAGGGTTCTCACCCGAAACATTATCTGTCCATTTCCTCCCAGATGTTGCCTGACCCTCTGTGTTCCTCAAGCACGTTGTGTTTTGTTCAAGATTTCAACATCTGTAGTTCATTGTGTCTCCATTATTAGATAGGTCTGAATATAATGAAACAATGCCCATTGAGCAAAATTCCATTGTTGATTATAGGGGGACAGTTGGGGAAAACGCATCAAATGTGGCATAAGTTTTATTAGTGTCTGATTGCTCATTCAAATGTAAAATACAGGAAAATGTCACAACACAGATCTTTAAATAGACAATAGATAATAGACAATAGGTGCAGGAGTAGGCGATTTGGCCCTTCGAGCCAGCACCGCCATTCAATGTGATCATGGCTGATCATCCCCAACCAGTACCCCGTTCCTGCCTTCTCCCCATATCCCCTAACTCCGTTATTTTTAAAAGCCCTATCTAGCTCTCTCTTGAAAGCATCGAGAGAACCTGCCTCCACCGCCCTCTGAGGCAGAGGCAGAGAATTCCACAGACATATGAATTAGTCTACATGTATCATGACAACACTATTATATTTAACTTCATTCATACCTTAAATTTCTTTGTTTCCAAATCCATCTTGATGAGGGAATCCATTACCACATGGCCTGCTCCACATCCATAGAAAAATGTGTATTTTTTTGTGTTATACACTGCATAGTTAATCTGCGGAAACTCCAACCCACCTTCGTTCAGCAAGTCATCAGCATATAGCTTCTCAGACTCACACCAAATCTGTAGAAGTCACAGAAAAAAAATGTATGACAGAAGGAATTTTAGACATTTTACAGAAGAAGCAGCAGTATTTATACATAATCTCCCCATTTCAGGGCACCATAATGTTTGGGACTCGGCAATGTCATGTAAATAAAAGTAGTATTTAGTATTTTGTTGCATATCCTTTGCATGCAATGACTGCTTGAAGTCTGTGATTCATGGACATCACCAGTTGCTGTATTGCAGCTTATGCTTGTTTTAGTGGCTAGTCCCCTTCAGTATTCTTTTCAGCATATAAAAGGCATGCTCAATAGGGTTCAGATCGGGTGATTGAATTGGCCACTCAAGAATTGACAATTTTTAAACTTTGAAAAACTCCTTTGTTGCTTTAGCAGTATGTTTGGGATCATTGTCTTGCTGTAGAATGAACTGCTGGCCAATGAGTTTTGAGGCATTTGTTTGAAGTAGAGCAGATAGGATGTGTCTCTGCACTGCAGAATTTGTTATACTACTACCATCAGCAGTTGTATCATCAATGAAGATAAGTGAGCTAGTACCTTCAGCAGCCATACATGCCCAGGCCATAACACCCCCACCACCGTGTTTCACAGATGAGGTGGTATGCTTTGGCTCTTGGGCAGTTTCTTCTCTCCTCCATACTTTGCTCTTGCCATAACTCTGATATAAGTTAGTCTTCATCTCATCTGTCCACGAGACCTTTTTCCAGAACTGTGGTTGCTCTTTTAAGTACTTTGTGGCAAACTGTAACCTAGCCATCCTATTTTTGCAGCTAACCAGTGGTTTGCATCTTGCAGTGTAGCCTCTATATTTCTGTTGGTGAAGTCGTCTGCGAACAGTGGTCATTGACAAATCCACACCTGACTCCTGATTTTTTGATCTGTGGACAGGTGTTTGGGGGGGGTTTCTTTATTACAGAAAGAATTCCTCTGTCATCAGCTGTGGATGACTTCCTTGGCCTGCCAGTCCCTTTGCGATTAGTAAGCTCACCAATGCTCTCTTTCTTCTTAATGATATTCCAAACAGTTGATTTTGGTAAGCCTAAGGTTTGGCTGATGTCTCGTTTCTCAGGCTCATAATGGCTTCTTTGATTTTCATTCGCACATCTATGGTCCTCATGTTGATAAACAGCATTAAAAGTTTCCAAAAGTGATGGAAAGACTGGAGGAAAGACTAGGTGCTAAGAGCTCTCTTATACCTGCAATAAGGAGGCAATTAAACACACCTGAGCAATCACAAACGCCTGTGAAGCCATGTGTCCCAAACATTATGGAGGGCACTGTAATTATCCTTTAAACAGTGTTGACCGAAGATTATTTGTGTTGCTGAGACTGTGTTCAGTTGTGGGGAGATGTGGGAAGTTAAAAACATTCCACAGATGGAGAATAGTACTCAAGTCTCGAATCAGGATTTCCTACTGAATGCTGCACTGTCTGGCTGTTGCGTTTATGATCAGCAGATGCCTGGTACACTTCCCGTTGAAAATGAATGTGCATCCTGGTATTTTTAAGGGGCAAGGGATCAAGGGCTCAACAATATGACTTCTTCTAAATTGAAATGAATACATTTAGCTTCAGACATCATCCATGAGAAAGCTGACCACAAACAAGAAACAGTTTATTAAAAAAAATAACTAAACTTGCACAAAAAAATAAACTTGCACAAATTAAAAAAAACATTGACACTTCCGGGTAACAAATAAAGAACATGCCTTTCCATCAGCCCTTCTGAAGGCAGATGCGCTGCTGTATGTCAAAGTATTGAGGTTGTGTTCAATCGGTGTGTTGGAGCAGATGTTCAAAGGCAAGACAAATCTTCGTGGAAATCCTTTTGGAACTGTATTATATATCTTAAACAGAATATAATTTAAAATTGATTTGCATGTCTGTAAAAACATTTGCAATACATTTTTGACACACAAAGTATTTGGACTTTGATGCTGCCTAACCTGTCGAGTTCCTCCAGCAGCTTGTTTTATGACTCTTCATTGTACTCTCCCCATTGGTAGCCCCTTATCTATTCACTTAAGTAAAGCCTCAAACTATCCTACATATTGGTCAATATGATTTGCCTTTCATAGAAGCATAGGGACATAGAAAAATAGGTGCAGGAGTAGGCCATTTGGCCCTTCAAGCCAGCACCGCCATTCAATATGATCATGGCTCATCATCTAAAATCAGTACCCCATGCTTATTCCCCATATCCCTTGTTTCTGTCCTAAGAACTAAATCTAACTCTCTTGAAAACATCCAGTGAATTCTCCACTGCCTTCTGTGCAGAGAATTCAACAGATTCACAACTCTCTGGCTGAAAATGGTCTATTTTCTTATCCAAATAACAGCAAGAAAATTAAATTTATAACAAATATATATTAATTTGGCAGAAAATGAATATTCAATTTCATATCTATTTTACACATTATATGCTGTTAATTCAATATTTGACCCATTTTGATATTCTGCTGCCAACAATGATTTCCTCGCTTTAAAAAGAATGGAATGCCACTAAAATCGCAAATATCCGCCCATGATTGAAAATCAGAAAGCCGCAGTGGTTGAAAATCTGAAAAGAAAACAAAAATACAGGAAGATCTGAGCAGGGCAGCTCATCTGTCATACGTTAACCCTGGTCCTCCTTGTATTTGTTGTTTGACCTAACCAGTGTTTCCACCACTTTGTGTTTTTACTGTGTTTTATGATATGCCCCATTTTTATGTGCATCAACAGCTTGAGCCTGACATAGTACACTGGTCAAAAGTAGCCAACATAAAGATGAACAACACTCATTATACTGGGATATAGTGCTGTTGTAATTGAAGTGTAAATCTGACAAAGCAGTCAAACACAACATTAATGAACTATGTAAAGTCTTCAAACTTTTCATTGCATAAATAAATGGCCTGCACAAATCCTGTTCACCACCAGAATACAATTTAGTTTAAAAAACAGAAAATACAGGAAACACTCAGTGGGTTAGACAGAACCGACTAGAAGAGAAAGAGTTAACATTTCAGGTCCAGGACCGTTGAACATTAATGTTTCTGTCCACAGAAGTCACTACTGTTCATTAAAACTTTTGACTGGCTTGTCAGATTTGCATGTAGATTACATCAGCAATATACCCCACTTTGAGTTGTTAATGTTTGCACAAAGTGAGCATGACCTAGTTCTGATAGGGGGGAAAACTATGCGCAAAGGGTGCAGAAGATGTTTACCAGAATGATGCCTGGATTAAGGGATATTAACTACAGGAAGAGGTTGGAAAGATTTGGATTGTTTCCCCTAGACTGCTGAAGGTTGAGGGGAGAGCTGATATATACAACATTTTCAGTTATTGATATGGTAGATAGTCAGAATCTTTTTCCCAGGATGGAAATATTAAAGACTAGAGTTCATAGCTTTAGGGGAGAGGGGCAAAGTTTAAAGGAGGTAAGCAATGGAAGTTTTCTTACACAGAGCGTGGTGAATGCCTGGAATACGCTGCCTGGGGTGGTGGGAGAGGCAGATGCTCTAGTAGCATTAGGAGGCTTTTAGATAGGCACATAGATATGCAGGGAATGGAGGGATATGGATTATGTGGAGGCAGAAAAGAGTTGGTCTTGGCATCATATTTGCAACAGACATTGTGGGCTGAAGGGCCTATCTTGTGCTGCATGTTCTACAAAGATGTGTTTCCAACATTTTATGTTTTCATTTCAGAATTTCAGCATCTGCATTTTTTAAATTCTCTACTTACAATTTATTTTTATTTTTTTCACAATGAATAAATGTTATTTCTAAAAATATTTTCAATATTCGTTATCATTAATCTGAAATGCACAATTATTTCTGGTTCTAAATCTGTCAAATGTAAAACTGAGAAAGTGCAATGAGAGTTTGGTGTTACCTCATCCAACTCTTCCCCATCTTTCTGCAGGTTTTGCAGAGTTAAATTTTGCAAGAAATGCCCACTTTCAAAGTGGCAAATATCAAATACAATGAAGCCATCATCTTCAAAGGCATTGATATGGTGGAATATGCAGAAGGCTTTGGTGTAATATTTTAAAGGAATGATCTATAAAAGGTGAATATAGTTAATAAAAGTTAAATTTTCCATAATCCTGTCACCTGAGAAAATTCAAATATCTTCCGTCATCAGTACCAATATTTGTCAAATGCTAACATAATTAAGTGTATGCTCAGTGTTAATTACTTTATTGGTTCACAGTTAATGTACACCATTGTTTTTTTAAAGTACCATTCATCTTTACCTCTATTCTTATCTCCCTTGTCCAACACTCTCCAACCGCACTTAACTGAGGAATTAACCAACGTTGTTGACCCTCTGCCATTTTTCTCCCATGGCCAGAGAGAGAATTTTAAGGTAGAGATTTAACTCACCCAGGGCAAAATATGAATTAAAATCCAAGTAGTGCACTTGTTGCATGTTCCTACTCAATGTAAGATTCTTGCTCCCTGTGCAGATGAGTGTGGGGAGGATGAGCAACCTGACCAGGGTGCCGTGGTTCAGGGGGCCATTCAAGAGCAGACAAGAAAATACTAGTTGTCATTGGAGATGGTATATTTAGGGGAGAAGACACTATTCTCTGCCACAAGAATCAAGAGTCCCAAATGTTGAGTTGCCTGCCTGGTGCCCGGGTTCGAGACATTTTGTCTGGAGTGGGAGGGGAAAGATTCGGTCATGGTGGTGAAATTTGACTGCAAGTTCCTTCAATTATGTATCTGGAGCAATGGTTCATTTGCCCAGTGACACTTGGCCTGAGATATGTTATTGTAATCTGAGCATTAAGAAAGACCAGTGTTCAAATACAATTCAACCCAGAGGGATGCAACAGCTTTACGACTTTAAAAATATATAGTTTACTGGCTTTATCCCAAATTTTGATCTTGAGACCTTCCATAACAGCTGCAGTGCTTCAAACGAAGGTCCATGCATAATGCTGACACCATAGACTGCTGATGCTGGAAACCTGAGCAAAAGACAAACTGCTGGGGGAAAGCAGTCTCCATGGAGGAAATAACCAGATATTTGGAGTCATTGCCCAGCTTTAGACTAATGGCTGATGATGTTTCAGATAGAGACCCTTCTTTAGACCCACCCATCAGTCAGAAGAAGAGTCAGGAACTGAAACAACATCGGTCCGTTTCCCTCCACAGATGCTGCATGGCACGCTGAGTTCCTCCAGCTGTTCTTTTTTCCTCCTTCCATATTGCTGTTGTGTATGGAATTGGATTTAGATCCAGCAACAGTGAAGGAACAGAGAATCATTTCCAAGTTGGCATGATGCGCAATTCAGAGGGTAATTTGCAGGTGGTACTATCTCTACACATTTGCTGCCCTTGTCTTTGATACAGAACATGGATAGGAAGTAAGTTGGTGAATAACTATGGTGCATTTTGTGGTTAGCACACACTGCAACATTGGCAGAGGGAATTAATGATTGGGCTGGGGGATAAGGTGCCAATCAAGTTGATCACTTTGGTGTGCATGGTATGGAGGTTGAGTATGGTATGGAGGCTCCCAGCTTCTGGCTTACTCATGATACAATGGATTTGGGGTGAGATGCCACCATATATCACCTTGTTCTGGTGCTTCCAGAAACTGTACTTTATCCAATATTCTCCAACTCTTGCCATCTATCTCACCTTGTATGCAGTAACAAGTTCAAGTTCAAGTGAGTTTATCGTCACGTGTCCCTGATAGGACAATGAAATTCTTGCTTTGCTTCAGTACAACAGAACATAGTAGGCATTGACAACAAAACATATCAGTGTGTCCACATACCATTATATAAATATATACACACATGAATAAATAAACTGATAAAGTGCAAATAACAGATAATGGGTTATTAATGTTCAGAGTATTGTCCGAGCCAGGTTTAATAGCCTGATGGCTGTGGGGAAGTAGCTATTCCTGAACCTGGTCGTTGCAGTCTTCAGGCTCCTGTACCTTCTACCTGAAGGTAGCAGGGAGATGAGTGTGTAGCCAGGATGGTGTGGGTCTTTGATGATACTGCCAGCCTTTTTGAGGCAGCGACTGCGGTAAATCCCCTCGATGGAAGGAAGGTCAGAGCCGATGATGGACTGGGCAGTGTTTACTACTTTTTGTAGTCTTTTCCTCTCCAGGGCGCTCAAGTTACCGAACCAAGCCAACCGGTCAGCAAGCTCTCTACTGTGCACCTGTAGGAGTTAGAGAGAGTCCTCCTTGACAAACTGACTCTCCGTAATCTTCTCAGGAAGTGGAGGCGCTGATGAGCTTTCTTGATAATTGCATCAGTGTTCTCGGACCAGGAAAGATCTTCAGAGATGTGCACGCCCAGGAATTTGAAGCTCTTGACCCTTTCAACCATCGACCCGTTGATATAAACGGGACTGTGGGTCCCCATCCTACTCCTTCCAAAGTCCACAATCAGTTCCTTGGTTTTGCTGGTACTGAGGGCCAAGTTATTGTGCTGACACTATATGGACAGTTGCTCGATCTCTCTTCTGTACTCCGACTCATCCCCATCAGTGATACGTCCCACAACAGTGGTGTCGTCAGCGAACTTGATGATGGAGTTCACACTGTGACTGGCTACGCAGTCATGAGTATAGAGTGAGTACAGCAGGGGGCTGAGCACGCAGCCTTGAGGTGCTCCCGTGCAGATTGTTATCGAGTCTGACACATTTCCACCAATACGAACAGACTGTGGTCTGTGAATAAGGAAGTTGAGGATCCAATTGCAGAGGGATGCACAGAGACCCAGTTCTGCGAGTTTTGTAACCAGCTTGGAGGGGATGATAGTATTAAATGTCGAGCTGTAATCGATGAACAGCCTGACATATGAGTTTTTGTTGTCCAAGTGGTCCAGAACGGAGTGGAGAGCCAGCGAGATTGCATCCACCGTTGATCTGTTGTGACGGTAAGCGAACTGCAGTGGGTCCAGGTTTTTGTCGAGGTAGGAGTTGATTTGCGCCATGATCAACCTCTCGAAGCACTTCATTACCACAGGTGTTAGTGCCACAGGTCGATAGTCATTGAGGCACGTCACCTTGCTCTTCTTGGGCACTGGTATAATTGATGCCCTTTTGAAGCAGGTGGGAACCTCAGACCTCAGAAGTGAGAGGTTGAAAATGTCCTTAAAAACTCCAGCCAGTTGGTCCGCACAGGTTTTAGAACATGACCAGGTATGCCATCAGGTCCAGGCGCTTTTCAAGGGTTCACCCCTCTGAAGGATTTCCTGACATCGGCCTCTGTGACTGAGACTGAAATACCATCACAGCGAATGGGGGCTCGGGAAGGCACTTCGGTGTTCTCCCTTTCAACGCGTGCGTAAAACGCATTGAGCTCATCAGGGAGTGATGTTTCGCCGACATCCGAGCTGCCTCCTGATTTCGCCTTGTAGTAGGTGATTGCATTCAGGCCCCGCCACAGCTGCAAAGCATCTGTCTCATCCTCCAGTTTGGAGCAGAAGTCCCTTTTGGCCTTTTTGATAGGTTGTATCTAGACTTCTTATAGACCACTGTATCATCAGACATGAATGCCCAGTGTCTGGTCTTCAAAAGAGTGCGGATCTCAAAGCTGATCCAAGGTTTCTGATTGGGAAACACTCTGAAGGTTTTTGTAGGGATGCAGTCCTCCACACATTTCTTAATGAAGTCTGTAACGACTGTGGCGTATTCGTTTAAGTCCGTTGCCGAGTCCTTGAACATTGCCCAGTCTACAGACTCCAAACAGTCCTGTAGTTGTTCCTCTGCCCCCCCCCCCCCCCCCCCCCCCGACCAGCCCTGTACTGTCCTCACCTCTGGGGGTGCGCTCTTTAATTGCTGCCTGTAGGCAGGGAGAAGCAGCACCGCGGTATGGTCGGATTTACCGAAGTGAGGGCGAGGGCTAGAGCGGTAGGCATTCTTGATGGTGGTGTAGCAGTGGTTGAGGGTGTTTGGTCCTCTGGTGCAGCAGGAGACATGTTGGTGGAAGTTAGGGAGCGATTTCTTGAGGTTTGCCTTATTAAAGTCCCCAGCAATGGTGGTAATTGCCTTGGGGTAAGACGTCTGGTGTTTGTTGACCACGGCGTGCAGCTCCTCCAGTTCCAGATAGACGTCTGCCTGGGGTGGGATGTAGACCGCGGTCAGGATGATGGAGGTGAATTCCCTCGGAAGGTAGAAGGGACGGCACTTCACCACCAGATGTTCCAGGTGTGGAGAGCAGGAGTTGGACAGGACTGCCACGTCTGAGCACCATGCAGAGTTGACCATGAGGCAGACGCCCCCTCCTCTCCCTTTCCCCGATGCCAGTGTATGGTCCATGCGGTGGATGGAGAGCCCTTCAGGCTGGACCTCTGAGTCTGGGGAGCTGGGGGTGAGCCATGTCTCTGTGAAACAGAACACAGAGCATTCCCTCAGCTCCCTTTGATAAAGCAGTCTTGCCCTCAAGTCCTCCACTTTATTTTCAAGGGACTGTACGTTGGCCAGTAGGATAGTAGGGAGAGGGGGTCGAAGTTCCCTGCGCTTCAGTCTGACCTGAAGTCCTGCCCGCCGGCCTCGTTTCCGGACACAATGGAGACTTCCCCTTTGTTTCCAGGTACTGAGTTTACTGTACCCACTGTTTCTGCGGACCTGCGCTGCAAAACAGGGATTCCT
The DNA here is from genome assembly GCA_035221665.1 of Okamejei kenojei. Classification (NCBI taxonomy): domain Eukaryota; kingdom Metazoa; phylum Chordata; class Chondrichthyes; order Rajiformes; family Rajidae; genus Okamejei; species Okamejei kenojei. The sequence continues at coordinate 36,816,952 of CM069159.1, read as the reverse complement.
TCACGGACGGCAGCCCCAGCTCCTTCAAAATCGGCAGCTGCAGCTCCAGCTTCATTGTTTCTGGGAGATGCAGCCCGTCAGCTCTGGAGGTCATCCCGGGGTTCCGAGGTACAGTACCTGGGTTCCTCAGTCGGGTCGGGTAATTTCCAGCGACCATAGGAAAGTTTAAAGTCCGGGGCTCCCGCGGCTGTGGGAGATCACGAAATTACGAGAGCCTTGAGGTGCTCAAGCAGCTTGTCTGAAACGGCACCATTTTCCTGATCCAGGTGAGTTGATTGAAGTTGTATTTAACCCTTCTAGGTTCTGGTGCTCCGCAAAAACCGCCGCAGGCAGGCGCCATCTCGAGATTCATTTTGATAATGGTCCAACAGAAGGTCATCAATGCCTGCAGGACTCTCTCCTCATTGAGCACCACTCCTAATCATGCACAAAGTCTTCAATCATAAACTTTCCAATGTAGATCAATGCTGAGTGATTCTGAGGTTTATTAATTCATTTTCTCCTGTACCATTTATAGAGCTTGGATGGGCATACTGGCTGAGATTAGCTACCTCTGCAAAATCAGGAAACAAACAAGGTGTTTTCAGGATCTTCAATGTTCATTTTCTGATGTTAAGATGCATACTGAACAATAGAGCAGTGAGGGAAGTTCTTTAGCCATTCCCCTTCTCTCCATCTGCACCACATTTTAGCTGGAATAGCTAGCTGACTCATTAAAAGGCTTATCACAACACCCTGTTGGAGCAAGCCATTTTGGAAGCACGTGATGCCAGATTGAGAATAGTCCACCTGGGCCTAACGTTCTCCCGTCTTGAAGAAAGTAAAGCATTTGCCAACTTTCTGCTGATTATATGGTTAATGTGGCAGACAATATTGGGATATTGTTACTTTGGTACATAAATAATACCAGATACCTGAAAGTATGATCAAAAATAAAAATTTCCAAAAGGTATAATGTCAATGAGTTACCTCTCCTGTGTGTTTATTTGCTACATGGATAATGGTGTTGAGTTCCGGATCCCAGTTTATTGAAGAACCAATACTTTTACCCCTGAGTTTGGATGTGAGAATTTTCATTATATTTATTTTTAGAGGTTGCTCAACAAAGATGATGTAGTTTTTGGTCATTCCTGTCACAGAAAAATAAAATCCTGTAAGTATATGATTACAAAGTTCAATGCTTATTTTATATATTTTTCATCACGTTTTATTTTGCTTCAGCCAGTGTATATTTAAAATATTATTTAATGCAACCTCAATTGCTTCTGTTGGAAATTTTGACCACCTTATGAGCAGATAATATCCTTCTAGTTTTAGATTAGACATATTCTTTTGAAAACAGAGATCAATAAAATATACAGGATTACTGAATGAATGCATGTTTACCCCCTCCACTTGGAAAGAAAATAACAACATTCGTTTTTTGAATCAATCATTTTACTAAGTTTCATAATATGTAGAGACTTCTGTAATGGCCATCCATCTTCTTCAATCTTCTCCTGGTTTGCAATCTTTAAAATTATTAATCATTTCTACTTATGCCTTTCTTTCTTTATTTATCTTCTGCCATTCCTTTTGACATTGATTAGGTACTGTTGTACGTGCCTGATGCTTTCATCAGGTACCCATCCAAAAATGCTATTCTTAAAAGTAAACAAAAGTGATATTTTAAAACATGAATGAGAAATATTGCAGTTCATCCTTAATACACGAAGAAGTAATTATCGGTTCATATTTTCAGCTGTCAATTAGTAAGTACAACAAACCAAAGCTGTGGTAATAAGAAGGGTTTAAGCTGTCCTCTGGTTCAAAGCCACAAACTATCTTTGCTCCTCGAAGTGTCTCCTCATCATCTGACAACTGTGGAGGAACTGCAATGATATTATACATCGTACCTACAAAATAAAACAGAAAGCATAATTAGCCGATTAGATCCACACTTGTGTTTCTCAGCGTTGAAACCTTCGTCTGATCTCACTTCACCAGTACATTGCATGCAAAGGTAATCATTCCCACCCAGGTCCAGCTCGTAGAGTTGCTGGAGCAAAAGCCAGGAAGACTAAACTCAACTAAACTAAAAATGAAACTGAACAAAGAGGTTGAGTGCATTCAGCATTCAGGAGCTAACAGCTAGGTGGCCCACAATGTTAGTGGATATAGAAAAATGTCAGGCAAGGGTTATGAGCCTGGAGTTGGGTCAACATCAGTGTAGACACAATGCTGGAGTAACTCAGCGGGACAGGCATCATCTCTGGAGAGAAGGAAAGGGTGACATTTTGGGTTGAGACGCTTCTTCAGACATCAGTGTCCTCTCCCAAGCCAATGCCCCCAGCACCGAACCCCACTTGCACTCAATCAGGTAGGTTTGGCATGTTACAGTATTCACATGCCCAACACCAAAACAGAGTCTTTTCCGAGAGCAGTCAGGTGAAGAAATTACCAGGTGGATGGAGGAAAATATACAAGGATGTGCTCAAAGTTACAGCATGGTGGCGCAGTGCTTGAGTTGCTGCCTTACAGCGCCAGAGACCCGGGTTCAATCCTGACCACGGGAGCTGTCCGTATGGAGTTTGTACATTCTTCTTATGGCCTGTGTGGGTTTTCTCCGGGTGCTCCAGTTTTTTCCGACACTCCAAAGACATATAGGTTTGTGGTTAATTGGCTTTGGTAAGAATTGTAAATTGTCCCTTGTGTGTAGGATAGCGCTAGTGTACGGGGTGATCGTGGTTGGCACAGACGTGGTGGGCCAATATGTGATCCAATTTCTAGGTATGAATAGTCTAAAATTTCATCCAAGAAATCATTTGGAATAGAAATCATGAAATCAGAATTGATACAGCAGAGAAAATCAAAAAGTAGCCCATGGATCTGAAAGTATACAGTTTTTGTTCCAATTCTTTTTTTGTTCCATTCTGCTCATTGGGTCTAGCTATGTAGAGAAGTACAGCCATTCCCACTCCCTCACTCTTTTCCAACTTACTTGGCCTTCAAATGGTTTTCCAATTCCCTCTTGAAAACCAAACTTTTGGGAGAAAAAGGTATGTCCATGATGGGACAAGGCTTTGATTATGTTGCCTTCTTTTCCAAGATAGCATGAAGTGTAGGTGGAGTCAACGGTGGGGTGTCTGGTCTATGTTATGGACTGGACTACACCTACAGCTTCTAAGATGTATTCCAGTTTTAATGTAAGACACATTTCTATTGTACTGGTGCTGATGCATTTCTCAAGCACAATTCTTTTTAAATGTCCAATTGCAAATAAAACTGCCAAAATCTGTTTTCGTATATTTCACTTATTGCATCAAACATTAACATGCAAGATCTTGCAACAGAAGAGTAGCACAAAAGTCTAATACTTTACAATAATTTTCAGTTGTTGGATTTACAAGGTTAAGGGTGAGGGTTAGGAGTAGTTGGATGAAGGGGATCACGGATTACAAATGTTGACTCTCTTACACTAATGCCAGCTGACAAGAAGAACTTCACTTGTGAAAATACAATGCACCTGTTCATACGTAAAATAAAGTTTTATTAAGCTTGAAATCGATCCAACTATAGTTCTCAGAGGATGTTTGTAGACATTAACAGATTGGTTATGTTGTTAACAGGTAGATATACCATGTTTGCCGTAGGAGTTGCCCATATTGTACGTTGTTCCATCTGGATCATAATGTGGGTGGGCTGTGGCTCCATTCACTGCAATATATTTGGTCAAATTTATCTAGAAAGAACATCATGAACAATAGAGATTATTTTTAAAATGCAAATATTTCACTTTCACAGTTTCTCTGGCAGAAAGGAGATTGGATTTACATTAAGTGAGTCCCTACGTAGTTTGAAGGTGTTTCACATTGAGTCACTCCCCAGGTAGTTTGAAGGCTTTTAGGTGTCAGTTGTCATTGAGTCATACAGATTGGAAGTCTTTTGACATTTTGACTGTCAAGCCACCATTGACACTAATCCAGAGTGAGGACACATGCACACTGGAGAAACAGCACCTCATATTCTGCTTAGGTCGCTTGCAACCCAACGGTATGAACATTGAAATCTCCAATTCTAGGTTACTAACCTAAAAATACCTAGCACCACCACCCTCCCTTTTACTCCCCTCTCTTCCCTATGCCCCACCTGGACCTGTCCCCTTCCACCTATATTCCTTTGGGCTCATTAATAAAACTGAGATAACTAGCTGGCACAAACATTGGATAGGGAGATAGGAGGGTGCAGAATCAATGTTAGAGGATGGGGACAGCTTATTTTTCTATTGTTTATGGCAATAGACTTTACCTTACAAGTCAGAGCTTTCTGTCAGAGTCACTGCAGTCGGTGAAGAAGGGTGAACTGGTCATTCATCAGCAGATGTTGGCAGATGGGTCACTGTGAAAGTTACTACACTCAAGGGAGAGGTGCCAGTCACTTCTCAAAATACATTGGCAGCTGGGCCATTGACAAGTGAGCCGATCATTCACAGGAAGCCATTTCTCTGGGATCAATGGAGGATTAATCATACGAATAGTGAAAGGATGAAATACATACTGTTGATAGATACAAAAAGCTGGAGTTACTCAGCAGGACAGGCAGCATCTCTAGAGAAAAGGAATGGGTGATGTTTTGGGTCGGGACCCTTCTTCAGATGAAACACATAGTGAGAATGGATAAAGAAAAACGGGAACCTATATCAGCTCTCAGATCAAGATTGCTCTCATCCCAACTTCAAATAAAGGAATTCATGAGAAAATTCTAGCAATTATTGACTAACAAAGTTCAGCCAGAAATTCTGGAGAGTGGCCAATAGTCACATTAGCAGCACACTGCAAATATAGAGGGCATGGGAGACTCCTGTCCTACAATATAAATGTAATAATGTTTGAATTAAGTTTTGTTTCCAACAGTAAAGAAGTATCATATTTGAAATAATCTTCACAAAATGAAGTTTGATTCATAAAACAATAAAGTCAATCTTACCTTTTCTTCTGTTTCAAGGGTATGTGGATTCACTTTGTGGATAAAATTAGTTTCTGTGGTAGCATAGTAATCCCCCTTGTACAACACAAAGTTCACAGAGCCATTATCTGTTGCATCTTAAAACAAAACGTTATTTGAAGTAAACATTAAGCTTGACCTTCCAAGGTTTCAATGACAAATTAAATTGATATATTTGACACCTACCCAATATATCAAATCGACTAGTGAAGCGTTCAAAAATGCTTTTACATGGGTCCGGCATGGCTACCGTTCCAAACTCCGATACCATGATTCGGTCATGTGCTCTGTTGATGCAGTATGTGTCACTGTGTAGAAACTTGCTCATGTATGTTATAATACCATCATCAATTCTGAACTGATGCATCAAGGCCATGCCATCAAACAAGTGGTTATATCTAAAATGAGAATAGACCAGGTTTAGTAAGTGAGTGAGTAAAACATTGCTACTTAGAAATTGGATCTTGTCACAAAAATTTGACAGGTATTGATCTTCTTTCAACTTCACAAACCTTGCTCCCCACACTCTATAGCCCTCCAACATACTCTATCTCTGTTGTCTTCAATTAGAAGCATAAAAGGATAGGTTAATTAGTGAAAGTCTGTGAAGCTGCACATGACTGGGTCTCATCTGATACTGAATTCATGAGGGGCAGACCTTTGAACAAAATATTTATTGAATGATTCTAAACCCACTGACTGGTGAATCTGCTGACTGACCAGTCCCCAATCAATGAGAGGCCCCAATTAATTTAAGGTACATGTATTTTGATCAACCACTGAATACATTTTTCAGCATGGTTGACATTGTTTTATGTGGTTAATAGATAGTATGTTGTCCCTGGTATTGGTGGGTGGCAGGAGAAACGTGGGATAGTTGACAGGCATGTAAGAGGGAATAAGTTACAGAGAGATAAGTGGAGGGAATGGGTTTCATATGATTGTCCTGAGAGCCAGTATACTCCACTTGGGTAACTTGCAAGTTAATGGCATGAACATTAACTTCACCACTTTTAGGTAACTGACCAACAAACAACTGAGAAGAAGGGTCTCGACCCGAAACGTCACCCATTCCTTCTTTACGGAGATGCTGTCTGTCCCACTGAGTTACTCCAACTTTTTGTGTCTTATCTTCGGTTTAAACAGCATCAGCAATTCCGTCTTACACATACTAACAACCTCACATCTTCTACATTACAAGAATATATGACAAGTATAGGAAATTGGAAAGACAATCCTATCTGCCTTTCATACCTACTATTCTTGTATCCTGCATATTATAAATAACTTCACATGATGAATGGAAGAATCATGACAGCAAGACAGTTGGGTGGGCCTGTGTCCATGCTGTACCTCTAAACTAAATTGCTTGACCAGGCAGTGAAGCATCTTGTGGAACTGACAGTATTTTATGCAATAAAACATGGGCAAGAAAATGTGCCTACCTGTCATTTCCAAATTCGAACTTCCCAGGCCCATTTCTCAGCAGATTTCCCCTTAACCATTTGGGAAAGTCCCCTTTAACATTTGCTAAAATAGGTTCTGGAGTTTCATCAATAGATTTGAGCAGAGGGCTAATACTCTCTAATCCCTTTACCCTGGAATAGTATTTCGTTCTCTTCTGTGTATTCGGAAGCAGCTGCCTAAAAACTAAGAAAATGTAGTTTAGAACAGGACGACCTTTGAAGTGATGTATAAACGCAGAACATTGATGCTAGATGGCCGATGGCCGTTAAAACAAAATCATTGTAAGACACAGATTTTTGCAGTTAAAGTAAAATTTATTTTCACAGCCCAGTGTTTTCTTCATATTGTTCTGTGATTGTAAGCACGAAGATTTTAAAAATAACAAAACCATGATCTATCTCATTGATACATAAAACGTTGGCATATTTTTGATAGTTTAAACTTGCTCATTGAAGTAATTCAAAAACGCTAATTATATTGTTATGGAATTAGCCATGAATTTAATCTTTATGCTGGAACTTGTAATCTTTACGAATACAAGTGATGTTGTTTTATTACACACAGTGGTTTAGGAAGACCAATACTACAGTCTGTGGCTCTGTACACTCTGTGCTGTGTAATCCACAACAAAGTTATCTACAGTAACATCTGACCAATTAAGATACAGTGATATGTGAATTACCATACAGCTATACTAAAAAAAGCAACAAGACACACAACTACACAAAAGTTAACATAAACATCCACCACAGCAGATTCCCTACATTCCCACTGTGATGGGAGGCAATAAAGTCTAATCTTCTTTCCTCCTTAGGGGCGATCAAAGCTCCCGCAGCCAGCGGTCAAAGCCTCCATGTTGGGACAATTGAAGCTGCCGCGTCAGGGCGATATATATATGTGGCAGTATAATGCAGTATAATATGGATAAATGTTAGGTTATCCACTTTGGTTTCAAGAACAGGAAGGCTGATTATCTGAATGGTGTCAGATTAGACAAAGGGGAGGTGTAACGAGACCTGGGTATGCTTGTAAATCAGTCACTGAAAGCTAATGGCATATTGGCCTTCATTGCGAGAGGATTTGAGTTTAGGAGCAAGGAGGTCCTACTGCAGTTGTACAGGGCCCTGGTGAGATCATGCCGGGTGTATTGTGTGCAATTTTCACCCGGTGGTGCCAGCAATGGCTGCCTCACCAACAGTCTGTCTCGCCCCTTCCTTTGTTGTTTTTTTAGTATGTGTTAAATGTATGTTTTAGTGTTCTTCAGCTTGTTTTATGTGGGGGGTGGGGGTTGGGGGAAACTGTTTTAAATATCTTACCTCGATGGAGATGATATTTTTTCCTGTATCGCATCTCCGTCAGCACTGCAGCCTAACATCGTGGTGCTGGCAGTCTCTTGCTGGAGACCGACTGCGGGAGCTCCACTCATGGGAGCCTACGGGACTTAACATTGCGGAGCTGGTGATTCTTGACGGGCGTCGACCTTGGAGCGCCAACCGTGGGAGCCTGCGGACTTCAACATTGTGGAGCTCATGGGCTCTGGTTGGAGACCGACTCCAGGAGCTCCAACCATAGGAGCTTCGACCACCCCGACACGGGAGCTTCGATCACCCCGACTGCGAATAGTCCGACTGACCCGACCGCAGAGAATAAAGAGGAATATTAATAGAATATTGACTGGCCTTGAGGGGGATACGACATATATTGCCTGAAGTAGATTCATATTGCCCTCGTCTTCGACTCGGGCAATATGGATCTAGTGAGGGCAATATATGTCGTATCTCCCGAAAGAGGACAGTCAATATTGTTATTATTACCCATATCAGACATCTAGAGGAAAATGTGAACATCTCAGCTCGGCGGACTTCCACGTAAAATTTAACCAAAATGGACGCGGCAGTCTTCCTGTCTGCCGTTTGAATATTCTAAATTTCCCACGCAGCGTCACGTTGCCGTCACGTTGCCAAGTTCCCGGATGTGAGACCAGGGGAATATAAGACTATATTCCCCGCTGTTTTAACAGGTAAAGTCCATAGGCGTTCGCAAGAAAGGGGAATACAAGAAAATATTCCCCTGTTACCCCTGCTGGCAGTAAAAACGAAGGGAATACAATTTTGTAAAAGCATACCTCAGATGTGTGATATGGGTAATAATAGATTTTATTGCCTTCCATCAATTGAGGAACGTGGGGAATCTGCTGTGGTGGATGTTGAAGTTAACTTTTATGTAGTTGTGTGCCTTGTTGGGTAAATAGATAGTTGATGAAGTGGTGCACTCTTGCCATTTACTCAGGGCCCCTGTGCTCTCCCAATGCATGAACGCAAGGTTCTTAATACTATCCCAACTGCTCCTTCTCCAATTTGAATGGCCATGAGCCTGAGGGGATTTTGATAGAAACTTTGAGCACATCCTTCAATCTTTTTTTACTGTCCACTTGGTCATGACTTTAAATGAGAGATCTCTGAATGTAGTTTCTGTTTCAGCCATGTGGTTTTCGACGTGTGAATGTTATGGCCTGTGCAAAGGCTAGATTGTCAACAATGGGGATGTTGGCTTGGTGGAGGCCACTGACAATAGTTCATTTGTCCTATTATTGGATTTGGAGGATTTTATGGCGGCTGCACGGCTGGTATAATGTTGACTGTAGACATTACAGGTCTCAGTAGCTTCTTGGAGACCAGTGATCATCTTCAGTAGATCATGCGTTTTGGGGCAGGATTGAGCTCTTGATTCCCAAATTCCCCTTGTCTCACTCAAGCAAAGGCTGTGTATTGAAGGCAACAATAAATTTTGTCATCAATATCTATCTTTGCTGCAAAGTGGCTTTTGAGTTTAGGGAGGTTATTTCCAAAAATAGACTGGGAAACACATTCTGTGAATGGGCTGGATGGTTTGGAGTTTGTAAAATGTGTGCAGGATAGTTTTTTGCAGCAGTACAGAGGGATCGACCAGAGAAGGGGCAGTGCTGGACCTCCTGTTAGGAAATGAGGCAGGTCAGGTGACGGAGGTATGCGTTGGTGAGCACTTCGGGACCAGTGATCACAATACCATTAGTTTCAATATAATTATGGAGAGAGTCAGAACTGGACCTGGGGTGGAGATTTTTGATTGGAGAAAGGCTAACTTTGAGGGACTGCGTAAGGATTTTAAAGGAGTGAATTGGGACACTTTGTTTCATGGGAAGGATGTAGAAGAGAAATGGAGGACATTTAAAGGGGAAATTGTAAGAGTACAGAATCTTTATGTCCCTGTTAGGTTGAAAGGAAATAGTAAAAATTGGAAAGAGCCATGGTTCTCAAGGGAAGTTGGATACTTGTTTCAAAAAAAGAGAGATATCTACAATAATTATAGGAGGCATGGAGTAAATGAGGTGCTAGAGGAGTATAAAGAATGTAAAAAGAATCTTAAGAAAGAAATTAGGAAGGCTAAAACAAGATATGAGGTTGCTTTGGCAAGAAAGGTGAAAGTAAATCCAAAGGGTTTCTACAGCTATATTAATAGCAAAAGGAAAATGAGGGATAAAATTGGACCAATAGAGAGCCAGAATGGACAGCTATCTGCAGAGTCAAAAGAGATGGCGGAGATATTGAACAACTTCTTTTCTTCGGTATTCACCAATGAGAAGGATATTGAACTCTGTGAGGTAAGGGAAAAAAGTAGAGTAGCTATGGAAACTACGAGATTCAAAGAGGAGGAAGTACTGACACTTTTGAAAAATATAAAAGTGGATAAGTCTCCAGGTCCTGACAGGATATTCCCTAGGACATTGAGGGAAGTTAGTGTAGAAATAGCAGGAGCTATGACAGAAATATTTCAAATGTCATTAGAAACGAGAATAGTGCCGGAGCATTGGCGTACTGTGCATGTTGTTCCATTGTTTAAAAGGGGTTCAAAGAATAAACCTAGCAATTATAAACCTGTTAGTTTGACATCAGTGGTGGGCAAATTAATGGAAAGGATACTTAGTGGTAATATATATAAGCATCTGGATAAACAGGGTCTGATCAGGAACAGTCAACATGGATTTGTCAACAAGGTCATGTTTGACAAACCTTCTTGAATTTTTTGAAGTGGTTACTAGGGAAATTGATGCGGGTAAAGCAGTGGATGTTGTCTATTTGGATTTCAGTAAGGCCTTTGACAAGGTTCCCCATGGAAGGTTGGCTAAGAAGGATCAATCTTTGGGTGTTAATGGCAGAGTAGCAAGATGGATTCAACAGTGGCTGAATGGGAGATGTCAGAGAATAATGGTGGATCGCTGTTTGTCAGGTTGGAAGCCAGTGACCACTGGGGTGCCTCAGAGATCTGTGTTGGGCCCACTGTTGTTTGCCATGTACATCAATGATCTGGATGATGGGGTGGAAAATTGATTAAGTAAGTATGCAGATGATACTAAGATAGGTGGTGTTTTGGATAATGAAGTAGATTTTTAAAGTCCACAGAGAGATTTGGGCCATTTGGAAAAGTGGGCTGAAAGATGGCAGATGGAGTTTAATGCTGATAAGTGTGAAGTGCCACATCTTGGCAGGGACAAATCTCAAAATAGAGACGTACATGGTAAAAATAGGTAGGGAATTGAGGAATGCTGTGGAACAGAGAGATCTAGGAATAACTGTGCATAGTTCCCTGAAGGTGGAATCGCATGTAGATAGGGTGGTAAAGAAAGCCTTTGGTGTGCTGGCCTTTATAAATCAGAGCATTGAATATAGGAGTAGGGAAGTAATGTTAAAATTGTACAAGGCATTGGTAAGACCAATTCTGGGAGTATGGTGTACAATTTTGGTCGCCTAATTATAGGAAGGATGTCAACAAAATAGAGAGAGTACAGAGGAGATTTACTAGGATGTTGGGTACACAAAAGGCTGGAGAAACTCAGCGGGTGCAGCAGCATCTAAGGAGCGAAGGAGATAGGCGACGTTTCGGGTCTGGAGACCTTCTTCAGACTGGTCAGGGATCTGGGAAACAAGAGATATTAAGACGGTGTGGTGTTGATGTGGAGAGATAAAGAACTATGAATGAAAGATATGCAAAAAAGTAGTATCGATGATAAAGGGAACAAGCCATTGTAAGCTGTTTGTGGTGTGAAAATGAGAAGCTAGTGCGACTAGGGTGGGGGAGGGAGATTAGAGAGAGAGGGAATGCCAGGGCCCGAGGTCTCTGAGGGATGTGAGGTGGGTGGGAAGGGGAGAGACAGCAAGGGTTAACAGAATTGAGAAAATTCAGCAGTTCCTTCTTTAACACTTTACTAGAATGTTGCCTGGGTTCCAGCAACTATGTTACAGAGAAAGGTTGAACAAGTTAGGTCTTTATTCTTTGGAGCGCAGAAGGTTAAAGGGGGGACTTGATTGAGGTCTTTAAAATGATGAAAGGGATAGACAGAGTGACATGGATAAGCTTTTCCCATTGAGGGTAGGGAAGATTCAAACAAGAGGGCATGACATGAGAATTAAGGGACAAAGTTTAGGGGTAACGAAAGGGGGAACTTCTTTACTCAGAGGGTGGTGGCTGTGTGGAATGAGCTTCCAGCAGAGGTGGTGGAGGCAGGATCGATTTTAACATTTAAAAGTAAAGTGGATAGGTATATGGACGGGAAGGGAATGGAGGGGTATGGTCTGAGTGCAGGTAGATGGGGGACTAGGGGAAAACAAATGGTTGGCATGGACTGGAAGGGCCGAGAGGACCTGTTTCCGTGCTGTAATTGTTATATGGTTATATGAGTTAAGTGAAGTTATTCACATATTCCATGGTTGAATTATAAACTTTTATTGTTGGAGGAAAGTGTAATAGAATATGGGGGGGGGGGATTGGTGTGGGGAGGGGGACTCATAGATCATGTTCATATACTTCATTGCAACAACCGCAGTAGTTGGAGCAGGCGTAGGCTACTCAATCCTTTATCTGACCCACCAGTCAATACTAAATGGTTGTTCTGCCCTTAACCTCATCTCATCTTGTGTGCCTATTCCCCATTGCCTTCAATTCCCTAATCGTTTAAAAATGTATCCACTTCTTCTTTAAATAAACCCGATGATCTAGTCTCTACCATTCTGCAGAGCAGAGACCAATTTCTGGAGAAGTTCATCACCCACTGTGTCGACAACTGAGGTGTGGTGGTATGTGGTCATAGATAGGCAAACGGGGTGAACACATGGCCAGGTTAGCTTTTTATGTCGGAGGTTTTCGAGTACATGGTGTTAGTAAGATAGTAATTAATGTACTGGGTCTTAAGTGTAATTGCAAACTGGCGATAGTGCCACAGACTTTATCTACTTACATGGGAAATTATGCACTCGTCACAAAGTTCTTCAAAGATTTCCTAGATTAGTTCCCAGCGATGGCACATTTGATGTTTGAGAAGAAATTGAGTCAACAAGGCCCGTTATCCACTGGCAGAGTGTAGTAGAATGCAAGGGATTGATCTGCCGTTTACCTTTAATTTACAACACTTTTGCTTGAAGGTTGGATCAAATGGGGATGTCCCCACCCCCAATATCGTTATAAAAACTTCCTTTCTCTAAACTTGACACCAATCAATTAATCTGGTTTCCTGTTCTTTGCCACCAAAGTGGGATACCCTCACAATTATCACATTTAAAACCAAACTGCATCTGCCATGATCTGCCAACTTGAAAAGAGCAGAGTCTCAACGTGAGAAACACTATTTTTTTCTGGATGTGCACTATTAAATTTCGAAACTTGAGACCAACATTGCTTGGAGAGAGTATGCAGATTCTAAATTTGGAGTAGGTTCACGTTTCATATTTTTCTGCAGATTAACACCCCTTCTCCACACGAGGATACGCCAATCACAGTAAACACACAGCCTGAAATGACAAATTTTTCTGAAAATTCACCTGACCCTGCCTTCAACCAACATCAGTCCTGGTTCAATCATGAGGAAGACAATAGCTGACATTATGATCGTTATGTGTAACATCAGATGGACCACATTTGCTTCCTGAATATCTGTCAGTATATCATCAGAAACAGCATACTGTCCTCCATTGTACTGTTCGATACCTTATCAGAATCAGCCAAATCTATCACAGTCAATGATAATGGGAGATGGTAGACAACAAAGACACTGAATTTTGTCATATGTTTGCATCTGGCAAATTAAACGGATCAATGGTTCTGTAAACAACCAATTGTACACATCAGAAGCAAACCATAAAGAAACTCGCAAAATGCCTTGTCAAACCTCAACAATATTTGGCACATCACAACCAGAAATTATGATACGTGCAGAATATCAGGAATAAACAACTTGGGGCATTAAATACATAACACATATTAAAATGTGCCTGTGCAAGATAATGATCATATTTCAAAGAATGTTTCGTGACCAGCGGCATTTTATTCTTCCCGTTTTATAAGCATCAAATCTCCAGCTGGCGCAAACAATAATGGAAAACATGCATATCGTGCTTTCGTGCAACTCACATTTAAAATGTCATAATAATTTGTGCTGGTTCAGTCAATTCCATTTTGATTGCATTAATTAGTTGGCAAAACAAGCAGGGTATCTAGTCACAGGGTAAATGTCAAACTTTCAACAAAAATTGATTGGCATGAATTTAATTACAAGTGAACAACTTTATTAGTGGTTGTGTTGAGGTTTCCCTATAACATAAAACTATTTTAAACGAGTAAAAGTATGAAGATGACAGACAAATATGTTATCAGGATATATTGTCATTTGAGTTTGAAATGATTCTAATATGATAATATATAATTGCAAGCATTAAACATCTAAAGTTTTCATTTTCAAATGAGAGTTATATTCATGTCAGAGGTTAAAATCCAGACGACAAACTCATGCACTTCTGGTTTAAATGGAACTAGAACTAGAAGCAGTATTTAGTTAAAATTCTTACTGAAAATGGACTAGCCATTTCAATATTATAAGGCTGCCTATAGGCAATAGACAATAGACAATAGGTGCAGGAGCAGGCCATTTGGCCCTTCGAGCCAGCACCACCATTCAATGTGATCATGGCTGATCATCCCCAATCAGTACCCCGTTCTTGCCTTCTCCCCATATCCCCTGCCTAGGCTCATTGTTGTAGCAGTACAGAACACTGTAGGTGTGCGGAATCGTCAGTGAAAGGCACACCAACGTCTATTTTAATAGGGGGCCTGCTGCAATAAACTTCAATAGCCCAAGGCCTACTGAAACAGCAATACATTAATTTCTTTATGAGCTCCAAAACATGTAAATGAGTAGATCTGCACCCTTACAGTCAATTCTTGGCATCAGACTGAGAAACTCATCAGTCATAGGCAGTCCAGGCTTCAGTGGGAAGCATTCGGTTCTGCAAGGATCAGTGACCTGGAAAAGATGTTGGAGATCAGGGTCTCCACAAGAGGAAATTGGAGGGACAAGGCTGTGAGAGAGATGAAGCTTGGTGGGCAGGGGGCGTTAGAAGTTTAGGATCATCAGAGGATACAAAGTGGGTATATGTCAAATGATATGCATCTGGTGCAGAAATAATCAGACATGGAAATCATACCACATTCCTAGAGTGATGCAAAATGACCTGGAACTGGTTGCTTTTATATATTTCTAAACAAAACACGTGATTGAAATCTCATGTGAAATCAGGTAATTATTACTGAAGGAAGTAGCTTCTCCGAATTCAACAACCTAGCGTGTAAATCCGCGGTTAAACTCACTATTTCCTCCTTAACAAGTCTGACCTACTAAATGGCATCTGCTTCACCGTTAGCCAACGCCAGAGGTCCTCCAAGACCACCATCACCCCACCCCTGGAATAAGGAAGCATTCGATTTTCCCCTTTCCCACCACCATAATCCAAGGTAAACTCACGACTGAGAACCCCTCCCAAAGAAGACGCTCGAATCGCAATCGGTACATCTCTCCCTCCTTATCTCATTCGCTCCTCCAATCCAACGATCCATTTTAATAGACGTTGTTGATATGGAGAGCCTTCTGCCTGTGTAGTGCATTTAACGATAACAGTAACTTTAACAACTGATTACCAGAATTGTATGATTTGTGTTATGTGATATATTCAATATCTCATCCGTCTCGTGAATATGCGCAGTGTACTTTTGCAAAATAAAGAAGATCCACACAGGTAACAATGTGTACTGAAGGCCTGTGCTTGTTTTTATCCACATGCTGAAGCCGTAATATCTTACAGCATGAAAGGTTGAAGTCTGTCAATCGAATTGCCTCCGGCAGGAATTGTACTCTTGCCGTTAAATACTGCAGAAGGGTCTCGACCCGAACTGCAGGATGTTCGGCAAAACGAGCTCTAGGTTTCTCCAACTTGCGGTCTTCCCTCTCCTTTAGTTGAAAACCGCCGGCCGACAAAACCTGAGCCAATATCTACAATGTATACCGAGATGAAGATGATACTCTTGGAATGTTAATGTCACCGCCTCCAATGTGAACCAACACCAATTCTGTCAAAATAAAAGCCCAGATATTACTGAGACTAAACTGCAGAGGGGTTGGGAGGGGGAGGGGAAGAGGGGAGGGAGGGGAGGGGGAGGGGACGGGGGGAAGGGGGGGGGAGGAGGAGGGGAGGAGGGGGAAGGGAGGGGAGGGAGGGGGAGGAGGGAGGCGGGAGAGAGGAGGGAGAGGGAGGGGGGGGGGGGGGGAGGGGAGGGGAGAGGGAGGGGGGGGGGGGAGGGTGGGGGGGGGGATGGGGAGGGGGAGGGGAGGGGGGAGAAGGAGGAGGGAGGGGGTGGAGGAAAATGAAATCGGCAGGTAAAATCGTCAAAATAATGTCGGCGTTTTGGGAGGAGAGCGAGCTGCAGCAGCTGCTGCTCTGGTGGCCACACAATGAGTGTGTGGGGGGGGGGGGGGGGTTGAAGGATTTGATGTTAAACGTGTACATAAAAATGTCTAAGTGTAATGAGCAGTGCGGTCTGTGAATGTACAAGCGTAATGTCTGGCAAAATGGAAACAATGACGGCGTTTGAGGGTCCGGTTTTGGCGGAGCAGGGAATCAAAGGGCGAAAATCTGACAGCCAGCCAGCAGCCGGACGGCGGTCGGCAGACACACACACAGTTTTAAAAGTATAATAATAATAATAATAATAACTAGACCAAGTGCAGACCGGTTGGGTCGGTTCCCCCAACGTGCGTTTGCGGGGGGAGGGGGGGTGGGGGGGCAGCATGTCCCTGAGGGTGGGAGAGGGGTGGGGGGGGAGGGAAGGTGAGAGGGGAGGAGGGGTTAGGGGAGCAGGGTAGAGGAGAGGGGGAGAGGGATACAAGAGGGGGAGGAAGAGAGGTAGGGGGAGAGAGGTGGAGGAGAGAGAGTGGAGGGGGAAGGGAAAGAGAGGAGGATGAGAGGGATAGAGGTGGGGTGAGGAGAGAGAAGAGAAAGAGAGGGGGTGAGAGGAAGGGGAGAAAGAGAAAGGGGGGGGTGAGGTGGAGGGCGAGGGGAAGAGTGGGCGGGAGAGGGGTAGCAGGGAGTGGTGCAAGAGCGAGGGGAGGGGGGTGGGGTGGGGGAAGATGGGGGTGAAGAGGGGTGGGGGAGAGAGAGGGGGTGGGAAGGGGTGAGGACAGAGGGAGATGGAGAATCGAGGAGGAGAGGGGGTGGGGGAGGGGAGTGTGTGAGAGGGTTCAGGGAGGGGGTTGAGAGGGGTGGAGGAGTGAGGAAGGAGGGGGCAGGGGAGGTGGAGGAGAGAGGTGGAAGAGTATGGAGGGAGGGGTAGAGGGAGAGGGGTAGAGGAGAGAGAGGGAAAGAGTGTGGAGGAGGGGCGGGGGGAAGAGTGGAGGGAGGGGGAGCAGGAGAGCAGGAAGAGTGGGGACGGAGAGGGAGGGGAGGGGTGGGGGAGGGAGATGGGGAGGTGGGGGGTTTGGGGGAGAGAGAAGTGGAAGTGAGGAGGGAGGGAGGGTGAGAGGTGTAGGGGAGAGAGTGGTGGAAGTGGGAGAGAGAGTGGGAGGGGGTGGGGGAAGTGGTGGAAGGGGAGGTGTAGGGCAAAAGGGGTGCGGGGAAGGGAGGGGGAGGGAAGTGGAAGAGTGGGGGGAGAGAGGGGTAGGGGGAGTGGTGGAAGAGGGACAGGGTTAGGGGGAAGGGGGCGGGGGAGGGAGATAGGGAAGGGTGCAAGAGCGGGAGAGAAGGGGGTGGGGGGAGAGAGGGAAGGGGGTGGGAGGAGGAGGGTGTGTGAGGGGGGTAGAGAGGGTGTGGGGGGAAGGGGAGGGGAGGAGGGGGGAGGTGAGAGGAGAGGAGAGGGGTGGTGTTAGAGAGGACGAAAAGGAGGGGGAGGAAGAGGGGGAGGGAGAGGTGGGAGAGAGAGTGGAGGGGGGAGAGAGAGGAGGGGGAGGGGATAGAGATAGAGAGAAAGGGGAGGGAGAGGGGAAGAGTGGGGAATGAGGTGCAGGGAAAGTGGTGCAAAAAAGGGGTGGGGGGGGGAATTGAGAGTGTGAGGGGAAGGGGTGGGGGGGAGATGGGGGTGAAGAGGGGTGGGGAGGGGAGGAGAGAGTGGGTGGGAGGGGAGGAGGGAGGGTTAAGGGGGGGAGAGAGTGGGGAGGAGGGAGGTGAGGAGAGAGGGAGGGAGGGGGAGAGGGGGGGAAGGGAGGAGGGGTGGTGAGGGGGTGAGAGAGGGTTTGGGGAGGGGTGAGAGAGGGGGTGGGGGAGGTGGGAGGAGAGGGAGGAGGGAGAGGGGGGAATGTGGAGGGGGTAGGGAGAGGGATAGGCGAGGAGAGAGGGGAAGAGTGTGGAGGGAGGGGGACAGTGGTAGGGGAAGGGGGAGTGGGAGGGGGCAAGGGAGGTGGGGGAGAGAGAGGGGTGGGGGATGGGGGAGAAGTGGGAAAGAGTGGGGAGGGAGGTGGAGAGGGGTAGGGGGAGTGGTAGAAGAGGTGGAGGGCGAGAGAGGGAGGGGGAGGGGGGGTTATGGGGGAGTGGGTGGTAGAAGAGGGGAGAGAGGGGTCGGGGAAAAGGGGGGGGTGGGGGAGAAGGAAAGGGGTAGGAGGGAGGAGGGAGGGAGAGGGGTGAGGAGGGGAGGAGGGATGTGGGAGATGGGGTAGGGGAGAGAAGGGGGAAGAGTGTGGAGGGAGGGGGAAGAGTGGGGTGGGGGAGGAGAGTGGGAATGGGGGTGGGGAGAGGGAAGGGGATGTGGGAGAGGGATTGGGGTGGGAGGAGGAGGGGGAAGGAGAGGGAGGGGTGAGGGTGAGGGAGATGGAGGGGGAGGAGATGAGAGGGATAGGGAAGGGTGGCGGTGTGGGGGAGGGGGGAGATGGGGTAGGGGAGGGAGGGGGAAGAGTGTGGAGGGAGGGGGAGAGGGGTGGGGGGAGAGAGTGTGGTGGTAGACAGGGAGGGGGAGGGGCAGTCCATCTATTCCCCACTCCCTATCACCCCCAATCCTCTTTCTCTATTCCCACACACGTGATCACGCGCTTCGACACAGGCTGCGGGGGGGGGGGGGGGGGCTGGGGCAAAGGCAGATGTAAATGAGATCCGTTCCGATTGGACATCTGTGAGCTTTGGGCATTGTGACATCACACGATGGAACGTTCACCAACATTCTATGGGTGAGAGCAGTTTGATTGTTTTAAGATTTTGAAAAATTGGGGGGGGGAGAAGGATTTTATTAAAAATTGTGTACGTAAAAACATCTAAACATAATGAGGTCATCACAAATGGCCTCATTCTTCAGAGAACGGGGATTCCCCTCCCCCACTATTGATGAGGCTCGCACCAGGGTCTCCTCCATACCCCGCAACACTGCCCTCGCTCCCCATTCCCCCACTCGCAAACAGGGCAGAGTCCCCCTGGTCCTCACCTTTCACCCCACCAGCTGGCAAATACAACATATAGTCCTCCGCCAGTTTCGCCACCTCCAACGTGACCCCTCCACCCGCCACATCTTCCCATCTCCCCCCCTGTCTGCCTTCGCAAAGACCGCTCCCTCCGCAACTCCTTGTCCATTCTTCCCTCCCCTCCCACTCTACCCCTTCCCGGGCACTTTCCCTTGCAACCGCAAGAAATGCAACACTTGTCCCTTCACCTCCCCCCTCCACTCCTTTCAGGGACCCAAGCAGTCCTTCCAGGTCCGACAGAGGTTCACCTGCACCTCCTCCAACCTCATCTACTGCATCCGCTGCTCCAGATGCCAGATGATCTATATCGGGTGAGACCAAGCGGAGGCTTGGCGATCGCTTCGCCGAACACCTCCGCTCGGTCCGCAACAACCAACCCGACCTCCCGGTGGCTCAGCACTTCAACTCCCCCTCCCATTCCACATCCGACCTCTCGGTCCTGGGCCTCCTCCACGGCCAGAGTGAGCAACACCGCAAGTTGGAGGAACAGCACCTCATATTCCGCTTGGGGAGTCTGCATCCTTTGGGCTTGAATATTGAATTTTCTCAATTCTGTTAACCCTTGCTGTCTCCTCCCCTTCCCACCTCTCCCTCAGCCCTGGGGCCCTGGCATTCCCTCTATCTCTATCTCTCCCCCACCCTAGTCGCACCAGCTTCTCATTTTCACACCACAAACAGCTTACAATGGCTTGTTCCCTTTATCACTGATACTTTTTTGCATATCTTTCACTCATTGTTCCTTATCTCTCCACATCACCGTCTATATCTCTCGTTTCCCTGATCCCTGACCAGTCTGAAGAAGGGTCTCGGCCCGAAACGTCACCTATCTCCTTCACTCCTTAGATGCTGCTGCACCCGCTGAGTTTCTCCAGCTTTTTGTGTACCCCCTAAACATAATGAGGAGCGCCTTTGTGAATGTACAAGCGTAACGTCTGGCGAAATGGAAAAAACGGCGGCGTCTGAGGGTCTGGTTTTGGCGGAGCAGGGAATCAAAGGGCGAAAATCTTATCTGAAAAAAGAAACGGAATGTGACAGCCAGCCGGCAGCCGGACTGTGGTCGGCAGACACACACAGAGTTTTAAAAGTATAAAAGATAGATAGATAGAAGATATAGAAGGTAGATAGATAGATAGATAGATAGATAGATAGATAGATAGATAGATAGATAGATAGATAGATAGATAGATAGATAGATATGATTGATTCGCTTCTGTTCTTTTGAGCTCACATTTTCAATAGAAAAATATGATTTAATGAAGAAAGTACAGAACTAGCTTCTACTTGGTTGTTCAGCTCTTTTTTAAATTACAAATCGTAATGTATCGAGTACCAGTCACGTAATACAGGATTGTTATTTTGTCAATTATGCAAACCATTTTGTGCACATAGAAATTACGTTTTTAAATCGACAAATGTATGATTTGTTGGGAGAAATAAACAGATTATAGTTTTTTTCCACATTTATTTGTCAAAATTCTAGGTTCTGTTAAAAATTGTATGTAACACATTTAATTACACATTATTGAAAATGAAAACAAACTTCCTCAATTTGTCATATAAAATATTTTTATATTTCTAACACACAATATTCTTTTAATTTGATAGAAAAAGATGTGAGCGGAATGGGGGAGCGGTTATGGCAACCTTGTCTGTTTTTGGCACAATATTTCTTTGGAGTTTTTTGTTCCATTTATAAAAAAATATAATAAAGAAAACCTTTAATAAGAATGATTCAACTTCCTGATCTTACTTATTTTTCCTTTTATTTATTCACTGGATGTGGGCATTGTGGGGCATGTGGCAACAACTTAGTTACCTGTAGTCGCCTAAAAAATTGCCTGAGTGGGACAGGCCCTTAATGACAATATATTTTCACATAGGAATAGAGCAAAACTCATGAGAAAATTTCATCTGATTTCCCATGTTCCTGCTACGCATTTGTTCATAAGTCATATCATTCGTAGTGTGAAAGATACTGTCAAAGAAGCCTTGGTAAGTTGCTACTTTGGATCTTGTGGATTTTACACTGCACAGCTTTGTACCCATGAGAGAATTATTGAAGGATTTCTTTTCTGTCTTTTCTATGATTTCATCTGATCAGTTTAGCAGATGATGGAAGTGTTTTAGGTAAATAGCTCACTGAGTCATTCAGGGCAGAATGTCTGGCCTGCTCTTGTTATCATATATTTGTAACTCATCTAGTAAATGTTTTAGCTCATGGTGAGGCATTCCACTGGGTTCTACTTTATGTCTTTAGAATTTTTGGAGCCATTAGTAGTGATCTTTCAAGTTTCACTAGAAGTAGGAGCACTTCCAGACAATTTGAATATTGCAAATATTACTGCGCTGTTAAGGTGGGGAGCGCTAATATTCATGTTGTACATCAATGATTTGGATGAGAGGATTGAGGTCTTTGTGGCTGTTTGCAGATGATACAAAGATAGTTGGAGGAGCAGGTAGTGTAGAGAAAGCAGGGACTCTACAGAAGGACTTGGACGGGTTGGGAGATTTGACAAAGAGTGGCAGGTGGAATACAGTGTAGCAAAGTGTGGAGTCATGTATTTTGGTAGCAGGAATAAATGCTAAGACTATTTTCTAAATGGGAAGAAATCGGAAGTGCAAAGGGACTTGGGAGTACTGGAGCAGGAGTCCTTAAAATTAATTTGCAAGTTGAATCGGTAGTAAGGAAGGCAAATGCAATGCTTGAATTTATTTTGAGATGATTATTAGAATATAAAAACAGGGATGTAATGCTGTGACTTTATAAGGCACTGGTCAGACTACATTTGGAGTATTGAGAGCAATTTCCCCCAAATCCGAGGATGTAAGTGCTGGCATTGGAGAGGGTCCAGAGAAGGTTTATGAGAATAATCCCTGTACTCGCTGGAGTTTAGAGGATGAGGGGGAACCTTATTAAAACTTACCGAATAGTGAAAGGCTTGGTCAAATTAAATGTGGAGAAGATGTTTCCACTAGTGGGAGAATCTAGGACCAGAGGCCATAACTTCAGAATAAAAGGGCATACCTTTAGAAAGGAAATGAGGAGGAATTTCTTTAGTCAGGTGGTGAATCTGTGGAATTCATGGCCACAGAAGACTGTTGAGGGCGTCAATGGATATTTTTAAGACGAAGATTGACATATTCTTGATTAGTATGAATCTCACGGGTTATAGGGAGAATGCAGCAGAATGGAGTTAAGAGGGATAGATCAGCAATGATTGAATTGCAGTGGGTGATGGGCCAAATGCCTTAATTATGCTATTATAACTTATGAGCTATGTTTATTTTTGTTACTACGTGCTAAAAATACCAAAGGCTGCATGTTGCATTATTTAATAATAGAAACATAGAAAATAGGTGCAGGAGTAGGCCATTCGGCCCTTCGAGCCTGCACCGCCATTCAATATGATCATGGCTCATCATCCAACTCAGTATCCTGTACCTGCCTTCTCTCCATACCCCCTGAACCCTTTAGCCACAAGGGCCACATCTAACTCCCTCTTAAATATAGCCAATGAACTGGCCTCAACTACCTTTTGTGGCAGATAATTCCAGAGACTCACCACTCTCTGTGTGAAAAATGTTTTCCTCATCTCGGTCCTAAAGGAATTCCCCCTTATCCTTAAACTGTGACCCCTTGTTCTGGACCTCCCCAACATCGGGAACAATCTTCCTGCATCTAGCCTATCCAACCCCTTAAGAATTTTGTAAGTTTCTATAAGGTCCCCCCTCAGTCTTCTAAATTCTAGCGAGTGCAAGCCAAGTCTATCCAGTCTTTCCTCATATGAAAGTCCTGACATCCCAGGAATCAGTCTGGTGAACCTTCTCTGTACCCCCTCTATGGCAAGAATGTCTTTTCTCAGATTTGGAGACCAAAACTGTACGCAATACTCCAGGTGTGGTCTCATCAAAACCCTATACAACTGCAGTAGAACCTCCCTGCTCCTATACTCAAATCCATTCGCTATGAATGCTAACATACCATTTGCTTTCTTCACAGCCTGCTGCACCTGCATGCCTACTTTCAATGATTGGTGTACCATGACACCCAGGTCTCGTTGCAGCTCCCCTTTTCCTAATTTTCCACCATTAAGATAATAGTCTACCCTCCTGTTTTTTCAACCAAAGTGGATAGCCTCACATTTATCCACATTGTACTGCATCTGCCATGCATTTGCCCACTCACCCAGCCTATCCAAGTCATCTTGCAGCCTCCTAGCATCCTCCTCACACCTAACACTACCCCCCAGCTTAGTGTCATCCGCAAACTTGGAGATGTTGCATTCAATTCCCTCGTCCAAATCATTAATATATATTGTAAATAGCTGGGGTCCCAGCACTGAGCCTTGCGGTACCCCACTAGTCACTGCCTGCCATTCTGAAAAGGACCCGTTTACTCCTACCCTTTGCTTCCTGTCTGCCAGCCAGTTCTCTATCCACATCAATACTGAACCGCCAATACCGTGTGCTTTACGTTTGTATACTAATCTCTTATGTGGGACCTTGTCGAAGGCCTTCTGAAAGTCTCGATATAACACATCCACTGGTTCTCCCTTATCCACTCTGCTAGTTACACCCTCGAAAAATTCTACAAGATTCGTCAGCATGGATTTACCTTTCGTAAATCCATGCTGACTTTGTCTAATGATTTCACAACTACCGATGTTAGACTAACTGGTCTGTAATTCCCCGTTTTCTCACTCCCTCCTTTTTTAAAAAGTGGGGTTACATTAGCTACCCTCCAATCCTCAGGAACTACTCCAGAATCTAAGGAGTTTTGAAAAATTATCACTAATGCATCCACTATTTCTGTGGCTACTTCCTTGAGTACTCTGGGATGCAGACTATCTGGCCCTGGGGATTTATCAGCCTTTAATCCATTCAATTTACCCAACACCACTTCTCGGCTAACCTGGATTTCACTCAGTTCCTCCACCTTATTTGATCCCCGGTCCCCGGCTATTTCCGGCAGATTATTTATGTCTTCCAAAGTAGTTATTCAATTGGTCTGCCATGTCCTTGTTCCCCATGATCAATTTGTTTAGGTTCAGAACCCTTGTTTCTGACTTAATTATGTCACTCTCCATCCTAATGAAGAACTCAACCATATTATGGTCACTCTTGCCCAAGGGGCCCCGCACAACAAGACTGCTAACTAACCCTTCCTCATTAGTCAATACCCAGTCTTGAATAGACTGCTCTCTCGTTGGCTCCTCTACATGTTGGTTTAGAAAATTATCCCGCATACATTCCAAGAAATCCTCTTTCTCAGCACCCCTGCCCATTTGATTCACCCAATCTATTTGTAGATTGAAGTCACCCATTATAACTGTTTTACCCTTGTTGCACGCATTTCTAATTTCCTGTTTGATGCCATCCCCAACTCCACTATTACTGTTAGGTGGCCTGTATACAACTCCCACTAGCGTTTTCTGCCCCTTAGAGTTTCGCAGCTCTACCCATATCGATTCTACATCCTCCAAGCTAATGTCCTTCCTTTCTATTGCATTAATCTCCTCTCTCACCAGCAACGCTACCCCACCTCCCTTTCCATTCTGTCTATCCCTCCTGAATATTGAATATCCCTGGATGTTCAGCTCCCAGCCTTGGCCCCCCTGGAGCCATGTCTCCATGATCCCAACTATAGCATAGTCATTAATAGCTAACTGCACATTCAACTCGTCCACCTTATTACGAATGCTCCTTGCATTGAGACACAAAGCCTTCAGGCTTGTTTTTACAACACTCTTATACCTTATACAATTATGTTGACAAGTGGTCCCTTTTGATTTTTGCCCTGGAAACCCACCACCTCTTATTCTCTGTTTATTATTTTTTTCTTCTTTCCCCTCTACATGTTGGGTCTGAGTGCTTCCCTTCTCTGCCTCCTGCCTCAGACCCTGTCTACTGGCTTTCGCTATTTGAGCCCCTCCCCCCAACCATTCTAGTTTAAAGTCCCCCCGGTAGCCTTTGCAAATTTCCCTGCCTGGATACTGGTCCCCCTCGGGTTCAAGTGCAACCCGTCCTTTTTATACAGGTCACTCCTTCCCCAAAAGAGGTTCCATTGATCCAGAAACTTGAATCCCTGCCCTCTGCACCAGTCCTTCAGCCAGGCATTTATCCTCCACTTTGCTCCATTCCTACTCTCACTGTCGCGTGGCACAGGAAGTAATCCTGAGATTGTTATGTTTGCGGTTCTTTTCCTTAACTCTCTTCCCAACTCCCTAAATTCTCCTTTCAGGATCTCTTCTCTTTTTTTACCTATGTCATTGGTACCAATATGTACCACAACCTCAGGCTCCTCTCCCTCCCTTTTCAGGATATCTTGGACACGTTCAGACACATCCCGGACCCTGGCACCAGGGAGGCAAACTACCATCCGGGTCTCCGGACTGCGTCCACAAAATCGCCAATCTGACCCCCTAACTATTGAGTCCCCTATTACTAATACCCTCCTCTTCTTTTCCTTACCCTTCTGAGCAACAGGGCCGATGTCTGTACCGCAGGCCAGGTCGCTGTTGCTACCCCCATGTAGGCTGTCCCCCCGAACAGCACTCAAACAGGAGTACTTATTTCCAAGGTGTACAGCCACTGGTGTACTCTCTAGCGCCCGCCTCTGCCCCTTGCCTCTCCTAACCGTGACCCACTTGTCTGCCTCCTGTGGTTTTGGAGAAACTACCTCCCTGTAACTCCTCTCTATGACCTCCTCACTCTCCCTGACCAGACGGAGGTCATTGAGCTGCTGCTCCAGGTTCCTTACACACTCCTTTGGGAGCCCCATCTCGACACACCTGGTGCAGATGTGGACTTTTGGAGGGCTACCCGACTCCATGACCTCCCACATCTGACATCCAGAACAGTAAGCTGCCCTGGCACTCATACATCCCTTACCCTAGATACAACACAAAATACAATATACAATACAAAAATACAATACAAAGTACAGTACACTACAAACTGCTGGAATCTGACTGCCAATCAGCTGCGTACTCAAGTCCACCAATCAGCAGCTTCCTCAAGCCCAGTTAATTGAATGGAACGTTACGGATTTCAGTTCCTCCCTCACCAACGGCTCCTGGGCCTCTGTGAAAACAAAGCCCGCGCTCGGGTTTTTACACTCACCGCTCGGACGTCGCTCCTCCCTCACCAACGGCTCCTGGGCCTCTGTGATGCATTATTATACTTGCTTCTAAAAGTGACTGCTTGTTAATATCAATGGTCACTCTCAGTGAAAATGACAGACTGCGTTCGTAAGAGACAATGGTGTCTAATTACTACAGGGAGGTTATATGGAAGCAGTATTTTCCTAGCCTGTTTCTACTTTATGTGTCCACTTTTTGTGTCTACTTTAAGATTACTGCTTGTGGCTTTCAAAATCCATATGTTCAAAAATTACATTTAGTATTGTTTTAATATTTATACACTTATCAACCAGCCTTCAATGTTCAGTCAATTGCTTTCTTTCTACAACTTATATCAATATGATGCTAAAATAATGAAGTTCCTACTTTAGGGTGAACTACAAGATTGTCTAATAAAACTTTGAGATGATAGAAGTAATTAATTCCCACCATTGTCACAAACTTGTCAATGCCTAGTCATCGTGTCAGACTAAACCAGACATTATGCAACCTTGCAATCCAACATGACCACATTTTGAATGTTTCTCTTCAAAGAATTAATAATTTCACCTCCACCACCTCACCAATGCCCACCATTCCCCCTGGCTGCTGTTGAAACTTCATGCAAGCTTCTGTCACCTAAAAACGTGACTATTGCAATAATCCCCTGATCACACACCAATTATTTGCTCTTCATAAACCTTAGTATCCATCAAAAATAACTCAACACACTACCCTTTTATATTATCTCCCACAGCACCTCATCCATATCTCTATTAATTAATATGTATCACTTTCTAACCCTTCACAACACCACTCTGAATTTGAACATTATGACCATTAGGAACATCAAATTGACTTTAAAAATATACATTTCGGATTTTCACCACCATCACCAATTCCATCCATCCTCATCGAAACGCGGTTTAAAAAACACTTGCCATTCCTCGTTAAATAAAGGTACGTTCCGAAAGCTCTCCGTGATAAGGCTTTATAGAAACATACACTTTTGCCAATACAGTTTCAAGTCGTACTGTTCCTATTACATATTTAACACCGAGATATTGTCACATCTAATTTCCTTAATCCATTTATTACCCGTTTTAATTAATTTTAGAGCGAGAGTTAAACTGATTTAACGAGAGCGTCGCCGCATTCACATGCGATTGTCAGTGCACCAGCAATTATCCTTACCCCTCCGTTGTAAGGATAATTGCTGGAGCAAGAAAAACAAAATACTCCAAAATATAATACATAAACCAATAAACATTTGTAAGTACTTTACGAAGGAAGGATCAACGTTTATTTTAAGAATTTCTCACCTGGAAAAGACTTTAAAGCCGTGATGGTTAAATTTACAATCTCTTCTATTATAATCCAAAACAACTGCAGTGACATTTTCACTGAGGTAATCATTCTGTGCAATTGCGAAGATTTAATGGAAAATCTTGACCGAATACCCTGAGAAAATTGTTCGTTTGGAATCAGGCTTCACTGCGACAACACTACCACCAGTAATCGCTCAAAGATTACGTAACTGCAGATGTCAAAATAAAAGTCGGACATGCTGCTTGAGGCTCAGTAAGAAATTGGTAAGTATGATGTTGTGCGAATTACAGAGACATGGCTGTAAGAGGACAAGGGCTGGGGACCGAATATTCAGGGGTATACGTCCTATCGAAAAGACAGACAGGTGGGCAGAGGGGGTGGGGTATCTCTGTTGGTAACTAAAACTCTGATCTTGTGCTCTTCCTGTTTGCGCGCTTTTTTTATTTGCGCAAAAAGGGTATGCGATAGCACTACGATTTTTCGTCAGCTCACTCACCGTTCTCCTGCGCTCAGAGTGCAATAAGTTTTGTTCCGATCGGTAGTATATTGTAAAAGTTAGCGAGGTTTAACAATCGTAAATGTGGCCCTTGTGGCTAAGGGGATCAGAGGGTATGGAGAGAAGGCAGGTACGGGATACTGAGTTGGATGATCAGCCATGATCATATTGAATGGCGGTGCAGGCTCGAAGGGCTGAATGGCCTACTCCTGCACCTAATTTCTATGTTTCTATGTTTCTATGTAAAAAACGGGCAAGCGCAGATCGATCTCCTCTCCTGCCAGTCAGCGCCGCGTGGATTAGTCTCTTCTGTCAATCCCCGGGACGGTCTGCCCTTTCCTGCACCATTGCTTCTTTACTGGAGCTGAGGATGGCCAGCGGCAGTCTCTTAAACCCGACACAATTTTCGTAGGGACCGGAAGAGGCCCGGCTCGGAGTCAGAGATGTCGCCAAACGGAAAGCGGAGAGTCTGACCCCGGCGGAGGGGAGCGTCCAGCGCCCGCTGTGAGTCCCAAACGCGCAGCCATCGCAATGCCCCACAGCTCCAGCCCCTTCCCCTTCGGTCTTCCTCGCAATCGGTCAGCATACCCTCTACTGTGCACCTGTAGAAGTTCGAGAGAGTCCTCCTTGACATACCGACTTTCCGTAATCTTCTCAGGAAGTAGAGGCGCTGATTTTATGATTGCAACAGTGTTCTGGGACCAGGAGAGATCTTCGGAAATATGCATGCCCAGGAATTTGAAGTTCTTGACCCTTTCCACCATTGACCCGTTGATATAAACGGGACTGTGGGTCCCCATCCTACACCTTCCGAAGTCCACAATCAGTTCCTTGGTTTCGCTGGTATTGAGAGCCAGGTTATTGTGCTGGCACCATTTGGTCAATCGGTCGATCTCACTTCTATACGCTCACTCATCCCCATCAGTGATACGTCTCACAACAGTGGTGTCGTCGGCGAACTTGATGATGGAGTTCACACTATGTCCGGCTACGCAGTCATGAGTATAGAGTGAGTACAGCAGGGGGCTGAGCACGCAGCCTTGAAGTGCTCCTGTGCTGATTGTTATCGAGGATTACACATTTTTAGCAATACTGACAGACTGTGGTCTGTGAATGAGGAAGTCGAGGATCCAATTGCAGAGGGATGCGCAGAGACCCAGATCTGAGAGCTTGGTAACCAGCTTGGAGGGGATGATGGTATTAAATGACGAGCTGTAGTCAATGAATAACAGCCTAACGTATGAGTTTTTGTTGTCCAAGTGGTCCAGAGCGGAGTGAAGAGCCAGTGAGATCGCATCCACCGTTGTCCTGTTGTGGCGGTAAGCGAACTGCAGTGGGTCCAGGTTTTTGTCGAGGTATGAGTTGATTTGCCCCATGATCAGTCTCTCAAAGCACTTCATCACCACAGACGTTAGTGCAACTGGTCGATAGTCATTGGGACACGCAGCTTGCTCTTCTTGGGCACCGGTATTATTAATGCCATTTTAAAGCAGGTGGTAACCTCAGACCCCAGAAGTGAGAGGTTGAAAATGTCTGTAAAAACTCCAGCCAGTTGGTCCACACGGGTTTTTAAAACACGCCCGGGCATACCATCAAGTTCAGGTGCTTTCTGAGGGTTCAATCCCCCGAAGGATCTTCTAGATCTTCCCAAGCTCCCATTCGCCGTGATGGTATTTCGGCCACAGTCACAGAGGCGAATGGGAGCTTGGGAAGGCACATCAGTGTTCTCCCTATCAAACGCATTGAGCTCGTCAGGGAGTGATGTTTCACCGACATTTGGGCTGACATTTGAGGTGATTGCATTCAAGCCTCGTCACAGTTGCTGAACATCCGTCTCATCCTCCAGCTTTGAGCAGAAGTTCCTTTAGATGGCCTTACCAAGGTCGTATCTGGACTTCTTGTAGACCTCAGTATCTCCAGATCTGAATGCCTGGGATCTGGTCTTCAGAAGAATGCAGATCTCATGGTTCATCCAAGGTTTCTGGTTAGGAAACACTCAAAAAGTTTTTGTTGGGATGCAGTCCTCCACGCATTTCTTTATGAAGTCTGTAATGACTGTGGCAAATTCATTCAGGTCCGTTACCGAGTTCCTGAACATTGCCCAGTCTGCAGACTCCAAACAGTCCTGAAGTTGTTCCTCTGCCGCCCCCCCCCCCCCCCCCCACCCCACCCCCCCACCCCCAGCCCTGTACAGTCCTCATCTCTGGGGATGCGCTCTTCAATTGCTGCCTGTAGGCATGAAGAAGCGGCACCACGGTATAGTCGGATTTACCGAAGTGAGAGCGAGGGATAGAGCGATAGGCATCCTTGATGGTCGTGTAGAAGTGGTCAAGGGTGTTTGCTCCTCTGGTGCTGCAGGAGACATGTTGGTGGAAGTTAGGGAACGATTTCTTAAGGTTGGCTCTGTTGAAGTCCCCGGCTGGTTGACCACGGCGTGCAGCTCCAATGCCAGACGGACGTCTGCCTGGGGGGGGATGTAGACTGCGGTCAGGATGATGGAGGAGAATTCCCTCGGTAGGTAGAAGGGACGACACTTCACCGCCAGATTTTCGAGGTGCAAAGAGCAGGAGTTGGATAGGAGTGCCACGTCTGAGCACCACGCAGAGTTGACCATAAGGCAGACACCCCCTCCTCTCCCTTTCCCAGATGCCTGCGTATGGTCTATACGGTGGATGGAGACCCCTTCAGGCTGGACTGCTGAGTCTGGGGAGCTGGGGGTGAGCCATGTCTCTGTGAAAGAACACAGAGCATTCCCTCAGCTCCCTTTGGTAAAGCAGCCTTGTCCTTAAGTCCTCCACTTTGTTTTCTAGTGACTGTATGTTGGCCAGTAGGATGGTAGGGAGAGGGGGCCGAAGTCCCCTACACTTCAGTCTTACTTGTAGTCCTGCCCAACCACCACGTTTCCATACTCCATGAAGCCCCCCTCTGTGTTTACGATTCCCCTGAGATCGGGAATTCCCTTCCAGTCGGCACCTCCAGCTCCGTTGCTGCTGGGAGATCCTGCCCGAAGGCCGCGATTCCAGACTCCATGAAGGCCTCCCCGGTGTTTACAGGTACAGTACTTACTATACCTGCTCGCCTCCGCGACGTCTGGGAATCCCTTCCGTTCGGGAGTTCACAGTAGCACTAACGCAGTTAAATGCTTTAGCAGCTCGCTACTTACAACGTGGATTTCTGCAGATTCTTTGATGCAGGTGAGCTCAAAAATACTATATTTGAAGATTTTATGTTGTGCCGCTGGCAAAATGTCACAGCAAGTAGGCACCATCTTAGGTAGATCCTATCTATGCCTATCAGACTTCACAAACAATTTTAATTTAATAATATAACTTTCTCTCATTGCATCATACTCTTTATAAAGGAAAGACCTTTATTACCAAAGTAAAGAACATGTACTGTACCTCTTCATGGACCCAATCAGAGCCCTAACTCCCAGTAGCATCAGCTCCTGGACCCAAGTCTAAGAGCAGGATGGTGTCAGACTCTCTTATATGGGTAAGTAGCACCAAATGCAATTGCATAAAACAAACTCTAGTGGAAGGAAAGAGATAGCCCTGGCAAATGTTTATGAAATATTGGAGTGTTTTACACCACTCTCAGCACACCCTTGGGGTAATTGTGGCAAACTAAACAGGCTATTGTTTCTGACCATTCACAAAAAGGATCCAGAACTTATTAACTAAAATTTAGATTTGAAAATTGGGATTGTTATCCTCCACAACATTAGTAAATTTACACCCAGAAATTGATGCATTCTTGGCTCTGATGTGATAGTGTAATGTTGCATTTAATTCAGTAAATTACTGCAATTAGCAAATGGGCAAATTAGGGGAGATATCAGTGTAAGTTTCTGTCAAGGCATACATTCATACAGACTGTTTTTGCGATACATAATCACAACTGTGGCTGGATGATGGATGAGGTAGTCATAGATGGCCACCATCCAAAGCCACAAATACAGGTTTTTAAAAAAAGCTGAATTCCTCTTGGATTTTATAAATAGGTTACAACAGGGAGTACTGCACCCAGTGGCTTTAATACATCAATCATTAGTATAGCAGGTTGATAAGCCAGATGGTTCCTGGAGATTTATAATTGACTATTGGGAGATAAACTACCCACCGTAGTAAGTAGTTCTGAGATTATAAAGAAACAAGGTCCACAGCATTGTACCTTTTTAAAATATTGGAGATTAAATTAAAAATGCATTTAGTTCCCTTCAAAACAGGAGTGTTCACATTTAAAGACCAACAACATACCTCGAGCAAAAAATGCACTTCTGGATTATTCTCAACATTTACAATGCCTTATCACAAAATCAAAATGAACCCAGTGCCACATGAAGAGCATCATAAAACTGAACCTAAAATTACATCTTCAGTGTCCAAAGGCGTGTGCGGACGTGGCGCCGACGGACGAGAAGCCGAAGCAAAGAAGTTGAAGCCAAATAACCAAATGGAAACGAAGCCGAAACGTCAACTAACCGCAAGGGCGGGACGCCTAAATGCAAACTAACCGAAAGGGCAGGATGCCTAAAAGCCAGCTAACCGAAAGGCTGCGTCGCCTAAAAGCAAACTTACCGAATGGCCGCTCTGCCGAAACACCACCTACCCGAAAGGCGGCGTCACCTACAAGCCAACGAACTGAATGCTGCTCTACAGAAAAGTCAAATAACGGACATGACGTTGCCGGGGGGCGGGACTTGTCAGCGATTGGTCCAGACCCCCGCGTCCATCACATCACTGTGGAGGGATGAACATTGTCCCACACCTCTGCTCCACCGACCCACAGCCGGTCTCCACCGGCGGGATGGTGGGGATCATTTTCCCACACAAGCCATACGTGACTGGGCAATCTGAACCCAAGAATCAAGTTGTAAGCGGCCAAAGGAGCGCAACCCTCGGGACAGCCCCCACTCTCCCACGGCCACAGCCGCCCACCGCCTCGTCTCCCTCCACAGTGATGTGATGGATGCGGGCGTCTGGACCAATCACTGACAAGTCCCGCCCCCGGCAACGTCATGTTCGTTATTTGACTTTTCTAGTTGAGCGGCATTCAGTTCGTTGGCTTGTAGGCGACGCCGCCTTTCGGGTATGTGGCGTTTCAGCAGAGCGGCCATTCGGTAAGTTTGCTTTTAGGCGACGCAGCCTTTTGGTTAGTTGGTTTTTAAGCGTCCTGCCCTTTCGGTTAGTTTACATTTAGGCGTCCCACCCTTTCGGTTAGTGGGCGTTTCGGCTTTGTACGCTTTCGGTTATTTGGCATTTTGGCCTTGTTTCCATTCGGTTATTCGGCTTCCACTTCTTTGCTTCGGCTTCTCGTCCGTCGGCGCCACGTCCAGGTACCGTCCAAAGGTCCTACCATTCCTTGACCTCACCATCTCTATTGCAGGTGATACGCTCCTGACCCACCAGGACGGTCTCAAAGCCCTCAAAGTCCGTCTACGCCGCATCTGCTCCCAGGATGAGGTGTTCCACACCAGGTCATCACAAATGGCCTCATTCTTCAGAGAACGGGGATTCCCCTCCCCCACTATTGATGAGGCTCGCACCAGGGTCTCCTCCATACCCCGCAACACTGCCCTCGCTCCCCATTCCCCCACTCGCAAACAGGGCAGAGTCCCCCTGGGCCTCACCTTTCACCCCACCAGCCGGCAAATACAACATATAGTCCTCCGCCAGTTTCGCCACCTCCAACGTGACCCCTCCACCCGCCACATCTTCCCATTTCCCCCCGTCTGCCTTCCGCAAAGACCGCTCCCTCCGCAACTGCCTTGTCAATTCTTCCCTCCCCTCCCGCTCTACCCTTCCCCGGGCACTTTCCCTTGCAACCGCAAGAAATGCAACACTTGTCCCTTCACCTCCCCCCTCCACTCCTTTCAGGGACCCAAGCAGTCTTTCCAGGTCCGACAGAGGTTCACCTGCACCTCCTCCAACCTCATCTACTGCATCCGCTGCTCCAGATGCCAGATGATCTATATCGGTGAGACCAAGCGGCGGCTTGGCGATCGCTTCGCCGAACACCTCCGCTCGGTCCGCAATAACCAACCCGACCTCCCGGTGGCTCAGCACTTCAACTCCCCCTCCCATTCCACATCTGACCTCTCGGTCCTGGGCCTCCTCCACGGCCAAAGTGAGCAACACCGCAAGCTGGAGGAACAGCACCTCATATTCCGCTTGGGGAGTCTGCATCCTTTGGGCTTGAACATTGAATTTTCTCAATTCTGTTAACCCCTGCTGTCTCCTCCCCCTCCCACCTCTCCCTCAGCGCTCGGGCCCTGGCATTCTCTCTATCTCTATCTCCCTCCCCCACCCTAGTCGCACTAGCTTCTCATTTTCACACCACAAACAGCTTACAATGAATGGCTTGTTCTCTTTATCATCGATACTTTTTTGCATATCTTTCACTCATTGTTCTTTATCTCTCCACATCACCGTCTATATCTCTCGTTTCCCTGATCCCTGACCAGTCTGAAGAAGGGTCTCGACCCGAAACGTCGCCCATCTCCTTCGCTCCTTAGATGCTGCTGCACCCGCTGAGTTTCTCCAGCTTTTTGTATACCACCGTCCAAAGGTCATACAGGTTTTGGGAAAAGTAGATAGTAATGAAGTAACAATTTAAGGGAGAAGCTACTTAATTATGTTCTGTTACGCAATATACATTTAATGACTATTATTTCTTACTTCCTGTAATAAATAGTTACATTGAAGTAAAATACCATATTTTAAGAAAGGAAACAACATGATTATAAAAAGAATACAATTGAAAGCTTGTGAAATTCTGATTTATTTTTTATGAGAAGGATCATAGCTTGAATTTCTATTTTTCACATGAATTATTTTTGGAATAAACTTGGTTTTCATGTTAATTCCAATATTCTAATCTCTAATTATTAAATACTTAAGTAAACACACTGACAATTACATTACTTTTCAATCTTATCCCAAAATGATTGATAAGCAGTAAATGATAAATCAATGAACATACAAAATGCAGAATAATTATAACAGAATTTAAACAGCTTCAGAAAATACGTTCAATTTTATAGATCCTCCCATTTCATACATTTGCTAATTTTAAAGACAACCCGAAAAGAATCATTCTGTTTGAAGAGCGTTAGCAATCATAGTTAGCTTATGTCTGAGTCCTTCTTTCTTCTGTTTCAGATATCTTTCCATGGCCTTGGCTTCTTCCAGGATTGTAGTTAGTTGTTGGACATGCTTGGCATTCACTGCTGTTCTCTGACTTACGTAATTATTAAGAAGAAAATTACTAGACTATGAATAACCTCATCAATTAATGTTTATATTGATTGAATTTATAATTACCTCAGTGTTTCTGAATATGTAGACAATAGAATATTAACTACTTCATTGACATCTGTTAAAAAAAAGTGTACAATTTGTAACAATGTTCCATATATAGGGTCTCCCCGAGTAATGTATAGCCTGACTTACAGAAATCAGACATTTTTAACATGTTTTCATACATTTTTAACATGTTCAGTGCCACCTCCGAATATACAAGTGGAAACAAAATCTTGGCAGTGAACAGGTTAAAGCATTTTTCAAGCTAGTAATAATAAAATATTTTATTGTATTTGTGAATGACTGGATACAGCATCTACTCAGGTATTTTAATTAAGGGTAGTATTAGTGATTATTATATTAAATTTAAATAATTGATTAAAATAATTTCATTCCTCACAAGGAAATTTGGCATGTCACCAATGACTCCTACCAATTTCTGCTGATGTACCATAGAAAGCATCCTATCTGGATGCACCACATATCTTTATATGGCAAGTGCTCTGTCCAGGACCACAAGCAGTTGCAGCATCCAACCCACAAACCAGCCTCGCCTCCTCACCCAAACGCATTCTCCCCCCCCCCCCCCTCCACAAATCAACTTACTCTATACCTCATGCTGCTTCAGGAAAGCAGCAATAAATTCAAGAACCGCACATAGCCTGGTCATTCTCTCTTGCCCCCCTCTCTCGGGCAGCAGATACAGTGGCTTGAAAGCACATACCACTAGATTCAAGAACAGCATCTTTCCCACTGTTTTCAGACTCTTGAATTCATCTCTCTGAATTCCTGATCTGAACTATCTTGTTGCAGCCCTTACACTTATTTTGCACCTTCTCTGAAGCTATTACACTTTATTCTGCATTTTGTTTCTTTTCATCTTGCATTACCTTGAGAAATTATGGCATAATTCACCTGGATAGCACAGAAAGCTATATATCTTGCTACATGTGGCAATTAAAAAAAATCAATAAAATAAATAATTCTAACAACTGTATGAACAATATGGGTAACTATAGAAAATGTATGTTTCTGACTGATGGAGAAATCAGCTTGTGGACAATTCTCAGGAATGGAACTCTCACAGAACCTGTGGACTTGCCTATACATGTGCAAGTCTGCATAATATATTTAATAGATTATATTTATGTAAAACTACAGTATTTTTTATTCTGCTTTTTAATGTCTCTTTTGTAGTCAATTGATTTCACACTCTCTCATTGAAGGATATTCTGCATAAAATTGAAAAATGTTATGCTATGTGTTCAATGTTCAATGTTGGATGGGTAATACTTTTGTTACATGCAGGAAGGTCAGTAGAAAAGATTCAAAAGGTGTTTTTCATGACGTGGACCTAGACAATCAATAATTGCATTTTGAAACACATTGGGGTAATAAGGAGTTTCATAGAAATAGAGACTAATGGAAAAGATAAGCTTAGCAATTATATGTGAGATGGAAAAACAGAGAATTACTTTAAAGTAAACTTGCAACAACTTAAAAATATATTTTTGGACTTTTTTGGTATTGAATTGTTTCAATCCATTTATAATTATTTACTTATTATTCTGTATTGAATACCACAATACAAAGTTGTAATTGTTTTTTAAGAAACATTTCAAAGGCAGTAATATCGATTTAACATTTAAAAATAATGTTTGGTGCATTTTTGAATTTTATTACCATGCATTAGTTTTTCCACTGATTCTGAATTAGAAGAGAAGGCTCCTCCATCTGAAACAGAAACCAAAGCTGCATGCCGTTTGGTCTGAATACTTGTTTCAGTGAATTCAGTCTGTAATATACAAGGAAAGCAGGCATATTGTTCATTTATTGCTTTAAAATCACTGAGCAAAGACAGTAGTAAAAGATTTTGAAAAACTATCTTTCACTTTTTTCTTTTAACGGCCAATGAGGCTGTCCAACTTGACTTGGCATTTCAACAATATGTACAAGTGCTAGAGCTTCAGTAAAATAGGCATTCTGAGCGGGAAAATAAATTTAGCAAAAGATTGGAACGTTTAAAGTTGGGAGTTTAGGTTGGGAGTTTTACAGCATTGAAACAGGCCTTTGGCCCAACTCGTTGTTTACCTGAGCTAGTCCCATTTGTTTGGCCTATACCCCTCTAATATGTCCTATCCATGTACCTGTCTAATTTTCCTTGAAATTATGTAATCATACAACCTTAACTACTTCTTCTGGTAGCTCGCTCTTTATTCACACCACGCTGTGTGTGAAAAAAACTGTCCCTTAGGTCCCCTTTAATTTTTTTTAATCTCCCCTTAAACCTATGCCACCTGGAAGGTAGTGCAGGCTGGGGGTGGTGTCGGAGTTGGTGACGTTTGGGGTCAAGACCCTTGTTCTGTCTGTCCCACTGAGTTACTCCAGCATTTTGCGTCTACCTTTGATTTAAACCAGCATCTGCAGTTCTTTCCTGCACATTCATTACTTGTATTCTAGGCAAAGTTTAGCTTCTAACCAATCAAAACATGACTTCATATGTGGCATATCTGAAATAACAACCAATGAACAAGAATCATATATTGAAACTGAACACTACACAATACCAAACAAATACAAATGTTAGAAACATTCAGCCTAGTCAAGCACACAAGACAAGGAACCAAAATTAATTTTCTGATTTGTTTGGTCTGCTTCCAAGGGGAGGAAATAAATCAGAAACAGTAGACCTTTATCACAACAGCCCAATTAGATGTTTTCTGATTTTATGTTCAAACTAATACAGAGAAAAACTAAGTTAACATTGATATTTAATGAAAAACTGTTAAAAAAAAATGGGACACTAACAGAGAAAAAAAAAAATCAGGATGAATTATTTCATTCAGATGCTCAGCCCACTGTACTTTTTCTACAAGTCTGATTAATTAGAGATAACGAGAATTGTGTTTGTTCCTTTGGTCTCTCACATACAGGAACTTTTGAAATTGAATTAAATGAAGTCCAAAATTAATTATCTGGAATGGAGAAAGGAAAAAAAAAAAACCCTGAAAAATATAGAATTTATGGTGGTTAGAACCTATTTACCTCATTTATTGTCAGTGTACCAATGGTTGAGGCCAAATGTTCTGCTTCTGTGCTTGATATTGCACACATGCTCATTATACCATTTATTTTTTTGTTAAAGTTTTTCAGGTGGAATTTTGTTTGCATTACCTAAGTGAAGTGACTCTTTGGAATTACATTATCGCAAGTTGAAAGAAAAATCAGCATTATGTGATTTAATGAGACCTAATTGGTTTAAAGATATTTTCATCCAAGCAAAATCTTTTCATCCAGAGAATGTCAGGTGTCTGGAATTCATTGCCTAAAGGGTGGTAGAGGCAGAAACCCATACCACACAAAACAGCACTCACATGTGTATTTGGAGAGGAATATCTTGAATGGCTATGACCAAGTACTGGGATGTACGATGAGCCGAGTATGATGACCAACTGATGGATGGTGAACATATTGTACATATAAATTGAATGATTCTATGATCAAATCATTGTCTGAAATGTTACCTATCCATGTTCTCGGGATACTGCCTGACCCGCTGACTTGACTCCAGTACATTGTGTGCCATTGCTGTTAAGATGTGATTTCCCTGATTGTATGAAGTTCTTCCCTAACAAATAGTTTACCCAAGCTTCGAAAGCAAAAATCATAAAAGAAAAATAGCATAAAAGAATAACTTACATACCTCCATTTCTTCTCTATGTTTTGCACCTTTGGTCTCAGAAATTTTGATTGAAATAGTCACATCAGTCTCTAAATGAGTTAAAACATTTTACTGTTATTAATTTCTATTACACCAGTACGATCATTTTGATAATTTCATGTTCTTTACTTCTAACTTTACCTTCTCCATCGTACATTGCAAATAAAAGTACAAATCCAGAGTTTGCCATGGACAATTTTTCGTTGTTCCTCGAATCTTTTAAGCATTATATAATATGCAAAACTAATTATCAGGATGCTTTTTCACTCAATGATACACGTCTATATTATTTTGTAAGACTCTTTGTCATATGATAATACACTAGAGCTATAAAATATGCTGCATTTAAAATAAACTCCACCCCCCCCTCCCCAAGGAATTATTTTAATTACAACTGAGAGCAAAGACTAGCCTATCATTAGCAGCGAAATTTCAAATTTTGGTCTCGGTACAGTATCATTTTGTTCCACTAAAACTGCATGGAAATTCAAATTCGATTTTAGATAATACAAGACTCAAACCTAACATGCAAATGACCATGACACAAAAACCATTCTTTAATGTCTTTGAGAGAAAAGTGTCTAGATGTACCATACAAAAGTACAAGAAGAATGGACAATAATCCATAGATGGCGGTAAGTACACCGATAATTTACTTAGCTTACAAGTTGTATTCCCAGGAATGAGAATGCTCATGGAATCAGTGCTACATGGAGTAATTCTGATGTGTATATTTACCTGCTGTGCCAGAAACACCTGCCTGTTTATTGCTGGGTCAGAAACCGGGATTAGAGCAAGTTCAATACCAATTGCATTGAGAAATTACACAGCTGGGGAGAACAGAGAAGGAAAAGTAGTATCTTCCATCATATTGAACAGGTGATGAGAGAACATAGGATTTAGCTAGTATGTAACATGTGGAACAGCCACTGAGGGTCCCCAGCAGTGGCATGCACTCAACATGCCTGCCACATCTCACCCTGGTATGAGCACAGCACTGCCAACATAAGCTCACTCCGGTAGCGTCTGCACATTGCTACACACACACTCCACACTCATTTTATTGAAGTACACAGGTGGAGGAGAGCACTTCCTGCCAGTATTCCAGCATGGCTGCAAACAACCCAATTTCATAAAATCCACATGGACCAACTGGCCAGTTTTTGTAGATATCTTCATTCTTTCACTACTACAGTCCAAGAACCCCACCTACTTTAATAAACATCCATAATATCAGTACACAAGAAGAGCAAGGAATATGCCTCAACTATTGCCAACTGGTGGCACCCATATCCATTGTTATGAAGTACTTTGAGTGGTTGGTTATGATGGACATCAACTCCTGCCTTAGACAGGATTTGGATCCACCAATTTATCCATCGCCACAACAGATTGGCAGTGGTTGTAATCTTGCTGGGTCTTCACTCTACTTGGATCGCTAGACCAACAGGAACATGTTGGTCAGGCTTTTTTTTAAAATCAGCTATAGTAGACCATTCAATAGCATGATCCCTTTCAAACTTAACAACAAACTCAGGGAAATGGGTCTCTGTGCAAATTAATCCTTGGCTTCCTCATCAACACACCTCCATCAGTACAAATTAGCAACACCTCTTCCTCACTGGCCACCAGCACAGGGGCACCTCAGGGCTTCGTCCCTGCCCAAGTCTTTCTATATACCCGTGAGTGTGCAGCCAGACACAACTCCAATGTCAACTTTAACTTTGCCGACGATAAGATAGAACTTTATTTATCCCAGAAGGAAAATTGGTCTGCCAACAGTCATAAAACACAAGATACATGAAATTAAAGTGACAAGTGGAAAGTCCAGGATCGGGGATGTACAAAGATTGGGTGGGGTAGGTGGTGAGTCAGTCTACCCCATGACAGAAGGGGGAGTTGTACAGTTTGATAGCCAGGGGGAAAAATAATCTCCTGTGGCGTTCTGTGCTACTTCTTGGTGGAACCAGTCTGTTGCTGAAGGTGCTCCTCGGGATGACCAGTGTGTCATGGAGTGCTCCTCAGGTTGACCAGTGTGTCATGGAAGAGGTGAGCTGTATTGTCCAATATGCCCCACAGTTTGAGGAGCATTCTCTCCTCCAAGACTACCTCCAGTGAATCCAACTCCACCCCCAGGACGGAGACAGCCTTCCTGATGAGCTTGTTGGTTCTGTTGGCGTCCATGGCCTTCACCCTGCTGCCTCAGCACACGACAGCGTAGAACATGGCACAGGTCACCACCGATTGATAGAACATCTGCAGCATCTTACTGCAAACATTGAAAGAGTGGCGCCTCCTCCAAAAGTACAGACAGTTCTGTCCCTTTTTATACAGTGCCACGGCCAGTCCAGTTTACTGTCCACTGATACCACTGTTGTTGGACGAATGACAGATAATAATGAGTCAGACTACAGGCGGGGAATTGATAACTTCGTCCAGTAGTGCCAAGAGACAAAGGAATTGATTGTTGACTTCAAGAAATAAAATGCACCTGTCTTCACTGGCAGTGGAGAGAATCAACAGCGTCTCATTACGAGGCTTGCACATGTCTGATTATCTGTGTAGGAAAGAACTGCAGATGCTGGTTTAAATTGAAGGTAGGCACAAAAAGCTGGAGTAACTCAGCGGGAAAGGCAGCACCTCTGGAGAGAAGGAATGGTTGACGTTTCTGGTCAAGATCCTTCATTCAGTCTGATTATCTGTTGTGGATCGAGATGATATGGATGCAATTTCAGAGGAAGCACATCAATGCTTCCATTTCCTCAGAAGTTCACATCAGGTCTTCCTTTAAACAAGTGCGTGGTCACACTCTTCCAACCTACCTCACAGCAGACCAACACTTATTTATGTGCACTTTCGATGTAACACTACATTCTGCATTCTGGCATTTTTTCCTCGTTTCACTCTCTGCTTCACCTGCATTGCGTTGTTGTGCATGCAATGTCTTTTCACTGTATCTGGGTACAGGTGACAATAATACTGATGCCGTTGGATCTGCTGAATTCCTGCAGCAGGGTTTTAACAACAAAATATTAGCTCGAGATTCCAGCATCTGCAGCGTCCTGTGCGCTCATACCTACCATCAAGCTCCCACTGCCCGCCCACCTGTGGAGCGGAGGGAGGTGGCGAGCGCCTTCGCGCCTTCCCGCCGCGGCCGCGCGCGCACATTCAAACCCCAACCGCCAACCGCCAACCGCGCGCCAGGGCGGACGCGCATGCGCAGCCCCGCGTCTGAGCGGTGCGCACCTTCACCCCGGGGCCCGGGCTGCATCCGCGCGCATGCGCGCCACCCAACATCTAGCCATTGGGAGCAAAGATCATAGATCTGAAGACGGGTTTCGCTCCTTGGATGCTGCTGCACCCGCTGAGTTTCTCTACCCATAGATCTTGGATTGGAAGCGCAACAGAGCTGAGGAAGCAACCTCCCTTTCCCCATCCACCTGCAAGTGAAGGTGACCTTGTGTACATCAAACTACTCAAAATGCCTTTGTCAGCAAATCTCCAATGTATTTCTTGCATTCAGATTTACTTGAAAACAGTTATCCTCCATTGAACTTGTTACTCCTTTGGTCTTAGTTTAACTTTTTTT
Source organism: Okamejei kenojei (assembly GCA_035221665.1). NCBI lineage: Eukaryota > Metazoa > Chordata > Chondrichthyes > Rajiformes > Rajidae > Okamejei > Okamejei kenojei. The sequence goes on along the minus strand of CM069159.1, from coordinate 36,774,146 downwards.
AGCATTTAACTATAATATACTATCTTTTGTAATTTCCGTGTCCAACTGAGGAGAAATGAAATACATTTATAGGAGAAATATGAAATTAAAGAAATGAAAGTGAAGTTTGACAACACATGACAAAGATAAACATTTGAGTTTGATAATTTTGCTTATGCCAGTTTTATTTTACTCCCAAAAGCCAACAAAGATCTGTCCTATAGTTGAAGAAAGATTTTTTAATCGAGAAAACGCATGTTTCTGTTCGACAAGTGTTAACTGACTTGTAAACATCCACAGTTGTGGATTACTGAGTATTTATGTTGCTTATTAAAAAAATCCCTCCTAAAGTACTTAGATTATCTCCATATATGCTACCTCACCCGCTGAGTTTCTCCAGCATTTCTACCTTCGATTTTTCCAGCATCTGCAGTTGCTTCTTAAACCTTAAGTCCCAAACACGTTTCACCTCTTGTTTCAAATCTATTTGTGACTGGTGATTTGAAACATAAACAGATTAAGTAAAAATGTAATGAACATAAATTAATTTCCTCCAGGACTATTGTGAATGCTGTATTTCAAAAATTGGAAAGAAAGTGGCCATGATGTATAGCAAACCCAAAATATTTCATTAAAACTGAGATTCATTGTTTTTTCGTTAGGTTAATTTGTTAGGATTACAGAACCAAATCAAATAAATTGAATCATGAAGCAGATCAAAATTAATTAATTACTCCATTATAGTTCCTCCTTAGTTGTAAAATACTTCAGAATGCCCTAATTTATAGAAACTAACATACATCTCTTTTGTTACTTTAAGTTTCTTGGTTATCTGTTCGTACAGGCAAAGAAGCTGCTATGCATTACAAACCATCTTGGATCAATAATAAAGCCAATCTTAAACTCTACAAGTAAACCCAAAATAATGATTTTAATTTTTATAGATTGTTCACTGTGCCTCCATCTTTCTACAGTGATTGTTCACTGTGACTCCATCATCCCCCTTCCCCCCCCCGACTTATATTTTTTATTTTGGCTAAGTAGAGCTTTGTTAACACTACTGCTGTGGACATTTGATTGCTCTGGTTTATTACTAGGATGTTTGCTTGATGGAAGTTTCATTATTATGACCACCCTAGTATAGAGAATTTAGTGGTTACAAAGGATCTGATCAGGAAGAGTAGAATTTAAAATTTGAGCCCTTGAGTGATCTAAAACTAATGTGGCCCAGCAATAATAAGTTGTAAGTGGTACAGGATACTTACAGCCACTGTGGGAAGAGTAATAGGAGCAAGGAAATGGTTCAGATCCAATAAATGCAACTATAGATGGAAATGAAAGTAACAACAAATGATGGAAATCTGCATTTCAAAACAGAAATTGCTGAAAAGATTCAGCAGGATTTGGAGCAGGATTGCAGAAAGAAAACAAGTTATCTTTTCAGTTTGAAGATCTTTCATCTGAGAAGGAGTTACCCAAACATTTCCAGAGATGCCAACCCTAAATTTAGTTCACAGTAACATTCAACCCATTTGTCCGTAACAAATGGGGTTAAATGCATTTCTCTCCGTACTCACTTGGGGTTGTTGCCGGCGGGTCTGCGCCTGCGCACTGGGTGGGGGTGGGGGGGAGGCCCGGTGATGGGGCTGCCGCGAGCGGCCGGCTGGCGGCAAGAAAGTGCCGCTGATTGCGCGGGCCGGCGCCGCCCGGCCTGTGGCTCGAAATGGCGCCAGGCCCGGCAACCCTCCCCCACTGCGCACGCGCGGCCACTGGGGCTCGGCAACCCTCCCCAACTGCGCAGGCGCGGACACTGGGGCCCGGCAACCCTCCCCAACTGCGCAGGCGCGGACACTAGGGCCCGGCAAAGTGCCGCTGATCGTGCGGGCCGGCAAACCGGGGACACATGGCGCCGGCGTTCACCACGGGAGGAACACCGGCGCGGCGGTGTTCCGTAACAGCATGTTTGGCTGCCGGAACACCTTAAAAAGGTTATTTCGCCGGGATAAAATACGGCGAATCCAGGACACTTGGCATCTCTGCATTTCTGCCACTTAGAATCATGTAGTGTGGAAACAGGTCCTTCGGCACAACTCGCCAAACCGACCAATATGTCACAGCTACATGAGCCTCACCTACCTGCGTTTGGCCCATATCCCTCTAAACCTATCCTATCCATGTATCTGTCTAAATCTTTCTTAAACATTGCGATAGTACCCGTCTTCCCCTCACCACCCGTTGTGCAAAACAGTTACCCCTCGAGTTCCTATTAAACCTTTCCTCCCTCACCGTGAACTTATGTCCTCTGGTTCTTCATTCCCCTACTCTGGGCAGGAGACTCTGTGCGTTTACCCAATCTATACATCTCATGATTTTGTACCCCTCTATAAGATCACCTATCATCCTCCAGAGGTAACCTGCTCAATCTCTCCCTATAGCTCAGGTCCTTGAGTGCTGGCAACATCCTTGTGAATCTTTTCTGCACCCTTTCTAGCTTGACAACATCTTTCTTAACACATGGTGCCCAAAACTGAATGCAATACTCTAAATATAGCCTCACCAACATCTCGTATAACTGCAACATGACCTCTCAACTTATTTTACTCATTACTCTTAACTGAGCCTTTTTGACCACCCTGTGTACCTGACGCCACTTTCATGAAACTATGTACCTGCATTCCTAGATCCCTCTGCTCTACAACACTCCCCAGAGCCCTTCAATTCACTGCGTAGGTCCTGTGCATGTTAGACTTCCCAAAATACAACACCTCACATTTCTCTGTATTAAATTCCATCAACCTTTCCTCAGCCCACCTCCCTAACCGATCAAGATCCTGCTGCAATTTTTAATCATGCCTTGTACTTTTTCATCCAAATCATTGCTATGGATGACTTAGTTTGTCTCACTTTCTCATTTTCTCAGTTCTGATAAAGGTCTTCAACCTTTCAAGGAATATAATTAGTTTCTCTTTCCATAGATGCTGCTTGTCCTGCTGCATTTCTTCTCAGTATTTTCTCTTTTTATTTCAGATGTAGATGGGGTAGGAACAAGGGGAGTAGCAGAGTTGGCTGGCCATTAACAACAATCAGACAAAAATATCTGATTATCAAACTTCTTGGAGTAAAAAGTGGAAGGAGTGAGTTGATTCATGTGTGAAGAATAGGAACTGCAGATTACTTTGTAAGTTAGTAATCTCCACAAGCAGTACTTGATTGATCAATTGATTGAATTGAAAGACATAGCATTGGAACGGGCCCCTTCAGTCGACGCTGACCATCGATCACCCATTCACACTTGTTCTATGTAATCCAACTGTCACACCCACTCCCTATATTCTAGGAACAATTTTCGAAGCCAGTTAAACTTCAAATCTGCACATTTTTGGGATGTGGAAAAAAATGAGTACCCGGAGGAACCCATGTGGTCGCAGGGAGAATGTGCAAACCTCACACAGCACATCAGGTCAAAATCAAACTGGGTCCTAGCACTGAGGCAGCTGCTCTACCAGCTATGACACAATATTGTTTTTGGATGAAAATAATTAGACCAGATAGTGTTCAATGGGAACTCTTCCATTTCCGAGATGCCAGCTCTCACTCCTTCAAATCATAAGGGAAAAATCCCTTGATCCTCATCTTTCATATCCCAATAGCCTACGCATCCAACATCATCCTTAACCATTTTCGTCAGGTACAACAGAATCTCACCACCGTTACATCTGTCTCTGCCTTCTCCTCCTGTGGCTCCTTCTGCACATTTTTATAAATCTACTTATCTATTTTCACATGTCACCAGTGCCAGTCTCCAAACACCCCCACCACACCTGGTTCCATCTGCCCATCATCCCCCATCTAATTGGTTCCATCTATCACATACTAGATCGTCTCATCTCTCCTCTTTAACTTCTGTCCACACTCTCAGTCTCAATGCAAGGACCGTAACCCAAAATGTCAAATATCCCTCTGCCTGCACAGATGCTTCTCAACCCGCTGAGTTGCTCCATCAGTTTATTTTAAATTTTATTCCTCATAGACCACATCAAACAATGTTAATGCTATGTGGATCTGGTGATGGTTAAGCAAACTAAGTGTAAAATGGGCACATGTACAATACATTTTGCCTATTCCAAGAACCAGCTTCAATTTCTTATGAAAACCATATGCAGATTCTGGGCAGCTGCTCAAGATGAACAGAACATTCTATAAGTTCCTAAGTGAGGGAAGGTAAAATGGAATAGCCAGCATTTGTACTTACAACTACATAAACGTCTTACTGTGGTGCATGCAACATTTTGCAATACACATGTAGCTAGCGAGTGAAATTTTTTATTTTCTATCATGCAATTTCCTAGGAATTAAAAAGAAACATTATCATATAATAATAGTGGCAAATCTTTTGGTGTATTTTATATCTTAATCAGAATCCCATTTTATTTGTAAAATACTTTGCAAAACATTTATGAATGGAATCAGGATGTCAAGGTCAAAAGTAATTGGACCAGCAATTAATTATATTTTGATTATATGTACCAATTATTATCAAATTTCATACTGAGAGGTGTGTGCTCGCCTTTCAACCACTCTTTAGAAAATCTAGAGCAAATTGTATTAACGTCAGTGGTATTATTAAGGCACCTTAGCATAAACAAAGCAGGTTATTTATGAAGAATCTGAGTGCTTTTTAAAATTGTTCTCCCTAATACTCTCCCATCTGATTATAGAGTAGGGCAATGTTAAATACAAATTTTCCACATAAATATGTCTTGACTTTTTAAATAAAACACAGCAGATGACATCAACACTCACATTGTAAGTATATCATATTGTGATTGAATTTTGTTGTTTGTAGATTATTGCATTCAATCTTAAAGATTTCTAATTGTTGTTGTCCTCTCCTAAAGGTGTAAAACTCCTTTTGGAATAGTGGTCCCAGCCTATTACTTGTACCTCACTCATGGAACATTCTTCATTTGGGATCCAGGATAACAAACATCAAACATCTACCAGGCAAAGGTTCAATTTATTTTTATTAATACTCATCACAAGTTTTAAAGGTGAAAACTGTTTATATATTTTTTTCAATAATTCCAGCGAGATTCTAGACAATTGTAATGTTCCTTCTTGAAGTACAAGTACATCTTTCTCTTTCCAGATGTGGGTATTGAGATTGTAGATTTGTGACTAAAAGTCTTCGTAGATGAATAGCCACTGTCAAACCGCAATGTCCTGTACGCTTTTAGAAAGAACATGGCCATTTTGACTTCTTGTTGATCAGTAGTGATAGCATGGCTGATCCGAAAAGATTGTTATTTGACAGAGTCAACGGTGCCCATGACAAGGATGAAATCACAGTTGACAAAGTTTTACGTGTTTCTTCAAGCAGATATTTGCTGCCTTTCTCCTTAAAAAACACTCATGTTCTTACTTCTTAATAGATTGGGACTATGGGAGGTTGAACTATTGATTACCGTAACAGTGCTAAAGAATCCATGCATGTCATGGTTATCAGCAAATTGCTGGGACCGCCACACTCTTTCCATCCACCATATGGTTGTTCAACCATAGTTATTTGTTGGTCCTCTGCCTGAGGTGCTTATAGAGCTGTTTAATTTCTCTTGAGGAATGGTGAATCAAAACTGCACACCTGACATAAATGTGTGGTCTACCAGGCAACAGCGATCTCATATCCTCCTTCATGGTTGTGGAAAACAAGGCTTTTCCAAAGTTACTACCAATATTGCTTCTGAAAAGTACTCCATATGCTCTGGATAAATGAAGCAACAACAATGTTCTCTCCCAGGCTCAGTATTGAAGTTCTAATTATGCAGTTGAATCCATTGATCAATTATCAGTCCATGAAATAACAGAAATATTAGGTGATGCATGTTGGAAAGATGAATGAAGAAAAACAATTTGAAATAAATGATGAGGATCAGAGACCAGGTGGGGAGATACCTGTACATATCTTTGAAGACAGGTTAAGAAGATTTTTTTCCAAACAAAATCATAATAAATAGTGAAACATGGATCTTTAATACTGGTTAAGCCTAATCTAGAATGTTATATATTTTTTCTCCATTTATGACACCATAGCATTAAAGACTTGAAGGGTACATAAAAGATGCATAATGAATTACACAGGGATGAAATACTTAAGCTGTGTGGTAATAAAAACAAACTCTGATGGTTCTCCCGAGATGAAAGCAGGGCAAGAGATTTGTTAAATTTGTTCATACACTCTTAAGAGTAACTATTAAGAAAATCATCAGGGTACAAACCACCAGGGGTGCCGCACAATTGGCAACCCCACCAACAGTCTGTCTGTTTTTTCGTCTTTTTTTTGTTATTTTTAGTGCAATTAAAACATTTGTGTAAATGTTCTCTGGTTTGTTTTATGTGGAGGGAGGGAGAGGGGATCGGGGGAAACTTTTTTTATTAGTCTCTTACCTTGCCGGATATACGATTGTTTTCCGGGTTGTATCTCCGGTCGCTCTGCGGCCTAACATCATGGAGCTGGAGGCCACGTCGGACTGACTTTGACCACCTCCGCGGGCCATGGACTTACATCAGGGCTGATGCCTTGCCTGGGATCGCTCCAACCGCGGCCTACGGACTTTACATCGAGAGGTCACATTCTCGGGAGAGGCTGGGTCAGACGCTCCAACGGTGCAGATGTTTGACAAGCCCCGACCCAGGGTCCAGTCGTCCGGCGCGGGATGCTGACATCCTCCCGATGTGGGTGCTGATCGCCCCGACGAGGAGGGCCCAAAGGCCGCCGGCTACATGAGTCAAAATCGTCCCCGACATGGGAGAGCAAAGAAGGGAAGAGATTGTACTTTTTTTCGTCATCCATCGCAGTGTGGAATGTGGAGGAGACACTCTGGTGGATGTTTATGTTACAATGTATTTTGTGTGTTCCATTGCTTTGTATTTGTATGACTGACTTGGTAAATGAAATTCCTCGTATATTGCAAAACATACCTGTCTTCGTCTTTTTGAATCCACACACAAGATTAGAAGTTGTTCAGCCAGAGCTGAACACACTTCACGGCACCTGCATACAATGGTGTCTGTCTTGCACTTCTTGTGCGTGATAGTGGTAAGATTGGTGGAAACAGGGCCGCAAAGTGAACGCTCTTTCCTTAACCTCCATACCTGGCTAATAAAGTATTATTGTATTGTAAATGTTTCTAATAGCAAAAGAAACAGAAATGAAATGTCCAATGATGAGCGTACATTTAAATGCCAAAGCCCTAAACTCTCAGATGCCTTATATTCTTTCCAATTTATCATTATTTAAGAGAACATTTAAGAGAATGTGTAGAAATCTATATTTTTTCATTCTGTGGTTTTTCTATTTTCTATTTTTAGATATTTGTGCTTAGCAGAATATAAAAACATAAATGGGGGCAACAGACCGCAGACACTATTATAATTGCTGTCAGGCTAAATCAGGAAAACTCATTGCAACAAAAAATGAGACATTGATACTATACAATTCTTATTTTGCTATAGTATATCAGTATTGAAATAGGCATTATAAACTATCTGTAATAAGTCAGGTAATAATTTTATTTAAAACAAATCAATGATTAAATGCAGCAGTTTTATTATTTGACATCTAAATACCAAGCAAGAATACCCGTTACTCACAACAGCATACTGCGAATAGTGTCAATATATTTATTATGTACATTACCTTAGAAATGAATGGAATATAGAACAGGACAGCACAGGAGTGGGCCTTTTGACCCACAATATTTGTGCTAAACACGATGACTACCTGAATTGATCTCATCTGCCTGCATGTGATCCATATACCCCTCTATTCCCTGCACTTCCATGTGCCTATCTAAAAACATTAAATGCGGCTATCGTGTCTACTTCCACTGTCGCCTCTGGCAATACGTTCCAGGCCCTCATCACTCTCTGTGTGTAAAAAACATGCTCTGCAAATCTTTCCCCCTCAGTGTAAACTTTCCCCCTCTCACTTTATAGCTATGGTCTCTAGTGTAGGATACTTCCACCCTGGAAAAAAAGGTTCTGACTGTCCACCCTATCAATGCCTCTCAGAACTTTACATATTTCCACAAATTCCGACGTTCCAGAGAAAACAATGAGAGAATATTGTGAATACCAATAAATTACATCACAATTTCTTATGGCATGAGGCTCTTACATCTATACTAGTTCTCAGATTAATCCCATGAATCACATTCCCCCATTTATTTCTCGTTAACTTTTTCTCTTTCCCAGTCCCATTATCTCTCTGATTCTCTAATCACACGACTACACTGGGTGTAATTTATAATAGCCAATAGCCTACCAACCAATGTGTTTTGGAGATGCGAGCATCAAGATGAAACTTGCATGGTCAAAGGGAAATTTGCAAACGGCACGGAGACAACACCTTAAATAAAAAGCTGGTTCTATGTGACAGCAGCACTACTGAAGCTTTTTGAGGACAGTAGTAACAGCCAACTTCAAAATATTTTTTAAATGGAAGCTTTTTTGCTTTTATTGTTGAAGGTCAGGAGATGAAGCTGTTTTTTGCTCTTTCCTGCATTGAGGGTCCTGGGTGTCAAGAAGTTGTCAGAACACAAAAAAAAATAAAATTTCTTTTAGGGATGCCATCTAATCTCTGGCTTCTGTAAAATTACTTCAGATATTTTTAAAACACATATTCACATTCCATCTATGAAACTTTGTTTTATAGCAGCATATTTAACTTAACTATGCAGCATATAGCAGCATAGTTAACTTAAAATTTGAGACTGATGAAAACTAACCAAAATATATACTGGATAAAAACAGACTTTTGGGAAATTGCATACACGAAGTAATCAATTTCAATTATATTTTTGCTGTGGTATATGTTTTGTGTAATCTCTTAGCTATTTGGACAATATTCCACTCAGCATTGGGCAGCTAGGAGTACAGACTGAATGCACAATGAAAATATTCAATAGAATACTAAAAACATTTGAAATATGTCCATTAATTGTAAATCAGTTCTGTAATTCCAGTTGATTTTAAAAGATACTTTTTTTCCATTTGAAAATATTATTCTGTCATTTACTGGATAAAACTCAAGGAACATATGGGACGATGTCACAGATCACAAACCCAGCTTCTTGGAAAGCCTTCTTTAGTTCAACCTGCAAAGAATGTGGAAAGTAAATTTATGTGACCTACTATAAAGAGAGCTAAAATAACTCAACATAGAAATAACACACATTTATTTTCTTATTCAATGCTCAATGTATGGGCATTGCTGGGAAGTCAACATTTATTCCCTGCACCTAGAAGATATTGTTTACTAAATTGACGTTTAACTGTTGCACTAAACCAGTGAAGCGTGTTGGTTATTGAATACTCCTGAAAACAAAAGGGAGTTAACTTCAATGTTCGTTAAACGCCAGACATTCTTTAATACAATTTAAAATATTACACAGATTGTATTATTCTAAAACAAAATTAAACAGAATTTTTCCTAATATCTTTCCTATCTGCGATAAATGTCAATATTCTGAGGCTAATTTAACCCATTACTTTGTAAATTGCATAAAAATTAAAACATTTTGGGTGGATACTTTTAAAATTATTTCCGTAGTGGTTAATAGTCAACTGGATCCCGATCCTAAATTAATAATATTGGGCATATCTGAACAATACCTAAAACTGACAATAAACCAAAGAAATTTCCTGGATTATAGTATAATAGCTGGGAAAAAACTAATATTAAAATTTTGGAAAAACCCTGCATCCCCTACAATTAAAATGTGGATTATGGAGATCTCAGAGACCTTAAATCTGGAAAAAATTAGATTTGTCTTAATCGACAAACCTGAATTATTTATTTGAATATGGTCCCCGTTCATAGATTATTTGAAGGGGTAGAATGGGCCAGCGCTGAGGCTCGACGGAAGCTTGAACCCAGGACTAGACAAATAGTTTTGTTTTCTGTAGCTACGGACCTATCTCCTAAGTTGTATTATAAAATTAAAAAAATAAAAAATAAATAAAAAACTTCAATTCTTCATTTATCTCATAATACCAGCAGCTTGATGCACAGACATATTTGAACATACCCGGTTGTCAGGGTCCAAGCATAGACCAATTACTGCTCCTCCACTGCCAGGAAGCTTTACAGCTGAGCCAAACTGTAAAAATAACAAATGCGCAGGTAACAGACTAGTTTTTCTCTGAATTATTATCTGAACATATCAAGCCATTCCAGAATCACATTCATAATTTATCAAGATGGCTTGCTAACCCTAACGGTGTGTGAAATGCATGGCATATTTGTGGATTTTAAATATTAAAATGTTAAATCTTAATTACCACTAGTAATTGGGATAATTTTTTTGAATATGATTTTTTTGTTATTTTTCATTAAAATAAGAATAAAATAGATTATTATTGTTCACTAAATTACCACAAAATAATTTATAAGTAAAGCCATAGCATTTATATAACACGGACCAAGCATAAATACAATCCTTCCATAATTAATTAATGAAGTATACTTTATAATTCATTCCTACCAATATTTTGGAACGGTTATACTAGGGTGAATCGGAAGAGAGTTAATTATCTCCAACATGATCAATCTTGTGCTTTTTTTTAAACTTTAAAGTTTACTATTACATCTCTGAGTAAATACTTCATACTGGGATTCAGATACTATTACCACATAGAAACACAGATGGAATACACATTTTAAAGTTTTAACAAACTTTTTATAGTGAATACCTTTCTGCCAAGTTGCACCATCCTTAGATTTCCTTCGCCCAAACAAGAGTCTGTATATATGGACCTTAGATAAGCAGTAAGCAATTATTTTCCATTGAAAATTCTCTATTTTCTCTTGAAGCCATGTGCAAAAGCACATGCAGTGAATTTTTGACCTTTGCATAACAAACTGAGGTAACCATTCAATAATGGTATCAAATAGTTCCTCAAAATGACAGTAGCTTAAAAAAACATTAATTATTTAATACAATTGCCAGTTCAAATTACAAATTGAACGATGAAAATTGGGAGTCTAGATAGAGGATACTGGCAAGAATATTTTAATTTGATGGATCTAAACTAAAGCTCATTGGTGGAAGGATCAGAGGAGTGAAAAGGTAAAGGTAAAGATTTGAAACTCACTGCTTGAAATGAGGTAGAGTAAGCAACCTTGATTACCATCTTAAAAGTGTCTTGACATGTATTTCAATAGTTAACAGAATTGTAGATCAAGAGCTGGAAGGTGGAAACATGCTAGGTTAATCTTCTTCAAATCAACACAAGCACTTGCCAAACAGCCTTGTGTCATTTGGAAGACAAAATTGCTGGAGAAACTCAACGGGTGAGGCAGCATCTATGGAGCGAAGGAAATAGGCAACGTTTCAGGTCGAAACCCTTCTTCAGTACCGGAACATATTCCGGTAGAGATTTACCTCATGATTTCAAAAATCTCCTCATCTGAAAATTTGGTTAATTATTTCCCGAGTTTTTTACTAAAATTGTTTTAAAATCTAACTGTCACAATGCTTTTGCTCCTCACGCAGCAACGAGCTGCAAGTTACGTGGCACAGCCCTCCCCCCCCCCCCCCCCCCCCCGGGCTCTGGATTGAAGCCCGTGAACTCGTGATCAAGTCGTGCTGCGCGCTCTGCTGGGCTTCTTGAAGTTCAACAACATGGCGGCGGACAAGCGTAGTTGAAAAGTCACCGTCGCGCCCGTTACAGGGGACGATCTCTTCTCCGTCTCTCCCACCCGGTTGTCTGTCACGCTGGTGAAAGCGCTTACCCTCGCTGAAGCCACGAACGGTAGGCCCTCCGGTGTTTTTCACCATCCTCAGAGCGCTGCGGGCCTCGGTCTGGTCAACGACGCCCGCAGCCTAGCTCGAGCCCAGCGCCTGATGGGGAGGCTTGTGCTCTACGACTTTGGTAGCTGCTTCCTCTACCCCCTCCCTGAGGCAGAGAGAGAGGGGGGGGGTTGGGGGGGGGGAGGGAGGGGTGGAGGGGGGGATCAAGAGGAGGAGGAGGAGAAGGGGCCAATGGTGAGGGGGGCAGAGGGTCCTTCCTCTCTGTCCCCCTCCTCTCTGCCCCTCTCCCCTCCCCCCACAGCCGCACGTTGAGGGGACGGGACCCAACGGGTCCCCTTTGGTCTAGTAATTGAATAAAATTATATTTCCGAACGCCAGTTCATAGTTCAGAGATGTAATGCTGAGGCTCTGTAAGGCACTGGTCAGGCTGCATTTGGAGTACTGTGAGCAAATCTGGGCCCCATATTTGAGGAAGGATGTACTGGCTCTGGAGAGGCTCCAGAGGAGGTTTACAAAAATGATTTCAGCAATGAATGGATTAGCATATGATGAGCATTTGACAGTACTGGGCCTCTACTCGCTGGTGTTTAGAAGGTTGCTGGGGGTCTTCATTGAAACTGAGAATTATGTAAGGCACAGAGTGGATGTGGAAAAGATGTTTCCACTGGTGGGAGAGTCTAGGACCAGAGGTCATAGCCTCAGAATTAAAGGGCACTCTTTTAGAATGGAGGTGAGGAGGAACTTCTTTAGTCTAGTTAATCTGTGGAACTCTTGCCATAGAGGGCTGTGAAGGCCAAGTCAGTGGATATTTTTAAGGAGATAGACAAATTCTTGAATAGAACGGGTGTCAAGGGTTATGCAGAGAAGGTTGGAAAATGGGATTGGGTGGCAGAGATCAGCTATGATTGAATGACGGAGTAGACGGGATGGGCGGAATGGTCCAATTCTACATTGTTAACTTGTGAAAATTAAGCCTTACCTTCGTAGTTCAAAATTTTTGTTCATCAACTCAAAAAGTTCATTCCAATTCCCAGACTCAATGGCTATCCTGCACAAATAAAAAGAAAGATTACTTTTAACCATGTGCTGTGCAATGTTCTCAAAGAAACTCATCATTTTCAGCAGTTCTTGTTTTGAGTTCATTAGTGAAAGCATTTTGTGCTGATGACATGCACTATACCATTGTGCATTTATGATATTTATAGTTTTAATTGACCAAATGGGCAACAATTGGTATATAATTTTCAATGTATTTTGAGTAAAATATATATTTGCTATACTCTGACAATTTGCACGTTAAGCAAGCCATAGCATTATCGAGAAGTATCCACATGAGCAGCCTGTGGACCAAGTACTGGTAAATTAGATTTGTTGGAATACATACTTGATTGTTGGTAGAGACACAGTAGGCCAAAGGGTTCTGTTTCAGTGCTGCATGACTCACAGTATTTGAACATTTTATTCCTGTTAAATGACTAATCTTGTCATCTACAAGCCTGATTGATCATTCCATTCAGAGGCTGACTTGAAATCGAGCCATGGAATTTAAATTTATTTAAATAAATGATGAAATTAACAGTTAATTCCAACAATAGAACTACAGATTATAATAAAAATCCATCTAGTTTACTTAATGGGCCAAATCGTCCTGGATTCAATTAGTTGCCTGCACTCGACATCAGACTCCTGTTACCCACAGTTACTAACCATATGCACTTTCATTTATCAGATGCTAAACTGCTGCAACTGACAGGCATTCTGCATGAATGGTAGGATTCAAGTGGCAAATAGACATCAAGTAGAGTTATGGCCAAAATTAGTACAGTCTCGTGTCCACTTGTTTCGGGCATTTAAAACTACTCTGACAGATACAAATATATATATTTTAACTAATCATTAGAATAAATTAGAACTTAGTTTTTCTCACAGAAAAGAAAACTTGCTATTCTTGCTCAGACTTTGGACTTAAAGTGATTTGACTCTTAACTGCCTTCTGAAAAGGTTTGGCATACCTCTGTTCAAGTTAATTAGGGATGGACAGTACATTTTATACTTTCCAACCACATCCACTAAACTCATTTCAATCACATGGCTACTACTGTAGCACTGTTTTCTAATTCTGGAATAATTTTTCCAACTTTCCAATTTTCTCAAAAATTACTTACTTAGCCAGATCAGTGAGTTCTGCAAAGGTTTTCATTGCTTTCTCAACATCAGAATCACCTCAGAAGTAAGAAAAGTTTCACATTAATTGTAATTAATTGGCAAATACATGTAGTCATAAAAACACAACTGCAAGATAATTTAATCTTATATTAACGTTGGTCTCTACTTACCATTGAGCCATCTTTGTCGCACATTACTATGAATCTTCCCAGAATCACTTGGATCTCCCATGTAAGCAAGCCAGAATTTGGGTAAACAGTTCACATCCATATTAATATAGCTTCCTATAAGTAAATAAAGCATGCCAAACATATCAATAAACACAGTCTTGCCCAACCAGAACCTCTACCTAGAGCATCTCCTTTGGGATTGGCCTTACCCCCAACACAATGTCATTTTTGCCCCTCTTTGCCCTTCTAATTACTTTTATCTTAAGTGCTCCTTTGTAGCCTGTCATGTGGTCTTGCTTGATTTTAGGATAAGCTACCTTTTACATTCCTTATTCAATCCCCAATGTCCCTGGATATCTAAGGTTCTTGAGGCTTGTTGACTTTACCCTTCATCGTTGCAGGAATTCACTGGCCCTGCACTCTTACCATTCCATTGTTGACCTGTAGAGTTAACTGTAGTCTTACCATTATCAGCCTTTCTCCCGTTCACAATCGTAATTTCCAATCTATTCTCATACTTTATAACAATCTTAAAATCTTAAGTCACTATCTCTGAAATATTCTCCCAAGGACTCTCGCACCATTTGCTCAGCTACATTTCCAATGATTAGATCCATTGCCTCTCTGGACTGCCTTAAAAAGCTATAAAGTTCTACTCTTTTAAGCCTTCACAGTATAGCAATCTAAGTTAACACTGAGAAGGTCGTTATATTTAATGCTAGGAGAATCATGATAGGCAATTTTTGACTAGATAACAATATTACAGCTGGGATATGGACACGTGGTAGCTCAGAAGGGCACAAGGTCTCTCCATGACCATTAAGCACATTGAGGATGCTTGTGTTTTTATGTACTTAATATGCCTCCTCAAGAGAGTTAAACTTGGATTATTTTGTATGTCTTGCCTTGCAGCTTAAATGTAATTTCAAATATTCCAGAAGCAATCTGTAAATCTTGGCAAAATTAAATTATCTGGAATTTTTTTTTGCTCAGAATGGAGGGGCAGATCAAATGGCTAACAAATAAGGTATCATGTAGTCATAAAGCTGTACAGCACGGAAACAGACCCCTTGGCCCACCTTGTCCATGGCGACCTGATTAGCATTATCACATGGAGTGATGGGACACCATCATCCTGTGTCTCGGAGGGACATTAAACTGAGGCACAGTACAGACTTAAGTGGATGTAAAATATTTCATGTCACTATTTTAAAAAAGAGTTGATGAGTTCTCCCCAAATCTATTTCCAACGTTTCTTCTTTAGCCAACATTAAAAATCATACTTCTTTATGACAATCAAGAATTTGAGAGAAACAGACAGTTAATTTCTAAAGTGGCAGCGTGCCACTTGCCCATGTTTAGTAAGGATTTCCAATTCATAAAAAAAGTTTAATCATCGTACCTAATATACTATTTATTTTCATGCAGCAATAATTATCACTTAAATTGTTCATCAATTGTATCAAGGTGAGAATTCCATATCCCAATATTATCCATTGACAAACAAGGCATGCATAGATCACGGGTGATTTGGCTTAAGGTTGTGAAATAATGGAGGGGCATGCTTGTGTTCATGTGAACCAACTAGGTGGGTGACTGGGATGTGCTGCCAGGGACGGTTGAGGCAGTTATGACAGGGCCTTTAAGCCATTTTAAGATAGGCACATGAATATGCAGGGAATGGCAGGATATGGATCACATGCAGACAGAGAAGATTAGTTTAACCCGGCATCATGTTCGGCATGGACATTGTGGGCCAAAGGGTCCTGTGGTGTACTATGTCCAACAATATGTTCAATTCTGTCATTTTAAATCTCATTTTATATTTCCTTTTTTACAACATTTAATGTTTAATCATATTTTATGATAGGAAACATGTAAAATTTTATACTTTGATGAATAATACTGTACTGTTTTATGAATAGGGTAGGAAAGCCATGCGGGATTTTTACAACACCCGTTTGTGACCTTTTGTACAAATTGGAAGATTAAAAGCTCTTATCTTCCAGAGGTTCTATACAAAAAGGCTACAGAACGCACCAGCAAATTGTGTACTGCAACACAGCACTAGTGACCCAGGTTCAATCCTGACTATGGGTGCAGTCTGTACGGAGTTGGTATGTTCTCCCCATGACTGCGTGGATTTTCTCCAAGTGGTCTGGTTTCCTCCCACATTCCAAAGATGTGCAGGAATCTTTGTATGTTTTGGCATCTGTAAATTACTCCTTGTGTGCAGGATGCAAAACTGGCATAACATAGAACTAGTGTATGAATGATTGTTGGCGGGTGTGGACTCGATGGGTGAAAGGCTTGTTTCTACAAATATTCACCCATACACCTTCCTTGCAGAGTGAGATCCAAAGAGCAAGATTAGAAATTGTGAGCAGTGAATTGATGGAGGAATTATAATTATAAAAGGCTGCTTTAAGCATGACCTGATTTAGAGGTCAGAAATATTAGACAGTCAATAATAACCAGTAAGGAATTAAAAACAAATTTTGTTAGCCTGTCATGGTTGCAATGTGGAACTTATTATAAGAAGGAGAGATGGAGACAAATAGCTGGAATTAAATGAAACAGAAACTAGTTACACATTTAAACAAAATGATTGGGAGGGTCAATTGATGCAGTGAGAGGAATATGGTCAGAGGTAGTTCCAGTGGAGCATATCAGCAGCAGACCTAGTGGCTATTTCAATGCTATAAATATTTCATAAAATGGGTAACACTTCCACTGTCCAATATAATTTTTAATCATTCATCAGAAGTGCAGCCTAAATATAGGGTTTTATCACTTCTCAACTGCAAGTAAAACTCTTACCATAGCCCTGCTTCTCCATGAGTTCCTTGCTGAAATCCATGTAAACCAGCCCCTCATAAACCTAAAATGTATAAAAGAAATTGAGCCAACAAGTCAGAAATAACGCTAAACAATGCATTGAATCCAATATTGTGTAAGCGTAGCTTAAACTGATTACTCTGAAACACGGTGGCCATTATTAACAGATAAATGAATGGATTTGCACAGTGCAAAATCAGCAATTGAAAGAGATGGGAAATTCTTGCACTTTATTTATAACCAATTACTTTTTTTCCTGGTAGTGTTAGTTGAGGTAAGGAGGACACTGACATTAATGATTGGACAGTAATTAGATGAACATTGTTTGTCCTGATTTTTGGGAACAGATCGTTGTGGGCAGTTTTCCATATAGTTAGGTAGATGTCAATGCTGTAACTATACCGTAACGCATTGTCCACTGGCGTCGTTGATTCAGGAGCACAAGTCTTCAGTGCTGCACCAGTTTGCTGTTTGTTCCCAGAACCATTGCTGTATTCAGTGTTCTCTCAGCCATTTCTTGATATCAATTATCCCCAATCAGTACCCCGTTTCTGCCTTCTCCCCATATCCCCTGACTCCGCTATTTTTAAGAGCCCTATCTAGCTCTCTCTTGAAAGCATCCAGAGAACCCGCTTCCCCGGCCTCTGAGGCAGAGAATGCCACAGACTCACCACTCTCTGTGAGAAAAAGTGTTTCCTCGTCTCCGTTCTAAATGGCTTACTCCTTATTCTTAAACGGTGGCCCCTGGTTCTGGACTCCCCCAACATCGGGAACATGTTTTATGCCTCTAGTGTGTCCAAGCCCTTTACAATCTTATATGTTTCAATGAGGTATCCTCTCATCCATCTAAACTCCAGAGTGTACAAGCCCAGCTGCACCATTCTCTCAGCATATGACAGTCCTGCCATCCCGGGAATTAACCTTGTAAACCTACGCTGCACTCCCTCAAAAGCAAGAGTGTCCTCAAATTAGGGGACGAAAACTGTACACAATACTCCAGGTGTGGTCTCACTAGGGCTCTGTACAACTGCAGAAGGACCTCTTTGCTCCTATATTCAAGTCCTCATGTTATAAAGGCCAGCATGCCATTCACTTTCTTCACTGCCTGCTGTACCTACATGCTAGATGGAGCCTCTATTTCACTTCTAGGTGACAGTGTTTACAAATGTTTGCTTTATGTCTTTGTGTTTACAATGTCTTTGACAATAGGGATGTTCCTGGAGACTGTCTTCCTGCTAATTTCCCACTTCACCATTCACAAACAGACATGGTAAGAGCGCAGTTTTCAGGGATCTGTTGTTGTAGGTTTACTGTTTAGCCTGCAGGTTTTACTTCTTCACCATTTAGATATTTCACTATTATGTGTGCCTGATTCACATCGACCATGCCTTCTGCTCCCTTTCATTGAGCCAGTGCTCATTGTATTGGAGGAGTAAGGAATACACCAAACTACAATGTTACAGATTCTGGTTATGCTGAAAGTTCACTGCACCTTAAAAATGCTTAGCTTTGAGCTCCAAGATCTGTTCTGCTCTATCCTTTTCAATGCAAATGTATTGCCACACAATAGAAAGGAGTGCCGTTAGTATTAAGATGGGTCAATGCATCGTATGCATAAATTAAAAAACAAATTACACAACAATTCTATATGGTGAAAAGAAAAAAAACTGCAAAAAAACAAGAGAGTGAAGCACAATTAGAAAGCAAGCCCATTGTAGTGCAAGAGGTGGTCCATGTGTTATTTTGCCGAGGTAGGATTAGGGATCTATTCAGGAACTGACCTATATCTCCATGGGTGCTAAACAGCAATCCTACTCTATCAGCTACTCAGCTGCAGACCCATCCAAGCTTCAGGATGCCTTGTGCTCATTTCATGATGTTCTGCTTAAGGGTTAAGCAGTACTAACCAATTTAAAATGATACTTCTTCCATTGCTAAAATGGAGTTCATTTGATCCCAATGCATATTTGAAATTTGAACTTTACCTGGACCACTCGATCTTGGAGTCCAGCTGTAATAATGAGTTCTTCAGACTCTACATTCAGAATAAAGTTTGCTCTAAGTGGCTTTGGCAAATCCTGTCAAAAGAAACTTGAAATTGGTCTCAATGATTGATGGAATTTATATCATCATTCTACTAAGGCAAAAAAGAGGTGAATTAGTTGCACAGCTGTTAGTAATAAGTCGTCATTTTATGAAGGGGCAGTGTTGCCCAGCAGGTTAATCCCCAAGATTAAAATCCAAACCAGATCAAAGAGATAAACTACAAAGTAACATTGTGCCCTTACTGTTTAGATACATACGCAGATAGTAGTTGATCACTGGAGTCATGTAAAAAAACAGTAACTATATCATCTGCCACTCTTTGTCCTGCCTTTCCTTTCTCCCAGCTTTCTTTGCCCCAATCTACAATCTGAAGAAAGTTCCCAACCCAAAAATCACCTTTCCGTGTTCTCCAGAGATGTTGCCTGGCCCGCTGAGTTACTCCAGCACTTTGTGTCATTGTTTTGTTAACCAGCATCTGCAGTTCCTTGTTTCAAAATCGCCGAGCCTGTGCTTGGTCTCGCCGATGTAGAGAAGTTGACCCCTGGAACAGCGGATACAGTAGATGAGGTTGGAGGAGGTGCAAGTGATCCCCTGCCTCACCTGCAAAGACTGTTTGGGTCCTTGGATGAAATTGAGGGGGGAGGTAAAGGGACAGGTGTTGCATCTCCTGCGGTTGCAGGGGGAAAGTACCTGTGGAGGGGGTGGTTTGGGTGGGAAGGGATGAGTTGACCAGAGAGTTATGGAGGGAACGGTCTCTGTAGAAAGCAGAAAGGGGTGGAGATAGGAAGATGTGGCCAGTAGTGGGATCCCTTTGGAGGTGGCAAAAATGTTGGAGACTTATGTACTGTTCACTTGCACCTCCTCCAACCTCATCTACTGCATCCACTGTTCCATGTGTCAACTTTTCTACATCGGCGAGACCAAGCGCTGGCTCAGCGATCTTTTCGCTGAACACCTCCGCTCAGTCTGTCTTAACCAAGCTGATATCCCGGTGGCCCAGCACTTCAACTCCCCCTCCCATTCCCAATCTGACTTTTCTGTCCTGGGCCTCCTCCATTGGCAGAGTGAGGCCCAGCGCAAATTAGAGGAACAGCACCTCATATTTCGCTTGGGTAGTTTACACCACAGCGGTATGAACATTGACTTCTCTAACTTCAGGTAGCCCTTTCTTTCTCTTTCCATCCCCTCCCCCTTCCCAGTTCTCCCACTAGTCTTACTGACTTCATCTACATTCTTTCTTTGTCCCGCCCCCTCCCCTGCATTAGTCTGAAGTAGGGTCTCGACCTGAAACGTCGCCAATTCCTTCTCTCCATAGATGCTGCTTCACCCGCTGAGTTTCTCCAGCATTTTGTGTCTACCTTTAATTTTACCAGCATCTGCAGTTCTTTCTTAATCTAATAGTCCTTCCATTCATCTTCTCTAACACTATTGAAACAAATTAAATAAGTCAGCATATAACTCACATCATCAATTAAATCATAGAACTTCATCAAGCACTTAAGTGTGGCTGAAACAATGGCACTGTAAAAAGAAAAAAAAACTTTGAAAACAGTATACATGAAATTCAGAATGTCACATCTAAAAATATATTAATAAGTTCAAGCACCCAGAAGGATAAAAAAAGGTGGTCACATAGGAATGGCATCACTTATAAATCCCACCCCACCCGAAGATCTACACTGCCCTGACACAGAAATACAGTATGTCACCATTCCTTTATTGTTGCAATTTCTAAATCTTGCAACTTCCTCCGCAACCACATTGTGGACGCATCTTTTTCTGCTTGATTATCGCCAACATCTTCTTCGGGGAATTAGGAAAGGCCAATAAAATTGGCATGCCAGCGAGGCCAAAATCTCTCAGATGAACAAGAAGAGGACATGGGAAATTTTCGATTAGATATAAAAGTCTTAAAATACACTTTTTGAAAAAACATTGCTGGAAAGAGTGCAGAGAATATTTACAATGATGTTGCCAGGACTTCGGGGACTGAGCTATAGAGAGAGGTTGGGCAGGCTAGGACTTTATTCCTTGGAGAGTAGGTGGCTGAGCGATAATCTTATAGAGGTATATGAAATCATGAGGGGACTATATAGGGTGAATGCAGAGCCTTTTACCCAGGATAGGGGAATCAAAAACAAGAGGATATATATTTAAGGTGAGAGGGGCAAGATTTAATTGAAACCCAAAGGACAATTTTTTCACTTGGAGAGTGGTGGGTATATGGAATGAGCTGCTAGAGGAGATAGTTGGGCCAGATAATGTAACAGCATTTTAAAGAAACATATACAGGTAGATGCATAGGAAAGGTTTGGAATGATATGGGCCAAATGCAAGCAAATGGGACCAGCTTAATTTGGACATTTTGGTTGGCATGGATGAGATGGGCCGTAAGTTCTGATTCCATACTCATCGAGTTAAGCAGCGTGGAAACAGGCCCTTCGGCCCAACTTGCCCACTTGACCAATATGCCCCATCGACACCAGACCCACCTGCCCGCGTTGGCCTATAACCCTCTAAACCTATCCTATCCATATACCTGTCAAAATGTCTTTTAAACATTAAGATAGTGCCTGCCTCAACTACCACCTTCAGCAGCTCGTTCCATATATCCATCACCTTTGTTTAAAAGGTTACCCCTCAGGTTCCTATTAAATCTTTTTCCCCTCACTTTAAACTATGTCGTCTGGATCGAGATTCCCCTACCCTGGGCAAAAGACTGTTCATTTACCTGATCTCATTTTTACACCTCTTTTTACAAATAAAAAACTGAAAAGTGTGGCGTGCAAAAGTATTCAGCCCCCTTTACTCTGATACCCCTAAATAAAATCCAGTGCAACCAATTGCCTTCCGAAGTCACCTAATTAGTAAATAGAGTCCACTTGTATGTAATCTAATCTCAGTATAAATACTGCTGTCTGTGAAGGCCTCAGAGGTTTGTTAGAGAACATTAGTGAACAAACAATGTTCCTTGGGCATCATGAAGCCCAAGAAACACACCAGACAGGTCAGGGATAAAGTTGTGGGAATGTTTAAAGCAGGGTTAGGTTATAAGAAAATATCCCAAGCTTTGAACATTTCACGGAGCACTGTTCAATCCATCATCCGAAAATGGAAAGAGTGTGGCATAACTGCAAACCTACCAAGACATGGCCGTCCACTTAAACTGACAGGCCGGGCAAGGAGAGCATTGATCAGAGAAGCAGCCAAGAGGCCCATGGTAACTCTGGAGGAGCTGCAGAGATCCACAGCTCAGGTGGGAGATTCTGTCCACAGGACAACTATTAGTCGTGCATTCCACAAATCGGGTCTTTACGGAAGAGTGGCAATAAGAAAGCCATTGTTGAAACAAAGCCATAAGAAGTCCCGTTTGCAGTTTGCCACAAGCCATGTGGGGGACACAGCAAACATGTGGAGGAAGGTGCTCTGGTCTGATGAGACCAAAATTGAGGTTTTTAGCATAAATGCAAAACGCTATGTGTGGTGGAAAACTAACACTGCACATCACCCTGAACACACCATCCCCACTGTGAAACATGGTGGTGGCAGCATCATGCTGTGGGGATGCTTTTCTTCAGCAGGGACAGGGAAGCTGGTCAGAGTTGATGGGAAGATGGATGGAGCCAAATACAGGGCAATCTTGGAAGAAAACCTGGTAGAGTCTGCAAAAGACTTGAGACTGGGGTGGAGGTTCACCTTCCAGCAGGACAACAACCCTAAACATACAGCCAGAGCTACAATGGAATGGTTTAGATCAAAGCACATTCATGTGTTAGAATGGCCCAGTCAAAGTCCAGACCTAAATCCAATTGAGAATCTCTGGCAAGACTTGACAATTGCTGTTCACAGATGCTCTCCATCCAATCCGACTGAGCTTGAGCTATTTTGCAAAGAAGAATGGGCAAAAATTTCAGTCTCTAGATGTGCAAAGCTGGTAGAGACATACCCCAAAAGACTTGCAGCAGTAATTGCAGCGAAAGGTGGTTCTACAAAGTATTGACTCAGGGGGGGCTGAATACTTTTGCACGCCACACTTTTCAGTTTTTTATTTGTAATAAAATTTGGAAACCATGTATCATTTTCCTTACACTTCACAATTATCCACCACTTTGTGTTGGTCTATCACATAAAATCTCAATAAAATACATTTACGTTTGTGGTTGTAACATGACAAAATGTGGGAAAGTTCAAGGGGTATGAATACTTTTGCAAGCCACTGTATCTACCTGTGGCACCACTTTCAAGGAACTCTATACCAGCACTCCTAGATCCCTCTGCTTACTCCATGTCCTGTGTACGTCCTGCCTTTTTAGGACTTCCCAAAATGTAAAACCTTGCTTTTCTCTGCATTAAATTGCATCAACCCTTCATTGCCCAACCGATCAATATCCTGCTGCAATTTTTGACAACTCCCTTAACTGTCTACAATACTACCCACTTTAGTGTTATCTGCAAATTTGCTAATCATGCCTTGTACGTTCTCATCCAGAAAATTGACATCAATGACAAACAGCAATGGGCCCAGCATCGAATGCTGACGCATATCATTAGACACAGGCCTCCAGTAAAGCAACCTTCCACTATCACCCTCTGCTTCCATCCATGAAGGCAATTTTCTATCCAGTCAGCTATCTCTCCTTGGATCCCATGCGATCTAAACTTCCAGTGCAGCCTACCATGCGGAACCTCGTTGAATGCCTTGAGGGCCTGTCCCACTTGGTGATTTTTTTTGGCGACTGCCGGCATAATTGACTGACGTATCAGGTCACCAAAAGAATTTGTGGCGTGATGACGTATGCTGTGCAGTGTTTTTTCAAGTGTCGCAACATTTTGTTTGTCGCTGCTGGATTTTGAAATGGTCAAAATCTTTTGGCGACACTGATATGACGCCAGCAGTCGCCGAAAAAAATCACCAAGTGGGACAAGCCCTTTACTGAAATTCATATATACAATGTCTACAGCTCAACCTTTTTAGTCACATCTTCAAAAAACAGATTTGTGAAATACGATCTCCCACATCGAAACCGTGCTGACTATCCCTAATCGGCTCTTGTCCATCTAAATGCATGTATATCTTATCCCTCAAAATACTCTAGTAACTTTCAGACCACAGATGTTAGGCTCACTGGTCTGTAGTTACCAGTGCAACCCTTCTTAAATAGAAGCCCAGCAATTGCCATCCTCCAGTCTTCCAGCACCCTACCCCTATTTAATGATGACTCATAAATTCCAGCCAAGGCACCTGCAATTTCCTCTCTAGCTTTTCAATGTCTCCTTGGATATATCTAATCAGGCCCGGGAGA
This sequence comes from Okamejei kenojei, assembly GCA_035221665.1. Taxonomy (NCBI): domain Eukaryota; kingdom Metazoa; phylum Chordata; class Chondrichthyes; order Rajiformes; family Rajidae; genus Okamejei; species Okamejei kenojei. Next base: position 36,749,831 of record CM069159.1, on the reverse strand, counting down.
TCCGTCTACCTTCGTGACGGTTTGGCTTGCCTTCAATGCCTTGCCCTCAATGCCTTGAAGGGCGTCAGGACTTTCAGCACCTTCTCGACCACAATACTGACTTCCCCCAAGAAACTTCCATCAGCTGGCCCAAGTTCCTGGGTCCTCATGTTTTTCTCCGCAGTAAAAACCGAGGAGAAATACTCATTGAGGACCTTGCTCATCTACTGTGGCTCCAGCACTGTATAATTCTATGACTCTATTGAAAAACTTGAGCAAAGACATGATGCACAATGTAGGAGGCAGCCAGGATTAGAAAGGGTGGGGTGAGAAAATGGAAAAAATAACTTAAAATATATATTTCTGCCAGCTGAAATTCGTGCATTAAGAGAGACATTACGATTGCAAAGATCCAAATAAAACGCGTTTCTTCTGAATAAACAAGAGTAAATTGTCAGCATAATTGTTTCCATATAATCTCCAATGTGGTCAATTTCTGAGATCCAAACTTATAATTGTCCTGATTTTGATTAATGCTGCCAGTGTTACAGGGAATGCATTTATGACTTCTCCAGCTTTGCAGCCATTTTATGAACAGAGCGACCTGAACAAAAATAGCAAATGTTGACATGGAATTCAGAGAATCACAGACAAAACTGATATTGGTTTAATATCGTCACGTATATTGATATTGGTGCTGTAGATTGGTTATTTCCTACTAGCCAATTGTAGAGCTTGTTAGTAGTTGCTCCGCCTAATATGCGTTTTATATTAACAAGAGCTTGCCTACGCCATTCAGTATGAGTAACTGCTAGGAACTGTAATGTCCTGCAGATCAATGCTGTAAGTAGATTTAATAAACATGTGTTGTATCTTGATATGTGTTTGACTCAACTCATTACATGGTGTCAGAACTGGGATCAACGACAATGTGGTGTTTGAGAGGCAACTTGCCAAGCTCGTCATTAAACAGTTCTTTGTATTGAGAGAGTATTTGCTGAGTGGGTCCTTCAGCAAGGAAGAGTTGATGGACAGCGCGGCCAAATTATGCCAGGCCTTGATCGTGGCATGCATTGATACAGCGCAAAGTCTCTGAATCCCCTTTGACGATATAAAACTTTAGGGTATGGGGCTGCAGGTCTATGGTGCATTTTAAATTAGTTTGTCCAAGTGGGTGTAGAACATCTCCCCCGTAGGCCCGAAGCGTGGCTGAGGGATTTTCAATAAGTTCAGCATTACGAATTTTTTTAAACGCTGATAACAAGATGACGTTGCATTTCGCGCCCATATCAACCTTGGCAATCAAAGGTCTGTTATTCACAAGTACCAATGCTTTTTTTTGTTTCTACAAGGTAAGTTGTAGATTGGTTATTTCCTACAAGCCAATTGTAGTGCTTGTTAGTAGTTGCTCCGCCTAATATGCATTTTATATTAACAAGAGCTTGCCTACGCCATTCAATATGAGTAGCTACTAGGAATTGTAATATCCTGCAGATCATAGAAACATAGAAACATAGAAATTAGGTGCAGGAGTAGGCCATTCAGCCCTTCGAGCCGATTACAGATCGATGCTGTAAGTAGATTTAATAAACGTGTATCTTGATATGAGTTTGACTCAACTCATTACAATGCCTTACTGCCTCAAACATAAAGGTTCACCACAGTCAGCTGCTGCTCATTTGATTTATATTAAGATCAACCAAAGGCTTCTTTAGTATATTTTCCCTTACCACGAAATGGTAGACTGCAGTTTATGTTAGGGACATCCACAACAGACTTTTCAATATGAAGTGTAAAATCACAAACTACTATTTCAAAACGTGTATCTCTTGAGAAATAATCCTCCGACTTCATTCATCCATGTTACTCCAGCACTTTGTATCATTTTTCCACGTCTTGGTTTTTAAAACAGTTTTATAAATAATTGGTCCCATGTAGTCTGTCTGAACCTTTCAAAGTCTCCCACTGAGAAATGCAGACAAAATGTTTAATGTGCAAAGATATAAATTTGAGTTTCAGTGAGGAAATAAATCTAGCTTTTTTAACAACTGGACCGGTTGCTAATTGTAATTGCCTCAAATGAGTTAATGAATTGATGAAGGGTCTTCAATCTGAAAAGTTAGCATTGCTTCCTATCAACATTTGATGCTTGACCTGCTGAGTGCTTCCAGCATTTTCTACTTTTAATTTAAGTTATTAGCTTTGCCAATTCCCTCCATTTTGCCAAGTTTTCTTCCTTTACTATGCCCTGTCATGCTTTAAGAAAAAAAAAAACAAGCGAGGGTACTTCTTTGGATCTTTGAGCAGATGCATTAAACATTTGTTTTAGGTTATAAGGATGTTTAACAGATTAGAAACTGAGAAAAGTTTCTATTTTACAGGGAGTCTAATACAAAGTATAAATAGATGATAAAAAAAATACAGGAAAGAATTCAGAGAAATGTACTTGCTCAGGAATTAGAGTGTGGAATGCGTGGCTTATCATTTCGTGGGAAACACTAATGAATGAGCACTTTGTTGACCTTTATACAAATCAAATGAACTGTAATTGATAGAGCTGAAGCACATTTTTAACTAACCAGTAAATCATTCCTGCCGTTCACTGCAGCCTTCATTTTAACAAAAGGCTCTTTCACCTTCACAACAGACGTAGACTATCAATGGGTGTTTTAATGGAAACCGAATAAGTATACAAAGGAGAATGGCTTTGTGGAAAAAAGTCTATTATTGTGTGCTACATTCGGCGTAATTTTGTGAATCTGCAATGATATTCTAAAAATGGTAAATATAGGAATGAGAATGATGAGTACAGAGAAGTGAAGGGGATTATGCGATCATTAATCTATTATTATTTTATAGCATGCAGTGCATTAATACCATAATAACAAATTTACTATTGTACTTCAGTTTCATTTCTGCAGTACTACAGTGAGACGATCTGATGAGTACAGTCCATCTGCGAATATGCTAGGAGAAATCTATTCACATTTAAGGATTTTTATGATCTATAGGAATGTTCATTTTAATGAATATATGATCCAAAGGATTTTATTAACACTGACCTGCTTCCAGCAAGGCCCTGTAGAAAAGACATAAGAGAAATGAGATGACATGCATCCAAACTGCACAAAAAAGAATCCTCCCAGAATCCACGATCATCATCTACAATTACCTTTACCGCTCCAATTCCTTCATAATCAACAAGACAGCTTCCACTTACTAAGCACAATGAATTACTCTCAATAGCATGTAGAGAAACATAATCAAATAAATAGTTGCTGAGCTAAAATGCTAAATATTAGCAAGGGTAATGGAAAGCATGTCACGGAATTGGATCTTGAGAAGAGAGCAGCAAAATACTGTGATAGTTAATTCCAAACCCAGGAGCCAGGCTTTAGGCCAATCATATGTAAAAACCTGAATGTATAAAAGGCAGACGAGATAAATGTCGTTAGGCATTTTAGAGCGGGAGGAGGCAACAATAGAGATGGTGGGCAGATCAAAGTTAGCAATGTCATACAGCTATTTGTGACAGAGAAGGTATAAGTTCAAGGGTTTTGACTGCTTAAGAACAAGCCAGATAGTGAATGGAATTGGTGCCAACTAAATGGAAGGTGGTAGAGGTTGAAGACATAACTGACATAGGATAGATGAGCTGGTCTCCTATGAGATCAGCAGCACTTGTTCTGTATTCTTGGTCTGGCGATTCAATGATAGTTCACCTCCACAATGTTGCTTGGTATACTTCCTTCTGTAAAGAGCCCAAAATAGAAAATGAAATGGTGTCACAGTGAGAAAAGGGTTGGAAACCTTATCATTACCCTGCATAAAGAAGAGGGAAATCCTATTCCAATTGTGCCAAGGTAATGAAGAATGTCAAGGATCGATAAGGAATGCAACTTGAGTGAACAATGAAGTCGAACTGAAACAGTTCTATTCCAAGCTACTTATTAGTTTGCAGGATTTTATAAGCACAGAAACAGGCAATTCATGCCCTCTGGGGCCCTTCGGCACATCTTTTCATTCAGTTGCACGTCTGCATTTACTGACAAATGTAATTCTCCTGGCACAATGCACCAGTTCCAACTCCTCTTGCTTAGTAATTGCTTGAAATGTTATTCACTTCAAAACAAAAGCCAGCATCTACAAATTTGCTCATAGATGTACCTACCACTTGCCGTGGTATATTAGTGTCATATTTCAAAGTGAAATTCCGTTTGGCCAAAGCAATTCTGAAAAATATGTACATTAAATTAATTAAACTGCAAGGAAAACAAATTGAGACATGAATCGGTAAAATTTCATTTTCCTTCCAACAAACCATAATTAGACGTAAAGAAGGTACGGTTTACACCCTTCACTGCCTCAGGACATCATGATCATTTTTTTTATTAGCCAAGTATATATTTTTATTAACCAAGTATGTTTTGCAACATATGAGGAACTTCATTTGCCGTACAGTCATCATACTAATAAAAAGCAACAGAACACACAAAAAACATTTTAACATGAACATCCACCACAGTGACTCCTCCGCATTCCTCACTGTACATTCAATCTCTCAATAGACAATAAACAATAGATGTAGGAGTAGGCCATTCAATGTGATCATGGCTGATCATCCAGAATCAGTACCCCGTTCCTCCTTTGTTCTCTCCCTTCTTTGTCCTCCAGCGGTCGGGGGCCTGTAACTTTCTGTTGACGGGACGATCTTACTCACGTAGCCGGCGGCTGGCCTTCCTCGTCAGCGCAATCAAGCTCCTGCATCGGGGAGGAATCTCAGCTCCCCCCAAGCCAGGCGATCTACTCTGGGTCGGGGCTAGTCAAACATCGTGCGGGCTTTGCAGCTTCCCGACAGCCACAACCCGAGACTGTGAGCTCTCGATGGTGAAATCCGCAGACTGCGGTTGGAGCGTCGATCCCAGGCAAGGGATCGGCTCTGAATGGCAAGTCAACGTCCCCACGGTGGGGCTCAAAGTCAGTCCCGAGCACGGCCTCCAGCTCCATGATGTTAGGCCGCAGAGCGACCGGAAATACGATCCGGAAAACAATCGCATCTCCGGCAAGGTAAGAGATTGAAAAGAATTTTTCCCTTTCCCCCCTCCCCCCACATAAAAAAAAACAGAGAACATTAACACAAACTTTTAAAACACACATAAAAATAACAAAAAAAGACGAAAAGGACAGACAGACTATAGGCGAGGCTGCCATCGAAGCACCACCCGGTAGTAAAATCATACAGGGATTTACTGTGAACAAAGTGATTTATTGCTAGTTACATGCCTTTGAAGCATGGGAACTGGTGTAAAAATCATGAGAACTAATTTGGCTACTGCAAAATCCATGTAAATATTGGCCAGGCCACAGGGGAGCAACTTTAACTCTGTTCTATTTCAAATCAGTGGTTGACGGATTGTTTATGACCCACTGGCAGGGAAAACAGAGTCTCTGGTTAACCTCAATATCAGAATATACATCGCTTGACGATCTATTGCATCAAATGGGTGAAACAGATTACAAAGCTCTCCTTACCCTTGTTCAGAGCAGTACTGATAAAACTTTTTACACGTTGCTTGCAGTAACCTCAAACCACCCAAATAGCTGTGAAAATAAAGTTTAGTTAAGCACTTCCTTTTTATTGCCCCCACAGATATTGTATCTCCCCACCCCCCCACCCCCAAGCTTTATGGTCAGGGTTCTCAAAAGAAGAATCATGCACACATTTCCATTGAAGAATGTTTTTAGGCTGCTCATTACGACATCACATCCCAACCAAGAAGAAAATGATTGGGTGATTTATCCCATTAACTGTCTAGAAGCCACATTCCATGTGTGACTGGGATTGACAGAAACATTTTGTACTATGTAACTACCCACAACACTGCTTTATGCTGGAAAAAATAATCCTAGCTTTATTGGCAAACTTTATTGTAGTTTCACTCAGGAATTCTGTTGACTGCAGTATTGCGATTCACTAAATAAAAGGATGTTTGCTGTAGACAGTTGCCTGTCATATTTCTAAGTGTGCATAGTGATAAACTAGTACTCAGTGATGTATCAGTCTAATAACAAACTGCACAGAACAAGGTCTTTGTGTCAGCTCTATGAAATGTCCTGAGTCTGTTTCCTTTCCCTCCAAAAATCCTGCATTTCAATTTTAATACAATTCCCTTTCAGAATCTAATTCCTCCACCATTTTAGGTTCTCTTTTCTAGATCTCAACAAATCAGATCTCCACAAATTTGTGAATAATAAAGCCTCTTATTGTCTCTCCCATTCTCCAACCCCACCAAAAAAAATACATCTTCATGCTGAAATAGAAATGTTACTTTGCAAACTGCTGATTTCTAAAAGTGAAACAATTATTCAAATTGAAATTAATGTTTGAGATACAAACCCTTCCTTTCGACTGATCCCATGCAAATCCTGCAAGCTTCCAAACTCTGTTGGGTCATTGAGAGGATGGGGTACCAGTACCTGAATTCAAAAACAGAAAAAGAATCACAAGTGAGGGGAGCATATTTTGTTTCAAATGCTCAATTTGTTTTGCCCTCAAAAGAATGCACAAATATAATTTACTCAACCTTCTGCTCCTAATGAGTGATGTCATTTAATGCCACTATGGTTTTCTATGGACACAGTCAATCTGCTGGTTCCTAACAAATACATTTCTTCCTGTTAGTTCCTTTATCACCTTTCCGGAGGGTGACCTGATTGTGGAAGCAGTAACAACTGAACCTCACCCTCTTTTTATCCACCAAGTAAACATTTACAGACGCACACAATCCAGTTCTGAAAAAATGTGCATGTATAAACACAGTTGTAATTTCTACATGGTGAAACTAAAATGTATAATAATGGCCATTAATAAAATCTGACAACGTGCACTTTAACCACATGTATTTTTTTTATTACTAATCTCAAATTGTGGAATAGAGAGGCAAATAAATAAATGATGGGTCTTTGTCCCAAAAATTATGGAGGGCACTGTATATTGCAAGGTCATATTTGCAAAGTGAGGCTAAGTTGCAGACAGGATGGATAACATTGCAGAAAAGTTATATTCACTTTACAAATTACAGAAACAAAACACGTAATTTGCGTCCGCATTGTATTTTCCCTCAATATCTATTTTTTTGTTTTCTGTGCATGCCTGAATGCACTATAGTCTATTATTCAAAAGGCAGGGATGTGATTGATGGGAGAGGAACAGCAAGTTCCAAGAATGGCCCGAAGGGAGTGGGAGAAGGTCAGATGATGCAGCGCATTGTGATAGAGGTCTGATGTTGCCAAACACCATCTCACAACATAGACATTTAGCAAAGTCAAAGTCAAAAGAGTTTATTGTAATGTGTCCCTGACAGGACAATGAAATTCTTTCTTTGCATAGCACAACAGAACATAGTAGGCATTGACTACAATTATATACTTAAATACACACATTAATTAATTAATTAACAAAGTGCAAATAACAGATGGAGGGGTATTAATGTTCAGAGTTTTGTCCGAGCCAGGTATAATAGCCTGATGGCTGTGGGGAAGTAGCTATTCCTGAACCGGGTCGTTGCAGTTCTCAGGCTCCTGCAAGGCATGGGCCTTGATCATTTTTTTTGCCACCACAGGACATTCCAAAATGCCTTTCAACCAGTTGAATAATTCTGGAATGTGATTACTGCGGTAACTTAGGAAAACATAGCAATCCACCAGAAAACCACTGGATATCGTTCATAAAGGGGATACAGAAATGAAAGTAGAAAATGCGGGGAAATACTCAGCAGGACAGCAGCATTTCTCTCTTTCTCTCTTTTCCCGTTCTTTGCCAGCTAATTACTATTAAAACTCAGTTAAATCAGCTCTAAAGCTTTCCACACCCACAATATGCAATAATGTGCTTTGCAAGAAAATGCATTTTGATATATATTATAACTACATCCTTGAATTGTAAATCTAAATTTCCATTTCCCAAATCAAACTGGAAAAGGGGGAACCATTTGCACCATTTTGCAGGCCCTTAACCACACCACACTTGGAAGGCAGAAGCAATTTTAAGACATACACATTTTAGAATCTAACAGAAGGATAGAAATGTGGTTAACACAAAATGCACAAAACTGAGTTGAGGCTCACCCTGAAATGTCTATGCTGGTTGCCTTGAAAACAAGTTGTTTTACTACTATCATTGGTACACAAAAGGCTGGAGAAACTCAGCGGGTGCAGCAGCATCTAAGGAGCGAAGGGGATAGGCGACGTTTCGGGTCGAGACCCTTCTTCAGACTTTGTCTACTCTACTACTATCATGCTTGTCGAGTTCTCAACAAATTCTTCTACTTGCGTTTGAGGCAGCAGACGTTTGCAACATAGAAAATAGGTGCAGGAGTGGGCCGTTCGTCCCTTCGAGCCAGCACTGCCATTCAATATGATCATGGCTGATCATTCAACTCAGTAACGGCCTTCTCTCCATACCCCCTGATCACTTTAGCCACAAGGGCTACATCTAACCCTCTTAAATATAGCCAATGAAGTCCTATAGGTCTTGGTCCTAAAAGACTTCCCCCTTATTCTTAAACTGTGACCCCTTGTTCTGGACTTCCCCAACATCGGGAACAATCTTCCTGCATCTAGCCTGTCCAACCCCTTAAGAGTTTTGTAAGTTTCTATAAGATCCCCCCCTCAATCATCTAAATTATAGCGAGTACAAGCCAAGTCTATCCAGTCTTTCCTCATATGAGTCCTGACATCCCAGGAATCAGTCTGGTGAACCTTCTCTGTACCCCCTCTGGCAAGAATGTCTTTCCTCAGATTTGGAGACCAAAACTGTACGCAATACTCCAGGTGTGGTCTCACCAAAACCCTGTACAACTGCAGTAGAACCTCCCTGCTCCTATACTCAAATCCTTTTGCTATGAATGCTAACATACCATTTGCTTTCTTCACACTCAGCACCCCTGCCAATTTGATTCACCTAATCTATATGTAGATTGGTCACCCATTATGACTGTTTTACCATTGTTGCACGCATTTCTAATTTCCTGTTTGATGCCGTCCCCAACTCTACTACTATTGTTAGGTGGCCTGTACACAACTCCCACCAGCGTTTTCTGCCCCTTAGTGTTTCACAACTCTACCCATATCGATCCACATCCTCCAAGCTAATGTCCTTCCTTTCTATTGGTTAATCTCCTCTCTAACGAGCAACGTTACCCCACCTCCTTTACCTTTCTGTCTATCCCTCCTGAATATTGAATATCCCTGGATGTTCAGCTCCCAGTCTTGGTCACCCTGGAGCCATGTCTCCGTGATCCCACTATATCATAGACATTAATAGCTATCTGCACCTTCAACTCATCCACCTTATTACGAATGCTCCTCGCATTGAGACATAAAGCCTTCAGGCTTGTTTTTACAACACTCTTAATCCTTTCTGTCTACTAGCTTTCTCTATTTGAGTCCCTCCCCCCAACTGTTCTAGTTTAAATTCTCCCCAGTAGCCTTTGCAAATTTCCCCACCAGGATACTGGTCCCCCTCGGGTTCAAGTGTAACCCGTCCTTTTTATACAGGTCACTCCTTCCCCAAAAGAGGTTCCAATGATCCAGAAACTTGAATCCCTGCGCTCTGCTCCAGTCCTGAGGCTGATAAAGGTAAAAGAAGATGGGTGATGCCATCCAGTTCGAAATCCGTAGGTTCCCGCCCTAAAAAGGGCGCGTGCTCCGGGTTGGCCCCAAGCCGCGGCGCTACTGCCGTCTCTGTATGTTGTCGTTCGCGTGACTGAGGTCAGTTGACAGGGCTCACCACGGGGAGGTCGACAACATGAGCCCCCTGAGCAAATTAAAACAGTTATTTCCCTTAAAGCATTTGATAAAACGTGGTATATAAATACTGTATGTATTCTACACCATGTTCTCTGCTCAAGCATGCATGAGTTTCACTTACAACTTTTTTGCTTTCATGTATCGTTACATCAGCCCAGAAGTTAGATATTGTCATCGCAATAGTCTTTCCATTGAAGCCGTCTGATGGATTTCCCATAATCCCTGCCCTAAAGACAAATCAATGTCAGTGCAATGATTCATTACAAGGCCAGTATTTGTTCAAACAGATCTGGAACATGAAGAGACATCTTCTGTGTAAACGGTGGACATTTTGTGGTTTTAATTCTGCGTTAACATTTAGATACAAAACAAGATTAGAGTGGAGAGGTACATGCATACAACTAAAGAAATGTATCATAAATTACTGCAGAATGGAAAACAACTGAAACTGCATATGCAGATGACAGCATGGTCATGATATCATTTGTATCTTCTACTCTGTAATCTTCCTTTACCTTTATCAGCCTCAGTGATGTAATGTTATTTGGAGATATTAGAGATTGCAAATGCTAGAATCTGAACCAAAAACAAACTGCTGGAGGAAGGCAGTGGGTCAAGCAGCATCTGAATAAGCAAAACATTCGTCGACATTTCGGATCAGGACCCTGCATCATGACTGCCTCCCCTTCAGAATCAATTATTCATTGTCAATTTAAAAGAAAACTTTACAAGAAGAGTGGTACATTTAAAATAACTTTAAATGACTGATCTATTTTGGTGACACTACTGGCAAAGGAAGGAAAGTTGTTAAAGATGCATAGAAGCATAGAAAATAGGTGCAGGAATAGGCCATTCGGCCCTTTGAGCCAGCACCGCCATTCAATATGATCATGGCTGATCATCAAAAATCAGTACCCCGTTCCTGCTTTCTCCCCATATCCCTTGATTCCGTTAGCCTGAAGAGCTATATCTAATTCTCTCTTGTAAACATCTAGTGACTTGGCCTCCACTGTCTTCTGTGGCAGAGAATTCCACAGATTCACAACTCTCTGGGTGAAACATGTTTCCTCATCTCAGTCCTAAATGGCCTACCCATTATTCTTACACTGTTTATCCTTGGGTCTGGACTCCCCCAACATCGGGAACATTTTTCCTGCATCTAGCCTGTCCAGTCCCTTAAGAATGTTATGTTTCTATGAGATCCCCTCTCATCCATCTAAATTCCAGTGAATATAAGCCCAGTCGACCCATTCCTCTTCACCGTGGCTATCTCTCTCTCTCAACTCTCAGACCTAATGCTTGGTGTTGACCCGAAATGTCAGCCATTTCTTCCCACTCACAGGTATTGCTCAATGGAGTTCTTCTAACGGATTGTTTGTTGCTCCAGATTCCAGTATCAGCCGTCTCTTGTGTCGCATTATAACATGCCTTGTTCATATTGTAAACTTAGTCAGCTGCCAGTTTAGGCTTCCAAATTAAAAGCTCAAAAGAATCATCCAATTCCTCAGCAGCTGTGTGAATCTCAGACATTTGCTCTGCTGAAATAGCCAGCCTGTCCCAGAAGGTCGGCAAGCTGCGGGCATACAGAGAGCCAGTTCCTATTTCCCATGGTTGACCATTCCCCTTTCCACACTGACCTTTCTGCCAGGGGCCTCCTCCATTGCCACAGTGAGGCCACACGCCAACTGAAAGAACAGCACTTCATATTGCCCATAGGTAGCTACAACCTAACAGTATGAATATTGAAGTCACCAATTTTAGCTAACTGTCGAACACATTCCCTCCCCTTTTTGTTCTTTTTCCCTCCTCTCTTTGTCCGCTACGTTTTGTCTTTTCATCTCTGGCCTATCAACGCCCCTCCCCTACCTGTATCCACCTATCACTAACCAGGCTTTCTCCTGCCCCTCTTCTGTTCCATCTTTCTCCCCAAACCACCCAAACCACAATCAGTCTGATGAAGGGTCCCGACCCAAAACAACACCTATCTATTTTCTCAAGAGATCTGCCTGATCTGCTGTTCCAGCTCTTTATGTTTTTTCTAGCTATCTTTGAATGGAGCAATAATATAGGAACAGTGTGGGAAGGAACTACAGATGCTGGTTTAAACCGAATATAAGCACAAAATGCTGGAGTAAATCAGCGTGACAGGCGGCATCTCGGGAGAGAAGGAATGGGTAACGTTTTGGGTCGAGACCCTTCTTCAGAACAGTAATGTAGCACCCTCTGCTGTCAGGCAAGGAGATAGCCTTGAGCCAGAATTCTACAACACCTTGTATAGGAAAGAACTGCAGATGCTAGTTTAAACTGAAGGTAGTCACAAAATGCTGGAGTAGAGTAACTCAGCGGGACAGGCAGCATCTCTGGAAAGAAGGAACAGGTGACGTTTTTGGTCGAGACCCTTCGAAGTGTCTGAAGAAGGATCTCGACCCAAAATGTTACCCATTCCTTCTCTCTAGAGATGCTGCCTGCCCCACTGAGTTACTCCAGCATTTTGTGTCTACCCTCTCCAACACCTTGTTTGTTGCTATGCTTCATGAACACATTAAACTGCTGCACCAAGCATATCCCACACCATGACAGTCAGAGCATTATGATGAAACAACTCTTTGCCTATGCTTCAATATAATTAGAATGAAAAATAAAGAATGAAGACATAAATTCTGTAATGTAGCACTTTTTTTAACATAACACCATATAATCAGAAACCGGACTCCACTAACAATCAAATTGTGATCAGATGTGGATTTGGTTCTAGATCCTCTGAGCATATGTTTATCATATGAAACGTTGTTCAACATGTGCAGCTATGAATGGTAGAGCCCATGGAGAAACACACTTTCAAAGGACATCAGAAATATCCTCTTTCTTTAGTAAATATGGATCCCCCCTCTGGAACCATCACCCACATCTCCTCTATGTCCCTTGGGTCTGCTTTAGCTCCCTTCCCCCCTAGATGGAACAAGGATAGAGTTGCCGTCGACCTTACCGTTTACCCCACATGCTCTCACTACAACCCATAGTCTCTGACATTTCCGTCACCTTCAATGTGATCCCACCGCCAATCACATCTTCCCTTCCCCACCCCTTTCCACAGAAACTGCTTCATCCTCAACTATGTGGTTCACATCCTGTCCCACCAAAACCACCACTTCCTCAGGTATTTTCCCCTGCAACTGCACGAGATGTAACACCTAGTGGTGTGCCACAGGTTTCAGTACTGGGCCCATTGCTGTTTGTCATCTCTATCGCTGATTTGGACATACGTACAATAGACAATAGGTGCAGGAGTAGGCTATTCGGCCCTTCGACCCAGCACCGCCATTCATCCCCAATCAGTACATTTTCCTGCCTTCTCCCCATATCCCCTGACTCTGCTATATTTAAGAGCCTTATCTAACTCTCTTGAAAGTATCCAGAGAACCGGCCTCCACCGCCCTCTGAGGCAGAAAATTCCACAGACTCACAGCTCTCTGTGTGAAAAAGTGTTTCCTCATCTCCGTTCTAAATGGCTTACCCTTTATTCTTAAACGGTGTCCCCTGGTTCTGGACTCCCCCAACATCGGGAACATGTTTCCTGCCTCTAACGTGTCCAAACCTACGCTGCACTCCCTCAATAGCAAGAATGTCCTTCCTCAAATTTGGAGACCCAAAACTGCACACAATACTCCAGCTGTTGTCTCACAAGGGCCCTGTACAACTGCAGAAGGACCTCTTTGCTCCTATACTCAACTATACCTGAGAACAACATGGCATGATTAGCAAATTGACACATGATACAAAAGTGTGTGGTTTTGTTGATTGTGAAGATGATTGTCAAAAATTGCCGCAGGATCTTGATTGGTTGGGCAGGTGGGCTGAAGAATGGTTGATGGAATTTAATACAGAGAAATGTGAGGTGTTATATTTTGGGTAGAAATAACCTACACAGTGAATGGGAGGGCTCTGGGGAGTGTTGTGAGCGGAGGGATTTAGGAGAGCAGGTACATCATTCGTTGAAAGTTGCATCAAAAGTAGATAGGGTCGTCAAAAAGGCTTTTGGCACGTTGGCCTTCACCTTTCTTCCCCTCCCTACTACAATCAGTCTGAAGAAGCTTCACGATCAGAACATCGCCTATCCATGTTCTCCAGAGATACTGATCCACTGAATCACCCCAGCACTCTTTTTGTAAACCAGCATCTGCAGTTCCTTGTGTAAACAACTAGACATCTCACACTTGATTAACAAACTAATTGCAACATTTCAGGCTTCATTGCATCTGCATTAAAATTTAAATGCAACAGAGTTGTGTGAGCAACACAAAATGAATTGTACCTTGCGTAGGAACGGCAGGTCATTTGTTTGACAGCCACGCCATGTTGTTTGGAGGAGTAAAGTGCCAACCACTTCTTATATTCAGAAAGACCCTGAGACAAACAAGCTGTTAGCAACAAAAGCAAATACAGCAGAATGCTAAATAATAAGTTAAACCAGCGTGTACAGCATGAGATCAAAGATCCCCCCATTTTCACTTCCATGGGATAATTTTGAAGTGGGGTAATCATAGAATAGGGTGGCACAATGGCAGAAAAAACTGGGATAACATAGAACAAATGTGAACGAGTGATCGATTGTCGGCCAAAGGGACGGTTTCCCTGCTGTATCTCTGAACCACACTAAACGAAGTATAGAGGAAAAACACATTTAAACACATTTAATCCAGAGAGTTGTGAATCTGTGGAATTCTCCGCTACAGAAGGCAGTTGAGGCCAATTTACTGGATGTATTCATGGGAGAGTTAGAGATAGCTCTTAGGGCTAACGCAATCAAGGGATATGGGGAGAAAGCAGTAACAGGGTACTGATTTTGGATGATCAGCCATGATCACATTGAATGGTGATGCTGGCTCAAAGGGCCGAATGGCCTACACCCCCACCTATTTTCTATGTTTCCATCCGCTGTTGGACATGTGCAGCAGCACCAGCACCATCTGTGGAGAGCCAACAGAGTTAATGCTTCCCTTCAGTAGTTCTTTTGATGGAAAGTAATTGACCTGACACGTTTTTGTTCTATTTCTTTCTGTTGGCTCTGTCTGACGTGCTGGGTATTTCCAACATGTTTCAAATTTCTAGCATCTGATGTAACAGATTAGATGGACAGAGCCAGTTAAAGTGGGATAGTGTTTACTTCAGAGTTATTTCTCAACTTTTCCCACAATGTAGTATGATTTAATTCACCCCATAGAGTCCATGATGCCTCTCAGAGCAATTCCATCAACCCCATTTCTCCATTGTTTATTAATGTCACAAGTACCAAGGTACAGTGAAAAGCTTTCATTTGCAAGTTATCTAAACAGGAAATATACCATACATAAATAGTTTAATCAGTTTAAAACCATTATAATAGTTAGAGAAAAGGGGGAGATACACAGAATATAGTAGTCAGCAATGTAACATATCAGTTCCAGATGAAGTCCTAGTCCTAAACGGGGTATTGATGATTCGGACAGTATCCTCGCTTGATTGTCCTACTCCTACCAAACACTTGCACAAGAGGATATTTACAGGAATCAGTTAAGGGCCTGTCCCACTGTACGAGGTAATTCAAGATTTCTCCCAAGTTTCCCCTGATTCGAACTCGGAGAATTACGGTAATAGCCATTTGTAGGTACTCGAGGCTCTTGTGGACATTTTTCCGTGCTGAAAAAACTTCACGAATTACTGTGTTTCCCGAGTACCTGCGTTAGACATTCTACGTACTTACCACAAGTTTGATTTTTTCTAACTCGGGAGAGCTCTTGAATTACCTCGTACAGTGGGACAGGCCCTTTAACCTGCCAGCAATTAACCAGCAATTATTTGGGATATGGGAAGAAATACACTAAGAGCTTCTATGGGAAATGCATGCAATTAGATGGAGAATGTCAAACTCCACTCTGATAGGATTGAATGTGATTTGCCGCAGTTATGGAGCAGCAGCTCTACCTGCTACACCACTGTTATATGGAAAATAAATGTGAACATAGCCCAGTCACAGAAACTAATGTTTAGTCAATTTGATTACAAAGTAACCCTCTTGACACACTCCAGTCACCGACCCAAACGTACATTCCTTGCACCATTATGGCACGATGGATATATTCTTCACTATCTACAAACTACAGTAGAGTTATTCATCTGGGCCACTCAAACATCATGTCCCAAACATGCAACCTTAACGGAGAATGGCTTTGTGGAACAGAAGTACCACACATATGTTCACAGCTAAGACACACCATCCTGACTTGGACATATATCACCACTCAATCATGATTGTTGGGTCTAAATCCTGAAACACCCTCGCCAAAAGTAATCATAGGAGTACTTTCACTGGAAGGACTGCAATGGTTCAAGAAGATGGCTCATAATCTTCTCAAGATAAATTAGCGATGCTAATAAATGCTGGCCCCTCGTGTGAAAGCTAAATCCCAAATAAATATATATAAACTTTAAAGAAATATTTAAACATGTCTCTGGATGAATGATTGAGAATTCTAGCTGCCACTCCCCTACATTGTATCTTCCTCCTCCACATCAGGGAAAACCAACAGGCCTCCTATGGAGGTGAATTTTGCAAACTTTAATGAATCTCGCTCTCAAGAAAATTGGGGAGCAAGACATATTTAGAACCTTACTTTGGAATATGCTAAACATGCGCAGAGTTCAATGTGTTTACAATCAACACTTGGATGAGCATGTCTCTGACTGCAGAACATTGTTGTTGTTCCGAAAGAACTTGGTAACATAAGGCAATTGTTTCAAGTCTCTGCCTCAGATGTGAGTACCAAGAATTGTCATAAATCTAGGGCAGCAACAGTTTAGCATAATATACTGATGTGTACTGGATAAGGCAAAATTGTAACACCATATTTAACATCCAGCTACGTGGATATTAGGTCGGCTGGCTAAAAGTTATTTCAAGGAGCCAAGGATTGATTGCAACAGGCCCCTTGACCCTTTGAATCCTCACCAATGTCCATCTCCAGTTCACATCTATTCCCTACACACTCGGTGCAAGTTACAGAAGCTAATTAACCTACAACCCAATACGTATTTTTGGGATGTGGGAGAAAATGAGAGCACCCAGAGGAATCCCATGTGATCACAGAGAGAACGTGCAAACTCCACACAGACAGCGGCCAATGTCAGGATTGAACTCGGGTCTATGCACTGTGAGGCAGCAGCTCTACCACTGTGCCGCCCTTTCAAACTTTCAAACAGCAAGTAATGGCAGAGAGCTTCAGGGAGTAAACTCCAGCATGTAGGTATCTAGGCTGTTGAAAGCACAACTGGCAATTTAAGGCAAAGGAATTCAAAGATACAGTTTTCATTTGGATGTTGAGCTCAAGGTGATTACAGAGATGAAAAGGAGATTAGATGATTAAAAAAAAAAATTCAAATGCAGGGATTACTAATGTATAGGGTTATTCAGTCCTAAATTCCCATCCCTTCTCTTTTGTATCATTCATTACAATCAGACTGTCTAGCTGCAAGTCAATTGGTCAGTTTAACTAAACAATAGCATCAGCACATTACATTCTGCCTGTGACATAATGGACACTGGAATATGGCACGTTTGGTTATTGACCAGGATGAATTGCCATTAATGTTCTTAAATATAATTCTATATTCCTAAAGAGTCTACTTCCACAGGTGATGCCATGGGGAAACTGTAGGATTAACTACATTGTACCATGTAACTATAAGTGGCAGCAGTCTACATTTGAATTGCAATTTTAACTGTGAAATAGATGTTGATGTCCAGTCTTACCACTTGGCCAATGAGCTGGAATCCAGTAGGCAACTTCATTCCAAACACTGGGATGTTGGCCTCGTTGATGAGCCATTCCTGAAGTGAAAATAAAATGGTTTCATTCATCATATAATAAGAAAACAGTTTGTTACTTCGGTATATGCTTGCAGAGGTTCAATGGACTGATTTCCCAACATATCTGTAACATCTGAGCATTATTTGGTTTCTGTCCTCTCCACAAAGAGTTTTGCATCATACACATCCAACACTTAAAATACTGAGTTTTAATAAAACTATTCCCTTGTTGCATGCACAATCCTTCTTGCACTGACAAATTTAATGTTTAAAAGTAGGAAGATTTTCTCACCATGTACTTCCCAAGACCTCGATCGTTCACCCGTGGATAGTGGCTCAAATACTTCCCAAGAGTTGGTAGCGTCTTTCTCTGGAAACAGTAAAAGACAACACTCGCAAGCCTCGAGTCTGTGCCACCTGCAGAGGGTTTCTCATAAAACTTAGAGATTCTGAAAGCACAGAATCATAAGTATTTTTAGCAAGGGAGAACTCCGTGGCAGGTCTGTACATATGCAGAAGGAGGAATTAACAACCGACCCAAGGGCCTTCTCTGCTTCCCAACAAAATCTTTCACCTCAGTTCCACTTTCCCACATTGACCCCTTAACTGGATAAATATTTTGGAAGACAACAAATGCTTTATACTGTGGTTAAGAAGGAACTGCAGAAGCTGGAAAATCGAAGGTAGGTAAAAGTGCTGGAGAAACTCAGCAGGTGCAGCAGCATCTATGGAGCGAAGGAAATAGGCAACGTTTCGGGCCGAAACCCTTCTTCCGACTCATGCAGTGTGTGGAGGGTGGGAAGAAGAAAGGGGGGAGCCAGAGGGTTGAGGGAGAGCTGAAAAGGGGAAGAGATAGCAAGGGCTACCGGAAATTGGAGAAGTCAATGTTTATGCCGCTAGGGTGCAAACTGCCGACGCAGAATATGAGGTGCTGCTCCTCCAATTTCTGGTGGTGCTCACTCTGGCCATGGAGGAGGCCCAGGACAAAAAGGCCGGATTCGGAATGCAAGGGGGAGTTGAAGTGCTGTGCCACAGGGAGATCAGGTTGGTTAATGCGGACCGCCAAGCCTATGCTTGGTCTCACCAATGTTTATACCATTAGCTGAACCAATTTTCCTTCTTTGTCTTCCAAAGCACAAGCAAAGGCATCCATGATTATGAACTCTTCCATGATTATACAGAGATGCCAAGTGTCCCGGATTCGCCGTATTTTATCGCGGCGAAATAAACTTTTTACGGTGTTCCGGCAGCCAAACATGCTGTTACGGAACACCGCCGCGCCGGTGTTCCTCCCGTGGTGAACACCGGCGCCATGTGTCCCCGGTTTGCCAGCCCGCGCGATCAGCGGCACTTTGCCGGGCCCTAGTGTCCGCGCCTGCGCAGTGGGGGAGGGTTGCCGGGCCCCAGTGGCCGCGCGTGCGCAGTGGGGGAGGGTTGCCGGGCCCCAGTGGCCGCGCATGCGCAGTGGGGGAGGGTTGCCGGGCCTGGCGCCATTTCGAGCCACGCCACGCCCGGCCCAGAGCCCGGGCGGCGCCGGCCCGCGCGATCAGCGGCACTTTCTTGCCGCCAGCCGGCCGCTCGCGGCAGCCCCATCACCGGGCCTCCCCCCCACCCCCACCCAGTGCGCAGGCGCAGACCCGCCGGCAACCTTGCCAAGTGCGCATGTGCCGCACCCGCCCGCCAGCAGCCCGCTGATCTGCACCAGTGCGCAGGGGCAGACCCGCCGGCAACAACCCCAGGTGAGTACGGAGAGAAATGCATTTAACCCCATTTGTTACGGACAAATGGGTTAAATGTTACTGTGAACTAAATTTAGGGTTGGCATCTCTGGATTATATGATTCAATCCCCATGTAGTAAGTAAATACAACATAAATACTCCGTTTTTCCAATCAGGAACCTACCTGTGTGTATGGGGACACACCTCAACTATTCCCCGAGATTCAGTCTTCTCTCCTTCTTCCATCTCATAGTAAATCGCCAGCTCACCCATCTGTCAAACAACAAAAGCATTGTCATCATAAAAGGCAGATCGTAATGGTTAGTTGCAATTGGTGTGACCACCTTAAGCCCTTGCATCATTAGCAAGGCATGTCAACAGTGCAATGGAATTCTTTCCAATTCGTTGCAAATGTCAATAGTCAAGAGTGTTTTATTGTCATATGTCCCAGATTGAACAGAGTGCAGAAAATCCTCAAGGGCGAAGGTGAACAGACGGAAGTGTTAGTGCATGCCGGCACAACGATGTCGGAAAGAAAGGGATGAATATTCTGCAGCATGACTTTAGAGAGCTTGGAAAAATGCTGAAATGCAGGACCTCCAGGGTTGTTATCTCCGGTTTGCTTCCAGTGCCTCATGCTGGCGAGAGCAGAAACAGAGAGATACGGTACCTGAATGTGTGGCTGAGCAACTGGTGCAGGGGACAGGGATTTAGATTCTTAGATCACTGGAATCTGTTTTGGAGTAAGGAGGAACTGTACAAAAGGGACGGATTGCATCTTAACAGGTGGGGGACCAGCATTCTGGCAGTCAGGTTTGCCACTGCTACACGGGTGGTTTAAAACTGAATAAGGGGGAGTGGGGTGTCAAATGGGATAGTCGAGGATGGAGTTAAAAGGAAAGAGAGTAACGGGATGTTTAATGATCCCAGAATTAACGGGAAAAGAAGCTCACAAAGGGATAGTAGAGTATGGCGAAGTGTAATAGGGATCGATGGGAAAGTTAAGATGCGTAAAGAATTAAAAGTATTGTATATGAATGCGCAAAGTAAAGTAGATGAGCTTGAGGCTCAGTTAGAGGTTGGTAGATATGACATTGTGGGGATTACTGAGACCTGGCTGCAGGAGGATCGGGCCTGGGAACTTAATATTCAGGGTTATACATCCTATAGAAAGGACAGGCAGGTGGGCAGAGGAGGGGGGGGGGGGGGGGGGGGGGGGGGGGGGGGGGGGGGGGGGGGGTAGCTCTGCTGGTGAGGGATGGAATTCAGTCCCTTGCGAGGGAAGACATAGGGATTGACGAGGTAGAGTCACTGTGGATTGAGTTGAGGAATTGTAAAGGCAAGAAGACGCTAATTGGTGTTATCTACAGACCCCCAAATAGTAACCCGGATGTAGGGTGTAAGTTGCAGCAGGAGTTAAAACTGGCATGTAACAAAGGTAATGCCACTGTGGTGATGGGGGATTTAAATATGCAGGTAGACTGGGAAAATCAGGTTGGTTCAGGACCCTGATGGACTGGGCAGTGTTTACAACTTTTTGAAGTCATTTCCACTCCTGGACATTCAAGTTGCCGCACCAGGCCATGATGCAACCAGTCAATATGCTCTCTACTGTGCCACTGTAGGGGTTCAAGAGAATCCTCATTGACATACCAAATTTCCGTAATCCTCTTAGGAAGTAGAGGCACTGATATGCTTTCTTTATAATTGCATCAGTGTGCTAGGTCCAGTAAAGATCGTCGGAAATATGCACGGCCAGGAATTTGAAGTTTTTGACTCTCTCCACCATCGTCCCATTGATATAAACAGGATTGTGGGTCCTCAACCTTCCACTTCCAAAGTCCACAATCAGTTCTTTTGTTTTACAGATATTGAGAGCCAGGTTGTTGTGCTGGCACCATTTAGTCAGTCAGTCGATCTCACTTCTATACTCTCACTCATCACCATCTGTAATTCGTCCCACAATGGCGATGTCATCAGCGAACTTGAAGATGAAGTTCGCACTATGTCCGGCTACACAGTCATGATTATAGAGTGAGTATAGCAGGGGGCTGAGCACGCAGCCTTGAGGTGCTCCCGTACTGATTGCTACTGAGGGTGAAGTATTTTTGCCAATTCGAACAGACTGTTCACACCAATAACTCACAAGAAACTCAGCGGCAACTATACAGAACTAAGCGGTACCACAGCTGTGGCCTCCCAGCTCGTGACCGAGGTTCATTTCTTCTCTCCTGTGCTGTCTGGAGTTTGCACATTCTGTCTGGGACTTCATGAGTTTTCACCGAGTATTCCAGTTTTATTCCCTGAATTGCACGCAGTGTACAAATAAATAATGGAATCTGGGGGGGAAATTGTTATGTGAGGAGGGTTAATGGGTTAATGTAGTATTAGTGAAAGAATGGTTGGCATCTGTCTCTATGAGAAAGTAGCTCACTGGATAGGTTTAGGCATTCAGGTTAGGAGAGGAAGTCATGATGCACTTTTCTGTCCGCATTTGGAATATGGTGTGCCGTTCTGGTCGCCCGATTACAGGAACGATGTGGAGGGTACAGAGAAGGTTTACCAGAATGATGCCTTGATTGCAAGGTATTAGCTAATGGAGAGGATGGACAAACTTAGATTGTTTTCTCTGTAATGACGGAGCTTGCAGGTACCTTACTAAATTTCCATAGATCCCTATGATTCTTGTAGTTATGCCAATAGGATTTTTTGGACCAATTAAACAAGGTTTAAAAAAAGGGAACGGGAGGTCCCACCTGACCTTAAATTTGAAGAACTTGAGGACTTCAGCAATATCAAAGTTCAGATCTTCACACAGCATATCCCCAGCAATCTGGAAATAGATAGTTTACAATGAGACAGTGTTACAAGGATGCATGCACATCCTTAACTGCATATCAACTAGGCAACACATACCACCATGACGTCGTCACTGAACTTCTTACTCCTGGCCACCAGCTCTAAGTCAGCCGCAGCACCTATCTGTGTATCACTGGTGGTCGAACCATCGTTAATAATGTTTTCTGCTGGGAAGTCATTGGCAGTTGCCCATCGTTCATAGTATTTGTACCTGAAGGTGAAAAGACCACAATTAATGCCAAAGCTGTTGAAGGTACATATTTCAGCTGCATTACACATGTGACATTGCAGAAGTGTAAGTCTTCCATGCTAGTTAACCTGCTTAAAACCTACGTGATTCCAGTTATTCCATATTAAATCCATCCACTGCCTTAATTAGAGTTTAGCTTGTAACGCACCTATGTGTCTATTATTCTACACATATTTGTCTTGGTATTGGTTTGCTGTTGATATTAGTTTATTATTGTCATTTGTACCAAGATATAGTGAGAAACGTTGTCTTGCGTATTATTCGGACAAATTATACCGTACATGAGTGTAACAGGTCGTGCAGAAGAGGAGATACTGCACCTCCTGCAGAATATAGTGTTACAGCTAGAGTGAAAGTGCAGATTAAAAAATTGCTAGGGCTGCAACAAAATAGATTGGAATATCAGAAATTCATCTTTAGCTTATGAGAGATCTGTTCAAGACTGAGCACAAGGAGAAGAAGCTGTTCCTAAATATGGTGGTACATGCTCTCAAGCTTGTGTTCATTGTGAGAGAGGACAAGAGAAAGCATTTTCCATTTCTAACCCCCCTCTTGACTGATTCTGCTCTCAGCCAAACCCATTTACCCTACTGTCCAACAAGACCATTCACCGATGACTGTTTTACACACATTGCAGATGCTAACTTTCAGACATTTCTGCTTTCACATTTACACTATCAACAATATTTCACTTTTATTTGCTTGACTTTATGCTAAACAAGCAAACAGATGCACTCACTTGTCGGCGTTTGTGATAAGGTAGACTTCATTGAAGAGGTGACGCCTACAAACAGAACAGTCAAAATGTATTATTTATTTATTAAGACCGAGATGAAAAAGACTTTTTTCACACAGAGAGTGGTGAGTCTCTGGAACTCTCTGCCACAGAGGGTAGTTGAGGCCAGTTCATTGGCTATATTTAAGAGTGAGTTGGATGTGGCCCTTGTGGCTAGGGGGATCAGAGGGTATGGAGAGAAGGCAGGTACGGGATACTGAGTTGGATGATCAGCCATGATCATATTGAATGGCGGTGCAGGCTCGAAGGGCTGAATGGCCTACTCCTGCACCTAATTTCTATGTTTCTGTTTCTATGTTTAAAGTAAAACCAACTTCAGACAGAAACAAATAATTTGTTTTAAAATGTTTCAACATTGAGCATCAAAAATGACATGGTTTTTACAGAGTGTAGAGTGGGAAACATTGCATCATGCTTCTACACACAAAGATCAGTCAGCAATGGCAGCCTCGCCAACAGTCTGTCTGTCTTTTCGTCTTTTTATTGTTATTTTTAGTGTGTTTTAAAAGTATGTGTTGATTTGTTTTATGTGGGGGGTGGGGTCGTGGGAAACCTTTTTCAATCTCTTGCCTTGCCGGAGATGCAATTATTTTCCGGATTGTATCTCCGGTCACTCTGCGGCCTAACATCATGGAGCTGGATGCCTCCTCGAACTGACTTTGAGCCCCACCACGGGATCGTGGACTTATCATTGGCGCCGATCCCTTGCCTGGGATCAACGCTCCAATTGCGGTCTGCGGATTTCACCATCGAGGAGCTCGTATTCTCGGGTAGAGACTGATGTTGGGAGCTCCAAATGACACAGAAGGTTTTGACTAGCCCCAACCCGGGGTTAAATCGCCCGGCACGGGGGAGCTGAGATTCCCCCGATGTAGGAGCTTGATCATCCTGACATGAGGGCCCAAATGCCGCCGGCTATGGGAGCCAAGATCGTCTCGTCAACAGAAGGCTCGAGGGCCTCGACCGCGGGAAAACAAAGAAGGGAAAAGATTGAACTTTTTTTCGCCTTCCATCACAGTGAGGAATGTGGAGGAGTCACTGTGGTGGATGTTTATGTTAAAACGTATTTTGTGTGTTCCGCTGCTTTTTATTGATATGACTGTATGGCAAATGAAATTCCTCGTATGTTACAAAACATAATTGGCTAATAAAGTATGATTATGATTATGATTACACAAAAATAGTATACGTAATTTGATGATAACTAGGGCTTATGGCATCAGGAAGCGTTCTTCTCCAAATCAGTTCCATGGGATTTCCCTCTGAAACCTTTTTTGAAGACATTTCATTTGACAATTAGAATCTTGAGAGTGCAGTATTTCCCCTGTCCTGTTATAGACCCCCCCCCCCCCCCTCTAGATTATACACTCAGGTCTATAGCAAGTAGTCAAAAAACACAAACACCTAACATCAGAGGTGAAGAGATGACCAGTCAGCCACGGCAGTGTGGATGGCAGCCAGTTAAACATCCCTGCAAACCAAATCATAGCATTAGTACGGCACCTTGCAGTCCATCGAGTTTACACTGGCTTCTGGCAGTGCTGTTCTGTAAATCTTGTAGTCCAGGAAATTATTATTTCTCAAGTGCCTTTCCTTTTTAAGGGACTGATTGATTCAGTATTCACCAGCAACTCACTAAATATTATTTTTCTTCTCATTCCCCTTTATACCTATAGCTCAATATTTTAACTCTATGGCCCTTGTCCTTGTCACATTGACTAATACAAATTTACAGATTGCCCTGATATCAAACACTGTATTGGCTTAGGTAGCCACTTAAGCCTATTTTTCTTGAAATTTAATGCTTTAATGAGAACATTTATGTCATCTTGGTGCACATCTAGTGGTCACAGATTTATCCCAAGCAATTTATTCAGACAAAATACAAATTTGAAAAATTAACAAAAATGCAGCTCTTAGTGGTAAAAGTAGGAACAATAATAACAATGCACTCACATGTTCACAACTTCCCACCAGAAGTCCAGTATCTTTTTTCCACCAACTCCAGGTAACAAAGCCTTTGGGATTCCCTCCAAATGGGAATACAGGCCAGTTGCTTCATTCTGAAAAAAAGACAGACACAGCAACCCAGATGGCATATGAATCCCGCTCACTGGTATGAAGACTATAGTATGTGGAAGCACCAATATTAATCACTGTGTCTACAATGGAACCTTTCTTGGTGAAGACCAGCATCAAGCAAGACTACGTCATTGAGGAAAATCTTTTTTCCTGCAATGTAGCTTCACACCTTCAACAAACTACCCATGGGAGTGGAGCTAAACTTTGAACTAATGAGAAGTAATTGAATTCTACAACAATGACATTCCAGACAAAATTGCCCAAACATCCTTAAGGGCCTGTGCCACTTGGCCGTCATTTACGCGTAATTTACGCGCATAGTGTGCATTACGCGCGCATGGTGCGTGATGACATAGGCAGTGACGCACGGCATCGCAGCATTTTATGATGTACAAATTCTTCGCGCGCCATGTGCGTAACGCGCAAATGATGGCCAGGTGGGCCAGGCCCTTAAGTCATCTCAAATTGTGGAGTACAGAGGCAAATAAATAAATGACGGTTCTTTGTCCCAAACATTATGGAGGGCACTGTATTCAACTTATTTTTCTGTTTAATATATTATCTATTGAGTACTGTGTTTACTAACCTGTCCTGCTGCTGCGAGTAAGAATGTCATTACTACGTTTAAGTACGTATAATAATTAAACATTCTTGACTCTTGTCTTTGAGACTTGGGAGGAAAACAAAGCACCCAGGAAAACTCATGCAATCACAGCAGAATGTGCACAGTCCACATAGGCAGCATTCAAGGTGCTGTGTCACTGAGGCAATGACTCCACAAGATGCACCACTGGTCTAATTCCCTGGTGTGCTTATTTTTAGGTAGGCCAACAATAGCCATCTCAAAACGAGAGTAGAAGTAAGCCACCCTTGATCCCTTGGACCTGTGACTGCCAGAAAAGTTATGCAGGAAATGAGAATTTCATATTTCATGAAAATCTTCATTTTATACAACATCTTTCATAGTTGAAGGACTTTAGAGCCAACCAAGTACATTTTGAAATGTCAGCAAATCCAACAAATAACACATGCAGCAAACACCTACAAATAGCAAAGATTAATCTGTTTTAATGGTGTTGGTTGCAGAGCACTGTGATTATTCTATTTAATTAACTTCCTTGCCAATATTTATTACTCAACTATTAACAGTGACGGGATCATATTATCCCAGTCATTATCACATTGCTCTTTGTGGGAGTTGGCAGGATGGTCTCGGCCCGAAACTTCACTTTTTGTCCAGAGTTGCTGCCTGACCTTCTGAGTTACTCCAGCATTTTGTTTCTATCTTTGCTGAATATAAACTGTTGTTGCATCTTCTACATTACTTTAGGACTATAGACAAGGTGGAATGTCCTGAGAGCATGAAACCCACACTGGAAATGGAAGTTCGCATCCCCAACCCCATTTACCTAAAGGTTTTGAGCACTTCCTTCTTTTTGGGGATCAAACCATCTGTACATATGTGTCTCGTCGGTTCCGAGGCCTACTCTGTCCCCAAATAGTTTTTTTATTCCAGGTAAACCACATAGTGAAAGTTTATAAATCTGCAAAATGTCCACAGGATCTTTCCTGATCAATATCTGTCCCACTTATCCTATTACAGCATTCTCTCGTTCCATTCCAACATTCAGTCTTTAATCGCATATTCACTACTTTAGATTTATTGTCCAAGCCAAATTCTATCTTCTCTTTACAGACTTAAAACATTTGGTACTCTTCCTAATTTTTATTTCTAGCAGGTTAGGTTTCATTGCTACCAATCTTAGTGGCCTCAAGATCGGAACAAATTGTTACTTTTCAAGGTTATTTGCAACATTATACGTTCCCAATAATGTAGCCATAAATTGGCTCTGTTTCCAATTTTCTGTTGTTTCAGGATCAGAAAACACATGGTTCAGCACAGATAATCATTTCTTGGGCATACGGAGGGTTGGTTAACTTACACCAATCATCTCACAAATTGCAATAGGTCTTAAAAGATTTTGGCAGTTAAATGTTGATGTTCTTTCAAAAGGAATGACATATTGTATTTAATTCTAGTGCTTTCATGATGAAGTATCGGCTTTTAATACGAGAAGCTAACAGAACAATTAAATGTGATGCAAGTGCTGTTAAATTTGAGAGGTTACAAAATTGATTTTGAGATTTGAATGGTATGGTATATTGGATCTGACATATCCATATACAGCGACTTCGGGGACGAGACCCAAAGTACATACAGTTTATTAACTTAGATATCCTAAGAACTTAACTAAAACTCTCACTTACCACTTTAACCCTAGAACCAGTGTGTGACAATGTGATACAATTCCTGACAGTATGCCACAGTTACAACCTTACATTAAAAATAAGGAATGACTGAGAAATTGAATCACATTACTTTGACAGATTCTAGACCATGACAATTTTCAAACAGTTTTTTGTCCATGTGTACAAGGCCAACAAGATATTTCCACCTATGCCTTATATTTTCTAAAAAAATGTTATTTCTCACAGTGAGTCTTTCCAGGTGCGGCAGAGGTTCACCTGCACCTTCTCCAACCTCATCTATTGCATCCGCTGTTCTAGGTGTCAACTCTACATCGGTGCGACCAAGCACAGGCTTGGCGATCGGTTCGCCCAACACCTCCGCTCAGTTTGCATTAAACAACCTGATCTCCCAGTGGCTCAGCACTTCAACATCCCCTCCCATTCTGAATCCAACCTCTTTGTCCTGGGCCTTCTCCATGGCCAGAGTGAGTCCCACCGCAAATTGGAGCAGCAGCAACTCATATTTTGTTTGGGTAGTTTACACCCCAGCGATATGAACATTGACTTCTCCAATTTTGGGTAGCCCTTGCTTTCTCCCTCTTTCCCCTCCCCTTCCAGCTCTCCCACAGCTTACTGTCTCCGCTTCTTCTTCCCACCCCCCCCCCACATCAGTCTGAAGAAGGGTCTCGACCCGAAATGTCACCTATTCCTTCGCTCCATAGATGCTGCCTCACCTGCTAAGTTTCTCCCGCATTTTTGTCTACCTTCGATTTTTCCAGCATCTGCAGTTACATGGAAACATAGAAAATAGGTGCAGGAGGAGGTCATTCGGCCCTTCGAGCCAGCACCGCCATTCATTGTGATCATGGCTGATCGTCCCCAATAAATATCCCGTGCCTGCCTTCTCTCCATATCCCCAGTTCTTTCTTAACCATTCAGATAGTAATCTGAGTTCTTGTTCTTGCCACCAAAGTGGATAACCTCACATTTATCCACATTATACTGCATCTGCCCACTCACCCAACCTATCTAAGTCATCCTGCAGCCTCATAACATCCTCCTCACAACTCACACTGCCACCCAGCGCTTTGTATTTTGCCCACTAACTTGAGCAGAACCTATAAAGATGTTGTACACCAATAACAAACAAGGTAAAGGCACTGGAATTTGCACGGTTCCATCCTAACCTGCAACATTATCTGCACTTCAATCATATTACTTGGCTGCAAAACCTTTGGAATCATCTTGAGCTCCTGTAAGGTGGAAATGCAAAATTCCCTTTCCACCAAAAACTTGATAAGCTGCTAGCAAAACACAAAGTGCTGGGGGAACTTATCTGATCAGGCAGCATCTGCCAACCATTCACTCCACAGGTGCGGCAGAGCCCTATCTAGCACTTTGTGCTTTGCTCAAAATTCCAGCATCTGCAGTCTCTGGTGCCTCCACTGTACAAATGCAAAACTGCATTTCACCAAAGATATAATAACTTAACCTACTCTGGACTGTAAACTGGAATCGTCATCCAGCACAGGATTGGTGTGTCCAGGGGGAAGGGATGACATTTTCGTCATTTACTGGTTTTGTTTGAGGTTTAGCGTTGACAGCGATACTCTTGACAAACTTCCAGGTGGTGATCCCACCCCTTTGACTTTGGACCTGACCTACGCACGAAATCGGTTACAAACATGTTACAGCTCCTTTTGTAGCAACGTGGTGCACTTATTTTGCAAGAATAAAACAGTATTCCAGAATCCTCAAGTGTGGAACCCTTCCACGAGTGAAGCCTATACGTGGCAAGTTCCCCATCCACAGAAGGGAAGCAGCAAGCGTGCGGCACAAAGGCCGAGGAAGCGTGGTACGGGACGACAGCAGCAAATCCTCGTGTCTAGCGAATGCCGGATCTCCTAAACAACCCTGACAACCAAAGATACTAGCTTTGCCTACAACCGTCCTATCCAAACAGATCCGCACAAGCAGAGGGGTTGTTCCGAAAGCCGTGAGGTGATCCCTTCAGTGAACTCCTTTCAGTGCGTTGGCAATGCTTGCGATGCTCAGTGGCGAGTTATTCACCTTGATCTCGCTCTCCAGCAAGGTTCCGTGTCCAGCAACCAGAAGCACGCAGATCATGAGGACGATCCCAGCAACCGGCCGCGTCGCAAGGCAAGGGGATTAGTCGCAGCTTTCAAACAGTCCAACTTCAATCGCCTTTTTGTTTAAACAAATCCACAGACTATCAGAGCCAAAGACCATTGCTCGCCTTTCAATCACCGCTCGGCGTCCTGACATCATCGGGTACAGGCGGGGCCAAGCAAGGCAGCAGGACAAAGTAAAGGCAATTCTGTACTTGCGTTGGCTTGTATTCTGTGTCTCCTTAGCAAAGGACTGTGAGTTGATTTTAGCTCTACCTCTTTACTTAACGTAAGAATTATATTAAATATAGTAATGAAAATAAATAAAGCTGTAGACGTTTCAAATATAAAATAAGAGTAAATGCTGGAAATGTTCAACAGGTCAGGCCGCATCCGTGGCAAGAGTACAAATCGAGGAAACAGAGTTAACGTTTCAGCTTCGACCTGTTGCTTTTCCCACAATTGCTGTTTAGCCTGTTAAGTATTTCCAGCATTTTCTGTTTATATAGTAAGCATAATATATTGAGCGATCAGGTTTTGCTTGGGTCTGCCCCTAGTGCTCTATCTTTTCCCTGGTCTCAGACAATGTAAAGGTTTGGGGACTAAACGCGAGGGAGAAACCGATGAGGACTACATTGTGGAGTTTCGTTCTGGAAGAAAAACATAAATTCAGGAATCGTTCTGATCTTTGCAACTTCAAACATTACCTTGTCCCTTATTTGTATAGGGAGGTTGCATGCAGTCGAGGTCACGACCCGTGACCCGTACTGTTGCCACGCAACGCCAACTGGAGTACACACGATGAACTGCAGGTAAGCATTTAGTATGGCGGCCAGCACAGTGGGCCCTTCTTCTGGCCCAGCACCCGGATATGTTGCATACTCTCGGATCCCGGGCTGCCTGCCCCCGCAGCCGGGGGAGGAGGTGGTCGGGGGAGGTTGGGGGGGGGGGGGAGGAAGAGGTCGAGGTGTCGGTGCAGCGTGGTCAGTGACTCTGGGTGGGCGGAGGGAGAATACCGTCCACAACTTTGCTGCAGCTGACGTTGGCCAGAGCCGCCGCTCCACCTCACCCGGCCCCGCTCCACCTGGCCCGTGTGTGGGTGCTGCCGACCCATAGCTCCTGACAGTGCGGCCCACAGGGGGAGACGGGGTGGAGGGTGGCCGTGGCCGGACAGCGCTGACGCCGGGGGGGAGAGTGGGGGCTGTCCCGAGGGATGCGCTCCTTCGGCCTCTTACACCTTAGTGCTCGGGTTCAGAGCAAGGATACTAGAGCATTTGGTTCTGAGTGCTCAGTCACCCAAAAAAATAATCCCACAATATTGCAATCAAATTGCTCTGACTTTGAGTTTGCTTTATTTAATGAAGGCTTATCGAGATGGTGCTGTCACTCTGGACACGACAATGAATGCGGCTATTAGTCGCTGATTGTAAAAGACGCTACACCATGAGATAACACCAGTTTAAATATGATACCTTCCTGCTTTCAATGACAGAACCTACAATTATTTAGGGCAAAAAATGATAATTTTGGCGGTTTTTAGCAGGAAAGAAAGTGCGCATATCGTGTGTTGACAGTGTATGCCGAGGCCGCCATGTTCTCCACATGGATTGAGCTGCTCTGTGAGTCACACCCTTTGACCCGATGACCTTACGTGCAACCCCCCCCTATAAATAACATTGCATAATTGCAGCATTCATTATTTTTAATTTCTTTATACTCATTACTCTGTACTCATTAGCCTAGATCATTATTTCTCCAGATGTGGATGGAAAATTCCAGAAACGAGGAGCCAGTTTCAAAGCCAATTTATCTGTGGAGTTCCTTGACAAGTTATTTCAAACTTCTAACAGGCATTTGAGAAAGACCGTTTACCAAAATACTGCACATGGTCTAAATGGATGCGAACTAAGACCCTGAGAAAATAAGGAAGGACATAGCTGAGGCCATGTTGGAATCTTCCAATTATCTACAGATTAATTGGTGGGTATCTGCAGCCTGGAAAATGGCTAATTTGACCCCATTGTTCAAGAACTCACTACAACAAATCTGGTAGTTTAATTTCAGTGACGAGGCATTCGGGACTAGAATTAGCATTTTCTTTATCAAGAAAGCCAGCAAGGTTTTGCTCCGGGTTAACCACGTTGGAATAACACGAGAGAATGTCAATGAAATAAAGGAAATTGTTGTGGTGCTTATGGTCTTTAAAAGGACATTTGATAAGGTGTGAAGTCACAGAAATGTCATTAAAATTGAAGGTAATGGAATATAAAGAGCTGTAACAGAATAGACAGAAACTTGATGAAGTAACATGAAACAGAGGTTGTGAAAGCTCATTCTCAAACTGGAGGGAAGTGCACAAAAGATCTGTAAGCGCAAGAGACGGCTGATGGTGGAATCAGTAACAGAAAAAAAGGAGAGTATCTGCTGGAGGATCTCAATGGGTCAGGTGACATCTGTGGAGGGAAATCCACAGTTATTGTTTCAGATGATGAATTTCAAGATGAAAGGTCTCGATCCAAAAGATCGACTATCAATTTCTCTCCACACGCTGTCTGACATACTAAATTCCTCCTGCAGCTCTTTTTTATACAAATATTTCCAGAGACGTTGGTTCTGGGACCAATGCATCTTCTAAAATAGAGTAATGGTTTAGACCTGGGTGTATAGGATACAGTTTCCATTTCTGCAGATGACACAAAACTTGGAGGCACAGGAAATTAAGAGAAATGTCATATTTCCTCACTATAGAAAGATGCAATTCAGTCCATCAAGTCCCTGCTGGCACTCAGATCAATTGCATGGATCACATTCACACACTTATTTACCTGTAACCAGTTCTTCCAAACATGGGTGGCACAGTGGCGCAGCGGTGGATTTGCTACCTTACAGCAACAGAGACCCAGGTTCAATCCTGACTACAGCTGCTGTCTGTACTGCAAAGAGTAGGAGTAAATGGGTCATTTTCAGAATGGCAGGCAGTGACTAGTGGAGTACCGCAAGGCTCAGTGCTGGGACCCCAGCTATTTACAATATATATTAATGATCTGGATGAGGGAATTGAATGCAACATCTCCACGTTTGCGGATGACACGAAGCTGGGGGGCAGTGTTAGCTGTGAGGAGGATGCTAGGAGGCTGCAAGGTGACTTGGATAGGCTGGGTGAGTGGGCAAATGCATGGCAGATGCAGTATAATGTGGCTAAATGTGAGGTTATCCACTTTGGCGGCAAAAACAGGAGGGTAGATTATTATCTGAATGGAGGCTGATTAGGAAAAGGGGAGATGCAACGAGACATGGGTGTCATGGTACACCAGTCATTGAAAATAGGCATGCAGGTGCAGCAGGTTGTGAAGAAAGCGAATGGTATGTTGCCATTCATAGCAAAAGGATTTGAGTACAAGAGCAGGGAGGTTCTACTGCAGTTGTACAGGGTCTTGGTGAGGCCACACCTGGAGTATTGCCTACAGTTTTGGTCTCCTAATCTGAGGAAATACATTCTTGCCATAGAGGGAGTACAGAGAAGGTTCACCAGACGGATTCCTGGGATGGCAGGACTTCCATATGAAGAAAGACTGGATAGACTCGGCTTGTACTCACTGGAATTTAGGAGATTGAGGGGGGATCTTATAGAGGCTTACAAAATTCTTAAGGGGTTGGACAGGCTAGATGCAGGAAGATTGTTCCTGATGTTGGGGAACTCCAGAACAAGGGGTCACAGTTTAAGGATAAGGGGGAAGTCTTTTAGGACCGAGATGAGAAGATCTTTTTTCACACAGAGAGTGGTGAGTCTGTGGAATTCTCTGCCACAGAAGGTAGTTAAGGCCAGTTAATTGGCCATATTTAAGAGAGAGTTAGATGAGGCCCTTGTGGCTAAAGGGATCAGGGGGTATGGAGAGAAGGCAGGTACAGGATACTGAGTTGGATGATCAGCCATGATCATATTGAATGGCGGTGCATGCTCGAAGGGCCGCATGGCCTACTCCTGCACCTATTTTCTATGTTTCTATGTACGGAGTTTGTACTTTTGCCCTGTGACCATGTGGGTTTTCCCTGGGTGCTAAATTTTCCTCCCAGATTACCAAAATGTGTAGCTTTGTTGGTTCATTGTTTTCTGCGAATTGTTCCTAGTGTGTGTCGGATAGAACTGGTGTATGGAGTAATTGTAGGTCAGCGCAGACTCAGTGTGCCATTGAAGCTCCACAGTAAGATAGTCATAGACTTTGAGGAGAAGGAAAAAGGCTCTGGTCTAGGCTCAGCATTAAATTTTAATTTAATGCGGAGAAATGCAAGCGTTACACTGCGTAGGAAGAATGAGAAGAGGTGTTACTCACTGGAAGGAATAGGGAGATTGGTGAGTGCATGGTTTATAGAAAGTGGCAGGACAAATTGAGAAAATGTTAAAGCAGCACACTGGACCAAGAGGTTGCAAGGGGATTTGATAGAAGTATTTAATATCATGAAATAATTATACAGGGATACTGTTCCCAATGGCCAAGTTCCTCATGCACTGAAGGCAATTGTTTAAAAACACCTAAAGCAAAATGAGGAAATCAAAACAACAGAAGTGCTGTTATTGTGCTAGAACAACAGGTACTATAACAACATTTAAAAGACATTCAGGTTCGTGAAGAGGAAAAGTTTAGAGGGATTAGGGCCAAATGCGAGCAGGTGAGACTAGTGTAGATAGGTCATTTTGTCGTCACGGGCAAGTTGGGCCGAAGGCCCTGTTTCCGTGCAGTATTACTCTTAAATGCTGGCAACCCTCAACAGGTCAGACAGCATTCTGTGAAGGAAAAAACTAATCGAACCAGTCATCAGAAAGCTAACTTGAGGAAGCTCAGACATGAAGAAATATATTTTACATCTAAAGTCTTTGTGCACTGCCAAGAGTATCAGTGAAGGCAGATTAAAGGGCCTGTCCCACTTGGAAGACCTCCAACACGACCTCTGGCGACCTTACCCGCGACCCAAAGTCACGGGAAGGTCGCCACGAGATCGTAGGAGATTTTCGTCACTCTCCTTCATGGTCGAAAGTGGTCTCGCATAGTCGAGGCTTCAGCTAGGTCGCGGCGTATTTTTCAAGATGATAAAAATTGATATTTTTTTAGTCGTAGGTCTAGTCAAAGCCGGTCGTAGTAGGTCTTGATGCTAGTCGTAGGTGGTCGAAGGTAGTCGAAGGTAATAGCTCCGGGGTGAAAAAAAGGTCAGTAGGAAAAAAAAGGTAATTTAAACAGCAGAACGTCACCTCTGTCACTCCAAGGTACGTACATTCATAGCTGGAGAGTTTTTTGGAGAGGAGACGTTTTAGAGATGGCACCAAAAAGGCAGCAGCGCAGGGGAAGGGCACAACCCTAAAAAAAACCTGCCATGCAGGTGTTGCCCACCCAAGAGGAGGAGTGGCAGGAGGTGATGCCACAGGAGGTGATAGTGCAGGAGGAGGTATGAGAGACCCCTGGAGGAGGAGACCAGGGTTATATGTCCCCAACACCACCCCATCCTTCACTGCCTCATTTGAAGGCAGCAAAGCAGTCCTTTCTCCTGTGTCTGACTCAGAGCATCAGAGGCAGATGCTCCATTGGTGGTGAGAGGGGGCTGGCGGAAGGTTATGCCCTACACCTTCACCTAAGGAGGGGGACCTTGAGGAATGGTTCCATCAGAATGCCATCCTGTACGAAAAAGAAAATGAGGGGTACAGGGACAGGGACAAGAATGCTTGCCATCCACTGCCCCACATGGGTGTTTAAAGTTCCATCTTTTGTCAAAGCCCAGTGCCACTCTCTTCCAATCATCTGGTATACAGTCCATCACATCATCTCCATTCACCCATTGAGACATCTTCACCCTTGCTCTTCCCCTTCTGCCTTTCTTAAAAGGCTGCTGAAGCAAAAGGGCTACTGCAAACAGCAGTAGTTGTATTTTTACTAACATCCTCCAAACTTGTTCCTTCCTTGCTTGCATGGTTCAGAATGATTTGCCAGAGACCATCCTTGAGTAAAACGTACATGGTCGAAGCCAATCTTTAACATAGTCGAAGGAAGTCTTCATCACAGTCGAAGGAGGTCTTCTTCATAGTCGAAGGAGGTCTTCAACATAGTCGTAGGAGGTCGTACACATAGTCGTAGGAGGTCGTAGGTCACCGCGACCTTGATTTATTTTTGGAGCCCTCCACCAGAGGTCGCGGTGGATGTCTCCTAAGTGGGACAGGCCCTTTAGTTGTTACTTTCAAAAGACAGCTGTACATGTACAAGTAGTTCATCTATTATGTATGTTTCCACGACATAAATCGGATATAATGCAATTGGTGAATTAGAGAACAATATTTGTATTATACAGTGTAGGAAGGAGCTGCAGATGAACACATCTGCAGCTCATCAGGTTTACACCGAAGATAGACACAAAATGCTGGAGTAAATCAGTGGGACAGGCAGCATCTCTGGAGAGAAGGAATGGGTGACATTTCAAGTAGAGACCCTTCTGACTGAGAGTCAGGGGAGAGGAAGATATGGAAGGGTAAGGTGTGAAAACGAGATATCAAAGGAGATGGAGATCAAGGAAACATACAATAAATCATTGTTAGCTATGGGAAGTTGACAACAAAGCATACAAAGATAAAATGTAATCAGGGGGCAGTCAGACTGGTCGGTGAATTAGGATGGGGGAGGGATGGAGAAAGAGGAGAAGTCAATATTCATGCCACTGGGTTGTAAGTTGCCCAAGCAAAATATGAGGTGCTATTCCTAATTATAACTACTTAAAAGTTATTTTGGTAAGTGGCAACCATAAAAAAGTTATTTTTGGAAGAAAAGGCTCTGTACATGTAACCTCACAGCAATAATCAGACACCATTGTGTCTTAAAAACGCAGCTCCTTTCTTCACAGCGGGAGGCCAATTAAATTGAACATTCAACAATCACTTCTGTTGATACGTACAATGATACTGTGTTAAACAATGTAACATATTGGCACCTTACATTGTTTAATAAGTGTATCATTGCACGTATCAAAATAACCAATTGCTTGCCAATTTCAGTGGCCATACATAGTTAAACGGGTGATGTTTTGTATTTTAGGTTGCATAAAACCAAATAAATTTATAGTTGTGAAAAATAACCTTTAGTACTGTCTGAAAGTCTTGCAGGAAAAATAACTTTGTTATAGCAAATGTGAAACACTCTAGCCCCTAACACAATTGTTTATATAAAGCAAAGTTAATTTTGTTTATTGTCACATGTGAAAATATACATGATTACAATTAAGCTGTCCACACTGTACAGATAAATGATATAGGGTACCACATTGAGTGCAAGATAAAGTCCGGTAAAAGATAGTTCAGAGCTCTCCAATGAGGTAGATGGGGACAGCACTCCAGCTGATGGTCTGATAGTTCACTTGCCTAATAACAGCTCGGAAGAAGCCGTTCCTGAATCTAGAGGTATGCATTTTCAAACTTCTGTACCTCTTCCCTGTTGGAAGAGGGGAGGAGTTGCTGTGGTGAGACTGGTCCTTGATGCTGAGGCAGTGTGAAGTGTAGAGATGTAGTCAATGGAAGGGAGATTGGTTTGTGTGATGGGGGGTTACACAAAAGACTGGAGAAACTCAGCGGGTGCAGCAGCATCTAAGGAGCGAAGGAGATAGGCGACGTTTTGGGTCGAGATCCTTCTTCCTGGTTTGTGTGATGGTCAGTACTCAGTAGTGTTAGCACAAATCCTGAAATAAAACACGCTTAGGATCCCTTGGGATGACATCCCGTCCCTTGTTTGAGGGATGATCCACTTGAACTTTGCCCCTCGAATACTCAGCAGCACAAGGACCCAAGCCTGCCAGACCTATCATTGCCCGGACAGGACATAACGTGTGACTGAGAAACTCCAGCAGTTTGTGTCCTTTTGTGCCAACCAGCATCTGCAGTTTCTTGTTTGTACATTTTGACTGGCATTGCCCGAGGTCTGGTTATTCTCAGGGTCACCCCGACTCTGTCCCAGTGCCCCAGGCCTTTTAATTGCAAGGTTCACCATCCCCCAGGACCCCAGTGCTGTCTGTGCCCCAGCCCCAGTGCCCATCGCTCCAGTGCCCAGCCGCCACTGTCCCCGTGCCCAGCCCCAGTGCCCAGCCCCGGTGCCCTGCCCCAGTGCCCCAGGCCCCCCAGCCCCAGGCCCCCCAGCCCCAATGCCCCAGCCCCGGTGCCCAGCCCCAGCGTCCATCCCCAGTGCCCCAGGCCCCCCAGCCCCAATGCCCCAGGCCCCCTAGCCCCAATGCCCCAGTGCCCCAGCCCCAGTGCCCCAGGCCCCCCCCCCAAGGCCCCCTAGCCCCAATGCCCCAGTGCCCCAGCCCCAGGCCCCAGCCCCAGGCCCCCCAGCCCCAATGCCCCAGCCCCGGTGCCCCAGCCCCATCCCCAGTGCCCCAGCGCCCATCCCCAGTGCCCCAGTGCCCCAGGCCCCCCAGCCCCAGGCGCGGTGCCCCATCCCCAGTGCCCCAGCCGCCACTGTCCCCGTGCCTGATGAGTGCGGGTGGCGCTATCCTGATGTCATTGGTCAGACGACTGCTCGGCCAATGGCAGCCGCAGCTGAGCTGACGCAGAGTGTGTGATTGGCCCGCCGCAATCCCGCCCCCTCCGCCAATTGGCTGTCCCGGCCCCTCCAGAGGAGGCGGGAGTCACACGGCCGCCTGGGATTGGCTGCTGCAGCTGGCAGTCAGGCAGTCGCGGCTCCGCTCTATGATCTTTGCTCGTGTTGGTGTTGGAGCGGCTCAGCCCACAGCCCGTGGACCCAGCACCGGCACCCACAGTGCTCGGCCCCCGCACCGCAGCGCTCAGCCCGTGGACCCAGCACCGGGACCCGCAGCGCTCAGCCCCCGTGGACCCGCCTTCGGGCCAGGCTCAGCCAGAGGCAGGGAGAAGGTACCGAGTGTGGCTGGGGGGCGGGTTGGGCAGGTTGGAGGGACCATTGCTTTTCTGTCAGCCAAATGTCCCCGTCCAGGGTAATGTTCTAATACCCAGACAAACATATCCCGAGAAGTCCGCAGATGATTAGACTCTTCCCCCTGAAAACAAACTCGCAGCGCTCTCTTCGCCATCTAGGGTGGTCGCAGATCTGAAAGATCCTTCCGAAGATGCCGTCCGACTTGAAGTCAAGAGTGTTTTATTGTCATGTCCCAGCTAGAAAACGGACATTCTTACTTACAGCAGCACAACACAATATGGAGACCTGTTCAGCTTTTCCAGCGAATTCCGTTTTTACAACAAATTGGGTACTTGGTGTGGGATTCGACACCCATTTGGTATCCTTTGCATTAGCCACGTGCAAGGTGTTTTGGTTATTATGTGTCTGGTGATCAATGCGACAATCACATTGCTGCTTTTGGGAGCTTGTAGCTTAACATGTAAACTGCTTTACTTTAAAGGCACGGTATGGCTTAAAAACAGAAAATACAGGAATCCCTTCCCTCAGCAAGGCAAGCAGCATTTGTGGAAAGAAGCATTTTGGGTCGAAGACCCTTTATCAGAACAGGGATCAAGGAAACAATTTGGCTTCCCGCTTCCCCAGTTCCAGGTCAGGATCTTCAACCTATAAGGTGCGATAGATATGCAATTCTTCATTTTCCTTTTTTCTCCCCTTTGTCAGGAAAGGTATCATATTTTGTTTTTGTTGAATGGGTGGGAAGAAGGGAGGGTGGAGGGGAGGAGGAGAGATATCAAATGCTTACAGGACAAGAGCAATACATGCTAGGAGTCTCAGGAGTGTGGAAATACAAAGTGATCTTCGGATCCAAGTTTATTGATCCCTGGAAATGGCAACACAGTGGATAAAGCAGTGAAGAAGGCATTTGGCATAGAAACATAGAAAATAGGTGCAGGAGGAGGCCATTTGGCCCTTCAAGCCGGCACCGCCGTTCATTGTGATCATGGCTGATCATCCCGTGAGTTGGACCCTGGTTCTGGACTAGCCCAACATTGAGACTGTGGACCCTGGTTCTGGACTCGCCCAACATTGGGAACATTTTTCCTGCATCTAGCTTATCCAGTCCTATTATAATTTTATGTTTCTATAAGATTCCCTCTCGTCCTTCTAAACTCCAGTGAATGCAAGCCTAGTCTTTTCAATCTTTCCTTATATGACAGTCCAGCCATCCCAGGGATCAATCTCATGACCCTACGCGGCACTGCCTCAATCACAAGGATGTCCTTTCTCAAATTAGGAGACCAAAACTGTACACAATACTCCAGATGTGGTCTTACCAGAGCCCTATACAACTGCAGAAGAACCTCTTTACTCCTATACTGAAATCCTCTTGTTTTGAAGGCCAACATCCAAAATCATTGGACAAAGTCAGCATAGATTTACGAAAGGTAAATCATGTCTGACGAATCTTATAGAATTTTTCGAGGATGTAACTAGTAGAGTGGATAAGGGAGAACCAGTGGTTGTGTTATATCTAGACTTTCAGAAGGCTTTTGACAAGGTCACACATAAGAGATTAGTATACAATCTTAAAGCACATGGTATTGGGGGTTCAGTATTGATGTGGATAGAGAACTGGCTGGCAGACAGGAAGCAAAGGGTAGGAGTAAATGGGTCCTTTTCAGAATGGCAGGCAGTGACTAGTGGGGTACCGCAAGGCTCAGTGCTGGGACCCCAGCTATTAACAATATATATTAATGATTTGGACGAGGGAATTGAATGCAACATCTCCAAATGTGCGGATGATGCTAAGATGGTGGGTAGTGTTAGGTGTGAGGAGGATGCTAGGACGCTGCAAGATGACTTGGATAGGCTGGGTGAGTGGGCAAATGCATGGCAGATGCAGTATAATGTGGATAAATGTGAGGTTATCCACTTTGGTGGCAAAAACAGGAGGGTAGACCATTATCTGAATGATGGCAGATTAGGAAATGGGGAGATGCAACGAGACCTGGGCGTCATGGTACACCAATCATTGAAAGTAGGCATGCAGGTGCAGCAGGCAATGAAGAAAGCAAATGGTATGTAAGCAGTCATAGCGAAAGGATTTGAGTATAGGAGCAGGGAGGTTCTACTGCAGTTGTACAGGGTTTTGGTGAGACCTCACTGGAGTATTGTGTACAGTTATGGTCTCCAAATCTGAGGAAAGACATTCTTGCCATAGAGGGGGTACAGAGAAGGTTAACCAGACTGATTCCTGGGATGTCAGGAGTTTCATATGAGGATAGACTCGGCTTGTACTCACAGAATTTAGAAGATTGAGGGGGGATCTTATAGAAACTTACAAAATCCGTAAGGGGTTGGACAGGCTAGATGCAGGAAGATTGTTCCCGATGTTGGGGAGGTCCAGAACAAGGGGTCACAGTCTAAGGATAAGTGGGAATTCCTTCAGGACCGAGATGAGGAAAACATTTTTCACACAGTGGTGAGTCTCTGGAATTCTCTGCCACAGAAGGTAGATGAGGCCAGTTCATTGGCTATATTTAAGAGGGAGTTAGATGTGACCCTTGTGGCTAAAGGGATCAGGGGATATGGAGAGAAGGCAGGCACAGGATACTGAGTTGGATGATCAGCCATGATCATATTGAATGGCGGTACAGGCTCGATGGGCCGAATGGCCTACTCCT
The DNA here is from genome assembly GCA_035221665.1 of Okamejei kenojei. Taxonomy (NCBI): domain Eukaryota; kingdom Metazoa; phylum Chordata; class Chondrichthyes; order Rajiformes; family Rajidae; genus Okamejei; species Okamejei kenojei. Next base: position 36,708,530 of record CM069159.1, on the reverse strand, counting down.
GCAACTATTTTCTATGTTTCTATTCCATTAGCTTTCTTCACTGCCTGCTGTACCTGCACGCCAACTTTCAGTGTCTGGTGTACAAGGACACCCAGGTCTCGCTGCACCTCCTCCTTACCTAACCTAACCCCATTGAGATAATAATCTGCTCTCTTGATTTTCCCGCCAAAGTGGGCAACCTCACATTTCTCTATATTATACTGCATCTGCGACGCATCTGCCCACTCACTCAACCTGTCCAGGTCATCCTGCAACCTCCTAACATCCTCTTCACAGTTCACACTGCCACCCAGCTTTGTGTCATACTTGTCTTCAGAGACTAATGCATTCAGTAGGTACACAAAAAGCTGGAGAAACTCAGCGGGTGCAGCAGCATCTAAGGAGCGAAGGAGATAGGCGACGTTTCGGGTCGAGACCCTTCTTCAGACTGGGTCTCCTATAACGTCGCCTATAGAAGGGTCTCGACCCGAAACGTCGCCTATCTCCTTCGCTCCTTAGATGCTGCTGCACCCGCTGAGTTTCTCCAGCTTTTTGTGTACCCTCGATTCTCCAGCATCTGCAGTTCCTTCTTTAAAAATAATGCATTCAGTATGTGAGTGGGGTATCATGTTGCAGCTGTGCAGATCATTGGTCAGGCTGCACTTTGGGTATTTTGTAGTTTTTTGGTCGCAATGGCGAGAGTGCAGAACAGATTCATTCGGATGTGGATGATGTCAAGGGGGTTTATCTTCATGTTGCTTTGTTCTTCATCTGCCACTAGACCAGTCTGGCCACTGTTTCCCATGCTCAATCAGAGGTATGGTTGATGGGTACTTGAGTCCTTGTTATAGTCCTGAGGAGGATATAAGTAAAGTAAAGTATCCTTTATTGTCATTCAGACCTTTCAGTCTGAACAAAATTCCGTTACCTTGCAGTCATAACATATAATAAAAAACAAAACACACAATAAACACATATTTAACATCCACCACAGTTCACCAACCACCTCCTCACTGTGGTGGAAGGCAAAAGTCTTAAAGTCTTTGTCTTCTTCCCTCCTTGATCTCCCTCTACGCTGAGGCAATCCAGGCCTCCGATGTTATTGTCCACTAGGCCCGCGGCCGAGCCTCCGAAGCCGGGCTACTGCCGTTGCCGGAACGCTGGAACACCGCTACACCTCTGAAGCAGGGTCCGCCGCTGGAGCCCCGCAGCTCTGAAGCCAGGTCGCCGCTGGAGCACCACAGCTCTGAAACCTGGTCGCCGCTGGAACGCCACCACTGGAGCACCGCAGCTCTGAAGCTGCCGCCGCCGCTGGAAGCTGGAACGCAGCCATAGCTCCGAGGCCGCCAGCTCCGCCGTTAGGCCTCAGCACAGACGGAGACGGTGACGGGGGACACGACAAGAAAAGTCGCATCCCCCGAAGGGAGAGACTAAAACCCTGTTTCTCCCACCCTCCCTCCCCCCCACACATACACAGCCTAATAAACCAAAATTCTGACTAAAACAAACACAAGAAGACAAAAAGAAAAGAAAAAAGCAGACGAACTGCAGGTGAGTCGCGGCTGCCAAGCAGCGCCGCCACTTCCGGAATTATTATTTCAGGGTTACTGGTCTGATAATCTGGTCAATGTTTGGGATCTATCATGCAAAGTAACTACACTAAGTTGCGTAACATTCAATGTACATCACCTAACATCATTTAAAAATTGTCAGTTTGTATAAATGCCCAAAATAAATAGATTGTCCTACTGTGAGAAAACTCTCAGGCAGCCTCGGGGAAGCTGTAATTGATGTATGGTTGCCATTCTTTTTAAATTGGTAATGTTTTAAAGGTAATCCTTCAGATGAGACCAGTCTGTGGCTATTGTGTGTCTGTCCAAGCCACTGCATGACATTGTGCAGTGGTTTATTAAGCAGGACAGGCCACATGCATCAGGGTATTCCGTGAATGTAGCTCTGAAACAGCTTCCCCGGTGTTGAGAAGGATGGGCCTGGCGCAGGTGCCACGCAATGTGCCAGTCAGCTGGACATTGCCGCCCCATCTGTCGTCGGTGGAAGGGTTCTTCTGGACCAACACCTTTGACCACATGTCCATCGGGCAGTGGTCAGCACAGAATGTCCTGCAGGCACTGCAGGGAAAGGACTCTATGGACCCGGTGGCGTGGTTCCCTGAGCAGACTGCCCAGCTTGTCTGGCATAATGCCTCATCGCCAGAACTCACCAACAAGCACCAAGACCTGGCTTGGCTGGCGGTGAGGGGAGCCCTCCCAGTCAGATCCTTCCTGCACCGTCGTAACCTCACTGCCAGCGCACGCTGCCCTCGGGACGGCTGCTATGGCGAGGAGACGGTTGCCCACCTCTTTACAGAGTGTGGGTTTGCTAAAAGAGTCTGGAGAAAAATGCATGGTTCCTGGTACGCTTTATCCCGAACAGCTCCATCACAGAGGACTCGGTGATTTACGGACTGTTCCCAGGGACACATTCAGAGGCTGACATCGAGTGCTGCTGGAGGGTCATCAACTCGGTAAAAGACGCCCTTTGGTCTGCCCGAGCATTGTTCACCACCCAGCAGAGCGAGATGTCCGTCAGGGAATGTTGCCGACTGGCCCGCTGCAGACTGCAGGAGTACGTGCTGAGGGACGCACTGAAGCTCGGTGCAGCCAACGCCAAGGCTCGGTGGGGGAGGGCCACAGTCTAACGCCCTTCCGCTGCTGGACATGGGGGGTACGGTATGGTGGAGACGCCCCTCAATATAAGGGAAGGTATCCCACACCACTGTGGCACGAGTGGGGGACTAATTTGGGGGAAAGAAATGTCTAAACTGTATTGATCTATTGTACAGCCTCCGAAAATGTCGGATGGATTTTCCGTAAGGTTAATGTATTGTATATATTTATAATTCGAATAAAGTATATTTTGAAATTAAAAAAAAAAAAATGTAGCTCTGAAACAGACGGTAGACTTGCAATCGTCATTTGTGATGAACTACTGCAACCTCTTCTTTTTATTGCCAGGTTCTGCCATGGACATTGTACTACGCTACGCAGATGACCACGTTTTCACACCGTATGTGTATCCCAGCTCCTGGCCGGAGGGTGGCGCTCTACGCCAGATAATCAGCCTCCTCATTGTAACCAACCTGGGAGCCACCGCTATATATCTGTTCTTTGGAATGTTGAGCTATTATCTTATTTTTGATCATACACTGAAGAAACATCCGCAATATTTGCCAGTAAGTCTTACATCCTTGGATGTTCCATTGAACCTTTTCTATGGAAATATGTAACAACCTGTTTTGATTTGATTTTTACACCACTAATCAGTATTGGGTATTGAGTACTCTGCATGTAAATCACTCATAGATTCCCTGATCCAGTTTTAAATGGCCTCATCCTCTCTCATTTCCAAAGTGGATTTAGTTTATTTTAGATTATTATTGTCACGTGTGCCGAGGTACAGTGAAAACCTTTTTGTTGCTTGCTATCCAGTCAAGATATCAAGATCCAGTCAATACTATCCATGATTACAATCAAGCTGTCCACGGTGGACAGATAAAGGATACAGCGTACAATATTTAGTGTAAGATGAAATCTGATTAAGTTAGTTCAAAGATCTGGAATGAAGTAGATAAAAGGTATCATACTCTAGCTGGTGATAGGATGGTTCAGTTGCCTGATAATAACTGGGAAGAAACTCTCTGAATCTGGAGGCATATGTTTACAAACATCTGTACCTCCTGGGAGAGGGCAGAAGAGAGAGAGAGACCGGAGTGAGACTGCGTTGATGATGCTGCTGGCCTTGCCGAGGTAGGGTGGTATATATGGAGTCAATGGAAGGGGAGTTGGTTTGCGTGATGGACTACGCCGTCCACATTTCTCTGCAATTTCTTGCTGTCTTCGATAGAGCTGTTAACCAAACCATGCCGTGATGCATCCCGATATGCTTTCTATAGTGCATCTGTAGGAATTGAGGGCTGTCAAGGATATGCTGAGCTTCCTAAACATTTAAAAGGTGAAGCAGTTATTTTATTCCTTGCAATATTCCTTAGAATAAAGGGGAGGTCGTTTAAGACTGAGGTGAGAAAAAACTTTTTCACCCAGAGAGTTGTGAATTTATGGAATTCCCAGTGGAGGCCAAATCACTGGATGGATTTTAAGAGAGAGTGAGTTAGAGCTCTAGGGGCTAGTGGAGTCAAGGGATAATGGGAGAAGGCAGGCATGGGTTATTGATAGGGAATGATCAGCCATGATCACAATGAATGGCGGTGTTGGTTCGAAGGGCCGAATGGCCTCCTCCTGCACCTATTTTCTATGTTTCTATGTAATAGCAAATTCTTATCTTTGTATGTATTGCCTTGCCTGTGATGTTAATTCAGTTTGTACTACTTTATTGTATGAATGTATAAGGGCATCAAGAGAGATTTGAAAAGTTATGGTTTTACTTATTTGAAGTTTAACATCCGGGAGAATACGCCTTCAAAGTAAATTATGTTCACTGGCTTTTGTGGTTGCTATTTTGCGGGCAAAATAATATAAGACAAACATGAAAGATTAGAATGTGGAAATATTTTGTTATTGATGCAGAATGAGGCATCACAGTCTGAGGAGAGGGAGACTGATGTAGACATCGTGGCTCGCTGCACCTTTCCCTGCATCACTATTGGATCATATTTTGTTTTGTTCAGGTGCTTCTCAATGTTTAAGCCAAGGCAATTTAAGTGCACACTGCTAGTGCACACAGGTTAGTGAAGGAGTGACAGGCAACCCTTGCATTATGGGGGGGGTTGCATTCCTCAAAATGTCTGTCATGCAATTTTCTGTATATCAAAGCCACATTGTCTGCACTTAAAAAAAAAAGTTTATCTATTTACTTCCTTTACATATATTCTGTCATTTTTGAACATAAATGTTATATTTTATCTCAAATTTTGGCAAGTGAATTCTGTAAGACAAATTTCCCTAGCCCAAAGGGCTGCAATATAGAGGTCACCTGTACTGAACTTATTTTATCTCTCCATAGAATCAAGTGCGACGAGAAATAAAATATGCTATGCAATCACTTCCATGGATAAGTATTCCAACGGTTGGACTGTTCTTTGCAGAAATCCGTGGCTACAGCAAATTGTACGATAACATTGAGGATTCCCCTTATGGTAAGTGTTGAGAAAGAAGTGCAACAGAGCTGGGAAGTGCGTAACCTGGTGGTGTTGCCACTTGGCTGCTGGATATTTGTCACTTTTATTTAATCTTCTTGCACTGAAATCCATCCTCAAACAGCAAACTAGAAATGAATGGCTGCAATTTTAAACCTGCTAGCTTGGTTTGGTTGAGAACAGGAAGGGTCTGTTGCCATGTTTCCTCCACTTGGAGAGTTTCCAATGTGTTGTAAGATACAAGTGTGATCGTTTACAAGTGAGGTGTGTCAGAATTTTTTTCATAGAGGATGGAAAATCTCTGAAAATGTTCTACTCTGCAAGGTTGCAGATGTTGGATCAATTTAAATAGATGGTTATTCTACTCTGCCGGAGGAATTTAAATAGATGTAAATGTTCACCTTTTCACCTCTAGTTTTTGTCACTATCTCCACCCATCTGCCAATCACCACACGCCTCTTCCTCACCTGTATCCACTTATCACTTGCCAGGGCTACCTTGTCCCAAACTTTCTTTTCCAGTATTCGCTCCCCACAATTCCATCAGTCGGAAGGTCCCAACTTGAAATGTTATCTGTCCATTCTCTCCACAGATACTGTCTAACCTACTGAGTTCTTCTTGCAATTTAGTGTTTTGCTGTAAATAAATAGTCTAAAATGTTTCAATTGAACAATGTGGGGAATTGGCACAGAAGAGGTTGGAGAACAAGGACAGATAAGCCATGATCATATTGAAGGACCAAATGGCCAGCTCCAGCTCCTATTTTCTTGTTTTACTGTAAAAACAAAACCATTTCACTCTACCTCGGTACACATGACAATAAAAACTAAACTAAACTAGATTTTGTTATGCTATGAATGCCTTAAGATCTGGATTTACTTTAAACCAGTCTTTTCCAGAAGTTCTAAGGAACCAGCTTTCTTGTCCAATATTAGAACATACCACTTTTTCCAGCTTCACTGCCAAACTCGATTATAATCGTCTTCGAGGCTTTGAATGTTTTAGATGTTAACTGTGGTATACAGATGCAAGTTACCATAACTGCACAATGACTGTGGAGAATTAGAATTGTTAATGTTACTCACCAGCACCAAATCATAAATCTACGACTCTGTGATCCTGAGTGCTGTTATGTAATCTGGAAGGGCTGAGTGATCTCTGTACTGAAACTCCAACCTTCTTTCTTTTCAGGTTGGTTTGGAGTTGTGCTCAGTATGATCTCCTTCCTCTTCTTCACAGACATGTGTATCTACTGGATCCATCGGTTTCTTCATCACAGGTTCCTCTATAAAGTAAGAAGCTTGGGGTTGGGTGACAGGTTTTGTTTGGTTGTAGAGATCTGAAAATGGCTGTTAGCGCACATTTGAGAAATGCCTGGACACGCTAGAGGCAGGAAACATGTTCCCGATGTTGGGGGAGTCCAGAACCAGCGGCCACAGTTTAAGAATAAGGAGTAAGCCATTTAGAACGGAGACGAGGAAACACTTTTTCTCACAGAGAGTGGTGAGTCTGTGGAATTCTCTGCCTCAGAGGGCGGTGGAGGCAGGTTCTTTGGATGCTTTCAAGAGAGAGCGAGATAGGGCTCTTAAAAATAGCAGTCAGGGGATATGGGAAGAAGGCAGGAATGGGGTACTGATTGGGGATGATCAGCCATGATCACATTGAATGGTGGTGCTGGCTCGAAGGGCCAAATGGCCTACTCCTGCACCTATTGTCTATTACATACGTGGAAGGTATTCAAATGCCTCGCTGCTATTTCATTGCATAATCCAACACCTTTGTGCTGTTGTACCTGTGCCAACTCTTTGAAGGAGCTCCTCCATTAGTTCCGACCCTCCCAATGCTGCTGCCCCCGACACTGCAAATTCATATATTCACGTGTGAATGTTTGAGAATGATCATTGAATGCGTTGCCTGAACATATGGTCTTGACTTCATTCTCCTTGCGTTATATTTAATTAATAAAACGCCAATGACATTCCATGATTTCGTGGACCCTGCTTTATCCATTAGTTGACTAGTCATAGTGAGGATGGGCTTGTAAGGAATTGTAAGTAATATTAAACGTGTCTTAATTTTAATATGAGCACTTAATTTTAATATGTGTGGATTCTTTAAACCTCTGGTATTGTCTTTAGCACTTGCACAAGCCTCACCATACTTGGAAGCTTCCGACGCCATTTGCAAGTCATGCCTTTCACCCAGTGGACGGCTTCCTGCAGAGTATCCCATACCACATCTACCCGTTCCTCTTCCCGCTGCACAAAGTGGTCTACCTGGGTCTCTATGTCTTTGTCAACATCTGGACAGTGTCCATTCACGATGGGGACTACAGAGTGCCCAGAATTCTTGAGGGCATCATTAATGGGTCGGCCCATCACACAGATCACCACCTGTACTTTGATTATAACTATGGGCAGTACTTCACACTGTGGGACCGAATTGGAGGCTCCTACAAATACCCGTCAGCCTTGGAAGGAAAAGGACCACGGGACTTCATGAGGAACCTGAAGGCCAAGGGAAAGCTTATGGATGGGGCATTCATCACTGCTGACAAAGAAGAATGAGCAGCTTTCATTTCCCCATTATTGCCCAGCCGTGATCTCAGTGGAGCTCCCTATCTTTGTCCTGCACTGTTCTGACACAATCGACCCAATGATCTGCTAATATTTTCTGCATTATTGCAAGTGAGAGCAGTTTGAAGTAAGTAATATAAACTGTAGCCTTGTGTGAGATGTGGTGTGGACACCACTTCCATATCTCTTTGCAGATTGGATATAATTTTGTGGAAAGCCTGCATTGAATGTAGCACAGAATTTCTGGAAGACTTGTGTATCATGGCCTCGATGTACTATTGAAGCAAGTGCTGTAGTATCACTGAGCACTTCACATTTTGGGTACAGATAATGCCTGGCTGTCCAGTTTTAATTATGAAAGATATTATAATGGGAATAGAATGATTGCTGAGGATCTAGATTATTGCGAATCAGATTGCAATCATTAAAACTAAATTCTGTGCCATAAAATTGTCCTTGTATTTTAAATATTTTAGAAATGTACTGTTGGTTTTTAGTGATTAATAATACAGCATCTGAAATGAAGTGAACTATTGGGGCTTAAACCATTTTGTTTTGTTTAATGTTTACTTACTGTATGATTTTTCTCTGTGCTTGTGAACAATTGTATCATGAAATGACATGTTATTTTGAGATTGAAATATAATGAATCAAAAAATGATTGCATATCTCATGTCTTGGTATTCCAATTGTGTTGTATTATATGTGTTACAGTGCTTTCAGCCATCAGTCCTGGGTTCAAATCCAATGCGGAAAGATTGAATTTACCAATGTTATATACAGGAGCACATAAAAAGACCCTTTGGTCCATTACTTTCATGCCAACCTTGTGTTTGATTTGGAGGAAATTGTAATAGAATTACTGAATTGTAACAGAAACACTGAATTAATATAAATGTGGCATTCTTCATCATTTAAATGACTAACTTAGAAGACCATAAAGGTGTATCATGCGAGAAATGGTGACATATTGACATATAGGCTGCATGTACTTGGGTACGGAAGGAAAAATCTGCTTTCATCTCCAATGCCATCCAGCCTCACAAAGTCCTAAGTAATGAAATCATAGATGATTGCACCATAAAGTTTATTTTTCATTGGTGTTTTGCAGGAACCTATTAATATAATACCTCTGCTGGTTGCCTATGTTAGGAAAACAGAAGGGAACATTGTTTACCCAATGTATTTTTTAAATCCACGTTTCATTTTCTAAAAATATTACAGATCCCTGTTACAACCAAGACTCCACGTGTGTACTCAATTGTCTTATTGTTGTGGGTACACAAAATGCTGGAGAAACTCAGCGGGTGCAGCAGCATCTATGGAGCGAAGGAGATAGGCAACTTTTCAGGCCGAAACCCTTCTTCAGACCACTGATTTTGCCACATACCTACACTATGTACACCATATACTCCACTGTCTTATTATTGTTGTGTCAGGAATTGGAATGATCGTTGATAATAGCAGTGGGTTCCACGTGCATCATTTATTTTAAGGGCTGCACAGCGAGGAACCTTCCCCCCGCCCCCCTCTTTACATTAATGAAAGCATTGCATACTGAATCCATTGGCAACAACATCTTGTACATCCACAGTGACCAGAAACGTAACCAAGCTAACAGTGCTTTCAAGAGTAGAATAAATACTGAGTATCTTGTAACTTTGCCTCAGCTGCAAGGCACAAGGCAGGAACAGAATGGGAAAACTCATGAGTGCAATACTCGACCTACAATAACCATGACAGTTGAAGCCACAACCCTCAACATTTAACTCCCTTCACTGGCGATTAGCAGCTTATTGCAGCATCTAAGAATAATCCTCTTTGAAAGTATTTCCCAAGTCTGGAACATCTGGCAAAGGAAACTGATGCTTGGAAGCATGGGTGTTCATGATCGCCTGTGGGCCTTCCTGACCTCACTTGCAAATGTATATCCTTTCCTTCACCAAGCTGAATGGCAGAATGGTGCAGCAATTAGTGCTGCTGTTTCACATCTCCAGTGACTTTGGTTCAGTTCTGACCTGGAACGCTGTATTCTGGAGTTTACACGTGAATGCACATGTTTTCCTCCAATCCCAAAAACACATGCCTGTGTAAATTGCCATTTAGTGTAGGTATGTGGCAAATGAATCAAAAGAGGAAATTGATGGGACAAGTGTGAGCGAATAAGTCATGGGACTACATTGGAAACTTGCACGGGCTCATTAAGCCAGTGATTACCTGTTCATAAGACATAGGAGAGGAATTAGGCCATTCAGCCCATTGAGTCTGTCCACCATTCAGTCATGGCTGATCTATTCTCCTGCCTTCTCCCTGTAACCTTGGACACCCTTACTAATGAAGAACCTATCATTCCCTGCTTTAAAAGTATGCAATGTTGGCGTTCACCACCATCTGTGACGATGAATTTCACAAATTCGCCACACTCTGATTAAACAAATTCCTCCTCATTTTCATTCTAAAGGTACATCCTTTTATTCTGAGGCTATGCCCTCTGGTCCTATATTTTCCCATTACTGGAAACATCCTCTCCACATCCACTCTATAAGTATGTGGTTGCAGGGTGACAACTTCTGGCAAATGAATACTTCAGGATGCTTGGTAATTTGGAAAGTTGGGATGAATGGAAAAGAAGGAAATAAAGGACAAGACTAGTTAGGAAATGACTTAGAATCACAGTGCTATCTCATCATTGCCCAGCTGTGGGCAGCAAAGAGCTAAATGTTTCAAATCATCAAGGTACAGATGGTTAGATGTGTAGGAAGATGTTGGTTTAAATGGAAGATAGACACAAAAAGCTGGAGTAACTCGGCAGGACAGGCAGCATCTTGATTAAAAACAAATTACGTTGGATTAGAAACTTTACTGATTTGATATTCGGGAAAACATCAATACCCTGTATACATGTACTTTGGGGAAATGTTATGGATATAACCATAAGAAGGGAAGGTAGACAAAAATGTTGGAGAAACTCAGCGGGTGAGGCAGCATCTATGGAGCGAAGGAATAGGCGACGTTTCGGGTTGAGACCCTTCAGACGTCTGAAGACAGGTCTCGACCCGAAACTGGGCCGAGCATCAAAAATGTGTCTTGAATTTAACTTTCATGACCCATGTCTCGAAACTACATTACATTTTGAGCAGATTTAGATAACATATAATTTAGAAGAAAGTCATAACCAAAAGGTGAACATTAATTAATTAAACTAATTAGAAAATGAGATCAAAAAAGTAAGCGCCATCTATTGTCCAATGCCCATATTACACCATGGTGAGCCTAATTCCGTGCTGCGGCCTATTTAAACCATATATTATTATACTATATATATATATATATATATATATGACTTGTGAATATAACTGTAATCATATATAATTATGTATCATTACATAAAACTAATATAATGAATATAATTGTGAGTGTGTATTTAGAAGGAGACTGCCGCAGAGGTCCGACTCCTGAACCAGCCTAATTCATGGATGAGGGCAGTTCCTGTGGGTTCCCCCGTTTACTGAACCCCAATGACTGCCAGTGTGCAGAGTGGGGGTCACGTCCATAGTGGGACTGGGGCAGAGCCAGGTTGAGAGAAGGCTAAGGCATCTTCCACTGACAGGAAAATCCCTAACTCGCCCCCACCTTCCAGAGCTGCCCACGGCTCTACGTATGGCCCCGCAGCGCATCCACCTCGGCCAGCACGCCCTTCTGGTTCATCGTGGTGATGATGGTGGGGAGCAGCACTGCCCTGCACGCCGCCCGGGCTGCCTTCAGCACCACCATGGCGCCGACCACTCGCAGCACCCACCGGTGGCCCGACCCGACCGACCACTCTCACCATCCACCAGCGGCCCAACCCAACTCTCACCACCCACCAACGGCCCAGCAGCCCAACCGATCCTCCACAGCATCCATCGGCCTACCAACAAGCCCGAGCGACAGACTGACCGACAAGCCCGAGCGACAGACTGACCGACCCTAACCCTAATCCTAACGCTAGCTCTACATTTATTATTTATCATTTTTCTTTAACAGTTCACATCATAACTTTATAAAGATAAATCAATTGAAAAACAAAATTATCAGCAAGGTGAGCATTACCTTTATTCCTTGGAAACCTTGTTATTGTTTTGATGTAATAAGGAGGCAGCCATTATCCAAGGGTCCTCCCTGCCAAGCAACCATAAAACAAAGCGCGAGGTTGGTCAATTTGCATCTGACCTCGATGTCAAACGTGCATTTATTGGACAATTACTACTCGGAAAATTGGAGCTTTCTCTCATATTTTAAAAAGATTTGCAGGTTTTTTTCTTGACGAGTTTCAGGTATGATTTATATAATATTTTTACATAATATGTTAAAAATTCATGTAGTTCCGTGAGTTGGGTCACGAACTTGAACAAAAAAGCTGCTCGCCCCACAGCCTAACTGGATACTTTCAAGAGAGAGTTTGATAGGGCATTGAAAGATAGCGGAGTCACGGGATATGGGGAGAAGGCAGGAACGGGGTACTGATTGTGGATGATCAGCCATGATCACATTGAATGGTGGCGCTGGCTCGAAGTGCCGAATGGCCTACTCCTGCGCCTATTGTCTATTGTCCATAAGGAGAGAAGAGGAGGAGTGAAATGAGTGGAAGAGGACAAAGGGGAGGGGGAAGATGGACAGGGGGCATTTAAAGATTGCCTCAGAATTAACAAGACATATCTTCCTGTTTCAGCATCTTGGAGAAGGAACAGGAGAAAATGGTTCTCTCTTTGCACTTACTGCCCAGTTTTCTATTTCCAACATTTCCTGTTTGTATTTCAGACTTTTGGTATCAGCAGTCTTTTGCTTTTGCTGTTAGTCAGTTTGACATTTGTTTTCTTTGAGTGTTGGAGATAACTTGCTTCCATGTTGATGTTATGGCCAATGTAGGAAGCTCAGATTAAAGCATTGGACGTCCTGAGCAATGGCATGGATCCTTAGCTATCTTACTTCAAATGGATGGCTTCTCTCTCACTCCTTACAGAAGAGATCTCTAATCTCATGTCATTCTCAAACATGATAGAATAGCTACTCTAAATTACCTTAGACTTTAGTTGTATGTTTTACATTGGAATCCATCTTTATTCCAGTCCTTGGTTCCATTGCAATTTAACAGTGTTGCTAATTAAGCGTTCCTATATTCCTTTCTGTTCTGTTTCCATTTTGTGATGTGCAAGGTAATATACGCTTATGATGTAAGCTTTGGTTTCAATGAGTTGTGGTGTAACTGAAACCAGTGTTGGTGTACCTGAAGGCAGCGGAGACAAACTGATGTCACCCGTAAATTTCCCCACTGCCGGTTCCAAACTGATTTCACTGATGAGTTTTGGTCTGATAGAATTGTTTGAAAAATGGTCTTTGACTTTCCTGATCAGAGAAATATGGTGACTCATTAGTGAAGTTCTATCTTAACTTGATGACTGAAGCTGAGAGTCAAAACTATTTACATGATCAAATCTCAATGCCCAATTTTAAATTATTGATGTATATTAAAGAAACAAAGTGGTCCTGGCACCGGCGAACACCATTGAACACTTCAAGTCAGTCGGCAGCTTCTGAGGAAAATGTGGTTGATTCATTAGAAATGGACTTCCCAAAGGTGTTTAATGAAGTGCCACATTCTAGTTTGTCTCTGTGGCTTGAAGACCATGGAATAAAGGAGTAAAGGAGTCTGTAGCAGATGATAAGAACATTGGCTACCAAGACACAATGATATTGAATTAGCTACCAGGAAACACAGAAACGCTGCTCCTCTTAATATATATTAATAACTTTGAATCTGGCATATTAGGCATAATTTCCTAATTTGCAGATAACGATATCTTGGAGGTGAACTGACATATGATGCGAAGACAGGTAGGATGAATGAATGGATTGATAGCAGATCAAATTTAGTGCTGAGAAAGGAAAAGCATTACATTTTGATGGATAAAAATGAGAACTGGGCCAGATAATTAAGAGGGCACAAGATGGAGAGAGAGAGGGAGAGGGAGAGAGAGAGAGAGAGAGAGAGAGAGAGAGAGACTAGGATCAGAGGTCATAGCCTCAGAATTAAAGGGCGCTCTTTAAAGCCCCTGTCCCACTTTCACAACCTAATTCGTGACCTCTGACGACCTAAAAAAAGTCAAGGTCGCAGTAACCTACGACCTTCCACGACTATGTGTACGACCTTCTACGACTGTGTTGAAGACCTCCCTCGACTATGAAGAAGACTTTCTTCGACTATGTTGAAGACTGGCTTCGACCATGTACGTTTACTCGAGGATGGTCTCTGGCAAATCATTCTGAACTATGCAAGCAAGGAAGGAACTAGTTTGGAGAATGTTATTAAAAATACAACTACTGCTGTTTGCAGTAGCCCTTTTGCTTCAGCAGCCTTTTAAGAAAGGCAGAAGGGGAAGAGCAACGGTGAATAGTAAGCACAAGATGAGGTCTCAATGAATGAATGGAGATGATGTGATGGACTGTACATCAGATGACTGGAAGAGAGTGGCGCTGGACTTTGACAAAAGATGGAACTTTAAGCACCCATGTGGGGCAGTGGATGGCAAGCATTCTTGTTCCTGTCCCTGTACCCCTCATTTTCCTTTTCGTACAGGATGGCATTCTGCTGGAACCATTCCTCAAGGTCCCCCTCCTGCTGCCTGGTGAAGGTGTAGGACAACCTTCCTCCAGCCCTCCCTCACCACCAATGGGGCATCTGCCTCTGATGCTGTGTCAGACACAGGAGAAAGGACTGCTTTGCTGCCTTCAAATGAGGCAGTGAAGGGTGGGGTGGTGTTGGGGACATATAAACCCTGGTCTCCTCCTCCAGGGGTCTCTCATGCAATGCTACCTCCTGCACTTTCACCTCCTGTGGCATCACCTCCTGCCATTCTTCCTCTTGGGTGGGCAACACCTGCATGGCCTTTTTTTTTAGGGTTGTGCCCTCCCCCTGCGCTGCTGCCTTTTGGTGCCATCTCTAAAACACATCTCTCCAAAAAACTCTCCAGCTAAGAATGTACATGCCTTGGAGTGACAGAGGTGAGTTCTGCTGTTTAAATTACCTTTTTTTCCACTGACCTTTTTTTCATCCCGGAGCTATTACCTTTGACTGCCTCAGACCACCTTCGACTACCTACGACTAGCATCATGACCTACTATGACCTACCTACGAGTAAAAAGTATCGATTTTTTCCATGCCAATCTTTTTTTTACTTGTGGACATTTTTTATCAGGCTAGAAAAAACGCTGCGACCTACTTGATGCCACGAGTACCTACGACTAGCATCACGACCTACCTACGACCTCGTGGCGACCATGCTGCGAGTATGAGTCATGGGCAAACTCGGCAGAGGTCGTGAATTAGGTCGTGAAAGTGGGACAGGGGCTTTAGAAAGGAGGTGAGGAGGAACATCTTTTGTGCGAAGATAGTTAATCTGTGGAACATTGCCACAGAGGGTTGTGGACGCCAAGTTAGTGAATATTTTAAAGGCAGAGATGGACAAATTCTTGATTAGAATGGGTGTCAAGGGTGACGGGTGGAAGGCAGGAAATGGGATTAGGAGGCAGAGATCATCCATGATTGAATGGCAGAGTTGACTCGATGGGCCGGATGTGAACTTGTTAAAGGAGTAGAATTACTCCAACAACAAGTAATAGGAGTTATTCCCTGTGTCCCACCCGGGTGCACACCCATCTCTCCCACTAATTTCTGGCCTTTGTCCAACTGTCTGCCAAGCAATCCCCTTCCCCCCCACTCACCTGTATCCACCTACAACCTGCCAGGCCAGCCCCAACTCTTTTCCCACTTTCTCCCCTTGCTACAAAGTCTGAAGCAGGGTCCCAACCCGAAATATCAACTATCCATGTTCTCCAGATGCTGCCAAACCCGCTGAGGTACTCCAGCACTCTGTGAAACGTCACCTATCCATGTTCTCCACAGATGCTGCCTGACCCGCTGAGTTACTCCAGCACTCTGTGTTTATTTTCATTGGATGTAAATTACTTACCAACATCCTGTAAAAAGCGTGTAATGTAATGTAGCAGTGACTATAAAGCACTTTGGGTATTCTGATAGGGAAGTAAAACACACCATATAGATATTAGCTTTTAATTTGATGACATTTTTTCGAAGACATTAAAAAAGGTTTATTGCAAAGAGCTCAGCTCTTCAGTAATGAGGCAGCCGCTTTTAAAAAACGGGAAATGTGCAACTAAAACCATCTCCTTCACTTCTTCAGTGTGGTTTCCTGGACTCGGGAACCAGTAACGGAAGCACAGTAACACGATTGGCAACCTTGCAGATGAGAATCAACATAGTGAGGAACACAAGAGAAGGTTGCCACGCAGCACACAGCCCACAGCAGCTGGACCAGCAGGGGATTGTGGCCGTTCTATAGCACCATCTTTGGTGGAGTCATCAACTTCTAGTAAGTTCTTTCTTGCTCTGAAACATTAAAAAAAACATTATTCATAAAGATCATCTCATGGTCAGAGACTTCTGTTTTAATTTGCAAAAGTTTCTAATTTAGTTCAAAACACAAAGTGCTGGAGGAACCCAGGGGTCAGGCAGCAACTGAGGACGAAATGGAGAGGCCATGTTTTTGGACAGGATCCATCTTTAGACTTGGTTTAATTCAAATTTCTACTCAGACTCAGTCTAAAGAAGGGTCCCGACCTGAAACCTCGCCTGTCCATTCATTCCTTACCAGATCCTCACGCTGAGTTCCTCCAGTACTTGGTGTTTTGCTTAAGATTCTAGCATTTGTAGTTTTTGCTTCAGATTCCAGCATCTGTAGTTCTTGCTTAAGATTCTAGCATCTGTAGCTCTTGCTTAAGATTCCAGCATCTGCAGAGGAAAAACCAGAGGTTACAGGGTTGGACGAGTTTGCAGAAATGTACAACAGTGGAATGGGGGGGGAATGATGAAGTTAGGGTACACCCAGTGGCGTGTCGGATGAGTTTGCTGAAGGTGGCTGGGGTGAGACTGACCAAGAGAGAATTGTAATAGTGATTAGACTATTAGAACAGCTTCTTCAATTCGAACAAGGGAACAATAAATTATCAACACTGGGTGTATATTTACAATGAAAGAATGAAGCAGATCACAAGTTTAATGCAAAGGTATACTTAGTTTAAGATTCTTTTGAAAATCTGTGTTTTTTTAAAGTCTAAACTGACCACACCCCAACATTAAGGAGTGATTTGGTGAATTGTGAGCTTATTATCTACTCTACAGTTCTCTAGAAATTCAGAAGGTAGAAGAGTTAAAAAACATGAAAATACTTCCCCTCCTCCTCTTTAAAAAGGCTTCTCGTCAGTGTGTGACGCTGCTGTTGGGCTTGTTTAATGGTGAATTACATTTTCAATTGACTGGACAGACTGGCAGAATGAGTGTCGAATTGAACCAAAACCCCAGGTTCATTTCAGTTTTAACCCTTTAATCCTTGTTTTCTGACCCTACTAAATGAAGCTGGTCTCTCTGGCTGTGTGACCTTCTCCAGCACTCTATGGCCGATGCACTCCTGGAGACTCACGCAGATCCCTGACTCCCTTTGAACACCTTCAGTGGCTTTCAGCTCTTCAGGACCAAGTCCTGCAATACTCCCCTTCATCTCTCTCCACCCCCTCTACTTCCTCCTTTAAGATGCTTCTTAAAGCCGCTTCTTTGACCAACCTAGTTGCCTCTCCTAACATGTCCTGAAGTGATTTTGTTTTGTTTGATATCACTTCTGTAAAGCACTGTATCAGATTTAAGCTTTATAATTACAAGGTGTTGCATCCACTATCTATAATCTCCTGTCCTCTCTGCAGATAATGCTTAGCAGAACAGAACTGCTCTTCCTCAACACGATTCTCATATTTAATGGTAAGTGTTCTGTCTATTGATAGTGGAATGCTGAGTTATATATACACTGGTACCATGATTAGTGCTTAAGATGCATTGCCATTAATTTGGATAACTTCAAACAAACATCAGACTATTGACCAATCGAACAGGCTTTCACTACCCATAACCCAAATGTTTATGTTTTCAATGAAAGAATGAAAATAAACCTTGTTTTTCCCAGGTCAGTTACTAAATGACTAATGTTTAAAATCTTGAAGATTACAGAACAATCTTTAAGAGCTGACAACCTTAATTGAGTTATGGAGGTTATGATAGCCATTAACTTGCACATTGTGTTCCTGCTGAGAATTCCTCAGCACCAACCTATAATCGTGTGAGCCAACTATCTCCAGCTTCAAGTATCTCTCAGCCACGGCTCCATAGCCACTTCAACCCAGAAGCACAGCGGGAAATGGGGTGTAAAGGAAAAAAACCCGCAGAAAGTGGAAATCTGCAAACAAAACCAGGAAATGCTGGCAATCTGAAATAAAAGCAGAAAAATCTTGACATGCTCAACAGGCAATGTCTGTGGAGAGGGCAATACAGATACAGTTTTAGGTCAATGACAGGTCTCCGGTCAATATGTGATGCCAGGCACAGTCGATTAGGAAGTTTAGAAAGAGCTGCCGCTATGGCATGAAGTCATGCAGACTAGAGAAGTCTCAGCTTCCAAGCATGAGCCTGTGCTCACCACACTCCAGGCAGAAGTAGAAGAAAGAAATAATTTGCTTTAATGCTTTATGTTTTTCAACCTCAGGAGACAAATGAAGTACTTCTGAACAACAGTAACTGGTTACCCATAGCAAGTTTCCACACCAAAATGAGGAAATGAGAAAATCTGATTTTCCAGTGGTAGTCTTAGGGTCTTGCAAAACAGAAGCAAGTGCTCTGACCCTCTACATCCATATTGACTGCTGAATTAATCTATACTAATCCCTGTTACCTGCATTAGCTTGATAGCCTTCTATACCTTGCCAATTAATGCGCCTGTCCAGATGATTCTTAAATGCTGTGATAGTACCTGCCTCCACCCCTTTCTCAGAGTGATCCTGATTCCAACCGCCCTCTGTATGGGAGGATTCCCCCTTCAAAATCTCCCGCCACTCCCCTTAAGCCCATGCCCTCTTGCCTGAGACAATCTCACCGTGGAAAATAAAGATTCTTACTATTTATCCTATATATCTCACTAATATATTTGAATACCTTTAATCGGTCTTCTCTCAGCCTCCTCTGTTACAGGGTAAACCAACCCAGCCAATCCCATGTCTGCAGAACTGAAATGCTGCAGACCAAGTGACATGCTGGTGAATCGTCCTTCAATCCTCTCCAGTCCCATCACACCCGTTATATTTTGTGGTGACCAGGACTAGACACAGTACTCCAAATATGACCTGACCATTGTTTTATGAAGTTGCAACGTTTTGTTCTACGCCATGCCCGATGAGGGCAAGCATCCCATTTGCCTGCTTCACCCGTCTCTCTCTCTCTACATGCGCTGCTACTTTCATGGATTTATGGACGTTTACTCCCCCTGTTTACTCCCCCCTAGGGCTCTACCTTTAACTATGTATGCTCGACCCGTGTTTGTCCTATCAAAGTGTTCACCTCACACTTGCCAGCATTAAATTCATCTGTAGACAAAAGTGCTGGAGAAACTCAGCGGGTGCAGCAGCATCTATGGAGTGAAGGAAATAGGCAACGTTTCGGGCCTCTGCCTAACTTTCCAACTGTTTTATTTCATTCTCTAGCCTTAGATAACCCTTCTCCCGACCTACAACACTACCAAGTGATTAAAAAATGAATGGTGGTTGCCAAAATCTCCCTAGCCACCCTTCAAATAGTGCCACAGAATATTTCAATCCCAATGAGAAGTCAATGAAATCCCCACTCTAGTGTCTCAGGTGGAATGGAGTGCAAGCAAGGTGCATCAGTGCAAGGGGGATCCATGTAGAGTATAATACATGATGTGTTGGACTAGACTTTACCTGCAATGTTGACCTCAGGGTGAGCATGTTACCCCCCACCCTCTCATTCATACCTTCCCATTCTCTTATCCCTTTACCAATTTCCCTGCAACGATGTATCCAACCTATTATACAGCATCACAACTACCCCCTGTTCTCTGACCTAAACCCTCAGTATTGAATGTCAGCCACATTTCCTTTTTCTGAACTCTTTAGCCACGGGGAAACTTCAGGAGCTAGGTTTAAAGTCCACTTGACTGCGAACAGCCACATGATGGTGGATCCTAGCTCAATTGTAATTGTGTGGACACTTTGACCATACACAGTTGAACACAGAGCTGCAGCAGTAATTTACAATAAAGGGGAAATCACTTCACAAAATCCCTTCCTCTCGCCCAACCACAAATCACCTGCAGTTTCCATTGCATGCACCTGAATTTTACCAACGACAGCTAGCTCGCTGCAGAGCAATTTAACTTTTTAAACAAGGAGTGATTATATTTCTTCAAAGAAAGCCTTATTTGGAAACTAAACTTACAGTCTATGTAGGGAGATTTCAGCTGCCTTTAAATTCTATTGAGAACAAAGCATATAACAAAGTACATTACAGGGACAGGCCCTTAAGGCCACCGTGTCTGCACCGACCATAACACCAAATTAAACTACCACGATCTCCCTGCACTTGATCTATATCCCTCTATTCCTTGCCTGTTCAGGTACCTGTCTAAATGTCTCTTCAACATTGCAAATGTATGTGCTTCTAACACCACTTTAGAGTTTGTCTCTGTTTCTTCCTGTACTGGTGGCATGGACACTCCAAACTGACTCTCAATTAAGTAATAAGTACACCAAGCCAGTCCCAATTTGTTCAAGACTAATTCTCTTTACTCATTTAATAGAATTTTAAAGAGCAATAAAGAGGATTGTAAAGAGTAGTGTTGTTGATGTGGTTAACATGGTCTTTCACAGGTTTGTGACCAAACACCATATCATAGACATGTTAGCAAAATTAAAATCCCCAAAATTAAAGTTGCAATGATCACTTGGCTACATAGAGTGAGCTGTCATTTATCAGACCCCAAGAGAAATGTGACAACACTTCAAATAATACTTTGCATCAATGCTCTGCATTGCTTTGCATCAATGCTCTCAATCAGAATGTACTAGAGAAGCTCAGTCTGAGGAAGGGTCTTGACCCAAAACGTCATTCCTTCGCTCCATAGATGCTGCCTCACCCGCTCAGTTTCTCCAACATTTCTGTCTACCTTGTATAAATTCCTAAACATTTAGGAGTGAATTACAGAGTGATAATTGTGCATAAATACAGTATATCCGGCATCAGGGGATGGAAAGAGATGAAAGCTAACCATGTTTTGGTTATTATATATAGAGTAAGAGATATCCTTGAGTGAGTCACTGGCTGAACTCGAATCAAGAGGTTTAAGTGTCCTGTAAATAGAATTACAGATAGTTGGTGCAGCATCCTCTTTGATGGAAATTAACCCAGCTCAACTTGACTCTGCGATGTTTGTCACTGTCTATCTGTCACTGTCTGTCTGTCTCTCTGTCACTGTCTGTCTGTCTGCCACTGTCTGTCTGCCACTGTCTGTCTGCCACTGTCTGTCTGTCTGTCCGCCAGTCTGTCTGTCACTGTCTGTCTGTCTGTCGCTGTCTGTCTGTCGCTGTCTGTCTGTCGCTGTCTGTCTGTCACTGTCAGTCAGTCTGTCGCTGTCTGTCTGTCTGTCTGCCACTGTCTGTGTGTCACAGTGTCGATGTCTGAGTTCAGATGGTTTCTTTTACCTTGTAGATGTCTGGCCAGTCTCAGCTGTTGGTATCTATACCCCAGAGTACCTGGTTGTGAAACAGGGAATGGATCTACGGTTAGACTGCATGTTTGACTATCACGAACACACTGATATGCACAACATCAAGCTGGAATGGTTGTACACCCCTTATAACGGCACTGGAGAGAACGTGGTGAGTGTAAACCCTGCTGCCTCTGCCAACCCTCACCAATGAAAACGGTCCACTTGAAAGGCCAATGACAAAGGTGTAGAATTAGGCCATTCAGCCAATCGAGTCTACTCCGCCATTCAATCATGGCTGATCTATTTATCCCACTCAACCCCATTCTCCTGCCACCTATGGAACACATTGCAGCACCTACATCTGCTTCCACTGGACCTCCCAGTCCTGCATGTTTTACCATCCAGGAAGAACTAGGAGCAGGTACATGAGTTTTCCATTAGCTGCAAGTTCCCATCCAGGTCACGTGCCTTCCAGATTTGGAAACAAATCGTCATCTTTCGTGATTGCTAGGTCTAAACTCTACATCGCTGCACTGTGCACCTCTGATATATGCATTCACGCTGTTCAAGAAGGCAACATCAGCAATATTAGAAATGGACAACACACACAGGAATTGTCAATGTGGCATCTACTGGATATCATATTAAAAAGTATCACCTCTGGGAATTGTTAATAAAGATAGGGCAGGGATAATCCAACTCTGCATTTAACAAGTGCAATTTTCATTGGTGAAATTGATGGAGAACTGTTTCCTTTTAGTTATTTTCCTTCTTTATTCCAACACAGATTTTGTTTTACCTCCAAGACCACAGTGCGGTGGTGCAAGGCAACAGGTTCACCCAGAGGCTGAAGTGGATTGGTGACATCAGGAAGAAAAATGGCTCCATTCTCATAACCAACGTGATGTGCTCTGACAATGGTAACTTCATCTGCGATCTGCGCATCCCTAGATTGTGGAGCAAAGTCCACCGAAGCAAGACCCTTTTAATGGTTTTGTGTGAAGGTATAAACACAACCACTGCAATTGTACACAGTTGGATTAAATGTAAAGAGTTGGATGGTTTGGTGGGACATAAGCAAACGAGGGATTGGTATGTTGCAATTCAATACAAAAGAACTAAATGGGGAGGGAGTGATCTTTTGAGATTAAGTGAAAGGGAAGGAAATGACCTCTTCGGAAGCAAAAATAGGGACGTATATGAAAGATAGACACAAAAAGCTGGAGTAACTCAGCGGGACAGGCAGCATCTCTGGAGAGAAGGATTGGGTGATGTTTCAGGTAGAGACCCGTCTTCAGACTGGTTAGGGATAAGGGAAATGAGAGATAAAGAACAATTAATGAAAAATATGCAAAAAAGTCATGATGATAAAGCAAACAGGAAATTGTTAGCTGTTTGTAGGGTGAAAATGAGGAACTAGTGCGACGGGTGAGTTAGGGATAGAGAGAGAGAGAGAGAGAGAGAGAGAGAATGCCGGGACTACCGGAAGTGAGAGAAATCAATATTCATACCACTGGGCTGTAAGCTGCACAAGCGAAATACAAGATGCTGTTCCTCCAATTTGTGTTTAGCCTCACTCTGACAAGGGAGGAGACTGAGGACAGAAAGGTCTGTGCGGGAATGGGAAGGGGGAATTAAAGTGTCCAGCAACTGGGAGATCTGGTTGGTTCATGCGGACTGAGCAAAGGTGTTCCGTGAAACGATCGTCCAATTTGTAAACGGCACCTCTGCGGAGTGGAGTTAAATCATTGATCATTAAAGGGTGAATTGGTCATGGTTCTTCTGGTAATTGTTTCTCTTCTTACATCTAAATATCTTGACCACCATTGTCACTGTCGCACTCCCAGTGCTATAAATTCACCCTGGAGTGACGCAGGCTGAGAGACGACATGATGGAACAATTTCAGATTTACTGAGGCATGGATATGCTAGATAGCGATGTCTGTTTCCCATGGTAGAGGTGTCTAGCCGAGAGGGATTCTCTGACTTTTACCCTCTTCTACCTCCTACAGATGGCAAGCACTCACGAGCCATCCACGTTCACAAGACTGAGAAGGTGATGCCAATGGATCTCATCATAAGTACGACAGCTGGGGTCTCCATCCTCCTTGTTGTGCTCTCCATAATTCTTGTAACCAAACGGAAGTGTTCATCTAGTACAGCACCAAGGGATCAAAGGTAAAGTCTTTCTGGAGACAGATATGAACGGAATTGCATCGTTCCACCTGTTGAACAATGTATAATCTGAACATTTCTCCCCCAGACCCAGCAATGTGTCTGCAAGGAATGATCCAGGTGCCCTTCAGAGTGTTACGGTAAGGGCTGCTTTAAGCCTAGATTTATTATGATCCCGATCAATGAGAGGGATCTTCCAGTGACTGGCAGACTATAAGAGCCGCACGGTGGCTCAGCAGTAGAGCTGCTGCCTTACAGCGCCGGAGACCCGGGTTTGATCCCGACTATGAGTGCTGTCTGTACGGAGTTTGTACGTTCTCCCTGTGACCATGTGGGTTTTCTCCGAGTTCTTCGGTTTCCTCCCACACTCCAAAGACCTACAGGTATGTAGGAAAATTGGCTTGGTAAATGTAAAAAAATTGTCCCTAGTATGTATAGGATAGTGTTAATAAGCGAGGATCGCTGGTCGGCACGGACCCGGTGGGCCCAACAGCCTGTTTCCATGCTGTATCTCAAAATTAAACTAAACTAATCAAGAAACTCTACAAGGAAAGTTTTTAGAAAATGATAGGTGCCTGAAAGGTGCTGCTGGGGAAGTGGTGGAAACAGATCGCAATGCTTAAGAAGCATTTAGATAGGCACATGGATATGCTGGGCATAAAGACCACATGCAAGCAGTTTAGTTTGGGTTAGCATCATGGTTGGTTGAAGGGCATGCCCCAGTGCTGTACTGTTCTAGGTTCAATGTATGTTCTAATTCCTTTACCCCTCTATGCCCTGCCACGTATGCCCTGCTACTTTTAGCTTTAAATACCTGTACAGATGCCGCTTAACTATTGTTACTGTTCATGCCTCCACCACCTTCTTAGGTAGCTCATTCCATATACCAACTACTCTTTATATGAAAAATGTATCCTCAGATCCACCTGAAACCTTCTCCCTCACCTTAAGCATGCCTTCTATGTTAGACACCTCTACCATGGGAAACAGACATTGCTATCTAACGTATACATGCCTCTGTTAATTTGATACTGATATCTGCATGTGATCCATGTCCCTCCGTTCCCTGCCCATCTGAAAGCCTCTAAAATGTCACTTTCGTATCTGCCATCACCACTACCCCTGGCTAAGCAACGTCCCTTGTGAATCATTTCTGCACCATCTCCAGGGTACTTACATCCTCCTTACAGTGTGACAGCCATAACTCCAGACAAGTGTGGCCTCAGCAACATTGTCTACACTTGCAACATGATGTACCAACACTTAAACAATGCTTCAGCAATGAGGGCAGGTATGCCCATACACATTGCCCCTACCCTGTCTTACTATGTTCCATCTTTCTGTTCAACACTTCAGGGGCACTGTTGTTCCAGGAAAGAAATTAAACTGAGAGTTATACATGAGTCAGAGTTACAGAGACCGAGGTTGTATATTTATAATCTATTGGAAACAATTATGACATAGAGGACAAATATTTGCGATGACTTGAGCGTCAGCAGATTATATTTTTGTGGGAAACTGATATGTCATATGTCAGTGGAAGTGCTAGCCTTCCATCAAAGAGATGGGAAACTAGAGACCAACTCCCGTGAGAGATTGGGTTGAGTGAGAATGAGATGGGTGGTTTGTGAATATAATGGTCACTATCATTTGCTGATGGATCATTAGTGCAAGAGCATTTAAATGATAATGTTAGGGTACAAGAGGGACTGTGTTCATTAGGACAATAAGGATCTTACAAGCCGGTGCTTCAATGACAGAGTTCAGGTATTTGAGTCAAGCTGCTACAGGGATGGTTCGCTACAAGGTTTACAATACTGGAAGTCGGGCCAGTGAGAGGTGATTTAACTAAAAGATGTAGGCTTTATTAGTCCAATGGTATTTTCTCCTTAACTATTCTGCTATGATAATATAATCAAGTACAGTGGCTTATTCACTAAATAATATAATTGTATTTGTAGCCTATTTGTAGCCAGTTTTTCAGAACTGTTCACTAATCGCATTTGCTTGACTTCCTTGGCATTGGAAACTAGCGTGATTCAGAGATAGTTGTTTTATAGCTTTATCTGTATCTCCTGAACATCGTCTTGCCGTGGTGCCAAAGGCTTGCCTACCTCACCGAAGCACCCGTTATTTGTGAATGAGCTTCAGCAGTGAATGTTATCAAGTTCCATTCTGCCTTGGTTCAATAAGCAAAATAAGTTAGGACCTGTATAAATTAATTTGGAATTTGGAGGAAGAAAAGTTAGTTGATTAATTAAATATATTCACCAACAATCAGGAGCAAAACACGTACTTCACCGTGACGAGACAACCAGCACTTCCAGGCAACACGGCAACTGCACCTGTGGACGGACAGGACAACACGGAACCAAAAAATGATGAAAATGAAATCTATGTAACAATGGTAAGATTATTGGGGGTGCCATTCCTTTAGCCTGATGTAAGTAGAAAACATGATACTGGGAGATAGACACAAAATGCCGGAGTAACTCAGCGCGACAGGCAGCATCTCTGGAGAGAAGGAATGGGTGACGTCATGCAGCCTGCCCCGCTGAGTTACTCCAGCATTTTGTGTCTATCTTCGGTTTAAACCAGTACCTGCAGTTCTTTCCTACACATAATAGAGGGAGGCTCACTAATGTTATCCATCCCTTGAGTGCACAAATTGTGTGAAGATATTTTACCAAATGATACCAAGCACAACCTCATGCATCCAATTCCCACTCAATCCTCCACTCAAACTACTTCAATGAACTAGTTCCCGAGGCCAGGAATCCCCATACCTCTAGCAGGGTACTACAGTATCCACAATGTAAACACTAACTACTGTGAGAAATACCAGGGAAACATCATTAGGACATAAAGAAAACTCTAATGTTTTGTGTAAATATTATTTTAATAAAAATAATAGAAAATTATATAGAAAAATAATGGAAATAGATAGGAATAATAAAATAATATAAATATAACTGTGCAGCAGGGCGGCATAGGGGATAGAGCTACTGCCTGACAGCGCCAGAGTCCCGCGTTCGATCCTGACCTCGCGTGCTGTCTGTGTGAAGTTTGCATGTTCTCCCTGTGACTGCATGGGTGTTTTCCAGATGCTCCGGTTTCCTCCCAGAACCCAAGGACTTGCGGGTTTGTATGTTAATTGTCCTCTGTAAAATTCCCCCAAGTGTTTAGGGAGTAGATGAGAAAGTGGGATAACATAGAACTAGTGTGAGCAGGTGATGGATGGTTGTTGCAGACGCGGTACGCCCAAGGGCCTGTGTCCATGTTGTATCTCTAAACTAAATTAAATGGTGAAGAATGGTAGGGCAGGTGCATGGCTCTTTGACCACATGGATGGATATTTAATTAAAGAATGTGAAGGATTTTGCATATCTTTGCTGCCTTTTACAATAATAAGACATTACAGATGAATTCACTGCCATTGAAGTACACTTTGTCAATGATCACTTTTACACTAGAAAATGCAACAGACACCTAGTCACAGGCAGCTCACAGAACAGCAACGTGATCATTATCAGGCATTCCATGTTTGGTACATAGGTTGCCAGGGATATTTTTCCTGAGTTTCTGCTAAAGAACCTTTAGCTATCTGAGCAGCAAATGGGGCTTCAGTTTGACATCTCATCCAGAAGATGTCACTCCCACAGTACTGAACTGAAATGCTGGCCTGAATTTACAATTCTTCCTGGAGTAGAATTTGAATCCTCAAATTTCCAAATGAAGCAAGATATTGATCTCACGTGCTCTTACTCTAATTACCACAAGTAATTGCATTAGATACCACTATTCTCTTATCAATGCTTATGCAATAGTTTACAACACATTTTACTGCCTTCTAGTTGGACCAGCCAATTCCCCTTAACTATCTCTGACATCATCAGGATACAAGAAACTGCAGATGCCGGTTTACAAAACAGACACAAAGTGCTGGAGTAACTCAACGGCTCAGGCAGCATCTCCGGAACACATGGCTAGGCAATGTTTCAGGTCAGGACCCTTCTTCCCAGCCTGAAGAATGGTCCTGACTGGAAATGTCAGTGTTCTCCAACGATGCTGCCTGACCCATCGAGTTATTCCAACAATTTATGCCTTTTTTCTGACATCATCCTTTGGTTCATCTCACGTTTGTATTCCTGGCCTCTACCTTTTGTACCATTTTGGGGTATATTTTATATGCATTTACACACTTTTTTAATGTATTCATTCCTGGGGTGTAGATATCACAAGTAAGACAAGCAAGTTTGTGTCCATTCCTAAATGCTTCCATGTGAAAGGTTTGTGAAGCCATTGAGAGCGGAGTTAAGAAGCAGACTGGGTGAGAACAGTGAGTGAAGGAAGTTAGTGAACCAGGTGGATTTTACAACAATCTGATCATCATCATCCTTTACTCCAGATTTATTTAATTATTTGAATTTAAATTTGCTGACTCTCATGATGGGATCCAAACTAATGTCTCCAACAATAATCCAGGCCAGTGATTTAGCCTCTATAATCCCAAACACATGCACCACTAATTAGTAGTTCCAATAATTTGAGCCCTGAGAGGTTTCACACTTTTCCATCTTTAATTATTTTAGTGTGATTTAACTATTATTTGTGGCAGCAAGATTTGGAGTTCAATTTTGTACCAATTCCCAAGTTTCTGGTGTTGTAACAATAGAATGGAAGATGACTCACTGGGTAAGATTGCTTAGATCATCACTTCATTATTACTTCAAAATGTACCAGTGATGGTGAGGTTGTGCAACAACTGAACAACCACAATTTAATAATTCTCTTACTCAATGTAATCTGGAATTTATTCCTGAAATAATGTCTTGGAAGCGTATGGTTATTTATTGTGATTAGCATGCTTCAATCAATGTAAAGTTAGAAGTTGGGCGATCATGTTGCAGTTGTATAAGAAGTTGTGAGACCGCATTTAGAATATTGTGTTCAGTTCTAGGCACCATGTTATAGGAAATATATTGTCAAGCTTGAAAGGGTTCAGAGAAGATTTACGAGGTTGTTGCCAAGATTAAAGGGTGTGAGCTATAGGGAGCGGTTCAATAGGCTGTGTCTCCATTCCTTGGAGTGCAGGAGGATGAGGGGTGATCTTATAGAGATGTATCAAATCATGAGAGGAATAGATCGGGTAGATGCACAGAATATCTTGCCCAGAGTAGGGGAATCGAGGACCAGAGGACAAAGGCTCAAGGTGAAGGGGGAAAGATGTAAGAGGAATCTGAGGAGTAACCTTTTCGCACAGAGGGTTGTGTGTGTATGGAACAAGCTGCCTGATGAGGTAGTTGAGGCTGGGACTATCCCAATGTTTAGGAAACAGTTAGTCAGGTACATGGATTGGACAGGTTTGGAGGGATATGGACCAAGCGCAGGCAGGTGGGACTAGTGTAGCTGGGACATGTTGGCCGGTGTGGGCAAGTTGGGTCGTAGGGCCTGTTTCCACACTGTATCACTCTATGACTCTAGAAAATATGCTGTTGATTTAGTTATATTGTTACTGGCCCTAGCCCATTTCTTACACTGTCCTTCTTTTGATTCCAGCATGCATTCTTAGGAACCAGGAAATCAGACAATCAACTTCCCAACCCAATCGGGGAACAGTGACTCAACAAGAATATTTCTAACAAACCCAATGTTCCAGTCATAGGTTTTTTCGTTGATTGTTGGGATTTTGAGGCACTGTTCATTCGTCGTTTTAGTAACCAAGGACATCTACCAACAATTATTCAAGAACATATCTGTCAGGTCTAGTTTGACACAGCGAGTGACAGATTATTTCTCAAGCCTTGTTTCTCAAACTTCCTGGTTTACTTCGAGTCACCTTGAACCGGACTAATTCTGTTTTATCACACGAAGGGGGAAAGCGCTTCTGGGTCAAAGTTTTACAAACCTCTACCATGGGGTTTGTGAAGAAATAATTATGAATCAATCAATGCTCTGCGTTTCATCTGTTTCTTAAGTTTGGAGTGGGTAACATATTCTTTAAAAATATGGTAATGAATTCTGTTATGGAATAGAGGTAGAAGGGAATGAACAAGTTTGTTCTTTGTGTGTGTGTGTGTTTAAACAACACCTTTCAATCTACTTACTATTCAATTGGGACACTTAAAGTTAGACAAAGACGTCTCAAAAATTGCATGAAAATTGTACTGTATAATATATTGTCACTGTTGTGCCTATCTGTGTGGATTGTGTGTGTAAATGTCAAAGAGGAAGTTTGTGTGTCAGAGTTGTTGACTTTAACCTTGAGTAATTTAATACATTTTATGATCAAAGGAATACTTTGAAATGTATGCATTGATGCGATATCCTGTAAACTCTCTGTGCACAGCATGCTTCAGTGATAAGACCAAATAATCTACACTTTAATATTCCTGGTTCCACAATATTTGCCATAAAAACAGCAATATATTTACTGTGCTTCAAACCATATCAAAGCACTTCACAGGAATGCTCTCTAACAAAATAAAACATAAGGTCCATTTGGACAGATGACTAAAACTTGGATGACTGTAAATGGATGACTAGTTATCTTGGCGAGCGGAATGCTGGTAGAGGTTGCAGATACCAAAAAATTAAAGAGTTTTGAGGCTGCAGAAGCATTTAAAAATAAGAATTAAACAAGAATTAAAATTCTAAAATCATGACTTTCCTTAACTTGAAGCCGGCATAGGCCAGCAAGCAAAGGGGCTCCATGAAATGACCCACAACCCCATCTCCCTACAAGTAGCATCTTGAGAGCAGTTATGTTTAGCTGGAAGTATAGAAATCTGGAATGTAGTATCTGGATTATAATTGGACAGCATGTCTGAATGTTGCACTTCCTCAGAATGGCCCTGGAACTGTTCTGAAATCCCTGGAATGGGGAGAATGTCCCGGTTACTGATGGAGAGTGCTCTCCACTGAGCCTGAATACTATTTGCTCGTACCCTCCCCTCTGATTACTTTCCAAAAGAGGTCACTGGACAGCAATCAGAAATCGTGTCTCTGCTTCTCTGCCACACTGATGCTGATGCCATCTTGCAGATTGTTGATTTGGTTAAAACTTTGTACACCAGCAGACATGATTGGCGGAATAATGGCGGAAGTGAGATAAAAATCTTACAGAGAAGGATAAGACTATAATTATAGAAAAGGAAATGGTTCTGAATACAAATAGCAGAACTCATGGTGGCAAGTTACTTAGGTCTGACAATATACACCTGGCTGGTGACTGGAAAATGTTGGGGCACTATTCAATATTAAATATTGAATAGTGATAAAGGACGCTAATATTCTTATTGTTCTTATCCAACAACAGAGGTAATCCATAAACATTGTCCAACCTTGACCTTGGCCAAATCCATTATTAATGATAATTGAATCCATTAGTAGTCATTTAAATGACTATCAAATCAATACGTTAATCAATTATTCAACCAATGTCGATCTATTACTGGCGAAGAAAGCAGAAAATATTGATGAAAATCAATATCAGGCAACATCCGTGGAAAGAGAAACAGTTGGTGTTTTGGGTCCCATCGTCAGGTGGAAATGTGAGTAGGATTTCAGCAAGTGAGACGAGAGGGGACCATGGTCATTTTATTCCGTCAAAAATGTGTTCCAACAGATATAATTGACCATGGGTAAATTCATCAATTAGGAAAAAACAAAGGATTTATAACAGAGCAAGAAAATGTGGGTGAAGTATCATTGACGGCAGACAAGGACGAAGTGTTAAACCAGCAGTTTTGTTCGTTTTTTGCTGAAGAAAACGTAGATGAATTCCCATCATTGAAATCACAACAAACTCCAAAAATTGCAGAATTTAAGGTAACAACGAACGGGGTGCAGAAATTATTGGAAGAAATAAAACCAAAGAAGGCATCAGGGCCAGAGCAGATACCAGCCAGAGTTTTAAAGAATTGTTCAGCAAGCTTAGCTCCATCTCTTCCAAAAGATTTTTCAGAAGTCTAGTTTGTGGAGAACTCCCAGAAGATTGGCTGAATGCTAACGTTGTCCCCATCTATTAAAAAAAAGGAGAGGATAAATCCTGGAAATTTTTGCCCAGTTTCACTGACCTCCATACCATGCAAGATTCTCCAACATATCCAACGACATATTATGGACCATATTGACTTCCACAATGTACTAACAAACCACCAACATGGCTTTAGACAGGGTAGATCATGTGAAATCCAACTGGCAGGACTCATTGATGATCTAGCCAGGTCACTCGATAACAAGGGTCAGACTGACCTGATTGTGTTGGACTTCAGTAAGGATTTTGATAAGGTTCCCCATAAGCGGTCCCTGTACAAGCTCAACCATGTAGGAATAGACGGCAACCTCTTAAAATGGATTGTGATCTTTTTGACAAGGAGACACCAGCGAGTTCTCTTGGAGGGAGAGACGTCTATTGAAACTTCTGTGACATCAGGTGTACCACAGCGGACTGTCATGGGTCCATTGCTCTTCCTACTGTATATCAATGACATTCCAAATGCAGTTTCGTCCAGAGTTCGACTTCGCAGATGATGCCATCATTTATAGAGATTGAAACACCAGAAGACAGCTTGTCCTCTCAGAAGGATCTGGATGTTCTCTGTGAGTGGGGGAAAACCTGGACCATTCAATACAACCAAATGTCATACCATTCATGTCTCACACAAGATTAAACCACCTTTCCATCGGAATACAACATGAGTAGCCATACATTGCTTGCTGTCGACCAACACCCATACCTAGGAGTCGAATGAAGCAAAGATATAAGTTGGGCATGCATATTAGTCAACTGTCCAACAAAGCAAATAGAACTCTCGGCCAACTTAAAATAAATTTTCACGCATGTAGTACATCCGTCAATGAGAATGCCTACACGTCCTTGGTCAGATCCAAATTGGAGTATTGTGGAGCCGTATGGGATCCTTTCAACAACAACAAGATCACTCTGGAGGAAGTACAACGCCGAGCAGCCCGCTTTGTATGTAATGACCACAAGCGCGAATCAAGCGTGAAGAATATGCTGACTTCTCTCGGATGGGACACCCTAGATCTCCGCAGAGTCAGGCAAACACTTATTGCAATTTACAAGGAGATTCACAAAATCACGCCATCAAATCTCCCGTCATCCCAGAGCAGCAACTGTTATGAAACGACAAAATAACGGTTCCTACATCTATTGTCATCATCAACTGGCTAAATGTCAATAAACTTTGCGGCCAATATTCCCTTTCTCCAAGGATAAGGGAATGGAATATGTTACCACCCAACACACGCGCTGCTCCCTACGTTAAGTCATTTAAAAAGGGGATTGAGCAACTAGATGCCCTCAACTTGGTCAAAAAGGCCCACTTCAAAATGTAATCACTACTCTACTCACTCCGACCTGCTCGAGGTCACCACTGATGAGGTGTTTGCAGTGATCAACCAGAACCAGGGGAAGGAGGGAGGGGAGAGGAGAAGGGGAGAGGGGGGAGAGTGGAGGGGAGGGAGGGAGGATGGGTGGACAGGAGAGGGAAGAGGGAAGGGGAGAGGGGGGAGAGTGGAGGGGAGGGAGGGAGGATGGGTGGACAGGGGAGGGGAATGGAAAAGACAAGACACTGCATATATGGAACTGGATCACGGGGCGA
Source organism: Okamejei kenojei (assembly GCA_035221665.1). Lineage (NCBI taxonomy): Eukaryota > Metazoa > Chordata > Chondrichthyes > Rajiformes > Rajidae > Okamejei > Okamejei kenojei. Next base: position 36,675,358 of record CM069159.1, on the reverse strand, counting down.
GAAGGACCCGTTATCAGCCGAGATGAGGGATTAAAAAGGAACATATACAAACAAATTCTCAATGGGAAAGAACTAATTATATTGTATTTTTTTAATCTCAAAATATATTAACTATGACAGAAATAATCCCTTCAGCCGCACCCTGATATTGAGTCCTGTCAGTAAAACCCCGCCCTCCTCTCTCCCGTGGGTTCATTGATCTTCATGAACGTATCAATGCTAACACAGTTGAAATGGTGGATTTCCTAGTTTTTCCCCCCACTCGTAAATCCAAATATAGAGATGAAATCTGTTTGAAAATGAACAATTGTAGCTGCCGGTGACAGCGTCGCCGTTAATGATACCGAGCCCGGCATCACATTGACCTCTCAGTAACATAGAATCGTTCTCACCTCCTCCACAGCCCAGAATAAACCTCTTCCCTTCCCTGCAAACACACACCCAGCCATATTGAACAGTCGGCATTAAAACAGCCCAGCGCCGAGAGTTCCGTCCCCCGCCTCGCCTCCATCATCACTGTCTCCATCTTTGGGAAATTCAGGATGAAAGTTACAGCCAGACCTGTTCTCCCACTGCTCCGTTTTGCCCTGGTCGGGCTCATGTTGCTGTCCGGCGGCTGGGGTAAGTTGCAAACCATTCATTGCATCTTGTAAGCTATCTGGTGAGAGGGAAAAAACAAAAAGGATGGTGCAGGGGAGGGTGTAGTGGAGAGAGGGGCAAATAGATAGGTGGGTGGACGGACAAGGCGGTCTGAATCACTGTGGAGACTGAAGGCAAAATACATCTCAACCTTCTGACAAAGAAAAACATTAAAGGGTAATATATAATGCGAGAATATCTGAATCGCCTTCTCTATACTGATTGCAATGTCTTCATTAAATTGTCTGATTTCCACTTAATTTCTTGGACTATTTACATTCATAATAATTAAATTATGGTGATCCATATCAATCTGGGAGATTGTTGCCGTGAACCATCTCAGCTATTTAAATTGTTTTTGCACACACACACCGACACCGACACACACACACACACACACTGACACACACACTGACACACACACACACACACACACACACACACACACACACACACACACACACACACTGACACACACACACACCGACAACAACACACACACATTCACACTCACACACACACACACATTCACACTCACACACACACACACTGACACACACACACACACACACACACACACCGACAACAACACACACACACTCACTCACACACACACACACACACACACACACACACACACACACACACACACACACACACACACACACACACACACAGGGCGACAGAGGCAGACACACAGGCAGAGACACAGACAGATAGAGAGACACACACACAGACACCCACACACACACTTGCTTGCCTTTGCTCAGGCTGACATGACAAAATGTCTTCACCCTCATCAGGAACCTTTCTCAAGTAGAGCTACCAGTGTCGCAGAAGGCTGTAATTCAGAAATGTACTGATTGTTTTATCTTGAATTGCTACCTTCTCCAGAGTGGGAGAGTGTGAATGTGTGCCTTGACAGACTCCGTAGGAGGGAATAAAACATGAATTCCTGCCAATGCTGAAACCTGAACTAAAGGGATGGACATGCCCAAATATATATAACCATATAACCATATAACAATTACAGCACGGAGACAGGCCCTCTCGGCCCTTCCAGTCCGTGCCGACCATTTGTTTTCCCCTAGTCCCATCTACCTGCACTCAGACCATACCCCTCCATTCCCTTCACGTCCATATACCTATCCACTTTACTTTTAAATGTTAAAATCGATCCTGCCTCCACCACTTCTGCTGGAAGCTCATTCCACACAGCCACCACCCTCTGAGTAAAGAAGTTCCGCCTCACGTTACCCCTAAACTTCTGTCCCTTAATTCTCATGTCATGCCCTCTTGTTTGAATCTTCCCTACCCTCAATGGGAAAAGCTTATCCACGGGTCAACTCTGTCTATCCCTTTCATCATTTTAAAGACCTCAATCAAGTCACCCCTTAACCTTCTGCGCTCCAAAGAATAAAGACCTAACTTGTTCAACCTTTCTCTGTAACATAGTTGCTGGAACCCTGGCAACATTCTAGTAAATCTCCTCTGTACTCTCTCTATTTTGTTGACATCCTTCCTATAACTAGGTGACCAAAATTGTACACCATACTCCAGAATTGGTCTTACCAATGCCTTGTACAATTTTAACATTACTTCCCTACTCCTATATTCAATGCTCTGATTTATAAAGGCCAGCACACCAAAGGCTTTCTTTACCACCCTATCTACATGCGATTCCACCTTCAGGGAACTATGCACAGTTATTCCTAGATCCCTCTGTTCCACAGCATTCCTCAATTCCCTACCATTTACCATGTACGTCCTATTTTGATTTGTCCTGCCAAGATGTAGCACTTCACACTTATCAGCATTAAACTCCATCTGCCATCTTTCAGCCCACTTTTCCAAATGGCCCAAATCTCTCTGTAGACTTTGAGAATCTACTTCATTATCCACAATACCACCTATCTTAGTATCATCTGCATACTTACTTATCCAATTTTCCACCCCATCATCCAGATCATTGATGTACATGACAAACAACAGTTGACCCAACACAGATCCCTGAGGCACCCCACTGGTCACCGGCTTCCAACCTGACAAACAGCCATCCACCATTACTCTCTGACATCTCCCATTCAGCCACTGTTGAATCCATCTTGCTACTCCGCCATTAACACCCAAAGATTGAACCTTCTGAACCAACCTTCCATGGGGAACCTTGTCAAAGGCCTTACTGAAATCCACATAGACAACATCCACTGCTTTACCCTCATCAATTTCCCTAGTTACCGCTTCAAATGATGGACACAGAGCAAAATAAAAGTGACTGAATTGCACCTTGCATTTTCACCGACACTTTCATCCTTCTTTGTGTTTGCATCTTTGAGCAACTGCCAGTGAAACTCAACCTGTGGCAAATGTATTTGTATGTGGACCCTTCTTGTTGTGGGAGAGGTTGATGTTACAGGACTAGCTGTGGTGAAATGGGAAAACACAGTCAAAGGCATCCATTGTTTTTGTACATATTCATAATTTTAAATCCTTAATAATCTGTGGCTTTTTGCTTGAGTGTGGCAAATCGATTATGAAGCTCTTACACCGGGATCTGCAAGACCTTCACATCATGGAGAGGCTATCAATATTCCATGGCCCTGTTGAAGTTCTTCCATTGACACTGACCCACTGCATATAGTTGTGTGCAGCTACACTTGGAATGGGTGGACACAATCCTAATTGTCCTCACCTCGCCTTAGCAACCATGTCCTTACCACTGTAAGCCTGAAACAGTTACCCTCATCACTCCATCTTCCCGCCTCTTTGACTCTGCTTTTGGGCTTGTCTTTGTATCTCTTTATATGGAATGGTGTTGAATGTTTGATATCGCTCCTGGGAATTGCTGCTGAAATCTATCAGGCCTGGTAGCAGGCAGCTATGATGTGGTTTCCCTGGCAACCCAAGTGATCGATTAGTCTACTAAATAATAAATTCCTAAAAGTGACGCCCCTTAACATGAGTAAATAAAAACAGATCACTACACTTGTTCACTCTTAATGTTTGAATTCTGGTAGTATAGAAATACAGATTAAGATAATAAAACTCCCTGTTAAGAAACATTATTTGTCCCGATACAATTAAGTCCAAAGTGGTTCAAATCTGAATTCAGAGATTATCTAATTTGATGCCCTTAGTGCAGTACTCGGGGCGTCTTGAGGATCGTGTGGGAAGGAACTGCAGATGCTGGTTTAAACCGAAGATACACACAAAAAGCTGGAGTAATTCAGCGGAACAGGCAGCATCTCTGGGGAGAAGGAATGGGTGACGTTTCGGGTCGAGACCCTTTTTCATTGAGGTATTGCAGCCTTTTCAATGAGATATTAAACTCTCAGGTGAACAGCAGGAAGATTTGTTCTGTGGTTCTTGGACAATCTTTAGGTCTGAACTAATGTCAATAAAACAAGAGTAATACCAGTTATTTGATGAGTTATATGGTCGCAAACATATTAGAAGTTGGGGGAAATGAGGTGGCAATGGTGCGTTTAATTGGGAGTTGAATTTCTAGGCAACTATTTGACTGTGATCATTCTGTCTGTGTAGCCTTGCTGTGTGTATATTGGCTGTTATGTTGCCTTTATAAAGATGTGATTTTTTAGGAACCTTCAGAGGTCAAGGCAAGTACTATTGAAGTGCCGATCGCGTCCCAGAAGTTGATGCAGCTCTATCTGTTGGAGACACTCAGCATCTGTGGAGAGAGAAACAGATACTATTTCAGGTCGATGCTGCTTAGAATGATAACACTTGTAATTGTTTGGTTTCCATCTATGGGATTGGAAGAGCAGTTGCAGCTGAATTTAGTTTAATGTCCTTTTTACAAATTTGCTTCAAAAGTAGTCCACGTTGCAATTCGTAATAGTTAAATAGTGGGAATTTGCATACATAATTGCTAATGTCAGTACATTATTTTTCCTTTTGGTGTATAGATTATAAAAGTGTAATCTGATTATAATTATCATTGGTAAACCTTTTTGAAAAATTGTGAAAGCTTGGAGCGAACATTACGCCATTAACCTTAGCTTTTCATAAACACAATCTCCATATATTGGCCTCAATTACTCGCTCACACGGAATGATATCGCTCTCGCTCTTTCCCAGCTGGAAATGATCAAACCTATTGATCCATGTCTGTCCCGTGATAATTCCTGCATGGAAATTAATATTCCTTTGATTTTCCTCTATCTGGCAACATTTTTCCCCAAGGACTGATCTAATCTATTGATTTCTCCATGACACTTTAATTCCTTCCAAAATTCACCAGACCTATTGATCTCTCTCTGGTGCACAATAACTTCCATGGAGTACTAATTTAATCTATTGACTCCTCTTTGACTCACTAATTCCACACATCTCACCCACCCCCCACCCTGGGTACTAACCAAGTTTATCAATATATAGTGAAAATCTATGTCAATAGAGGAAAACGGAGTTAAAGTTTCAGGTCTGTGGAAGATGTTGTACAACATGTTTTGATCTCTCCATCTCTACAACACTCATTGTTCCCATCACAAAATTAAACTACTGATATCACTCCAACCTTCAATAACCTACATCCTGGGGATGTGTCTATCTAATTGATATTACTCATTTAGTGGTGATCTGTTTCCTTTCTCCATTTTCTGGTTTTCCAATAGTCTATTCAACATACTCACCATAAAATAATTGAATGTATTTGGCCTTGTACACTCTCCTTGTCAGACAGCAAGGACTAATAGCTGTGGTTTTCTTCCATTCCACACCAACATTTTACTGATCCAACTGTAAACCTTCCACTTATCAATTTCCATTTATAAACCACCTTTAATGTACTCCGTTACTTTACAAGAATTAAATTGGACACAGAGATTGATGGCAACACAACGATGAATACAATGGTTACAAGAGCGGGTCGGATGGTGGCTCTTATATGATGAGTGATGCAACTCCTTGTTCCCAGCCTGCATGAGCAACAAGTCAGGGATGTGTGAGATCCGTCTTCACTCTCTGATTAAGTGCATTTCCAAACACATTTAAGAAACCTGATATAATCCAAAGGAGATCAACCTACTTGACTGTCAGCCCCTCTACCATCCTGGATATTCACTGGATATCCAACGGGAGAGCCCACTGGTAGCCACATCTTCCCATCTCCACCCCTTTCCACTTTCCGCAGAGACCATTCCCCCCACAACTCCTTCGTCAACTCGTCCCTTCCCATTCCCTCCCCAGATATTTTCCCCTGCAACCACAAGAGATGCAACCCTTGTCCCAATACCTCCCCCCTTGACTCTGTCCGAGGACCCCGACAGTCCTTTCAGGTGAGGCAGAAGTTCATTTGCACCTCCTCCAACCTCATCTACTGTTCCATGTGTGGACTCCCCAATATCGGCGAGACCAAGCACAGGATCGGCGATCGATTCGCTGAATACCTCCGCTTAGCCCGCCTAAACCTACCGGATCACCTGGTTGCTAAACACTTTAACTCCCCCTCCCATTCCCACACTGATCTTTCAGTCCTGGGCTTCCTCCATTGTCAGAGTGAGGCCCAGTTCAAATTGGAGGAACAGCACCTCATATTTCGCTTGGGCAGCTTACATCCCAGCGGTATGAACATTGACTTCTCTAACTTCAAATAGCCTTTGCTTTCCCTCTCTCTCCATCCCCTTCCCAGTTTTCTCACCAGTCTTACTGTCTCCGACACATTTTATCTCTATCCCATCCACTCCCCTGACATCAGTCTGAAGAAGGGTCTCGACCCAAAATGTCACCCATTTCTTCTTTCCAGAGATGCTGCCTGTCCCGCTGAGTTACTCCAGCATTTTGTGTCTATCTTCCAGAGAATATATTCCTGCAATTTGCCAAGGTTTCCTCATTAACACTTATAATCTTTACCACAAGAGCATCAGGTCCTTGGGAATGATGACAACTCATCGACACCCATCATCCTGATATGGAAATGCATCATTGTCCCTTCATTGGGACTGTATCGAAATCTGCCATTGCACATCATGCCTGTGGGATAATGGTCATCATACCTTCACCAACAGTTCTCATCACCACCTTCTTAAGGATAATGAGCATCAAATGCTGGCCATGTCAGTGGCACCCACAACTAATGGAAGAAAGGAAGGTTTAAGTAAGTGGTGAACAAATTATTCAGAAGTTGATATTTAACCAACTGTTCAAAGTGTGTGGAAAAAAGAAGAGAGAGATAGAATGACAGATAATTTTAGGGAAACATTCGAGAGCAGAGGCCTAATGACTGAAGGCAGAGTCACCAGAGCTGAATCATCAAAGTGGCTCCAGTCGTGAAGGGAATTGTAGAATTAGGGTCTGCAGGCAGGAAGAGACAAGACTATATAGATGGTGAACTTTAAATGTAGTGGGCAGAGAGCCAATGTGAGATACAGTTTTTCTCTGCAGCCGACACTTTTCAATCACCCAAGGAATGACGACACTGGCGACGTTTTCACAATAGAGGAGCAACTATTACTAACTATGGCCCAATCAGTCCACATCAACTGCACTAACTCAGTAGTACACCTCACCAATATCTCCGTTTGACTTTCACTAGACCCACTTAACTCCAAATCTTTCACATCCTTTGATAAAATATGATTCAATGAGCTGTATTCCAGAGGTGAAATGGGAGTGACTGTCCTTGACATCAACTGTGGCATCAAGAAGCCTTGCTAAAATTGGACAGTTGGAACTAAAGGGATATTTAGTGTAGAGGGGAGGGGAGCAAAGTAAGTCTGGTGGAACGAGGAGGGTGAGAATACTTTGCTCCCCTCCCCTCTACATGCAATGGTTCAAGTCATACCTTGCACATATGGATGCTGTGGCTTAGGACTCCAGCCCATGGGTACTGCAGCACGACTTCCTCAGGCTCCACCTGCAACAAGCATCATCTGCTCCGCAAATGGTCTTCCTTCATTAATGGCTTGTTATCACAAGGTCAGTGTGCAATCTGTCCATAGCCCCGGACGTCAACATCCGAGGATTTGTTTAAATAAGGTCACATTCTGTATGTACTTGGTGAATCACGATATAAGATTAACTCCGATCTGCTCGGGAACCTAGAACGTGTTCATTCACCAACAAAGTAATAATCTTTCATCTGGAATGTTTAATGCTTATCAATGCTGAATGACCACTAGATGGCTGTATAGTTTCTACAGACCATGTGTTACTGCAGCAACAGATGTGGTAACTCAATCACAGAGGAATAGAGGGATCATATTTACTGAGGCATATTGAGGAGAATGGTGGGCCTGCACATGCTGCTTAGTACAAAAAAGGACACTAAGTGCTGGAGTAACTCACAGTCAGGCAGCACCTCTGGAGAACATGGATAGGTGACATTTCAGGTTGAGACCCTTCTTCAGACTAACATAGAAACATAGAAACATAGAAATTAGGTGCAGGAGTAGGCCTTTCGGCCCTTCAAGCCTGCACCGCCATTCAATATGATCATGGCTGATCATCCAACTCAGTATCCCGTGCCTGCCTTCTCTCCATACCCTCTGATCCCCTTAGCCACAAGGGCCACATCTAACTCCCTCTTAAATATAGCCAATGAACTGGCCTCAACTACCCTCTGTGGCAGAGACTTCCAGAGACTCACCACTCTCTGTGTGAAAAAAGTCTTTCTCATCTCGGTCTTAAAGGATTTCCCCCTTATCCTTAAGCTGTGACCCCTTGTCCTGGACTTCCCCATCATCGGGAACAATCTTCCTGCACCTAGCCTGTCCAACCCCTTAAGAATTTTGTAAGTTTCTATAAGATCCCTTTTCAATCTCCTAAATTCTAGAGAGTATAAACCGAGTCTATCCAGTCTTTCTTCATAAGACAGTCCTGACATCCCAAGAATCAGTCTGGTGAACCTTCTCTGCACTCCCTCTATGGCAATAATGTCCTTCCTCCGATTTGGAGATTAAAACTGTACGCAATACACCAGGTGTGGGCTCACCAAGACCCTGTACAACTGCAGTAGAACCTCCCTGCTCCTATACTCAAATCCTTTTGCTATGAAAGCTAACATACTATTCGCTTTCTTCACAACCTGCTGCACCTGCATGCCTACTTTCAATGACTGATGTACCATGACACCCAGGTCTCGCTGCATCTACCCTTTTCCTAATCGGCCACCATTCAGATAATAGTCTGCTTTCCTGTTTTTGCTACCAAAGTGGATAACCTCACATTTATCCACATTATACTGCATCTGCCAAACATTTGCCCACTCACCCAGCCTATCCAAGTCACCTTGCAGTCTCCTAGCATCCTCCTCACAGCTAACACTGCCCCCCAGCTTAGTGTCATCCGCAAACTTGGAGATATTGCCTTCAATTCCCTCATCCAGATCATTAATATATATTGTAAATAGCTGGGGTCCCAGCACTGAGCCTTGCGGTACCCCACTAGTCACTGCCTGCCATTGTGAAAAGGACCCGTTTACTCCTATTCTTTGACTGACCTATAGTCACACACAGAGCAAGTTCCAGTCCCAGCTGTATGGGGATGGGGCTACCTAGCAAAACACAGCAAGTCTGAAAAAGAGTCTTGGCCTGAAACGTCACCCATTCCCTGCCAGAGATGCTGCCTGTCCCGCTGAGTTACTCCAGCGTTTTGTGTCTATCTTTGGTGTAAACAGGAGTTCCTTCTTACACAGCAAGTCTGATGGTGACCCTGCATCATAGATACGGAGAGAGGTTAATCACAGATGAACACTGGCATGCTGTCAATGGCACTGGATTGGTGTTACTGTGTCAGGTTTTTAAAACTCAAGTGCAAGGGCAAGAAATTCAAGTTTCTGGATCATTGGAACCTCTTTTGGGGAAGGAGTGACCTGTATAAAAAGGATGGGTTGCACTTGAACCCGAGGGGGACCAGTATCCTGGCGGGGAAATTTGCAAAGGCTACTGGGGAGACTTTAAACTAGAACGGTTGGGGGGAGGGACACAAATAGAGAAAGATAGTAGACAGGGTCTGAGGCAGGAGGCAGAGAAGGGAAGCACTCAGACCCAACATGTAGGGGGGAAAGAAGAAAAAAATAATAAACAGAGAATAAGAGGTGGTGGGTTTTCTTAAATGTGTGAGCAGAGAGAAAGAGGGGTATAAAATGAGGGTAGAAGCAATTGGTAGCAAGGTGAAAAGTAAAAGTGGCAGGCAGACAAATCAGGGCACAAATCAAAAAGGGCCACTTTTCAACATAATTGTATAAGGAGTAAGAGTGTTGAAAAAACAAGCCTGAAAGCTTTGTGTCTCAATGCGAGGAGTATTCGTAATAAGGTGGATGAGTAGAAAGTGCAGATAGCTAATAATGACTATGATATAGTTGGGATCACGGAGACATGGCTCCAGGGGGACCAAGGATGGGAGCTGAACATCCAGGGATATTCAATATTCAGGAGGGATAGACAGAAAGGTAAAGGAGGTGGGGTAGCATTGCTGGTTAGGAGATTGACGCAATAGAAAGGAAGGACATTAGCTTGGAGGATGTGGAATCGATATGGGTAGAGCTGCGAAACTCTAAGGGGCAGAAAACGCTAGTGGGAGTTGTGTACAGGCCACCTAACAGTAGTAGTGGTTGGGGATGGCATCAAACAGGAAATTAGAAATGCATGCAACAAAGGTAAAACAGTTATAATGGGTGACTTCAATCTATATATAGATTGGGTGAATCAAATTGGCAGGGGTGCTGAGGAAGAGGATTTCTTGGAATGTATGTGGGATAGTTTTCTAAACCAACATGTAGAGGAACCAACGAGAGAGCAGGCTATTCTAGACTGGGTATTGAGTAATGAGGAAGGGTTAGTTAGCAGTCTTGTTGTGTGTGGCCCCTTGGGCAAGAGTGACCATAATATGGTTGAGTTCTTCATTCGGATGGAGAGTGACATAATTAATTCAGAAACAATGGTTCTGAACTTAAAGAAAGGTAACTTTGAAGGTATGAGACGTGAATTGGCCAAGATAGACTGGCAATTAATTCTTAAAGGGTTGAAAGTGGATGTGCAATGGAAGGCATTTAAAGACTGCATGGATGAACTACAACAACTGTTCATTCCAGTTTGGCAAAAGAATAAATCAGGGAAGGTAGTGCATCCGTGGAAAACAAGGGAAATCACGGATAATATCAAAACAAAAGATGAAGCGTACAAATTAGCCAGAAAAAGCAGCCTACCAGAGGACTGGGAGAAATTCAGAGTCCAGCAGAGGAGGACAAACGGCTTAATTAGGAAAGGGAAAATAAATTATGAAAGAAAACTGGCAGGGAACATAAAAACTGACTGCAAAAGTTTTTATAGATATGTGAAGAGAAAAAGATTAGTTAAAACAAATGTAGGTCCCTTGCAGTCCCTTGCAGGTGAATTGATCATGGGGAACAAGGACATGGCAGACCAATTGAATAACTACTTTGGTTCTGTCTTCACTAAGGAAGACATAAATAATCTGCCGGAAATAGCAGGGGACCAGGGGTCAAATAAGATGGAGGAACTGAGTGAAATCCAGGTTAGCCGGGAAGTGTTGTTGGGTAAATTGAATGGATTAAAGGCCGATAAATCCCCAGGGCCAGTTAGGCTGCATCCCAGAGAACTCAAGGAAGTAGCCCCAGAAATAGTGGATGCATTAGTGATAATTTTTCAAAACTCTTTAGATTCTGGAGTAGTTCCTGAGGATTGGAGGGTAGCTAATATAACCCCACATTTTAAAGAAGGAGGGATAGAGAAAATGGGGAATTACAGACCAGTTGGTCTAACATCGGTTGTGGGGAAACTGCTAGAGTCAGTTATTAAAGATGGGATAGCAGCACATTTGGAAAGTGGTGAAATCATTGGACAAAGTCAGCATGGATTTACAAAAGGTAAATCATGTCTGACGAATCTTATAGAATTTTTCGAGGATGTAACTAGTAGAGTGGATAAGGGAGAACCAGTGGATGTGTTATATCTGGACTTTCAGAAGGCTTTCGACAAGGTCCCACATAAGAGATTAGTATACAAACTTAAAGCACACGGTATTGGGGGTTCAGTATTGATGTGGATAGAGAACTGGCTGGCAGACAGGAAGCAAAGAGTAGGAGTAAACGGGTTATTTTCAGTATGGCAGGCAGTGACTAGTGGGGTACCGCAAGGCTCAGTGCTGGGACCCCAGCTATTTACAATATATATTAATGATTTGGATGAGGGAATTGAATGCAACATCTCCAAGTTTGCGGATGACACTAAGCTGGGGGGTAGTGTTAGGTGTGAGGAAGATGCTAGGCGGCTGAAAGGTGACTTGTATACGCTGGGTGAGTGGGCAAATGCATGGCAGATGCAGTATAATGTGGATAAATGTGAGGGTATCCACTTTGGTGGCAAAAACAGGAGGGTAGACTATTATCTGAATGGTGGCCGATTAGGAAAAGGGGAGAAGCAACGAGACCTGGGTGTCATGGTACACCAGTCATTGAAAGTAGGCATGCAGGGGCAGCAGGCAGTGAAGAAAGCAAATGGTATGTTAGCATTCATAGCAAAAGGATTTGAGTATAGGAGCAGGGAGGTTCTACTGCAGTTGTACAGGGTTTTTGGTGAGACCACACCTGGAGTATTGCATACAGTTTTGGTCTCCAAATCTGAGGAAATACATTCTTGCCATAGAGGGAGTGCAGAGAAGGTTCACCAGACTGATTCCTGGGATGTCAGGACTTTCATAAAACCATATAAATAACCATATAACAATTACAGCACGGAAACAGGCCCTCTCGGCCGTTCCAGTCCGTGCCGACCATTTGTTTTCCCCTAGTCCCATCTACCTGCACTCAGACCATACCCCTCCATTCCCTTCACGTCCATATACCTATCCACTTTACTCTTAAATGTTAAAATCGATCCTGCCTCCACCACTTCTGCTGGAAGCTCATTCCACACAGCCACAACCTCTGAGTAAAGAAGTTTCGCCCTCACTACCTAAACCTCTGTCCCTTAATTCTCATGTCATGCCTCTCTTGTTTGAATCTTCCTACCCTCAATGGAAAAACGTATCTACGTCAACTCTATCTATCCCTTTCATTCATTTAAAGACCTCAATCAAGTCCCCTTAACCTTTCTGCGCTCCAAAGAATAAAGACCTAACTTGTTCAACCTTTCTCTGTAACATAGTTGCTGAACCCTGGCAACATTCTAGTAAATCTCCTCTGTACTCTCTCTATTTTGTTGACATCCTTCCTATAACTAGGCGACCAAAATTGTACACCACACTCCAGAATTGGTCCTCACCAATGCCCTGTACAATTTTAACATACTTCCCTACTCTATATTCAATGCTCTGATTTATAAAAGGCCAGCACACCAAAGGCTTTCTTTACCACCCTATCTACATGCGATTCCACCTTCAGGGAACTATGCACAGTTATTCCTAGATCCCTCTGTTCCACAGCATTCCTCTATTCCCTACCATTTACCATGTACGTCCTATTTGATTTGTCCTGCCAAGATGTAGCACTTCACACTTAACAGCATTAAACTCCATCTGCCATCTTTCAGCCCACTTTTCCAAATGGCCCAAATCTCTCTGTAGACTTTGAAAATCTACTTCATTATCCACAACACCACCTATCTTAGTATCCATCTGCATACTTACTTATCCAATTTTTCTACCCCATCATCCAGATCATTGATGTACATGACAAACAACAGTGGACCCAACACAGATCCCCGAGGCACCCCACTGGTCACCGGCTTCCAACCTGACAAACAGCCATCCACCATTACTCTCTGACATCTCCCATTCAGCCACTGTTGAATCCATCTTGCTACTCCGCCATTAATACCCAAAGATTGAACCTTCTTAACCAACCTTCCATGGGGAACCTTGTCAAAGGCCTTACTGAAATCCATATAGACAACATTCACTGCTTTACCCTCATCAATTTCCCTAGTTACCGCTTCAAAAAATTCAAGAAGGTTTGTCAAACATGACCTTCCAGGCACAAATCCATGTTGACTGTTCCTGATCAGACCCTGTTTATATGAGGAAAGACTGGATAGACTCGGCTTGTACTCGCTAGAATTTGGAAGGTTGGGGGGGGATCTTATAGAAACTTACAAAAATTCTTAAGGGGTAGGACAGGCTAGATGCAGGAAGATTGTTCCCAATGTTGGGGAGGTCCGGAACAAGGATAAGGGGGAATTCTTTTAGGACCGAGATGAGGAAAATAATTTTCACACAGAGAGCGGTGAGTCACTGGAATTCTCTGCCACAGAAGGTAGTTGAGGCCAGTTCATTGGCTATATTTAAGAGGGAGTTAGATGTGGCCCTTGTGGCTAAAGGGATCAGGGGTATGGAGAGAAGGCAGGTACAGGATATTGAGTTGGATGATCAGCCATGATCATATTGAATGGCGGTGCAGGCTCGAAGGGCCGAATGGCCTACTCCTGCACATATTTTCTATGTTTCTATGTTTCAAAGTCCAATGCTGACTACGTATTTACTTACTGTTGTGTTTTCATTCTTTCTGGTCTCATTTGTTCTCCCAAATACTTCACTCACATGACTGTGTTTTGAGCATGCAGCCTCCAATGTTAGTGACCGGCTGGACTAGTTCTCTTTCTCCGTGGAACTTTCCTCCCCCCCCCCCCCCCCCCCCCCCCCCCCCCCCCCCCCCCCCCCACCCCCCCTCTCCCCCCCCCCCCCCCCCCCCCCCCCCCCACACCCGCAGCCTCTATAGAAACACATTTCCCACTGCTTTTATTACATAAACAGGATACAGACTATAATTAGGCCACTACTGGAATCAAAACATAAATGCTGCTTGCTGCTGGCGTGTAGCCACAGCATGAGGAGAAGGTGCTCACTTCCTCCCCCTCCCCCCTCCTTCCCCCCTTCCCCCCCTTCCAACCCCCACCTCCCTCCCTCCCCCCTCCGTCTATCCCTCCAAACTCAGTTACACACTACTTCCTGTCTCACCTCCCTTGCTGTTTCCCCTGTGCACCCCGGTCTCCTGTCCACATTAGAAACATAGAATCATAGAAACATAGAAACTAGATGCAGGAGGAGGCCATTCGGCCCTTCGAGCCAGCACCGCCATTCAATATGATCATGGCTGATCGTCCGCTATCAATAACCCGTGCCTGCCTTCTCTCCATATCCCTTGACTCCACTAACCCCTAGAGCTCTATCCAACTCTCTCTTAAATCCATCCAGTGATTTGGCCTCCACTGCCCTCTGTGGCAGGGAATTCCATAAATTCACAACTCTCTGGGTGAAAAAGTTTTTTCTCAGCTCAGTCTTAAATGACCTCCCCTTTATTCTAAGACTGTGGCCCCTGGTTCTGGACTCACCCAACATTGGGAACATTTTCCTGCATCTAGCTTGTCCAGTCCTTTTATAATTTTATATGTTTCTATAAGATCCCCCCCATCCTTCTAAACTCCAGTGAATACAAGCATTGTCTTTTCGATCTTTCCTCATATGACAGTCCCGCCATCCCAGGGATCAATCTCGTGAACCTACGCGGCACTGCCTCAATCACAAGGATGTCCTTCCTCAAATTAGGAGACCAAAACTCCAGATGTGGTCTCACCAGAGTCCTATACAACTGCAGAAGAACCTCTTTACCCCTGTACTGAAATCCTCTTCTTATGAAGGCCAACATTCCATTAGCTTTCTTCACTGCCTGCTGTACCTGCACGCCAACTTTCAGTGACTGGTGTACAAGGGCACCCAAGTCTCGCTGTACCTCCCCCTTACCTAACCTAACCCCATTGAGATAATAATCTGCCCCCTTGCTTTTGCCGCCAAAGTGGATAACCTCACATTTATCTATATTATACTGCATCTGCCACGCATCTGCCCACTCACTCAACCAGTCTAGGTCACCCTGCAACCTCCTAACATCCTCTTCATAGTTCACACTGCCACCCAGCTTTGTGTCATCCTCAAACTTGCTAGTGTTGCTCCTAATTCCCTCTTCCAAATCATTAATATATATGGTAAACAGTTGCGGCCCCAACACCGAGCCTTGTGGCACTCCACTCGCCACTGCCTGCCATTCTGAAAAGGACCTGTTCACTCCTACTCTTTGCTTCCGGTCTGCCAACCAATTTTCTATCCATGACAACACCCTACCCCCAATACCATGTGCTCTAATTTTAGTCAACAGTCTCCCATGCGGGACCTTATCAAAGGCTTTCTGAAAGTCTAGATACACTACATCCACTGGCACCCCTTCATCCATTTTACTTGTCACATCCTCAAAAAATTCCAGAAGATTAGTCAAGCATGATTTCCCTTTCATAAATCCATGTTGACTTGGACTAATCCTTTTACTGCTATCCAAATGCCCCATTATTACCTCTTTAATAATTGACTCCATCATCTTTCCCACCACCGGTCAGGCTAACTGGTCTGTAATTCCCCGTTTTCTCTCTCGCTCCTTTCTTGAAAAGTGGAATAACATTAGCTATCCTCCAATCCACAGGAACTGATCCTGAATCTATTGAACATTGGAAAATGATCACCAATGCGTCCACTATTTCTAGAGCCACCTCCCTGAGGACCCTGGGATGTAGACCATCAGGCCCAGGGGATTTATCATCCTTCAGTCCCTTTAGCCTACCCAATACTATTTCCCGCCTAATGAAAATTTATTTCAGTTCTTCTACCCCTTTAGATCCTCTGTCCTCTAGTACATCTGGGAGATTGTTTGTGTTCTCCTTAGTGAAGACGGATCCGAAGTACCTATTCAACTCTTCTGCCATTTCCTTGTTGCCCATAATTATTTCACCCGTGGCTGCTTTCAAGGTACCCACATTTGACTTTGCTACTCTTTTTCCCTTAACATATCTAAAGAAGCTTTTACTGTCCTTCTTTATATTCCTGGCCAGCTTCCCCTCGTTCTTCATTACCTCCCTCATCATCACCCACCTTTGATGCTCACACCCTCACTCCCTACCCTCCCCCCTAGCCTTTGCTCCAAACTCGCAGATTGACATTTCCTCCTTTATTGCTCTCTCATACATTTTCTGCAGCCTCAGTCGTAGCCCCATTGAAACATACAGCATGTTAACAGGCCCTTCAGCTCATTGAGTCCATGTCAATCATCAGCCACCCATTTACACCAATCCTATATTAATGTTCTCCCTGGAGCCGTGCGGGTTTTCTCCCACACTCCAAAGACGTACAGGTTTGAAGTTTAATTGGTTTCTGTAAATTGTGAATTGTCCCTAGAGTGTAGGATGGGGTTAGTGTACAGGGTGATCTCTGGTTGCCATGGACTCGGTGGGTGAAAGGTCTGTTGCCACAATGTACCTCTAAAGTCTAAAGGTGAATGAGTTGGATAGAGTTGACTTTGAGATGTTTGTGAGTATAGAGGTGGTTTTAAGAGGCAAAGGTCCAGGTTTATCCTGGAGTCTGTGGTAATTTAGAAAAATGTCCAAAAATATGAGTTATTTCTATGAAATCCGTGTTACCTGCGACCAACTCATACTCGGAGCTGGGCTTCACGTCAGGTCAGAGGATCCAATTCCTATCTGAACATTGAACACCAGTGGCATTTAATGCACCAATTAGAGGCTGCTCCTGAAACTTGAAAGGAGTCACAGAGTGGTACAGTATGGAAACAGGCCCTTCGGCCCAACTTGCCCACACCAACCAACATGTCCCAGCTACATTAGTCACAGAGTGGTTCAGTATGGACACCACTCTGTGACTCCTTGCCCACACCGACCAACATGTCCCAGCTACACTAATCCAACCTACCCGCGTTTGGCCCATATCCCACCAAACCTGTCCTATCCATGTACCTGTCTAAATGTTTCTTAAACATTGCGATAGTCCCAGCCTCAACTACCTCCTCTCACAGCTCGTTCCATGCACCCACCAACCTTTGTGTGAAAAAGATACCCCTCAGTTTCCTATTAACTGATTCCCCACTCACCTTAAACCTATGTCCTCTGGTTCTAGATTCCCCTACTCTAGGCAAGAGACTCTGTGCGTTTACCTGATCTGTCCCCCTCATGACCTTATACGCCTTATGAGATCACCCCTTGTCCTCCTGCGCGCCAAGTAATAAAGTCCCAACCTGCTCAGCATCTCCCTATAGCTCAGGCCCTCAAGTCCTGGCAAACATCCTTATAAATCTTTGCTACACCCGTTACAGCTTGACAACATCTTTCATATAACATGGTGACCAAAACTGAACGCAAATGTGGCCTCGCCAACATCTCGTATAACCGCCGCATGACCTCACAACCTCCATGCTCACCACAGTACTTGTGGCCAGTTCTTTGTGTTGTGCTCAGCACCTTGAGAATGCTCCCAGTTATGCCAATGGTAATCACGGATAAATATAATTGGGAACAATTTGTTATCCAGTGGTCAGAACTTGCTCTCACAGGAAATAATTCAGGTCTTGAGCAGAATCAGGGGCAGCTGGATAAGGATGCAGAGAAATGCAGCTGCAACCAGTACCAGTCTCCACCGGTAACTGACCGTGGTGGGTATAACTGACACTGGGGGAAGTAGAGCCGGAGATGCCTGGGTGGGTCGGAGGAGATGGTACTTTCATTGAAAGTAGGCATGCAGGTGCAGCAGGCAGTGAAGAAAGCGAATGGTATGTTAGAATTCGTAGCAAAAGGATTTGAGTATAAGAGCAGGGAGGTTCTACTGCAGTTGTACAGGGCCTTGGTGAGACCACACCTGGAGTATTGCGTACAGTTTTGGTCTCCTAATCTGAGGAAAGACATTCTTGCCAAAGAGGGAGTACAGAGAAGATTCACTAGACTGATTCCTGGAATGGCAGGACTTTCATATGAAGAAAGACTGGATAGACTTGGCTTGTACATGCTAGAATTTAGAAGATTGAGGGGGGGTCTTATAGACATTTACAAAATTCTTAAGGGGTTGGACAGGCTAGAAGCAGGAAGATTGTTCCCGATGTTGGGGAGGTCCAGAACAAGGGGTCACAGTTTAAGGATAAGGGGGAAGTCTTTTAGGACCAAGATGAGAAAAACATTTTTCACACAGAGAGTGGTGAGTCACTGGAATTCTCTGCCACAGAAGGTAGTTGAGGCCAGTTCATTGGCTATATTTAAGAGGGAGTTAGATGTGGCCCTTGTGGCTAAAGGGATCAGGGGGTATGGAGAGAAGGCAGGTACAGGATACTGAGTTGGATGATCACATTGAATGGCGGTGCAGGCTCGAGGGGCCGAATGGCCTACTCCTGCGCCTATTGTCCATGTTTCTATGTTTCTGTGTGTGGAACATTAACACTAACATGGACTTGCTGGGCCAGATGCCTCTGTCTGTGATCCAAGTATTAGTTAATGCTCTGTTAGAAACAGGTTAAAGCTGATAGAGAGATGCAGGAAATGCACCCTTCAGCCCATCAAGTCCACACCGACCACCAGCCTCCCAATGTAACACAGTCCTATCTCATCCATCTTTATTCTTCCACATTCCCAGTCACTAGGGGTAAGGCACAGTGGACAATTGACTTTCCCGCCGCCATATTTATGGGGTATGGGTGAAACGGGGGGACTCAGAGGACACATGCATGGTCAGATGAGCACCAGAGATCAGGATTGAACTTGGGCTGCTGGAGCTGTGAGGCAACAGCTCTAGTAACCAGGACACCCTTCTACATTGTTCCATCATGAGGTTATGGGGAGAAGGCAGGAGAATGGGGTTAGGAGGGAGAGATAGATCAGCCATGATTGAATTACTGAGTAGACCTGATGGGCTGAATGGCCTAATTCTTCTCCTATCACTTTTGAGCTTATAATCAAAAATGGTTCCAGAGTAGGAACAGCATCAGTTAGAAACAGAGCAATCCCAGTGTTAACCCTGACAATGCTGCTGGTCCTGCTGAGGCCACGCGATTATGTTGATATCTCTCTCAGGGACATCTGTGAAACAAGTTCATGAGCTCACTGTAGTTTTGTTTCCTTTATTGTCATGTGTACCAGAGTGCAATGAAAAGCTTTGTAGTTGCGTGCTATCCAGTCAGTAGAAAGACCGTACGTGATTACAATCCAGCTGTCCACAGTGTACAGATACAGGGTAAAGGGAATAACGTTTAGTGCAAGTTAAAGCCAGTAACGTCCACTTACAGATTAGTTGGTGACTTACAAACACTTTATTCATTATTGTTATTAATAACCCCTTAGACGTTTTGGTAATGCCTCCACTTACCTTCCCTTCCTGCTGCACCATCATTTATTCATGGACAGGGACACCAGCAATTTTCAACCTCCTTGTGGGGACGGGCCTGGTGTCCAGAGTGGAGGCTGAGAAGAAACTGAGGCCATTTGTTCCATGAGTCAGCTTCCAATGTAGGAGGGTCCATGTTCCCTGGCAATTAACTCTCCCGGCTGGTTCTTCGTCCAGTGGACATGGAGGGGAGCTGTGACAGTATTTTGTCATTCAGATAGTTTCTGGTAGTTTTCTTGCAGTACCATCACTTTTTGATTGTGTGTGTGTGGAGAACAGCCCATGGGAGTTTACAGAGAATCGCTCTTAACGCATCCAGCTCCATCCTCCCAGTTCGGAATAATCTGGTATCTAAGGTTCTTTATATTGACTGTGTGGCATCACGTTTATCCACACTTCCCAGGATTGGCATTACGAGTTGTCTGTGAAATACATCCATCCTCTCTCAGGTAGTGGGAGATAAAGGTCCATCATTCCACAAGGGTCTTTGATCTTTCACTGCCTGCATTAAACGAGTACGCACATTGCCAGAATATCTCCTGAGTCTCTCCTGAAAAAATCAACTCTCATCTGAAGCCCTGTTCACCAGAAAGCTGACATTAGACAGTAGGAGCTGAAAGACAGGATGCGATTGCTTTAAGTATATAGTGAGGAGTGGCTGGTCTATTGCAGCAGTTTTGGGCTAGGCCCAGCGTAGCAGCAGTGGGTACGAGTTGCAGAGTCAGCAGTCCAGCGGCAGCTCCAGACACTCGGGGGAGAGAGAGACACTGAGCTTTTTTTCGAGTGCAGCAATATGTAAATAAAGCTGCAATGGGCAAAGGCACAAGTGCAGGATGACAGCAGCAGAAAACCTGGTGCAGTTGATGCTGCATGTAGCCGGGAATGGGAGGGCTGATGATGCAGATACCTTGACAACAGGGTGGTCTACCAGACCCCACAGATAGGCTGCCGACACCACCATTACTGCCTCTCCCTATTGTAAATATAGACAAACCTTTGTCATCAGGCCTAATAATCACATGATATGATTACTACAGTTAAGTCTAGTGTCCCGTTTACTGAGACACTGTGAAAAGCTTCATGGCTACGTCATTTCCCTATGAAATAGACTGGGGGTTAAAATATCATTTTTAGAGTATTTATATTATTGTTGCCTTGGATGCTGTGGCTTCACTAATATAAGACCATTAACCCTTTGTAGCTTCAAATAATAGGAAAGGATGTTCACAGCCTCCTCATTAATTAAACTGTCCCTTAATTCATGGTTGTGAAGACTGCCTCTGTTCTTCAGTTTGGAAACAGCAGTATTGTACGGTGGCACAGCTGGGTCAGCAGCTCCAGAGCCTCACAGCTCCAGAGACTGGAGTTCGATCCTGTCCGTGTGGAGTTTACACGTTTTCCCTGTGACTACATGGGTTTCCTCCGGGTACTCTGGTTTACTCCCGCCTGCCAAAGACGTGCAGGTCTCTACCTTAATCGGTCTCTGTAGATTGATCCTTGTGTGTAGGGAGTGGATGTGAAAGTGAGATATCATGTGACTGAGTGATTGATGGTTGGCATGGCCTCGGTGGGCCGAAGGGCCTGTTTCCGTGCTACACTTCCAAACTAGAGATATGTGTTTCCTGATGGCTTCTTCTCCTTTCCCTCGCTGTAGTCCCCCTTGGTTCAGGAATGGATGTGATGGTCACTCCGCACCTCATCAAGCTGAATGGGACATCAGCCAAGCTGACATGCACCTTCAACTCATGCTATGATGTCAACAACAAACACTTCTCCTTAAACTGGACCTACCAGGAATGTGAGAACTGCACAGAAGACACCGTGAGTGTTCCGGCTCTTTTGATTCAATGCTTCATTCAAGAGAATGAAACAGTAAACGTTGATGAGATAGAGGAGGACATGTTACTGAATCCAGCGGCCACTTCAACTGTCTGCAGGCTAACTGAAGGACAGTTGGACTGATAACGGTGTTGTTCCTTTGGCTGAATCAACATGATAAACTCCACTCTTCACTCTGCCCAGTGATAGACGTGTTGGTGAAAATCTCCTCAATTAACCCATTCTAGACGTCATAAATATATTATAAAAGGAACTAATGTCAATTTGCTATCCAACTCCTAATTTGCTGCAAATTTATGAAGAAAATTGGTGATAAAAGGATATTAATATTTAATCTTAGCAAAGTGTTTAATTACTATGGACGTCGTGTCCTGGCCTTCAGCTGACCAATGGGAGTGTTCTTGTCTGTGAGTAGAGATGAAAGGAATATTAATGGAGGGATTGCAGATAAACTGCAGACGCTGGTTTACAAATAAAAAAACACAAAGTGCTGGATTAACTCAGCGGGTCAGGCAGCGTCTGTGGAGATGTGAACAAATGGATCAGGTCTGAAGAAGGGTCCCGACCTGAAACATTGTCTGTTTGTGTTCTCCACAGATGCTGCCTGACCAGATGAGTTACTCCAGCAACTTGTTCTAGAAGGGAATATCTTTTATCGACTTCAGGTTTGACAGAGATTGTCCCTCCAAAAGGAATAAAAATGAGTAAGATTTATAAACGTAAAGGGG
Source organism: Okamejei kenojei (assembly GCA_035221665.1). Classification (NCBI taxonomy): domain Eukaryota; kingdom Metazoa; phylum Chordata; class Chondrichthyes; order Rajiformes; family Rajidae; genus Okamejei; species Okamejei kenojei. Next base: position 36,652,976 of record CM069159.1, on the reverse strand, counting down.
GAAGTGAGTTTGGAGAATATGAAATGTATTTACAAATGAAACAATCTATAATTCATTAGCGAATGGACTAAAACTGTTCCATCATTGGCACCAACAACTCCAGTGAGATTTCAGTGATATATATTTAATAGGTTGTTGCAGAGACAAATGTAGACATGGAGCTAGAGTCATAGAGTGATACAGCGTCCTTTGTCCCAACCTGCCAACACAGGCCAACATATCCCAGCTACACTAGTCCCACCTGACTGCGTTTGGTCCATATCCCTCCAAACCTGTCCTATCAATGTACCTGTCTAACTGTTTCTTAAACATTAGGATAGTCCCAGCCTCAACTACCTCCTCTGGCAGCTTGTTCCATACACCCACCACCCTTTGTGTGAAAAGGTTACCCCACAGATTCCTATTAAATCTTTTCTCCTTCACCTTAAACCTATGTCCTCTGGTCCTCAATTCACCTAGTCTGGGCAAGAGACTGTGCATCTACCCGATCTATTCCTTTTGTGATTTTATACATTTATAGACAGGCAGGCAGTTTGTTGTTGTTCCTGAATTGTCCCCTGGACTGATTGACTTACCAGGTGAAGTCAAACACTGATTGGGTGGAGACACAAGAGACTACATTAGCTGCTACCTCACGGGCCAAGTGGGATCCGTGCAGCCACAGTAAGTGGGCAGATGATGTTTCAAGTCGGGACCGATTGACTGATGACAGTCGCATCCCGTCAGTGTGCTGGAGCTATCTTGAGGTGCTGATTGCATGTCCTGTCTCTGTAATTCACCACCTTGTCCCACCCCGGTCATTCCGTCTCCCTGCTCCCATCCGGCAGAAGGTACAGAAGCTTGAAAGCGCCAGACTCAGGAACAGCTTCTTCCCCTCAGTAATCAAGCTTTCGATCGGCTCTTCCACAAGCTAGGGTTCTGTCCGATTCACTTCTACCCCCATCGCGGACATTGGACTTTGTCTGACGCACTATGATACTGAGATCTATACTCTGCTCTCTGTATCTTTCCCTTTGCTCTACCTATGGGACTTGAGATTGCCTAGATTGTATTATGGTAAAGTATTATGTGATCTGATTAGATAACATCCTTCAGTACACAAAACCTCAATCTAAAACCTCTGATCTTTCTACCTGTTGCCTCCTGCACTGTTACACTGAAGCCCAGGCACCTCCCACCCCCAGTGTGAAAGAATTCCCCACACACCTCCTTCCCACTTACCCCTCTCTGACCTGAAAGCTATGGCCTCTAGTCTTTGACAATTCAACCCTGAGAACAAGGTACTGGCTGGCAAGGAACTCAGTGGGAACTAGAGTTCTGGACTTTGATCCTGAATCATGAGTCCAATCTCATCATGGTAGTCTAGCGTATCTATACTCAGGCAATTCAATAATACCTGGATTTTTAAAAACTAATTCCAGGAATTAAAAATAAATTGTTACAAAAAAAAAGCACAGTTGCTTCACTGATACACTTCAACCAAGGACATTTGCTAAAATGGTGACTTTTAACTGCCTCCCTAGTTCTGGGCATTTAAGGATGGACAGATGTTGGCAGCATTGCCCAACAATGTCTACACCCTGTGAATGAATAAATTAAATCTAATTTACTCCTTTAAAATTATATTTTGAAGGGAAGGTCACTGAGCTGCTGTCCACTTGTCCTCATGTCTCCTTCATTAGTGTGCTGGGATTTTATTGTTATCGCATTATTATCCTGTGAACTTTGTCCAAATAAAAGTTTCAATGCAAGTGTTTGCCTGGCGCCCGGGATCGATACAGCAGCACGTTGAGACGGGCTTGGAGATGGAGTTGAGCTAAAGAGTGAAGGTCAGGTATTTGATGCAATAACTGAAGAGATGTCTCTGTGTGGGCTTGTCAGAAGATCTCGGGATGTCAGGGGGTCAACTGTGGCAAAGATCCATAATTCTCTAATAATAATAGTGCACTTCTATAGATCACCTTCAAGGCTGCACATTGTCCTCAGCTGCTCATCAGACAAGATTGGACACTGAGTCAAAGAGGAGTCATTGAGCCAGACCGAGCTGACCGGTGTAGGTGGCACACACTGACAGGATTGGGTTCAAATCTGACACCCGTCTCCATCAAATCTGACACCCATTCCCAGATTCCCAGAGAAACCAGCAACAGGAGTCCCACTGGGGTCTTCCACAAAGACTTTGGTTGATTAGTAAGGATGTCAAAGGTTAAACGGTGAAGACAGGAGAATGGGATTGAGAGGGAAAAAAAGATCAGCCGTGATTGAATGGCCAAGTGGACACGATGGGCTGAATGGCCTGATTATGCCCCAATATCTTATGGTTTCTTGGACCAAGCATGGGATTCGAGACTCCACATGTTTAATGGAGATTTTGGGCTCGCAGATCAGGAAGTGAATGGGAAAGAAAGATGCCTGTTTAAATATTTTACCTTTGTTAATATTCGTCATTATTTCAAAAAATATGTAAGTTTTCAGCTAGGAAACAATTTGTTGGTTATTAATTACTTCATGTTTTATAAAAACATTTAAAGTCTCTAAATGTCAATGGCATTTGAAAACTGTTAAATTCAAATGCCATTCCCATTCACACTACTTGCTATGGAATAATAAAAACTAATACCTACACAGATTTGGAGAGGGTATTTGAGGGATGGGACCTCTGCTGCCCACAACCCCAGTCCTGGTCCCCAGCCCAGCCTCTCAGCACACTCACACGGGGCAGGGAACGCATGGAGACCTGGGGCCTCACATCCCTGTGGGTCCATGAGACCATGTAGCAGTAACCTGGGGCAGTGCATCATCTCCAGCCTGATAAGGCAGGTGGCAATGCATGGGCAGACAAGCTATTAAGGAGAGTTGTAAAGGAGCTGGTAGATTTAGGGAGGATTCCATCTCTGGAGACCATAGATAAATGATGTTTCAGGTCGGGACTCTTCTTCAGACTAATTGTAATGGATGGAGGAATCTAGATATTATCACAGCAATCTCGTCAGTCTCATTCTCCCACTTCCTTCTGTCTCACAAGCCTCCACATACAGTGGAGCAGCTGGTAGAGCTGCTGCCTCAGCTCTATCCACCCACCACTCCCTAAACCAGTGTCTGCTCTTCCTTGTTTCTCCATTTATTCCTACACTCTGTTTTCTTCCAATAAACATTCCATGTCAGTATATACCGCAAACTCTTCATCTTCTAACCATGTTCCCCAGACTACAATGTGGGACTTTATTGAAAGCCTTCTGAAAATTCATAAACACCATGCCCCACGCCAATTCTACTGAAGAGTCAGTGAGTTCAGCAAATAAGCACAAGTAAACGAACCTCCCTGCGTCTCGCCCTCCTCTCACCCCTACGCACTGACCATCTTCCCTCTACTCTCACGTCCTGATGCATGAACCATTCCTGTGCCTCCACAGATCTTGTTTGGCTGCCCGGTTCTTGCAGTTATTACACATACCTGTACCCGCGAACTAAACCCTTTCTCATCTCTCTGACAGTTTGTGCAGTTCCGTCACAGGGTGATCTTCTCCAGAACGGAACCTTTCTGGGGTCGGGTGGAGTGGTCGGGAAACCTGGACAAGAACGATGTCTCCATCACCATTCACAACATCCAGACCAGCGACGAGGGCTTTTACATTTGTCACGTCTTAAACCCACCCGACCGGCACAAAGGACTGGGAATCATTCAGCTGAGTGTGGTGACAGAAGGTATTGTGGATAGACAACATCATCATCACTACCTCCACACTCCAGTGCAGAGCCCCACTATCCCGAGCCCTCTCCATCATCAACCACACAGTCTGGATCCTCATCCATCATCACATACCCATCCACACTAATCCCATACCAATCCCATTCTATTCTCTGGAGAGGGTGGGGGTGAGGGACCACCATGCCCATGTGGCCATGTAGTGGGCATTCAGGAATTCAAAGGCTGCTTCTTTCCCGACCAAAGACATGAAGGATTGGAGCACGAGTAGGTCAGTGAACCTACTTTACTCTTGCCTGCTATCAATGTTCATCTGCCCCAGATTTCATATGTGCCATTTCCTCAGAGCCCTCAGTTCTATGAGTTTTAGAATATTTATCCCTTTCGACTCACGGTGGCGCAGCGGTCGAGTTGCTGCCTCACAGCGCCAGAGACCCGAGTTTGATCCTGACTACGGGTGCTGTCTGTACAGAGTTTGTACGTACTCTCTGTGACCGTGTGGGTTTTCTCCAGGTGCTCTGGTTTCCTCCCACACTCCAAAGACGTGTGGGTTTGTAGGATTGAGGAGTTAAGAAGGGTCTTGACCCGAAACGTCGCCTATCTCCTTCGCTCCTTAGATGCTGCTGCACCCGCTGAGTTTCTCCAGCCTTTTGTGTACCCTGGGTTTGTAGGCTAATTGACCAGTATAATTGTAAATTGTCCCCAGTGTGTGTAGGGTGGAACTAGCCTGTGGGGATCGCTGGTCGGTGCGGACCCGGTGGGCTGAAGGGCACGGCCAGCTGTCTGCCTGAGGCAGTAAACTGTTCCTAACGCCAGCCCTCTCTTCCAGTGGATCCTGAGCACCACTCCATCGTGGCCGTCATCATCGGCGCAACTGTCGGTGGGCTGCTCGCTGTCCTCATCCTCGCCTTGGTCGTTGTGAAGTGCGTGAGGAGGAAAAAGAAACAGGATAATCAGTCCGAAGAACAGAAAACTGAAGAGGAAGGAAAGACTGATGGGGAGGGCAATGAGGAAGGAGAGGAGAAGTAAGGATGATTGGACTCGATGATTGGGCATAGTAACAGCGCTCGTGTCAGCGGGGCAGGCAGCATCTCTGGAGAGAGAAATAATGGGTGACCTTTCCGGTCGAGACCTTTCATCGGTCTGAAAATCGGGTCTCGACCCGAAATGTCACCCTTTCCTTCTCTCCAGAGATGCAGCCTGTCCCGCTGAGTTACTCCAGCTTTTTGTGTCCAACTTGATTCATTTCATTGGGTGTCGTGTTGTTGGTGAGGCCCGAGTCTATTGCCCGTCCCTACCCGCCTTTGTGAAGCGGGAGGTGTGAGCTTCCCTCTTCAATCTCTGCAGTCTTTCTGCTAAAGGTAATCTTACAGTCGTTTATGGATTGGGATTTACACCATCAATGAAGAAACATGAATATATTTCCATGTGAAAGCTCATGGTGCAGGAGATGGGTTGTTGTAGATAAAAGATTGGTTCGTTAACAAGAAATGGATTATCGGTGCAAATGGATCTTTTACAAGTTGGCAAGATGTTCATTGGTGTTTACAGCATTTTACAATGTATATCAATTACTCGGATGAAGGCACCAAGATACAATTGTTAAACTTCCAAATTAGACATGGAGAGGTGGGAAAGTAAGTTGGACAGAAGACATCAGGAGATTGCAAGTAAATAGATTAAGACACGCAAACATCAGCCATATAAAGTATAATAAAGGGAAAGGTGATTAAAATAAATAATATTTAACTGGAGTAGGATTGCAGAGGTGTGAAATACAGAGGGGTCTACCATGATGTAGTGTGTTTGCAGGTACTCTAAGTAATTATGAGCACTAATAATTGTGTTATTTCATGTTTGGGAAAATGAATACAAATGTCGTGAGATAATGGTGCTGTTACACAAGGCTTTGGGGAGATGATATTTTAGTGCTGCGTACACATTGGTCGCCCAATGTAAGGAAGAATGTTGGAAGCATTCAGAGAGGGATTACTGGACAAATACCTGGAATGGGGAGGGACACTTGTGAGGAAAACGTGGCAAATCTGTCGTGACAGAGTGGATGTGAAGAGGATGTTTTCTCTTGTGGGAGAATCTGGAAATGGGGGTCGCAATTTAAAAATAAACGGTCACCCATTTAGGAGAGGGATGGGGCAACTGTTTTTTTAATCTCAGATGATCAAAACTCTTTGGAACTCTCTCGGAGGGTGGTGGAAAGAAGTCAATGTAGATGGACACTTCATGGACACGGAGGTGAAAGATGCAGTGGATGGATGGGAATACAATGCTGGGGTTGCAGTCAGATCACCCATGGTTTCACAAGGGTCCAAGCCCTGTGTCCATGTGACAGCTCATGTTCTCCTTTCGTGCTAACCGTGTGGAAGAATCAGAACAGCATGGCTGAGTTGGGCCGAAGGGCCTGTTTCCATTCTGTAAGGCTATAATGTAAAATAATTTCTGGTATTGAGGTTGAAATTCCTTCCTGCTTTTGCAGGCGGCACTAGGGCCAGTGGGAGATGTCTGCCTTGGCCGGCCGGCCCCTGGTGACAGCTGTCATCATCATGCTTCCTGGGACAAGACTGGTTCTCCTCTACGCTCTCCACGTGCTGCTACACATTAACACGAGCTCACCTTCTGCCGTGCTGTCTGGGAACCCACTGTTGATTCATCATGCATGCCATCCAGCTCCAAACTGTGTGCAGGTGTCATCACCAAAACCTGCAACACCCAGCGGGGCACCGGCTTTGCTGCATCAGCGTAAATATCGCGCTTATTGTCCAGTGCCATGTGAGTGTGGTGAATTATAACCAAGGGTATTGTTATAAATGTGCATGTTTTTAAATTGGGTGTCAATGGGAAGGTGGTACATTGGTGAAACATAATGTCCACCTAGGCTGGTTGCCCGTTGAGGGGAATGGTAGTGTAATCTTTTCTCTAAATTTGTTTTTTTGGGAGTTAAGTATTGCCAGCAAAGCCCCCAGTCAATTCCCTGCTCCCATTGTGGCTGTGATGTAGCTGGTGAGTGGTTTCCATCAGCTGCTGTGGCAGGGTGGGCCTACACATTGTCCAGTAGGTGTCCCAGCAGATCAGGTGTACTGCCGTTTCTACATTCCCCACCCGATCCTGCCACCAAGCAGACATGGAACCCAGCTTCATCACCAGCCACAACCTCCCACGGGCTGCCTCGGTTAACGTTGGCTCAAAGTGGCTGAAGGTGTACTTCATGTAAAAAAGAGTAATAACACCTCAAAATATCCATTGTGATGATTCCGGAGACTCTAAACTCTTGCTTGGGTGTTCCTGAATCCTGAAATTATTCATGGGACACATTTGTCCAAATAATCCAAGATTGTGCAAATTCTCAGAAATAGCTTTGGCTGGATCCTTGTGAAATATCTTTGCATGTCCCCCCCTGGAAAGAGGCTACAACAAGTCCACCAATCAGTGGCAGGGAACATTCCAGAAACATAGGTTTTGTACAACACAAAATGGCCTACTTTTTATCCAGTTTCTTTGTGCCAAATGTGGGATATGTTGTGGTTAGAAATCGAGCTAGCTACAGACTGGAAAAGGATCTATTTTCGTATCTAAAAGTAAAACTTTGTAGCTATGAGTGCAATCTGAAGTCCCATGCTGCCAACTAACGGGATAAGCATGCTATCCTAATCACTGGGGCTGACGTGAGGCTTTCTGGTTGGGTTCCCAACTTTCCCGGTGTGTCCCGGAGTTTGGGACCTGAGGGGGGCCATACTGGCCACTGCCTCCACTTACCCAGATCATTGGAGATGGTGGGCACTCATGTGGCCAGTGGAGAGGTTCTGCCCACCATGGCCTGGCCCACAGCTATGGCAGCAGCCTCAGTCTCAGGTACAACAGCAGTCAGCATTACATTGGGCGGCTCCGCTAATCGAGACGCTGACTCTTCTCTCCAGCGATCTGGGTTCAATTCTGATCCCTTCAGGTGCTGTTTGTATGGAGTTGACACGTTCTCCCTGCGGCCACACGGTTTCCTCTGGGTGCTCCAATCTCCGTCCATAACCCAAAGGTGTGCTGGACAGAAGGTTAAATGCAACTTGCCCTGCGTATCTGTGTATATGGGGGGTGGTGGGGGGGCAGGGTTGGGGGGGTGCAGGGGGGTGGTGGGGGGGCAGGGTGGTCGTGGGGGGGTGCAGGGTTGGGGGGGCAGGGGGGCGGTGGGGGGCAGGGGGTGCAGGGTTTGGGGGGTGATGGATATGTAGAGAGAGTAACATTGGACAAGTGCAGGATTAGTGCAAGTGGTCAGACACGAGACTGCAAACACTGGCATCTGCAACAACAAGCTGCATGCTGGAGGAACTCAGCTGGTCAAGCAGCATCTGCGGAGGGGGAAGAAATGGTCAACATTCTGGATTGAAACCCTGCCTCAGGACTGCGAGTGGTGAGGGGGAGTTATTTTTCAATTTCAACCTTTGGAGCCGAATGAGCAGGTTGGGGGTGGGGGTGGGGGCAGGTTGGGGGTGGGGATGGGGGCAGGTTGGGGGTGGGGGCAGGTTGGGGGTGGGGGCAGGTTAGGGCTGGGGCAGATTGGGGGTGGGGGAAGGTTGGGGGTGGGGGCAGGTTGGGGGTGGGGGCAGGTTGGGGCTGGGGCAGATTGGGGGTGGGGGAAGGTTGGGGGTGGGGGCAGGTTAGGGCTGGGGCAGATTGGGGGTGGGGGAAGGTTGGGGGTGGGGGCAGGTTGGGGATGGCCCCAGCGAAGAGGAGACTGAACCTGGTGATCCCACTCAGGATAAACTGGGAACATTACCTCCCTGTTGAATGGGGAATCTGGTGGAAACCATGGGGCAGTGGGGAGCTAGTTTAACCAGGACCTCCTGGACATATGTGCAGTGCCTGTGGATGTTGACCTGCAGGCTGGAACATTATTTCAAAATGAACAGTGTTAATAATTGATTGTTTAGTAAAGTGCCATGTGATCAGCCATCACATGGTCAGGTATTGTGTGATGTCAATGTTCCTGATCTCCATTGGACTATCCATGGCCTATTTCACCAAGGACTATAACGCCTGTACCAACACAGACCTCCACAAGCTCCTTATCTTCCCTGCACTACTGCACTTTGATCGTTCTGTCAAGTTTTAGTACTTCGACTCACGTTTAATCCTTCAACAAGCGGGTTATTTTGCTTCAGACCCCGTTTCAAACGTCCCCACCCAGACCCTGAGTTTAGCTCCGTTGTTCCTAGTTGGACACCATGGGGTCACTGTTCTACTATCAGTCTGCTGTTGATGCCACTCTGACCGGGAATACACATGCCCATCGTCCAAATGCTTAGGGTTCATTCAATGGATAGAGAAGAGACTGCAGATGCTGGAATCTGGAGCAAATCACAAAGTACTGGAAGAATTCAATGAGTCAGGCAGCATCGGGTCGGGATTCTTATTCAGACTCACAGAGTAGGGGGGAGAAAGCTAACGTGATAGGTGTATACAGGTGAGTCAGGCAGCATATAGGTGTATACAGGTGATAGGTGTATACAGGTGATAGGTGTGTACAGGTGAGGGGTGAGATAGGTGTGTACAGGTGAGGGGTGAGAAAGGTGTGTACAGGTGAGGGGTGAGATAGGTGTGTACAGGTGAGGGGTGAGAAAGGTGTGTACAGGTGAGGGGTGAGATAGGTGTGTACAGGTGAGGGGTGGGGGAGTTTAGCAGGTGAGTGGAGATGGTGACAATGAATAGAAATGAAAAGGGGATGAGAGATGATTGAAGTTGGGCTCTCGTGGTAAAAGCGTGGTCCCATCTCCTGATCATCACATCGACATTGAATGCACCTCGTGGCAACAGTATGAACATTGACTTCTCCAATTTCAGGTAGTCCTTGCTTTCTCCCCCCTTCCCAGCTCTGCCACAGCCTACTGTCTCCACCTCTTCCTTTATTTTTCCCGCCCCATCAGTCTGAAGAAGGGCCTTGACCTGAAACGTCGCCTATTCCTTTGCTCCATAGATGCTGCCTCACCCGCTGAGTTTCTCCAGCATTTTTGTTTAACATTGAATGCGCTGTGACTTCACTTCAGTTGCCAAGTTTGCATTTGTATATTTTACATGTGGCGTAACTTGGCTAGCACTCTGCCTACATTCCTGCCTTTGGAGTCTAACACATCCATCCTCAGAGTTTCCCATGTTTTATCATCCCATTGAAAAACAAGCAAACTCTTCACATTCTACTGATGCAGTAATGTCCAGCACTCCTTCCCCCACAGATGCTGCTTGACCTGCTGAGTTCCTTCAGAAGTTTATTGGTTGCTCCACATTCCAGCATTTGAAGCCATTTGTGTCTCCACACCTTGTAGATCACTCACTAGATGATGCGTTGCGTGACTGCTGGCCAAGTTAACAATACACAGCAGGTGAATCTTAACGTGGACATCACAGGACAATCCTGAAGGACCTGCTCAGCCTCTTCTCTGAATGAGTGAGATAATCCCATAGACTTGTGTCGGTGGTGATGATCTGCCTGTTACTCTGCCCGTGACGTTGAACGTACACAGAGATCTCTCTCCCCTCCAATTTCTAGCAGAATTGTGAATGGATTTCCACAGAGTGAGCTTGTGATCACACCCATAGCATTTACCTTCCTTGACGGACTGACCCACTACAGAATGGTGTGTTGGACAAGTGAGGGTTGCAGTTGAGAAATGATGATGTTTTTATATCTTTTTCATGATTTTTCTCCTTTGGGAAGTTTCAGTTTTGCCAGAGTTATATGAAAGAATTGCCAGGGATTCTGGATATCTGTTTGTTGTAACTTAGTTAAAAATAAAATATATGTAATTGAAATAAATCTTGGTGGTGTTTCCAATTTATTTCCATCATTTCCCCAGTTAGGTCTCGTTGGCATTCAAAGGCTCAACCTGATGTTGAAGATGGTTTTTGGTTGCACCATATGAAGTAAAGGTATTAACATGATTCATAATGCAAGACGATAAACAAAAGAAAACTGGAGGAATCACATTCTGTAGTTGGAATATAAGGGGCGCTAATGAACCAATTAAAAGGGGTAAGATCTTTGCCCAATTAAAAGCCTTAAACAGTGACATCATTTTTTTACAAGAGACACATCTGAAATATCAAACACAGATAAGACTGAAGGCAAATTGGATTGGGCAAACATACTACTCTTCATTTACTTCTAAATCTAGAGGCACGGCTATTATCATTTGCAAAGGTACAGCATTTAAATTAAAGAATACAATAGCAGATAAAGAGGGGAGGTACGTCATAGTCACGGGAGAAATTTATTCTACTCCACTTACTTTGATAAATATTTATGCTCCTAATTTTGACAACCCCCAATTCTTTAGTAAAATTTTGGATATAATTTCAGAACTTAACCATCAAAATGTGATAATAGGGGGAGATTTGAATTGTGTTTTAGACCAATATTTGGATAAATCAGCAAAACAAAAAAGGACTAACATAAAATCTAAAACTAGTGAACTCCTAAATACATACATGAAAAATACCAATATAACAGATGTATGGAGGATCGCTAACCCAGTAGGTAGGGAATATTCATTTTATTCAACAGTACATAAAACATATTCACGTATAGATTATTTCTTAGTGGACACAAAATTAATTCCATATACATATAATTCTAAATATCATAATAGTATTATTTCTGATCATTCCCCGTTAACTTTTTCTTTAAAATTAGAAGGAATGCCTGATAAAAATTCGTTTGGAGGTTTAACCCCCAAATCTTAAACAACTCACAAGGTTGTACATATTTAAAAGAGCAGATGATATTCTTCTTTGAGACAAATGATACACCCTATATTTCACCCTCCTTATTATGGGAAACTTTTAAGGCATTTATTAGAGGAACTATAATCTCATATCAAGCTTTCCAAAATAAAAAGAATAATACTGAACAATTGCAGTTAGAACAAGAAATTAGACAATTAGATTTAGAAAATGCCAAAGAACCAACTATATATAAACATAATAAGATAACAATATTAAAATATAAATTAAATAAAATTTTATCGGCCAGAATAATAAGATTATTTCAAATTACAAAACAAGAAAATTTTGAATTTGGTGATAAACCTCATAAACTCCTAGCACGCCAACTGAAAAAACGGGAAACAGAAAATACAATTACTAAAATTAAATCAGACAAAGGGGAATTACTAACACTACCTAAAGATATTAATAAAAGATTTGCTCAATTTTATCAAAACTTATATACATCGAAAACCTCTGCAAATAATACTCAAATTTCAAATTTCTTAGACAATTGTAATCTTCCAAAATTAAATATGGTGGAACAAGAGGGATTAGGAGCTCAGATTACACTACAGGAAATAGAAGAAACAATAAGTTCATTGAAGAATGGCAAAACGCCAGGCCCCGATGGCTTTAGTAATGAATTCTATAAAAGATTCTACGAGATAATTTCTCCACGGTTGCAAGATTTATATATATATGCTTTTAAAGAAAATAAACTACCAGAAACACTAACTGAGTCAACTATTACACTTATACCAAAAAAGGATAAAGATCTAGAAGACCCAGGCTCATATAGAGCTATTGCACTCCAAAATACAGACCAAAAAATATTAGCAAAGACCCTGGCGAGAAGATTGAGTAAATATATTAGTAAACTAATAAATCTGGACCAAACAGGGTTTATACCAAAGAGATACTCATTTAACAATTTGAGACGGCTGTATAATATAATGTACTCACATAAATCTGAAGAAAAACTAGCAATTATTTCATTGGATGCAGAAAAAGCTTTCGATCAAGTAGAATGGCAACATTTATTCAAAGTATTGGAAAAATTTAACACGAGAGAGAATTTTATTTCACGGGTAAAATTATTATATGATAAGCCGACGGCTAGAATACTGACTAATAATATATTATCCCCGAAATTCCAATTAGCAAGGGGCAATAGGCAGGGATGCGCGTTATCGCCCCTGCTATTTGCACTAGTGATAGAGCCTTTAGCTGAAAGTATAAGAAGTCATCCGAATATTCATGGATATAATAGCAAACACTCAAATAATAAAATTTCATTATATGCAGACGACATATTATTATATATTACAAATTCGCAAATTAGCATACCAAATATAATAAATTTAATAGAGGAATTTGGTTCTTTTTCAGGATATAGAATAAATTGGAACAAAAGCGAAATTATGACGATAAAATCTCAAGAGTCGACACATTTGTTGAAATTCCCTTTTAGAATTACAGCAGAGAAATTTAAGTATTTGGGCATTCAAATGATTAGGAACTATAAATCATTACTTAACGCAAACTATATGCCTTTATTAACTGAATTAAAGGGATTGATTAAATTTTGGAAAACACTGCCGATGTCTTTAATAGGCAGAATAAATGCGATAAAAATTATCTTCTTACCACAAATATTGTACAATCAATACCAATATACTTACTTAAAAAAATCTTTAAAAAACTAGATTCTGATATTATAAATTTTATATGGGATTATAAATCATACAGAATTAAAAAAAACAGTTGTGTAAATCTAAAGAATCAGGGGGACTGACACTCCCTAACTTATTGTATTATTATTGGGCAGTGAATATTAAAAATATAATCTACTGGTTGGACAGTTCTGCCCAACAGATACATTGGATAAGAATGGAGAAAGAGGATTGTTCCCCTTATAATATAGGAGTGATCCTTCTTTCCCCGATAAAACTGAACAATATAATATATAAGAAGAATCCAATTGTTCATAGTATAATACGAATTTGGAAACAAATAAAACTAACTTTAAAATTAAGAAAATTATCGCTTATTTCTCCAATAGCTAATAATCCTTCATTCAAACCATCCATTATTGATAAAACGTTTATCCATTGGGAAAGAATAGGAATCAAAACGATGGGAGATATGTATGAAATGGGAATTTTTTTATCATTCCAACAATTACAACTAAAATATAATTTGAAAAGTAATCAATATTTCAAATACCTTCAAATTCAAGATTATTTGAAAAAGTATATACAAGGATATCAAACTTCAACCCTATATTTATTGGCGGAAGGAATGAATTGGCGATCGTTTTGCCGAACACCTCCGCTCGGTCCGCAATAACCAACCCGACCTCCCGGTGGCTCAGCACTTCAACTCCCCCTCCCATTCCGTATCTGACCTCTTGGTCCTGGGCTTCCTCCACGGCCAGAGTGAGCAACACCGCAAGTTGGAGGAACAGCACCTCATATTCCGCTTGGGGAGTCTGCATCCTCTGGGCTTGAACATTGAATTTTCTCAATTCTGTTAACCCTTGCTGTCTCCTCCCCTTCCCACCTCTCCCTCAGCCCTCGGGCCCCGTCATTCCCTCTCTCTCTATCTCTCTCCCCCACCCTAGTCGCATTAGCTTCTCATTTTCACACTACAAACCGCTTACAATGGCTTGTTCCATTTATCATCGATACTTTTTTGCATATCTTTCATTCATTGTTCTTTATCTCTCCACATCACCGTCTATATCTCTCGTTTCCCTGATCCCTGACCAGCCTGAAGAAGTGTCTCGACCCGAAACGTCGCCTATCTCCTTCGCTCCTTAGATGCTGCTGCACCCGCTGAGTTTCTCCAGCCTTTTGTGTGCTCTCTCATTAACTGCTCTGCTCTCCCATTAGATTCAGCCCAATTTGTAAATAAATGGAAAAAATGAGATTTATTGTGCTTGCCTAAAATATTGTTCTGAACAGTCCATGAGCTAGGGTGCCGTCCAATTAGCCTCGGCCCCAGTACGGACCTTGGATTTTGCGCTGAGAAATATATTCCACAGTACACAAAATGCTGGAGTAACTCAGCGGGTCAGGCAGCATCTCTGGAGAGAAAGAATGGGTGACGTTTTTCGGATTGAGACCCTTCGGCATTAAGTATCCTGTCCTTTGCTCTACCTATTGCACTTGAGTGCAGGTTGATTGCATCCACGGACAGTATTATCTGATCTGATTAGATAGCACGCAAAACAAAGCCTTTCACTGTACCTCAGTACAGGTGACAACAATAACCCTAAACCTAATGTAATTGCCAATTGTGGCACAGCAAAGTGATGAGCAGAAGGCTTTTGTTTGTTTGAAGGATAAATATAGTTGAGGTCCCTGGGAAACTCTCTGACTGGTGCCCACCGAGAGAGCGGCAGATGAATAACATCTAAACGTGACATTGCAGCCACGGCGGCAATCTCCCACAATAACTCTGTGAGTCTTAGTGTTGCTATTTCTCTCAAGTGAAGTTTGATCCCCAAAATGTCACGGCAATTAAGTATAACATCCACCTCCGCACAAAGGCCTCTATCTGCCTCAGTACGTGGGTGAGGATCAGGACCTGCTCACCACCTGGGCTGACACCCAGTAAAGGTTGAGAGAGTGGATTGTGTGTTTTAATTTGAGCAAAGCATGCTGAGGGAAGGAGGGAAAACGCTACCAAGTTGATCATTGAACATCACGTCCATGGGTGATCAGCAATTTAGCGTTTGCCTTTAAATCGTGGCCTGGCCTGGCCTGGCCTGGCCTGCTGACAATTGCTGGAGTAAAGAGAGATGACGGCTCAGAGTGGCAGGCACAGCTGCAGGATCACACACTGACCTTTGCAAAGCTGCTCTCAAGGTGCCCGCAATGTCTCACCCTGACACTATTGGTTTGTGAGGGAAGGGACAGCAAATCCTGGTTTAAACCAAAGATAGACACAAAAAGCTGGAGCAACTCAGCAGGACAGGCAGCATCGCTGAAGAGAAGGAATGGCTTCTTCAGACTAGTTAGGGGAATTGGAAACAAGAGATATAGACGGTGATGTAGAGAGATAATGGCTTCTTCAGACTAGTTAGGGGAATTGGAAACAAGAGATATAGACGGTGATGTAGAGAGATAAAGAACAATTAATAGGTTTGATGTCTTCTCCTTTCAACTGACGCAAACCTCAACTGATTAGTTGGTACTCACCAGTTTGCGTTCAGTGCTGGCTGTGTTTCTCAGGGCACAGGGCAATATTTACCCGGGACAGAGCGTGGCCAATTGCTGGGAGTGGGACTGTGGAGTTGACCAGGAAGACGTTGACGAGTATTATCAGGCAATTGGTGTGAAATGTGACCAAAGAGTCCTGTGCATGACTTGGCTAATGCACAACTGGTAGTAGTGCACGGCAGTGCACGTGATCACTACATTACAGTGTTCAACAACTGGTATTAGTGCACGGCAGTGCACGTGATCACTACATTACAGTGTTCAACAACTGGTATTAGTGCACGGCAGTGCACGTGATCACTACATTACAGTGTTCAACAAGGAACTGCAGATGCTGGAAAATCGAAGGTAGATAAAAATGCTGGAGAAACTCAGCGGGTGCGGCAGCATCTATGGAGCGAAGGAAATAGGCAACGGTTTGGGCCGAAACCCTTCTTCAGGCTGATTTCCTTTGCTACTACATTACAGTACATGCATTACTGAGTTGGAATTAAAAAAAATAACTTCCAGATGCTGGAAATCTTAAATAAAAACAGAACATGCTGGAAACACTGTACAGTACATCAGGAGTTAACCTTTCAGTTCAGACAGCCCTTGTATCCTTCTTGAAACTGTATCTGTTTCTCTTACCCCAGATGTTGCCCGACATGCTGAGTGTTTTCCACATTTTCTGCTTTTATTACATCGTAGGCTAAGTGTATTGTTGAGCCAGTGCACAATAGTACTAGTGTGTGACGATGTTATTGTTCCAGTACATCAAATGATGGGAGGCACAGGCACGGAGGACAGTCAGAACTTTGTTGCCAGGGCGGAACTCTTCAACTCCAGAGGGCTTGGCTAGAAGGTGAGATGGGAAAGTTTAACAGAGTTTGTGAGGCCTGAAACACATTGGCAGGGGTGGGCGTGGACATAGATACAATAGTGGTGTTTAAGGAGCTTTTAGACAGGCACAGGGATATGCCGGGAATAAAGGGATATGGATCAAAGGGAGAGCAGTTTAACAGCATCATGTTGGGCACAAATATTGCTCTTCTGCTGCCGTGTTCTAGTAGACATTCAAATGATTGTTTCAATGTGCTGGAGTGAAATTCTTCAGATAAATTACTGCAGGGAATCACATTTCTTTCGTAGAGCTGGGTAGATCAGGATATCTTTTCCAGACTTCTGAATCAGCTAGCGTCCTGGAACTCTAGACGTTAGAGCAAAGGACATGAATATAATGAGCAATCTCGCTGGAGAGCTCAGAGATATCTGACCTGAAATATGCGTTGATGATTTAATAATGCTTTGGAACTGACTATAACTGTGGCGGATCCTCTCAAACGCACAAATATCAAACTCCGCATCATCACTTCCACTCTAAGCAGCTGTAGATTCTAAAGAGATCTTTGACCACAGGAGAACACTCAGTGCAATCGTGAAGATGACATTTAGTCAAGAATAAGCACCAACTTGAAATGAGCTGTGGAGAATTTTAGTTTAGTTTAGAGATACAGCTCGGAAACAGGGCCCTTCGGCCCATCAGTCCACACTGACCAGCGATCCCCGCACACGCCTACACACACTAGGAACAATTGACACTTATACCAAGTATACAAACCCAAGCCAATTAACCTACAAACATGTATGTCTAGAGTGTGGGAGGAAACCCACGTGGTCACGGGGAGAATGTACAAACTCTGTACAGACAGCACCCGTAGTTGGGATCGAACCCGGGTCTCGGGCGCTGCAAGCGCTGTAAAGCAGCGACTCTACCGCTGCGCCACCGTGCCGTGTGGGCAGAGGCCATTCCCCGCATTCCCAGTATCGCTAAACTAGGATTGGGCAAAATGAGTCCGTCCTCTAGGCCCAGAGACCCCTAATAGAGTACGCGCACAGGCAGATTTAGCCAAGAGAACGTCACAGTCATACACCTCATGAGTGCACTCAGGGCTTCATTTGAAATGTTGGTCAGTCACCCACACAGTCGGTTGTTCAGTTGTCAGAGGGATGAGTTGGAGAAGTGGTTTATGGTTCAATTATACTTTTATGTCAAGCACCCAGTTACAGCAAAATTCCTTTTTTACAAACAGTTCAGTAAAGGTATTACACAGTCTTAGTGAAGAGCAAATGAATAGCACTAGTACATGTGACAGTGTACACAATGTTGTCGCCATGGTTGGGGCCATTTTTCAAGATTCTAGTCAGAAGGTTGTTACTAATGTAGAGTTCTCGACTGGGCCACAATGACCTGCTGCTGCAGGGTTGTCCTGGCCAAGGGTGGCGTGGCCACTGGAGTGGTGCCCGATCCAATCAAGCCCCAGGCTGCCGGGCCACTGACTCCACTGACTCCTGACATAGTGGGGAGATAGAAGGGTTTGTGTGACCCTAAGGCTGGGACCTCTTCTCTACTTATTTGAGAACAGTCCTGTCAGCTTCACTCTGTTAATCCCACTCACCTACTCCAAAATGTACCTTAATATCAGGTTACGATGGGGAGGGGAATTAAGCAGTCCCCCTCATCGACCCATCTGGTCAATCTGCGCAAGTGAACCAGAAGGATCAGGTGGTGGGGAGTCTGACAGGCTACTTTAATGTGCAGGAAGGAACTGCGGATGCTGTTTTACACCGAAGATAGACACAAAATGCTGGAGTAACCCACTGGGACAGGCAGCATCTCTGGAGAGAAGGAATGGGTGACGTTTTGGGTCGAGACCCTTGATGAGATGATCTTTGGACAGTAGTACAGTATTCATCCAGTGACACCAGGTGAGTAGAGACGGCAGAAATGTTCAGCTGCAACCTCACAGTAACCTCATATCTTGCAATATGTTCCTGGAAGTGGAAAGATGAGATAGTGGATATTTTGTCCAGCTTTCTATTTTAACCTGCCACTGAGATGTAGCAGACATTCAAGATTGTTACCTGATACTAATAAAGTGACAGTTCTACTGCACCAAGACTCAATATTCCCCCTCCAAACTGAAAACTAACTTATCTCTGTCTTCAAAGCTCTATAACCAACTAAAATCAAAAGTAAAAGGTGGGAATGGGATTGCTCTGTTGGGAACCAGACAGGGTCTGATGGGATGAATGGCCTTGTTGAGCAGTTTAGTTTATTGTCACGTGTACCGAGGTACAGTGAATTTTTTTTTTTGTGTGCTATCCAGTCAGCGGAAAGACTATACATGATTAAAATTAAGCCACTGATCATAATAAGTGCATAAGATGAAAGTTCCCCTTCCTCTCATGTTTAAAACAATATAACGGCCTGGTAAGTCTATATTTCTAAAGTTTATTTGTCGAGGTATATCTTCTAGTAATAGGTGTTTCATTTACTTTAGGAGATAGTGGAGATTGTACAGGAAATAGCAAGTTAACTCAGTAGTTTCTGAAGTTCCACTAATCTGCTATTAGCCAGACCAACACAGAGACCATGTGTGCACCACTAGTGTCCCCTCAACACAACAAGCAAACTTTTTACCATCATTATTGGCTAAAAAACAATGGAATCCATGAATGTAGAAAGCTCAATCACCATCCGGCATTATCGCAATAATGAGTCCGTGGTTACGGACCAATAATTGGTCCGTGACCAATCTTCCAGCTCCAGACATCAGAAGCTTCAGTTGTGTAGGAAGGAACTGCAGATGCTGGTTTATACTGAAGATAGACACAAAGTGCTGGAGTAACCCAATGGGACAGGCAGCATCTTTGGAGAAAAGGAATGGGCGACAAGACCCTTCTTCAGACTGTTGGTGTGGTTGTGATTCCTTACATCGGGGTCCACACACGCAGGCCTTCTGTGGATATTTATTTTGAAATTGGCCCCATCACACATCAGCTGCCTCCGTTAACCCTTACAACCATGTCTGGTAGTCCTCCATCCTGTCGTCTTTGTTTAGTGTGGCCTCATCTGCCAGAATATTGATTGTACACATCTACCAACTGAACACACTTTAGTGGCTTTTCTCAAACTAATCCTTCTACAAAGATGTTGAAAGGTCATACCATGATATATGCACAATTCTTATAGAAATGTGGAATAACCACAAACTCCTGCAGGTTCTCTCTCCTCTGGCTCACTGTTCTGTCCTTCATCATGCCAGAGCTTCCTGCCCTCTGTGGGCTTCCTTCACCAGGACACTCAGTGGTTTCAGGAGGCATAGGTCGATGGTGGCACAGTGGCTCAGTGGTAGTTGCTGCCTCACCGCGCCAGAGACCCGGGGTCCATCCTGACTAAGGGTGCTGTCTGTACTGAGTTTGTACGTTCTCCCTGTGACCACGTGGGTTTTTTCCAGGTGCTTTGGTTTCCTTCTACATTCCAAAGACATGCAGATTTATGTTAATTGGCTTCAACAACTTGTCCCTAGTGTGGAGGATAGAACTAGTGTCGGGGGGATCGCTGGTCTGCCTGCATCCACGCTGTATCTCTAAACTACACTGAACAAAGGCACCTCACCAACACCTGGTCAAGCCAATTAGGGGAGGGCCTTGCTAAAATCACCACAATCCGAAAGTGAATTTTAAACAATGCGTAACAAAATAATCTACTTTCTCTTTGGTTGATGGGCAGCTGGGCAGCTGGGCAGCTGGGCACTCCAACAGCACATCAGGACATTGCAGCCAGGTTTAATTGGCAACAGTAAATTGAAAAATGATTGAGGTGATGCCAAAAGAGGTTTCAACCAGAGGTAAATCAAGTGGTTACTGTGACTCACATTAAAATACTTCCCATGACTGAACTCCGATAACTGTTTCTACATGGCCATCATTTTCTTTCCGTGTGAAACAATATTTCTGTTTTCTTGACAATTTATGAAATCTCTTCAGTCAAATGTTCAGCGTCTTTCAAACTAATGGATGGTGTTCAATCTAAATATCAATCACCTTCTGACCACAGATGCCAGCTGCAAATCTATCGTCCCCTCTTAATCTGTATGCATCTTGCCTCTGGCGCTATTGTTGCTGTATATGGTTGTATATTCTGTAAAAGAGCTGCTGTAATTCCAGGTTAAGATTCATAGCCTTGTAGAATGACCTCTCCCTTGAGACGAGTGCATTTAAGGAGCTAAAGTCTCTCACATTAAAAACTCTGCATTAGACTCAAGGATGTGAGTCTCCGAGTACCTTGATCTGCCACGGTGAGTCAAACTGATGTTTACATTATCCTCGTCACTACTTTTTATATCGTATCATCTCAGTATCCCTACATTATTAGAGGATAGCAAGTAATATAACCTAACAATATGATTTGTAAAATAATGTACATTGTAAAGAGCAACATTTCCAACAGGTAGACAAAAATGCTGGAGAAACGCAGCGGGTAAGGCAGCATCTATGGAGCAAAGGAATAGGCGACGTTTTGGGTCTTGACCTGAAGTAGTGTCCCGACCCGAAACGTCGCCTATTCCTTCATTTCATAGATGCTGCCTCACCTACTGAGTTGCTCCAGCATTTTGGTCTACCTTCGATTTTTCCAGCATCTGCAGTTCTTTCTTAAACATTTCCAACAGTGCCAGTTTGAGTCTAACTTTGAGAAGTTTCAGTGGAGTTTGACCATCTCTAGACATAGAACCTGATTGCCACATGCTTTAAATCTTAAAGTGGTACCAACCAATATCATATTCATATTGGTAAAACAAGTATCCAAAACCACCATTGTATAAGGTCATGAGAGGAATAAATCGGGTAGATGCAAAGAGTCTCTTGTCCAAAGTAGGGAATTGAGAACCAGCGGACATAGGTTTAAGGTGAAAGAGAAACATTTAATAGGAATCCTAGGGGTAACCTTTTCACACAAAGGGTGGTGGGGGTATGGAACGAGCTGCCAGAGGAGGTAATTGAGGCAGGGACTATCCCAACATTTAAGAAACAGTTAGACAGGTACATGGATAGGACAGGTTTGGAGGGATATGGACGAAACGCGGGCAGGTGGGACTGGTGTAGCTGGGCATGTTGGCCGGTGTGGGCGAGTTGGGCTGAAGGGTCGGCTTCCACGCTGTATCGCTCTGTGACTCTAACTCTACATTTGTCTCTGCGACAACCTATGAAATATATATCACTGACATTCCACTGGCGACGTTGGTGCCAATGATGGAACAGTTTTAGTCCATTTGCCAATGAATTATACATTGTTTCATTAGTAAATATATTTAATATTCTCTACTTTTAAAACTTCTTGCTTCCCCCTTTATGTTTATAAACCTTACTCATTTTTGCTCCCTCTGGTGGGACAATCTCTGTCAAACCTGAAGCCAATAATAGATATTCCCTTCTAGAACAAGTTGCTGGAGTAACTCCTCTGGTCAGGCAGCATCTGTGGAGAACATGGATAGGTGACATTTCGGGTCGAAACCCTCCTTCAGTCTGAACATCTAGCCATGTTCTCCAGAGATGCTGCCTAACCTGCTGTGTTATTCCAACACCTGGTGTCTTTTTGGTATCTGAAATTCCTGAGACAGACACAAAGTTGGGAGTAACAAAGCGGGACAGGCAGCATCTCTGGAGAGAAGGAATGGGTGACGTTTCATGTCAATAGCTAATAGACAATCGGTGCAGGAGTAGGCCATTTGGCCCTTCGAGCCAACACTGCCATTCAATGTGATCATGGCTGGTCATCCACAATCAGTACCCCGTTCCTGCCTTCTCCCCATATCCCCTGACTCCACTATCTTTAAGAGCCCTATCTAACTCTCTCTTGAAAGTATCCAGAGAACCGGCCTCCACCGCCCTCTGAGGCAGAAAATTCCACACTCACCGCTCTCTGTGAGAAAACGATTTTCCCCGTCTCAGTTCTAAATGGCTTACCCCTTATTCTTACACTGTGGCCCCTGGTTCTGGACCCCCCCCCCCCCCCTCCCCACATCGTGAACATGTTTCCTGCCTCTAGTTTGTCCAAGCCCTTAACAATCTTATATGTTTCATTGAGATTCCTTCTCATCCTTCTAAACTCCAGAGTGTACAAGCCTAGCCGCTCCATTCGATCAACATATGACAGTCCCGCCATCCAGGGAATTAACCTTGTAAACCTACGCTGCACTCCCTCAATAGCAAGAATGTCTTTCCTCAAATTCGGGGACCAAAACTGCACACAATACTCCAGGTGTGGTCTCACTAGGGCTCTGTACAACTGCAAGAGGACCTCTTTGCTCCTATACACAACTCCTCTTGTTATGAAGTCGGGACTCTTTGAAGTAATTCTCCCCCGTGTGCTGGTCGGGCAGCGTCTCTGGAGAACGTGGACAGGGAACGCGTTTCTAGAAGGACTGCAGTTGCTGGTTTACAAAAACTGCGCACAAAGTTCCCTGTTTCTCCACCTATCACTTGCCGGGCTTTGTCCTAACCTCACCACCTGAATGAATCTGAAGAATAAAACTGAAGAAAGCTGCCGACCCGAAACTTTCCCTCCACAGACGCTGCCTGACCCGCTGGCTTCCTGCAGCACTTTGTGTTTTGCTCAATACTCCGGCATCTGCAGTCCCTTACGTCTCCGCTTCTGCAAGGAGCCGGTGTAAAGGGCTGCATGAACACGGCGAGTACATGCGGCGCCGAGCGCTGCACCAGCCCAGGGGAAGGAACCTCCAGCCAGCCTGCGGCTGAACACTCGCTCCCCACTACCGGGGCACTTTCATCATTCGCTGCCAGGGCAAATATGGTCCCCACGTTGTCAGAGAAAGAGAGAGAGGAGGGGGAGAGGAGGTGTGGGGTGGGGGGGGGGCGATAAATACCTCATGAAGCATTTGCCACGGGATGACTCGGGGTAACTCGAGGAGTGCTGACCTACAGGGGAGAGAAACTTCAAAGGAGCGCGGTCACATCTCACCAAGTTGCGGGAAAGTTCACAAAGTTTTATAACTTTTTGAATCATTTGGGATCTCTGCCCCGCCCGCCCGGCTTTGCCATGCATGAGGGGTGCGTGTGTAGCCGGCTGTTGCGGGCTGTGTGTTGTATGGTGTGTGGAGGCAAGTGGAGCGGGCTGCAGGGCTGCAGGGCTGCAGGGCTGCAGGGCTGTTGTGTAGCCCAGCCTCTGTGGCTGATGACGACAGCAGCGGTGTGACTGCAATGCAGAATCACACAGCAGATTGTGGATTCCGCTCACAGTTCCGCAGTGTGCGCCGACTCTGGATACAGCGGATACAGCGGATATCAGGAGAGAGCGGAGAGTAACGGGGAGACAGCGAGTTCTCTGCAACTGCGCCTGTGCCTTGCGCTAACGGGACATCAGCAGCTCAACCCAGCGCCCTGCTTGTCGGCTCCGGGGCTAGGCTCAGCCTGTAGGGCCGATCATCCGCTAGTGCTGCAGCATGGCCACAACATCAGGAGCTGCGGACAGCTGGGAGAACCCCCACAAAATGCCCCCCAGCGCCCTGTTGCTGGTGCTCCTGACGGGTAAGGCAGCGACCACCGTTTACCACCCTGGCTCCACACAGCATGTGTCTCAATGGTCACTAGTGTTGGTAAAAACACTCGCCGCCCGCCCTGGCCATTGCCCTGTTGGTGATGGACTATTCTAGTTTGGATTTGTGTCTGGATGGGGTTTAGATCAGAAAGCTCACCATTTGATGAAGTGTCAGTAACTTTGACCGAAGTTCTGGTGGGGCGTGGGCTGAGCTGGGCTGTCAGTTGTTCCCGGTGGCCGGGGGGGGGGGGGGGGGGTCCCGCTACAACTCCACAAATAACCCGGGTTAAGTCCCAACGCGGCGGTTCGGCCTCGGCCGCTCCGCACTGACCTCTGTCTGAGCGGATCCCAACCCGCGCCTCCTAGAGAAAGGTGGAATTGGCAGTTTGTAATAAAAATCCACGATTGAGTTTGGGGAAGGTGAGAGATAGCCAGGCTTGGATGGAAATAACGGTTGTGATCTTGAAACACGGTGGATGTTTTATATTCACGGTTTATATTCTCCATGTTATATAATATAATTGATTAACATTCACTTGTGCGGAATTCTGAATCTTCCTTCACCGCCGAGGCAGTTTAAGTTTACAGCTATCGACTAGGCACTCGTTGGCAATTCAGACAGCGCAAACCCCCAGCTTTCCATCAACATGGTAGGAAGAAGAGACACGTTTTATAACAAAATTAAGAGATTGTGTAGGAAGGAACTCCAGATGCTGGTTTAAACCAAAGGTAGACACAAAATGCTGGAGTAACTCAGCGGGTCAGGGAGCGTCTCTGGAGAGAAGGAATGGGTGACGTTTCGGGTCGAGACCCTTCTTCAGGAGTACTTGGCTGCGTGGCCTCACTCTGCCCGTTTCTTTGGTTTGTTCGTGGTTGAAGACACTTGTCACCAAGGTGAGTGGCGTCCAACCATAGGGGTTTGGCCAAACGGATTCATGCCATCTTCAGCCCAAATAACTCTGTTCAGTTCAGTTTTAGTTTGTTGTCACGTGCACCGTTACAATAAAAAGCTTTTGTTGTGTGCGATCCGGTCAGCAGAGAGACTGCACATGTTTGCAGTCGGGCCATCCACAGTTCCTATGATCTTCTTTATCAAGTCAAGTCAAGTTTATTTGTCACATACACATACAAGATCTGCCGTGAAATGAAAGTAGCAATGCCTCGGATTGTGCAAAAACTACAGAACAGAATCAGTATTTACATATTAGAAAAAACCCAGCAATTTTAAAACGACACAACACAACAGTAAATTGTTCCCTGGTGAGACTGTGATTCCATGTTCATCCCAAATCTCCCACCTGGTACATCTCCCATTGTGATCACTTGAGCATTGGTGACCTGTGACTGGGCGCATGGCCTGAAGACTAAAATCCCTGTCGCTCCGTCCCCCTTTACCATGCTTTTAAAAACATACTTTTGTGACCAAATAAGGGTTGGTATAAATGTTTCTAATAATGCTCCAGTGATTTTCCCCATGTTAAAGGCATTATATAAATGTGCGTTGCTGTTGTTTGTATCAACCTTGAGGGTGAAAAGTTTTGGAAATGACTGTTGATCTGGTGTTCAATAAATCCTAAATCAGAGAATCATGATTTGTCAACATGAACAATGTGTGAATCTTGATAATTCTTGGAGAGGGATTTTCACAGATTGCGAGATTCATTGGCACAGGTCTAAGTAACAAGTTTGGATAATTTGGTCCAAGTTTTTACCACATTCCTGGGGGGTTAATTGATGACAATGTTTAATTTCTGTCAGTGTACAGTCGTGTATTCAGTGAAATCAGGGGATTCAGTGGGAGATACAGTGAAATCAGTGCAAATTCAGTGATATCAGTGGGAAATACAGAGCTCACAACTCTAATGTTGTCGTGGCAATGGAACATTATGGACCACCTCTTGTACTACTATAGACTTCTTTTGTAATTTATTTTGCTTTAACGCCTTGTTTTTATTATACCATTTCTTGTTACTGACTTGCAGATTTCATATGTAACATATGTATGTTTTATGTGTTTGTTGTGTGTAAGATTTTCATTGTAGACACAAAAAGCATCTGATGCCGTAGTCTTGGGGAAAAAAATCAAAGTGCTGGAGGAACTCAATGCGATTTACGCTGAGGTCCTCCAGCACTTTGGCTCTGGCTCAAAAGTTTCATTGTAGTACCTGTACCAGGTGGTGAATCTGTGGAATTCATTGCCCTCCACAGAAGGCTGTGGAGGCCAAGTCAATGGATATTGTTGAGGCAGAGATTGACCGATTCTTGATTAGTACGGGTGTCAGAGGTTATGGGGAGAAGGCACGAGAATGGGTTTGAGAGGGAAAGATAGATCAGTCATGATTGAATGTTGGAGTAGACTCAATGGGCCGAATGGCCTAATTCTGCTCCTAGAACGTATGACCTTATGTACTTGTGCTTGTGACAATAAACTTGACTTGAAAAGAGTAGAGGGGAGTTTGAATGTATAGAGCAAGCCCAATAGATTGAATCGCCTTCTGCTGTATGAGTTAAAACAGGATTGAGAGTTAATGTATATGTACTTTCAATAGACAATAGACAATAAACAATAGGTGTAGGAGTAGGCCATTTGGCCCTTTGAGCTAGCACCACCATTCAATGTGATCGTGGCTGATCATCCCCAATCAGTACCCTGTTCCTGCCTTCTCCCCATATCCCCTGACTCCGCTATTTTTAAGAGCCCTATCTAGCTCTCTCCTGAAAGCATCCAGAGAACCGGCCTCCACCGCCCTCTGAGACAGAGAATTCCACAGACTCACCACTCTCTGTGAGAAAAAGTGTTTTCTCGTCTCCGTTCTAAATGGCTTACTCCTTATTCTTAAACTGTGGCCCCTGGTTCTGGACTAGTGAGAGTTGCTGGATGACAGCAAAGGGCAAGATAGCAAGGGGCAGTCACTCTTTAACCTTCACTCTTCACCCACACTCTAGCCTGCCCGTGGCAGTTCACTAATTTTAGCATTCAACTGAGACAAATTAAGAGCAGGCATTCATGGTACTGGCACAGGAAGTCTGTGAGACTTTATCTCAAATTGGTAAATACACAGAGTGACCCTGGCCTTGCCAGTGTCCCTATAGGAGTGTATTGTGGAATATTAAGCAGATAGCTGGACGTCTTTGAAAGCCACATGATTGTAGATGAAAGAAAGGTAGTGAGACAATGTAGAGATGGTGCAAACTGAGAGGGAGAGATGGAATAGAGCTTGCGTTCCTGTTCCATAATGGAACCTGGTGCAGGAGAGGGCAGCTCAGCTACAGTAAGTGGTCGACAGTAATGTAGACTAGAAGGCCAGGCTTGCTGCTGCGACTGAGAGAGGCTCGTGCAGTCCGAAGCGTTTCCGTGCCATGGATTCATAACTCAGCGCCAATAAGGCAGCATCTCATCCAACTTCAGCACAAACCTGTATTAGTGGGATACATCTACGCTGGATCAGGAATGCTATGTTTCATAATCACATGATGACCCAAATTAGTTTCTATCCAGTGATGTGTTTTTTATGTTTAATCACTGTTGTAATGTTGGAAACATAGTAGCCAAAGTGGACTCAGCAACACCAAGGGGATAATGATCAGATAATTTATGTTTCGTGATATTGCTTGAAAAATAAATGATGTTGGGGCACTAGGGTCATACTCCGGTCTTCTTGGAAGTGGTGCCATTGATGAGCCTTACTATCATCTAAGAGGGCAGATGATTGGATATTTCACCTAAAATAAGGATTCTGAGATCACTCTGTATGAACATCACTGGATGGGGCAGCCCAGTCCTCATTGGAATGAGTGTAATTCATGACCTTCTAACTCAGCATTGCAGGACATGATGCTCTACAATGGTCTCCAATGCTCTATAACACTCTATTATGGACGTAATGGTCTATAATGCTGGAAGGTCATGTTCACATCTCCATAGTGTGTTGTGAACCATTGGTAGATTGTCATCTAAAAAATAAATATTATATCATATCATCGGAGATAGACACAAAATGCTGTTGTAACTCAGGGGGACAGGCAGCATCCCTGGATAGAAGGAGTGGGTGACATTTCCGGTTACAACGAGTCTGAAAAAGGGTCTCGACCTAAAACGTCACCCACTCCTCTCAGGAGTTGCTGCCTGTGTGCCTATGTTTGGTGAAAACCAGCATCTGCAGTTCCTTTCTACACATTATACATATCATTCAGTGAGGTCCTTCTGAATATTTGTTATCCTGATCAGTGTGTGGACTAATGACCCAAATATCCTACTCCATGTCCCACCCAGCAGAAGGCCTGCAGCCCCACAACATTGGCAGAGCTATCCCCACCCGCACCCTCCCATCGCTCCACCCTCCCCAACCTCATCCCTCTCTCCCCCCCATCCCTCTCCCCTCCCCCACATACCCATCCCCATCCAACCCCCCTCCCCACCTCCCCATCCCCCTCCCCTCCCCCACATCCCCATCCCCCTCCCCTCCCCCACATCCAAATCCAACCCTCTTCCCCTTCCCCAGCCCCCACCCCCTCCACCACTCCATCCCCCCCCCCCCCCTCTACTCCACCATCTCCATCCCCTTGTCCACCAGTCAGATGTCCGTAACTCAGAGGGGACTTATCACTCTGTTTATCGCACTTTTAACCTGCTGTTCCATAAAACCTGTGCCATTAGTTCACCATAGAAACAAAGCTCTTTCAGTTACACCAGGAGTCATTGGTTTAGAGATACTGTATGGAAACAGGCCCTTCAGATGACTGACGTCACGCCGACTATTCATCACCCACTCACACTAGTTCTATGTTATCCCACTTTCTCATTCACCCCATACACATTGGGGGCAATTTACAGAGGCAATTAACCTGCAAACCCGCACATCTTTGGGATGTGGGGGGAATCTGGAGAACCCAGAGAAAAACAATGCCATCCCAGAGAGAACGTGCAAACTCCACACAGACAACACCCGAGGTCAGGATAGGACCTGGGTCTCTGGTGCTGTGAGGCAGCAGATCTACCCGCTGCGCCACTGGGCTGCGCAGGTTATTTTCTTAACATGCAAAATGTTCTAAACCTTTTATTGTTAACACCTCAATAACTAATGTAAACTGCAGCCCATTTACATTATGAATAGTGCTTACCCTTCCAAATAACTGAGAACTCTGCATTATTAGCACAATGTGCAATTCTTATCCTGCTTATATCTGCAATTTAGTACAGGTTGCATGTGAATAATTCTTACCTTCAACGTGATCCATCCGCACAATGTGTGTATTCCTTATCTTGCTGAGTAATCCCGGAACTGGTTGACAAGTTCTTACTCTGATGATGAATGTAAAGCTGCGTTCTGTTGTCACAGAGATTAATGCCTCCTCAGTAATCTACAGATGTGCTGTCCACTGTGCTCCACTGTGGACTGAGGTCGCTGTAGAGACTAGAAGATAGATACAAAGTGCTGGAGTAACTCAGAGGGACAGGCAGCATCCTGGAGAGAAGGAATGAGTGACGTTGCTTCTGTCTGAAGAAGGGTCTCGACCTGAAACGTCACCCATTCCTTCTCTCCAGAGATTCTGCCTGAGTTACTCCAGCTTTTTGAGTCTATCTTCAGTGTAAACCAGCTTCTGCAGTTCCTCTCTACACATAAGCTGCAGAGACAATCGCCAGTGGGTCTATTCCTCAGCTTTGTAACAAGAGCGTTTGGAAGAAACTGGAGATCAGGTGCCAACACACCTGCCCTGCCACTCTTCTGCCAGCCTCATAGAGGGGCAGGATGCCCTTCACATGCAGATCTGTAGCATTAAACCAACCACGCCAGGTCTATATGGGCAGACCCATCCATTTGCACAAGGTCACTGCAAAAGTAAACACGGCTCCCCTTCTTTTTAATTTTATTTAATCCTAATATTTTTAATCATTTCAATCACGGGAGCATTTTATGTAAATTTGTTACATTAGCTGTATGTAAACGAAACTAAACTGAGACGGGCACAGAGCTGAGCTGCAAGAAGCAACCTGTGTCCCTGAGCCTCACTGGGGCATCATTATCAAGGCACGAGAGAGCTCGGGACAACCGGGCTTCTGAAGCATGAGTAGCCATCTCTTCACGGGGATGGCAGGAATGAAATGAGTGAAATCAGAACAGCCGATGAAAGATGTCAACGTGGTGTTTTAACGTGGCTTCCTCTCTCTTGGCAGGTTTCGTTCAATTTCACCTGATTTTCGGGGTTGAGGTGAACATTGGGAAGTTGCCAACAATTACGGTCTTGAATGGCAGCGACGTCATGCTCCCCTGCACTTTCTCCAGCTGCATGGATTACTCCGACTCCTCCTTCTGGTGGAGTTTCCAGAAAAATAAAACATCACCAGCAGAGAGAGTGAGCATTGGATCTTCATTTCTATGCTCATTGTAAAATTCACTTACACAACTAATGACAGCGGGTGCTTTAGAGAGAGAGATAGTTTCAGCAAAGGTGCAGCAACAAAGGAAGGGCATTCTGTGACTCAGTCTCCACCTCACACTGCTTACCATTCTCAACTCCATTGCCTCCCACCAACTTACTGTGTTGAAACTAAAATCATCTGATCTAATGTCAACTGTGGATGAGTTGTTAGTGCGTTTGTTGTTGAGGCAGAGCTAAAATCCCATTTGGAAAATAATCTGAGGAACTGTGAGGGATTGCACTTTGGGAGGTTGAATGTAAAGTGAAATTATTCAGTTAATGGCAGCAACCTGAACAGCATTGATGCTGAGGGATCTTGTGGTCCAAATCCATAGCTCCCTGAAAGTGGCTACACCAGTAGTTATGGTGGTCAAGTGGACATGTAAGGCTGGCCTTCAGTAGTCGGGCCATTGATTATGAGACTCAAGAAGTCATGTTGTAGCTCTATAGAGCTTGTGTAAAGTACATTTGGAGCATTGTGGGCAGTTCTGGTCACTCCATGACTGGAATGATGTGGCTGGTTTGGAGAGGGCGCAGAATGCTGCTTGGACTAGAGCTTATTACCTATAAGGAGAGGTTGGATCAACTTGGATTGTTTTCTCTGGAACATCAGAGGTTCAGGTGAGACCTGACAGAAGTATACAGAAATGATGAGAGCCACAGATAGGGTTGACAGTCAGGACCTTCTCCCCAGTGTTGAAGTGTGAAAAGAGCATTGCTTTAAGGTGAGAGGGCAATGTTTAAAGGAGATACAGTATGTGGGGAGATAAGTGGACGGAAGAAGGAGTTGGGTTTTTGGGAGGGGCTTAGTCCTAAATTAGAGAATTCAATGTTAATGCTTTTGGGGTGAAGGCTTCCTCAGCAGAATATAGTTGTTGATTTGTGTGTGGTCTCAGGTAGGAGCTGGGCTTCACTGACACTGAAGCCCTAGTCCATGTCACGCTGGTGAGAGCAGGATCTTGCTGCATACACATTGGGGACTTGTTATTTTTCCATGGCAATATTGATGCACTTCACAAGTCCATCATTGACTGTGCAACAGATCGCAACATGCTGATGTTTTGAAAGGTGCTGGAGAAATCTGTTTATTTTCCTTAGGCATGGATTCATGGGGGAGGGAGAGTGGAAATAAAATAACTCTTTTGGTTCCAATAAGTCTTTAACTACCGTTCTCTTCTGTGCAGATTATTTCTATCAAACTAAAAGGAAAGAGGCCCTTTGTCACTACAGAATTAAACAGATTCATGCTCATCGGGGACATTAAAACAAAGAATATCTCCCTTTTACTGGAGGAAGTGGAATTTGAGGATACAGGCCTATACACGTGTTCCTTCCAGAACCCTAATGAAGCCAATCAACAAGCCAATTCCACGCTGGAGCTGTTTGTCGTCAGTGAATGTAAGTACACTGATGTTTCTTCAGATGATTGACAACGCAAACATTATATTTAGATGGCATCTCACCTTAAATCTGGTGTACATTAGTTCACACACTCAATAACTCGACACTGTCTCAAATAACAATGATAAGATAGCCATCGAGATGCTGCGAATGAACATTAAAAGCTGGGGCATAGCCGAGGTCAATAATGTAGATTTATTTAAGAGAAAAGATAAAGGGTTAAGCTGATAAAATTATACACAGAGATTAGCAACATGGTGGTGGTGGTGGGGGGTGGGGGGGGGGGGGGGGGAGAGGCACATACACTGCTGATGTCCAACTCAGCCAACCCTGCTGAGCTTTCCTCTTCAACCCAGGGTCCTGCCAACATTTGTCATGCAACCCCACACATTAGAAACCAAACCAGGGGAGGTCCTTCGCAGTGAATGGTAGGCCCTGGTTAGTGTTGTTGAGCAGAGGGATCTAGGAGTACAGGTGTACTGTTCCCTGAACGTGGTGTCGCAGGCAGGTAGGATGGTAAAGAAGGCTTTTGATATATTGACCCTCCTCGGTCAGGGTATTGAGTACAGAAGTTGGGACATTATGTCACAGTGCTACAAGACATTGGCAACGCGGCATCTGGAGTATTGTGTTCAGTTTTAGCCACCCTGCCAGAGGAATGATGTCATTAAACTGGAAAGAGTGCAGAGATGATTTCCAACACCTTGGTCCGGATTTGAGGAGCTGAGCTATAGGGTGATATTGGGAAAACTAAGACTTAATTCCTTGGAGCACAAGAGGTTGATGAGTGATCTTATCAAGGTATATAAAATGATGAAAGGAATTGGTAGGGTGAATGCACAGTCATTTACCCAGGTAGGGGGATCAAGAACCAAGGACATAGGTCTAAGGTGAGAGGGGTGAGAGATGATTTAATAGGAACTAATGGGGGACAAGTGTTTCACTCAAAGGGCGGTGGGTATATCGAATGAGCTGCCAGAGGAGGTAGTTGAGGCTAGTATGATAACAACATTTGAAATATACTTGGACAGGAACATGGATAGGAAAGGTTTGGAGAGATATGGACCAAATACAGGCAAATCAAAGCAGTTTAGATGGGGTATCTTGGTTGGTATGGATGAGTTGGGCTGAAGGGGCTGTTTCCATGCTGTATGACTCTCAATGACTCTAGTACCAACCTGATATGGTCAGAAATTCATGCCTTTTATCCATTGCCTTTACAAACTCTTGGTGCCCCTGGTCCCAATTGTAAGGCAGATCCAACAGAAGAGACATGATGGCGATGAATAATTGAGATTGTCCTAGACATGAGCAACGTTGGCTCTAGTCCCTGCAAGAGGTCCAACATGGGCAGAGAACTACCTGTTGATTATCTTGCCACCGATGAAGCACACAGTGTCACCTTATCTGAACTATCCCAGGCCAATGACATGTTCTTCTGGTTGGGCCATTGTAAGCTGTTTGTTGCGTGAAAACAAGAAGCTAGTGCGATTTGTGTGGGGGAGGGATAGAGAGAGAGAGAGGGAATGCCGGGGCTACCGGAAGTGAGAGAAATCAATATTCATACCACTGGACTGTAAGCTGCACAAGCAAAATATGAGATGCTGTTCCTCCCATTTGCGTTTAGCCTCACTCTGACAATGGAGGAGACTGAGAACAGAAAGGTCTGTGTAGGAATTGGAAGGGGAATTAGTTTCTGGCAACTGGGAGATCTGGTTGGTCCCCATCAGTAACAAAAGCGGAGATTGACAAATACTTGATTAGTGCAGGTGTCGGGGGTCATGGGGAGAAGGCAGGAGAATGGGGTTGAGAGGGAAAGATAGATCAGCCATGATTGAATGCCAGAGTAGACTCGATCCTATGACTTGTGGATCCAGCGGTCTGGTACTGGAACACTGATCATTACACTGTCATTGTGGGGACAAGTGCCTGTCCTCGCAAACAGCATCTTCCTCCCTCTCTTGCCCCTCTTGTAACCGCACTGTACTTGTATATGCACACTACTGGTGAAACTGCGCTAATTTGTAAAACTCTTCTTTGTATTTCAGTGTTACCAGTGGACAACAGATTGACAGTTCTCATTGCTTCCATTGTCGGAGGAGTGATAGGACTCCTCATTCTATTATTTATTATTAAAAAGCTAATAATGTTTATAATTAAGCAAGTTGGAAAAAAGAAGTAAGTAAGATGTGAATATGCAAAAGATTATTATCCAACATCCTTATTTACAAACCGTTTAAAGAGAATGTTTCCAGTTAGCAATTTGCAAGATGGGAATATGAACAAGCTGGTGATCAATAATAGTCGTTGATATACCTCTCCGTAGCCCAAGCCTATAGCCTATAGTTTTATTGTAATGCCTCAATTAGTTGAGTCGCTAGAAGAAGTGCAGGGCAACAAGATAAGGCCATGGTCTTCATCTGTGTGGTATCGTTCTAACACAGTATTTAACTCTTCCGTAACCGCAGACATATCAAACAACGAATAAGATGCAATCACCGGTATTTATGGCAGGGTCCATGTTTTGCTAAATCTATGCAAAAGAAGTAGTGCGAGTGTCAGACTTTGTGCTTTGTAATAGGACAAGATTTAGACAGGTTCAATGTAACAAGAGCCAACAGCGTTTATTTGTCATATGCAATGGATATTAGCTGGATCAATGAAATCCTTGCTGCAGCTTTACAGGTGCATTAGATGCAATCACAGCAAGACACACGACACAACACGATGTTGCGCAGTGACGACTCGAGTGGCTGCTTTGGGTGGGGAACCCATGCTCTTGTCGTAGAGTTACACGGAGTAGTTGTGTATGTTGACGTCATCCAAATTGTGAATGATTTGAGAATCAGTGTGAAACTCTTTACTAATCAGGTAACAGAACCACATTTCGGGGGGTGGGGGGGCATATCTTCAGGGATTTATCTGCAATTTGCACCGTGTCAACAATTTTTCTCATTATCAGCCGCTCAGCGGCTTGCAATAATATTGACAGTGCATTGTTCCTCCTTCAAGATAGTTCATGTTTGCATCAGTTTTAGATTTCCTCTTTCCATTTTCTGGTACATCGTTGTTTACCCTTTCCCACTATCCTTGTGATCCCAACAAATGGAGCAGGCTAGGTCAGGCTAAACCAGCCTAAACACTAATTCCATTGTTAAATTTGTGCATTCCCATTTGCTTCTGTGAACTTGGGGAACGTCAAAATGAAAGGTTTGCTTTGGCAAGTCATTCAAGAACACCCACCTGTTGCCCTTCAACCAAACCTGTGCGTTCTGATCAATGCATCTCTCGCTTTCAATGGTTTGTCCTGTGTTACACTCGCCTGAACTCTCCCATCTCTGAGTGAGAAGGTTATGAGTTCAAGCCCCACTCTAGAGAAGGGTGCATAATAGTTTTCCTGATGAAATTGTGCTCTGTCAGAGGTGTCCTTTATTAGGTGATACTTTAAGCCATGGGCTCACCTGGATGTACAGAAACATAGAAACATAGAAAATAGGTGCAGGAATAGGCCATTCGGCCCTTCAAGCCTGCACCGCCATTCAATATGATCATGGCTGATCATCCAACTCAGTATCCTGTACCTGCCTTCGCTCCATACCCCCTGATCCCTTTAGCCACAAGGGCCACATCTAACTCCCTCTTAAATGTAGCCAATGAACTGGCCTCAACTACCTTCTGTGGCAGAGAATTCCACAGACTCACCACTCTCTGTGTGAAAAATGTTTTCCTCATCTCGGTCCTAAAGGAATTCTCCCTTATCCTTAAACTGTGACCCCTTGTTCTGGACCTCCTCAACATCGAGAACAATCTTCCTGCATCTAGCCTGTCCAACCCCTCAAGAATTTTGTACGTTTCTATAAGATCCCCCCTCAATCTTCTAAATTCTAGCGAGTTCAAGCCGAGTCTATCCAGTCCTTCCTCATATGTAATTCCTGACATCCCAGAAATCAGTCTGGTGAACCCTCTCTGTACCCCCTCTATGGCAAGAATGTCTTTCCTCAGATTTGGAGACCAAAACTGTACGCAATACACCAGGTGTGGTCTCACCAAAACCCTGCACAACTGCAGTAGAACCTCCCTGCTCCTATACTCAAATCCTTTTGCTATGAATGCTAACATACCATTCGCTTTCTTCACTGCCTGCTGCACCTGCATGCCTACTTTCAATGACTGGTGTACCATGACACCCAGGTCTCGTTGCATCTCCCCGTTTCCTAATCGGCCACCATTCAGATAGTTGTCCACTTTCCTGTTCTTGCCACCAAAGTGGATAACCTCACATTTATCCACATTATACTGCATCTGTCATGCATTTGCCCACTCACCCAGACTATCCAAGTCCCCTTGCAGCCTCCTAGCATCCTCCTCACACCTAACACTGCCCTCCAGCTTTGTGTCATCCG
Source organism: Okamejei kenojei (assembly GCA_035221665.1). NCBI lineage: Eukaryota > Metazoa > Chordata > Chondrichthyes > Rajiformes > Rajidae > Okamejei > Okamejei kenojei. Next base: position 36,616,673 of record CM069159.1, on the reverse strand, counting down.
CAAACTTGGAGATGTTGCATTCAATTCCCTCATCCAAATCATTAATATATATTGTAAATAGCTAGGGTCCCAGCACTGAGCCTTGCGGTACCCCATTAGTCACTGCCTGCCATTCTGAAAAGGACCCGTTTACTCCTACCCTTTGCTTCCTGTCTGCCAGCCAGTTCTCTATCCACATCAATACTGAACCCCCAATACCTTGTGCTTTAAGTTTGTATACTAATCTGTTATGTGGGACCTTGTCGAAAGCCTTCTGAAAGTCCAGATATAACACATCCACTGGTTCTCCCTTATCCACTCTACTAGTTACATCCTCGAAAAATTCTATAAGATTCGTCAGACATGATTTACCTTTCGTAAATCCATGCTGACTTTGTCCTATGATTTCACCACTTTCCAAATGTGCTGCTATCCCATCTTTAATAACTGACTCTAGCAGCTTCCCTACTACCGATGTTAGACTAACTGGTCTGTAATTCCCCATTTTCTCTCTCCCTCCCTTTTTAAAAAGTGGGGTTACATTAGCTACCCTACATTCTCTTTGGTTCGTACATTAATACAAACCTAAGAGAAGTAGGAATTTATTTCTTGAAGTCCTAGCTCGTGCTAATTCCTCAGTGTCAGTACAGACTTATTGTCAATGCCAGCTTTGTTTGTTGGACCTTGTTGTGTTCCCATGTTGCAATAGTGACTACATTTCAAAAGTCGTTATAAAACACTGATTGTCCTAATGCCACAGAAGCCAAATGCAAGGCCGGATTACTCCAGCATGACCTGTAGTTTCCGTCGGCATCTCACCAGCTTTGGCCACGTTGCAGCAGCGCAGCTGGTGGAGCTGCCCTCCGAGGAAGCTTGGGGGCGATGTCCTTCCACTGATTGGTGAAGCAACTGCTTGTTTGTATCCCCATGAGTAAAGTGTTGACTGGGTGAAACTGGTGGGTAGGTGGTTATATTGATGCTGCTTGCTGTGGTCTCTCTAGGAAGGAGTGCCTGGTAAACTCCTGCGCCACCACTCAACATGGACATTATGGTTCCAAGGCCGACCTCAAAAGTCCACCAAAGGCATGAAGATTGCACCAATTTTAACATCAGTGCTTAAAGACATGGGATGTGCCTATTAAAACACTAGCAAGTACATACATTATAAGGTAACCCTACTACACACAACAAGATGGGGGGGGGGGGGGGGGTGCTGGAGACATGGGCTATCAGCATGAGATACCACAGGTATGGAGGTACACTTGTCCCAGACACACACTGATCTCCTCAATCCTCACTACTGTCATCTCAAACCCTCAGACATTAGGGCATGTGTCTCATCTGCCTTGCAGCATGCACACGCTGTTCGTACAGGGGTCGACACCAGTCTTGTATCAGTGCCGCATTTACCTGATATGTTACTGTTGTTTTAATTTATTTTCTCTTTAGCTCAGTGTCTTCTGAATTACAGTTGCTGTTCTTAATTGAACTTGAACTTGAACTAATCACATCCACAGCAGTCAGAACCTGTAAGGTAACGCTTTGCTCCTGACTATTCTGAAAGTGGACTAAAGAAGGCGTTGTGAGTCTAGTGTGAACAATGAGATGGTCCTTTGCCAGTTCAAAATGCACTGTTGGATAATGAATAAGTAGATGTTTTTCTGCAAGATATCACAGGCTTCTTAAACTAGACTATTAGACAAATCGGTTTCCAGGGTAGGGGTCGTATAGGGTATATTTCGTCTCCTTCATTAATTTAACTGATGTTCATGCCTAGCTAGTTGGATTGAGCAGCAATGGTGATCAGGAATTCGTATTGTGAAGCATCTCTGAGGAATGTTTACAGGGCGCATTCACAAGAACGTCTCCGGAGCATCCTCTCCTAGTCTGGTGGGGAACAGAGGTACATCACTCAATGTTCATTGGTCACTACATCTTGTATACAGTGACTTGCAAAGGTTTTCATACCCCTTGAACTTATCCACATTCTGTCACGTTACAACCACAAACGTAAATGTACTTTATTGGGATTTTATACGATAGACCAACACAAAGTGGTGCATAATTGTAAAGTGGAAGGAATATGATACATGGTTTCCAAATTTTATTACAAATAAAAAACTGAAAAGTGTGGCGTGCAAAAGTATTCAGCCCCCCTTAGTCAATACTTTGTAGAACCACCTTTCGTTGCAATTACAGCTGCAAGTCTTTTGGGGTATGTCTCTACCAGCTTTGCACATCTAGAGACTGAAATGTTTGCCCATTTTTCTTTGCAAAATAGCTCAAGCTCAGTCAGATTGGATGGAGAGCATCTGTGAACAGCAATTTTCAAGTATTGCCAGAGATTCTCAATTGGATTTAGGTCTGGACTTTGACTGGGCCATTCTAACACATTAATATACTTTGATCTAAACCATTCCATTGTAGCTCTGGGTGTATGTTTAGGGACGTTGTCCTGCTGGAAGGTGAACCTCCGCCCCAGTCTCAAGTCTTTTGCAGACTCTAACAGGTTTTCTTCCAAGATTGCCGTGTATTTGGCTTGATCCATCTTCCCAACAACTCTGACCAGCTTCCCTGTCCCTGCTGAAGAAAAGCATCCCCACAGCAGGATGCTGCCACCACCATGTTTCACAGTGTGGATGGTGGTGTTCAGGGTGATGTGCAGTGTTAGTTTTCCACCACACATAGCGTTTTGCATTTATGCCAAAAACTTTTGGTCTCATCAGACCAGATTTTGGACTCATCAGACCAGAGCACCTTCATCCATATGTTTGCTGTGTCCCCCACATGGCTTGTGGCAAACTGCAAACGGGACCTCTTATGGCTTTGTTTCAACAATGGCTTTCTTCTTGCCACTCTTCCATAAAGGCCCGATTTGTGGAGTGCACGACTAATAGTTATCCTGTGGAAAGATTCTCCCACCTGAGCTGTGGATCTCTGCAGCTCCTCCAGAGTTACCATGGGCCTCTTGGCTGCTTCTCTGATCAATGCTCTCCTTGCCCGGCCTGTCAGTTTAGGTGGACGGCCATGTCTTGGTAGGTTTGCAGTTGTGCCATACTCTTTCCATTTTCGGACGATGGATTGAACAGTGCTCCGTGAGATGTTCAAAGCTTGGGATATTTTTTTATAACCTAACCCTGCTTTAAACTGCACCACAACTTTATCCCTGACCTGTCTGGTGTGTTCCTTGAGCTTCATGATGCTGTTTGTTCACTAATATTCTCTAACAAACCTCTGAGTCCTTCACAGAACAGCTGTATTTATACTGAGATTAGATTACACACAAGAGGACTCTATTTACTAATTAGGTGACTTCTGAAGGCAATTGGTTGCACTGGATTTTATTTAGGGGTATCAGACTAAAGGGGCTGAATACTTTTGAAAAACTTTTCAGTTTTTTATTTGTAAAAATATTTGAAAACCATGTATCATTTTCCTTCCACTTCACAATTATGCGCCACTTTGTGTTGGTCTATCACATAAAATCCCAATAAAATACATTTACGTTTGTGGTTGTAACGTGACAAAATGTGGAAAAGTTCAAGGGGTATGAATACTTTTGCAAGCCACTGTATGTTCAGCTTCACCCAGCTAACTGACACAATGTCACATCACCACCCTGCTATCCTTCCAGCAAGTTGCGCACTTCAGTTATTTGCATATATTCACAGGATCCCGTCACTTGCAGAATGTATTTCCCACCCTTTAATGAAATGACTACTTTGCAAGGTCATTTCAATGGACAATAACTGCTGTGGGACAGGGGTCCCTACAAAAAGAATAACAGAAACAACACTAATGAACATTAGAATCATAGAGTCACACAGCGTGGAAACAGGCCCTTTGGCCCAACTTGCCCACACTGACCAACATGTCCCATCTACACTAGTCCCACGTGCCCCATATCCCTCTAAACCTATCCTGTCCATGTACCTGTGTAAACGTTGCGATGGTACCTTCCTTACGTACCTCCTCTGGCAGCCCGTTCCATATACCCACCACCCTTTGTGTAAAACAGTTACCCCTCAGGTTTCTATTAAATTTTTCCCCCTCCCCTTAAACCTATGTCCTCTGATTCTACATCCCCCTACTCTGGGCAAAAGACTGTTTACCCGACCTATTCCCCTTGTGATGTTGTACACCTCTATGAGATACACCTTTATAAAAGAGAAATCATAGAAGCATATCATGGATCAAGGCCAGTTAATTCAAGGGTCATAGAAACATAAACATAGAAAATAGGTGCAGGAGGCCATTCGGCCCTTCGAGCCAGCACCGCCATTCAATATGATCATGGCTAATTGTCCGCTATCAATAACCCGTGATGCCTTCTCCCCATATCCCTTGACTCCACTAGCCCCTAGAGATAGTCATGTAACGTCTCACTGCCGGATATTCTCCAGTAACTACCAAATTGTCTTTTGAAAGCTAGAATGGAATCTACCTTCATCCGTCTCTGAACTGCAGTTCATTGTGAAAGGATTCATTCTCCTGTCTTGTCATGACCAATTTAAGTTACATTCTAGATCTAGTTAACTATAGTTTTCCGGTTACAGTAGAGGTACCATGTCATTAATCTGGACATGTCCCATGACAATTTTTATATCTATGTTACTTTATCCTCACCCATCTGCAAGATTAGCCATTCCTCACGGCTCATCTCCACCTCAGTTACTTCCCCTTGCCGTTGCTTCATAGTTCTGATATCCTCCCCTTACATAAAGCAACAGAAGCTCTCAGTGAAGTCAGGATTCCACATCTCCACCACCATTTGTATGAAAAGGTGTATTCTGATTTTATTTCTTAATGGTTGGTTTTAATGATGATACCTGGAAGTAGTTTTGTTTATTTGCTCTGGGGATGCAACCATCCCTGGCTGGCAATGTAGGCATTGAGTATAAACAAGGAATATTACCGCAGTGTTTCCAACTGGTGAATGCACCTGGGATAACTTCAACCAGGTGTGACAGGACTGAAGGGGAAGAAAATAACATCATCGCACTGTCTTCAGAACTGTTAGGTTAATCATTGGGAAAGCTTCTGATGTGCTTAATGACCACACCATAGCTTGACATGATATCATCACCTTGATTTTACTAGGTCGAGTCATTAAACATGTCAGTGCTAGCTGATGTCATCAGTGACCCTCCCTGTACCAGGTAGTTCGTTGCTCCCCTGCCCATTACACTGAACCATTTTCATACAACATGGAACAATAGACCACAGGAACAGACCCTTCGGCCCACAATGTTGGTGTTGGACATGATGCCAAGTTAAACTAACTTCTGCCTGCACTTGATTCCCTACATAGCCATGTGCCTATCTAAAAGCCAATTAAATGCCACTGTTCTATGTGTTTTCACCACCACCTCCAGCAGCACGTTCCAGGCTCACACCATTTTCTTTTTTTTTTAAACGCACCACACATGTCCTTTAATTTTCAAGAGAGTTAGATTTAGCTCTTAGGGCTAAGGGATATGGGGAAAAAAAACAGAATGGGGTACTCATTTTGGATGATCAGCCATGATCATTTTGAATGGTGGTGCTGGTTCGAAGGGCCGAATGGCCTACTCCTGCACCTGTTTTCCATAAAGCACTAATTCAGATTCACTGACGTGCATGGGGTAAATAGGATGGTTTGTTGCTCTTGAGGAATATATACTCCACATTAGCCAGAGGCCATTAGACATCGGAGCAGAATTAGGCCATTCAGCCCATCGAGTCTGCTCTGCCATTTGATCGTGGCTGATCTATTTTCCCACTCAACCCCATTCTCCTGCCTTCTCCTCATAACCTTTGGCTCCCTTAATATTCAAGACTATCAATCTCCACTTCAAAAATATCCAATGACTGGCCTCCACAATCATCATTGTGGCAATGAATTCCACAGGTTCACCACCCTCAGGCTAAACAGATTCCTCCTCTTCTCTATTCTAAAGGTACCTCAAATTATTCTAAGGCTGTGCCTTTTGGTCCTAGACTCTCCCACTACAGGAAACATCCTCTCCATATCCACTCTGTCTAGGCCGAAGATGGAGTCAACAGAGAGAGTAACTCTGAGTGGATAGAATGTGGAATGAGAAGAATAGGAATGCATGTTATTGAAGCATGCATGGGCAGGTTAGCTAATCAGATAGGGATGAGAGAACATATGACAGGAGGTGGTCAGCTGGAGCCTGAATATAAAGGTGGACAAATAATCCAAGTAAAACACTGGGTGACTTTGCACCCCCTGCTGTCGAGTGATGTTATGCTGCAAATGTTTGTAAATACAAAAGGAGGTTGGCACTCATGGATCCTTCTCGTTATCCTTGACATTAACAGAGTTTGACCATCCTGCAGTGTTTGTTCATCCATTTGGCCTTTGGCTCGTGTAGGGCACAAATATACAGGAGCTAATCAGGCAAAAGCTACTGTTGATCTGCACCCTGGTTGTGATTGCCACTGGAGCCAAAACGTACTTGTAACCACTGAAGCTGCACGTGCATAATCCTTGTGTGAGAACAGGACACATGTGCATCATCCGTGTCCTATACGAGATCTGTAGGACCGGATACCAGTGCACTGCCAACTTTATTTACTGCTTCACAGGTCAGAAAAAGAGATTCATGGCTGCTATACCATTACTAGTATAAATATATGCCCAATGATTAAAGACTGGGAGGCTTGGCACCCATTCACTTGCATGTGCAACAGTATTAATCAAGAGATGATGCCTGCCAGGTGGAACCTTAATGTGATATTACTAGAGCTCAGCTTCTGTACAATGTAATTCATGGGCAGAGTAGTGTGGGCGTGTGGAGAGTTACATGAAACATGGTTGGCAAGCACCGTGAAATATTGCAATATTCCATTCATCTCTCCCAGTTTTTATTTACTGGTCATCAGATGTTGGGAGTAATTTCTCGTGGCAGTGCATCATACTGGCACCCGCACACAGTTCGCAACTGGATTTTCATATTTACATTTTTTTTAATATTACTAAAAGATTACTAAACATTTTTTAATAAATAGACAATAGACAATAGGTGCAGGAGTAGGCCATTCAACCCTTCGAGCCAGCACCGCCATTCAATGTGATCATGGCAAAGTGTTATGTGAAAATGTATTAATTAACTTAGGCGGTCAGGCCCTTGAGCAGCTTAAGGACTAGAATCCTGCATATGCACCAGCTCCCAGGAACCACAGGTGTACGAGACCTTTATGTCTACAGCACTACCAATGATCCGTGGTTGAATAGGAATTTTCAGGATAAGATGTTAGGAATTGGACATGAAACTAATTAATCAAGAGCTTCCTGTACTGAAGGTGGTTAAGTCTTTCTGCGTAGAAGTAACAATAATTATGAAGGGATATGTTCCTCAGCTACAATGTTTGATCCATTGACAAATTCCCATCTTTAATTAACTCACCTGTGTTCAAGAGAAACGGTTTAATCTGTTTGGACTAATTTTCATTTCAATTCTCCCACTCTAGAAACACAATGTATTGACAATCAGCGAGTGACTTTCTGTACTGTAATACTGATAACTTTACACTTGGAAAACATTTCACAAGATAGTCCAAGTAATGCTTGCTACAGATTACAACAATGCATGAGCTTTCACCTGCATGCATGTTCCACCTTGCTGCCTCGAGGATTCAAGATCTATTCAAGCAGATGTTGGGCGTTCAGACGTTCCTATCCCACTGGTTGCCTCATGGATGTCTCAAGTGACTTACCTTCATGCATGTTGTCAGTCACAGAGACCTTCACATGCTTCAGTTGGACAACTGCTGATTGAAATGTGATTGTGAACCAGCTCACAGCTTGTTTGCTGCTGTGACAGCCCCTGTCAATACATGGTGCACACTAAACTGCACTGTGCACTTTGCAAATGTGAACCCAATCATGCATGAAGCCTGCAATCAATTCAGGATAATTTATCACAAATTAATCACCAACTAAATCTATGGAAATTGTGGTTCGAGTTACTGGGATGACATGACCATACCTCTCCCTAGTCTCCATGAGATTGGCAGAAAGGCCGCTCCCATGGAATTCCACCACACATCTTGGAGCTTCGAGTTCAGCCTGGGATCCATTCTCAGCCATTGGTTTGTTATATTCCTTCTTTCCCTTTCCAAACTCTAACTGAACAACGCTCTCTCGCTGGGCAAACCTCCTAGTGACAGGCCCGTTAGATTGGTGCTGGTAAATCAACAGCCTGGGGCCTTTTGTTACAACAGAGGCCACCATTGCTGTCCGATGTAAACAAGCCTTCACATCCAGCAGAAACCAAAAGGCAGGGTCATTCTGAATGAAATCTGCAGAGATTGTGAAGGACGAGGGATGTCCATGTCACACTCACATCGCACGCAAGCGTGTAATAGCACCCGTCACACTTCAGTGAACAACCCATAACATGAACACACTAAGCATGTTCTATAAAAATAGTGTATTTGAGTTTGGAACTACATCCTGTTATTAGCCTTTAAGTTGATACATATGAATGGGAGTGAGATAATCATTGGATTACTGCCGCAGAGGGAGATGATGTTGTCACCCAACTACCAAAAGCTATTGTGTTCTTACCAATGTCGTGACAATAAACTCCCCCTCCACAGTTAGCACCGTTAACAACCAGTATCTCTCCACATACGTCATAGATTGTCCACAACATAGGAACCCGAGTGCGTTCTGCTGATAAATATTAGCCAAATATCAAAAATATGCCTCAGAAATACAACCACTTTCTGCTGAATTACAATGCTTTTGATGACCACTGCTATCCTGGAGTTCATTATGCGAATATATTGTTCAAATATCAAATGCCAATCCTAAAAGGGTTTCTTTCTGAATGTTATCTTTGCTGTTTCCTCCAGAGAATAAACAATCTTTGCCCTCCCACCCTCCTTCACTCTCCCACCTGGCCAATCCTTTTCCCTCCATCCCTCTTCCTTAATTTCCCTCTAGCCCCGATTCCTCCCTCCCCTCATCAGAACCTTTCCGCCTTTGGCTGATTCCTACTTCCCACTCCACTATCTTCTCTCTCATTCCCACAGTTCTAACCCTTCCCCCTTCTTGCCCTTTCCATGTCTCTCTTCTCTCTCTATTAACCTTCCACTGCCTCCTGGTCCCTCTCCCACCCTAGGCCTACCCTGCCCACGCCCCAATGAAGGCCACCAGCAAGACCTGTATTTATGTTGTGCCAGTGAGAGACGTGCAGAGAGAGATAGCCCTGCTGGTCACCTTGCAATGTCTGCAGCATGGTATCTCCTTCCACCACCATTCACTTGCTGAGCAACCTTGCCCACCTATGAGTTCTGGATGCGTTCCGTATTGCTCCATTGCCTTTGTGTAGGGGTGGTGTGAAGATGAGGGGTTGGGGAGGACGGTGATGTAGGCAGAGTAACCGGTGCACAGCTTTTGCTGGGACATAGTTACTCTGATCCGCCGCAGAGCTGCCAGGTTTAGATCATTTGAACATCTTTTCATCCTCATGTAAACAGGAAGCATCCAAAGTGTATGGAACTGCCAGATAGTGTGGCCGGGGAGGGAAGCAGAGCGTCTTGGCAAGACAGGAAGTCAGCGGCAAATTTAGGCATCAAAATGTACAGTAATATGAACAAACAGCATCCAACCTGACTGCTGCCTTTCAATTGATGATCCATACTTGCTCTTGTTCAGAATGCTGCTCCCTTTGTGAGTATCAGAGGAACTGAAGTAGTTGTTGATTGAACTTTGACGCCCCATCTGTGGGATCCATGACCCAGATGAAGGCCTTGTCTGGCAACGTGTCCCGACTGGGGAGTCTGAGGAACTCCCACCCAACCTTGGTGAAACACATTGGTTCCCTGTTCATTGAACCAAAGAGCTGATCACTGACTGAGTCAGCCCAAGACATCCCCACATAGAGATCACTCTGGCAATACTGACACACTGCTGGGATCGGAGAAAAACGTCCAGCTTAGGACTCGAGTGGAGCAGGGGTTAGACAATAGGTGTAGGAGTAGGCCATTCAGCCCTTCGAGCCAGCACCACCATTCAATGTGATCATGGCTGACCATCCCCAATCAGTACCCTGTTCCTGTCTTCTCCCCATATCCCCTGACTCCGCTATTTTTATGAGCCCTATCTAGCTCTCTCTTGAAAGCATCCAGAGAACCTGCCACCGCCCTCTGAGGCAGAGAATTCCACAGACTCGCCACTCTCTGTGAGAAAAAGTGTTTCCTCGTCTCCGCTCTAAATGGCTCACTCATTCTTAAACTGTGGCTCCTGGTTCTGGACTCCCCCAACATCAGGAACATGTTTCCTGCCTCTAGCGTGTCCAAGCCCTTAACAATCTAATATGTTTCAATGAGATCCCCACTCATCCTTCTAAACGCTGAGCTATGAATGCTGGGGATAAAGACAAAGCAGTGTTCAGTCAGTGAAGAGACTTCTCCACACAAAGGCAACCTGTGGCGAAGGGAGTCGATGACTCTGGGTACTGTAACACAGGAGGCAAACCCAGTAACCATTCCGGGGCAGTTGTATATATTGGATGCTTCCTGATATTGCTGAATAGCCATCTGTGTTGGTAATGGATGGTGTAATGCCTCATGCCTTACCTGACATACCTTACTGGATATGCTCACCTGACACCGAGTCACAAGTTTCCAAAGATCTCAGGCGTTACAAAAGAAAGCGACGAGTGTCTGCAGCCAACAGGTTTGCTGGTCGATCGCACCTTCACATCTTGTCCTTCCTTCCCAAGTCTCCACAGGTGACCATACCTGGGGATCGCAGCAAATCACTCCGAGAGGGGGAGAGGGGGAGAGACACCCTGGAGCTGTCCATGTATCTTAAATTATGAGTATAATCTGCATTCGTAATGGAAATCTGCATTCGTAATCCTGAATCCAGTCTGACGAAGGGCCTCGACCCGAAACACCACCCGTTCCTTCTCTCCAGAGATGCTGCCTGTCCCGCTGAGTTACTCCAGCATTTTGTGTGTCTATTTATAATCCTTGACCACTGCATTCAGTGTTCTCAATGTGGTTGTGGTCTCCTCCACATCAGTGACACCAGGTGCAGTGTAGGCAAGATCCATTGAACGTGACCGCTCTGTCCACTAGGGTGAGCCCGAGCCCCCAGTTGCTTACCACTTCTATTCCTTTCCCCATTCGGCCCGTCTGCCCTCAGCCTCTCCCACTGCCAGAGCGAGGCCACATGTAAACTGGAAGAACAGCACCTCATATCCCGCTTGGGTGGTCCACAACCCAACAGCAGGAACATTGAACTATCCAGTTTCAGATTGAATCTACCCCTTCTCCTGAATTACATACACTTCTCTTTGCACTCTCCCCATTCCTAGCCCCTCCTTTTACTCATCTTCCACCCACTCTCTCTCCATGTCCCCTTCTCCCCTTCCCTCTAATTATCGCCTCCCCCACCCGGTGCCACATTGCACTCCTCGCCTCTCTATCAGATTCCACATCTGCAGCCCGATGTCATCACCATGTATCATCAGCTATCGTGCCCACTTGCATCCTTCTCTCCCCACCCAATTTATCTGCCAATCATCCTCTCCTGAACTGGATCCAACCATCATTGCCAGCTCTTGCCTGACCCTTTCCCCTCTTCTTTTTACCGGTTATCCCCCTCACGTCATGAAGGTTCCTGAGACAAAACATTGTCTATCCATTTCCCTCCATAGATGCTGCCTGAACCCCTGATATTCCTCTTTGTTGACCAATAAATGATTAATGCAGGTCAGACAGCACTTGAATGAGATGGTACAGCTGCCCAAAACACACAAAACATTAGAGTCAGCGGGCCAGGCAGCATCTCTGGAGAAAAGGAGTAGATGACGTTTTGGGTCAAAACTCTTCTTCAGGATAGGCGACTCGAAATGTCACCTATCCTTTTCTCCAGAGATGCTGCCCAACCTACTGAGTTACTCCAGCATTTTGTGTCTATGGTGCAAACCAGCATCTGCAGCTCCTTCCTTCATCCTGTTTCCAGCACTTTACCATATTGATATTTTAATAAGCCTAGCCAACGTCCCCTCTTGGTCCTTTCTCCTCACCCCACCTTCTTTAACTCCTGTGCCTTGTGGTTCCCTCTGGTGATGGACTCACTGCAGCAAGGAATGGTTCAACATGGTAATGGTAGTCATCAGGTAACTGTGATTCTCAAACTCTTTCAATGAAGTTTGCATTCGCCTATTTTTGATTTAGATGCCAAATACAAACTATGCATGATATTGCTAATGTATAAAGGATTGACATTCTAGATTATATTTAATTTTGTATGCTGGTAATAGATCTATTTTATACTGAGAATCTGTCACAAATTAAATAAACACATTTCAATCTAGTTTTGAGTATTTGAATCATTCTCTCCAGCTGAACCAGCTCTGTGGGGGGGGGTGGGGGGGGGGGGGGGGGGGGGGGTATCTTCTTGTAGAATTTGGATCATCCATTGCGATGGGGTGGGTCTAGATACAACTAAAATGAACACAAACGTTGATTTACAATGGTTTCATACACTTCCCTCTTCAATGCATCGGAAAAATACATCATGGACAGTTCTTACAATTATCAATTTATTTTAAACAATCCAAAACAATCTCATTTTGACAAATAAGTTTTCACAAGCTTTCAAGGTCAAACGAGAGCCACATCGCCAGCAAGGAATAAAATCCAGGAGGATAATGCCAGCCTTTAACCATTGTCCTTGTAGCTGATTAGTAACAGAAGAAACAAGAGATGGAGAAGCAGACAAACTGAGTAAACTGAAGGTTCTTTGCATTGGCAACCTCCTGCAGGCACCACTTACAGTGAATGGAAGTAGATTGTTTTGCACAATATAAATATGTAGAAAATGCTTTGTAGCCTAGGGAAGACTCTCGAGTCCTCGCCCGCTGCCATCTGAATGTGCATTACACTTGGCTGTTAAACACGGGCTATCCAGTTAGCACAAGCAGACAGGATATCTGGAGAGAAGGGAATGTATCATAGCCTGATCCTCAACTTGTCCTATGCCAAATGTCCACTAGGATCCACTGGAAATCTTGGCATGTTTTATTCTACTCTTTGATTGAAGGGCACTGAGACTCCTTGTAGCCCAACACTCATTGCTCCCCTCCCCACTGTTCTGGCAGCGATCAGCTCTCACTGAAATAATTGAAGAGCTGGCTGGTAAATGGGTACAAGCACGACATTAATGCTATCACACCAAGCCTGGACACTACATCCTCCACATCCTTGCCTGTGCAATTTAATAAAATGTCAACAAAAGAATGGCTTCCCTTTAAATAAATGTCTTTACAAAATAAAATGTCATAAAAAAAAATATTTTGTTCTGGAAGAACACAATGAAAAATCCATCAAGTTTCCACAATACAGGTTATGGAGACAACATAAATTGGCATAAAGACATTAGGGATGGACTTTACCCAGAGGATAGGATTTGCCAGATTAAGGTCTGCTACCTCTTAATCCAGCTGTAGAAGGCCTCTACACAGATGTTCAGCTCCAGGCCCTGGGGTGAAATCTAGATCAGGTGTGTGGTTCATCATTCTGTGCAAATTGGATCTAGTTTCTAACCACCAATACACAGCCCAAAACTCAATTTGACTTTGACGAATCTCACATGGACAAAAACTAAAAACTTGTGTTGGACAACTTGAGGTATGTTGAACCTTGCATGTAATGCTTGAGAACCTGCAATATTTGCCTTGCACAATAAAATATATCCTTGTATAGATGCTCCAATATCACAGGGTGCTGTATATAAAGGCTACAATATCAAGACAGTGCGTAAAACAAGGCAAGACTGCATCTCTGGGCACCAACAATCCTCAACTCAAGTATACATAGTTTCAAAACAGACATATAAAATGGTTCTTTGACTTCTGGTGGCAAAGTTGGGTGATATAAAGGTGATTGCAGGTCCAGCAATCAAACTTTCATTTCCAACATTGGATTTTTCTTTTAATTGGCAATCTTGAAATTCACTTTGCAAAAACCTGCAAATCTCATTTGACATTCATAATTAAATCAAGAAGAATGAAATAAACTAGCTCTCTGCAAATATTTTTGATGTAATATTGTTAATGTACATTTTAAAGGCATTTTGGAGAACACTGCCACACATTTGGCTCATTGTGGCATCTCAAGTAATATGTCAATGCCTCCCAATACACATTTATGTTTTTAAATGTCAAAACCGCAAGAAACAAACTGTCGGATTGTATTCAATCTTCAATATACAATCTTAACAATGACCCACATGTTGGCTTTAGACCCCATTGGGTGTGAGCTTAGACGAGGGCCTGTGAGTGGGCTGGGGCTGTGTTCCTTGCATTCTGCCAGTCCAGGCCACACCTCAGCAGCATCTCACGCAAGCAGTTAACATCTAGTCAGATAGTCCATTGCCGATGGTCATGCTGGGGCAATGTTCTCCCAGGATCCCAGAAAATAAAACGCAGGACTGGCGTGAAAATGTACCCAAAGCCTCAATCTTACACCTATGGGGGAAAAAAATAAATTTTGTTTTAAACACATTTTGGAAAGATAGAGAGGATAATGTAATAAATATTCATGATACAAAGCATTTGGACTAATTTCTAGAGAAACCCCATTGAAAACAGGATGGCTGTGTCAATGGCAAACACAGTGTGGCTCTGTGTACAGTGGCCTCTGGCCCAGTAGCCACACCACACCTCCAGTGACCAACGTTCAGTCTTGACTTCTGCTGCTGTTTGTGTGTGGAATTCACACATTCTCCCTGTGACCACATGGGTTTCCTTTCACATCCCAAAGACTGCACATCGGAAGGTTAAAGGGCCTCTATAAATCAGGAATGGCTTCCATGAACCACTGGTTCTGCTGGCTTGGCACAGTCACCATCCGCCACCACAATGAACTGTTCACATCTGAGATTTATAATAGACAATAGGTGCAGGAGTAGGCCATTCGGCCCTTCGAACCAGCACCGCCACTCAATGTGATCATGGCTGATCATTCCTGCCTTCTCCCCATATCCCCCGACTCCGCTATCTTTAAGCTCTATCTAGCTCTCTCTTGAAAGTATCCGGAGAACCGGCCTCCACCGCCCTCTGAGGCAGAGAGTTCCAGACTCACAACTGTGTGAATTTATGGAGAGAAGAGGCAAGTGATCAGAACTACTCTACCCTGAGTATTATGCACCTCACTTAGTTATTACAAAATCCCTTTGTCTACTTCTCTCATCTGATATCAAATGAATTGCAGGTGAACAAACAAAATTGCAGTTTGATGATTTTCCATTTCTAATGCTAGACACCAGGTAGCAGCAGAGGACCACGTTAGCCTAGAACGCACAGGTGTAGAGTGCTCCTGCCTGCCTTAAAGCACGCACTACCACCTCATGGAAGGCTGTAGTTAAGGTTCAAAGAGCAGGAGGTAGTGGAGGTAATTGAGGCAAGGAGTTAGTTGGGGCAGGGAGGGAAGGGAGTGGAGGGAGAAGAAGAGTGAAGAATGAGGAAATGAGGGAGAGATTTGGGCTGAAAAGGGGGAGTGGTTGGAGGAAGAAAGGTGAGTAATGAAGGAGAAATGGAGTGGTCCAGAGAGGGGTTGATTGAAGGAGGGGAATGCCGCCAGGTGTGCTGAAAGGGCACAGAAGGCTTGGCCCCACACCTGTCCCCACACTTACATGCATGCCATTGTAGACCCAGTCCAGTAGAGCAGTCACATCAGTGTAAACGCCCGGTCGGCCCACGCGGGCGCAGCCTGTGCCCCAGCTCACGATGCCAATTAGCTGCCAATACCGGTAACGGTAGACCAACGGGCCCCCACTGTCTCCCTGGAAAGAAAGAACAAATTCACCAGGTTAATGAGAACCGTGCCTTGGTGGTGACAGTGTATAATACCAAACATGGACCAAGGAACAGGAGGCGGCCATTCGGTCCCTTGAGGTCATCTATCCCAGTCTGTTAACAATCTACATGTACTTCTCAATACCCTTGCCCAATAACATTATAGCCCCGTCTTAAATATTCATGTTCCTTTCTCAACAGCTTTCATAAGCCCCTCCCCAGCACCCTCCTTCCCCAGACCAACTAAACTCATCTGGGACTTTGATTTTTCCATTAAATGCCCCTCCCATGTGCATCACAGCAGAAGGTCTTGGTGAAGATAGACTGTCTGTTGGATTGTAGATGCACTGCCCACCCACAGATAGTGATCCATTCCACTCAGCTATCTGCAACACACAACACCAAGATCACAAGGTGGATTTCAGTCACCAGGTTCTTATCTGTTTAGATTTACATTGGCGAGAATGTCCATCTCCCTGGACCATAGGTAGTCTATTCATCTGATCTGCTGTCGGTGTTGAATGGATGTGCAGCCTACCAGACTCAAGTTACGACATGAAATAGTCTCAAAATTGTCTAACTCAGACAATTTACAGCACATCCATTGTTCCCAGGCAAATGGTGATGCAACTCTGCCAACCTTGCTGGGGCACTTGAGTCGGCAACTACCAAGGTAGTTGAACACCTGCCTGAACAGGGAGTGTCAGCTAGATGACAGACAAAACAAAATGACAAATATCTTTCCCTAAAGAAGATTAATGAACCAGTTGCATTAGTAAGACTACCAAACAATCTCAAAATCCATTATATAATGATGGTGACCAACATCACCAGATGCATCTATTTAAACACCAAATTCAAATTCTTCATGAGATGTTTTGGGATATTAACCAACCTATCTTAGCCAGCAACATAATGGACAAATACCGCTTTGTAGGGTAAGAATGGGCTCGACCCAAAACATCACCTATCCTTTTTCTCCAGAGGTGCTGCCTGACCGCTGAGTTACTCCAGCACTTTGTGTCCATCTTTTGCATCATCCAGCATCGGCAGTTCTTTGTTTCTACATAATGGCTTTTACATTGGTTTTTTCAAGTCCTTAATTGCAGTTAGATGGAGAGTCGACACAGACTTAACTATCCTCTTGCATTTTCTACCTTTCTAAAAAGCACCTTTGGCTTTCTCAGAACCTCATTTCCAAAACAGACATTCTATTCCAAGTTCTATCACCAAATGATATTACCAGGCAGACAGAAGAAACTATTCAGACTCTTGGGAACTTTGACTCAGAGTCAATGACCCACAAAGATGGTGTTGCGAATGGGCACACATATTGTAGAAGCCCTGTGCAAACTGCTAATGGAGCACACCATGTCACAAGCTGCTGCCCGCCCTGTCAAACAACTCCTTCCCGAGGGAGGCAGTTAGTCCATGGTTTCCACTGGCCCTATACGCCACTTCAGAAGCAAATTAATCTCAGGTACGGGAGATCGACTAAACTGAAGGCGACACCATTAATGGTCTCACTCAAAGTAAATTTTAGCGTGGTCAGCAGGACAAAGTAGTGGGAAGTAGTTCTTTACATACACAATGGCTGAAAGAAAGGTGGGTATGACTGTCATGTGAAGTCTGCATATATATTCAGCAAGGTAGCATTTCACCTCTCACTTTCTCACCCCCCCCCCCCCCCCTTTGATCAATCCCTGCCTATCGACAGACTGAGAAAATGTCCCAAAGACTAACTTATGTAAAATATGTGGTTTGTAGGTTAACTTTCTGATCGATAATCTGCTGCTTTTTGGTAAGAGTGAAAAGCAGTTTGTGTACTGGTTGAGAAATAAAGGCCAAATGCTCAGGGATGACCCGTCAATCTTTAAAGTCACAAAAAGGTTTGATAGGGAAACAAAGGAGTCCATGTTAGATTGGGGTGGGGGTACAAATGTAGAATAAGGGGCCAGGAATAGATCGACAATAGACAATAGGTGCAGGAGTAGGCCATTCGGCCCTTCAAACTTACTTCAGGCTTGGTTTTGTTTATTTGCACTGTTTTGGGTTTTTTCCATTTAGGGAACTTTTTTCAGTTATTATATTATCTATTGAGTTTACAAATCTGAAGGAGGGTCTCGATTCCTTCTCTCCAGAGATGCTGCCTGTCCTGCTGTGTTACTCCAGCATTTTTTGTCTACCTTCGATTTAAACCAGTATCTGCAGTTCATTCCTACACGTGTTTACAAACCTGTTGTGCTGCTGCATGTAAGAATTTCATTATTCTGTTTTGGTACATATGGCAATAAAACACTCTTGACTCTCTACTGATTTTCCACGAACCAGTTGGGAAACAAAGGGCAAGGGTGGAAGGCGATTGGAGACCATAAATAACTTCTCTGTTGAGAAATTAATGCAAGCCCTTCACATTGGACGTGGCCACGGACCTCATGGAGATATGTACTTTACCGCTAATTACATAACATCGCTCCATTGTATGCCGATCTCAATCAATTGTTTAAACGGTTTAGTTAGATGACAGATCTCTGCTTTCATACACCAGTACAAATTAGGAACAAGAACAAGTTACACAGCCCAAACCAGCTCTACATTTAATCAGATCATGATTGTTAAGCATTGGGCAACCTTCCTCCCCAATTATCAGACAACATCTATCTTAAAATATTCAACGTCAGAGGAAGAGAATTCCACAGATCCAACTGTTAAGAGAAAAAAAATGTCCCTACAGATTTAAACAGGTGATCCCTAATTTTGCAACCAAGGTCTATACTCCCCACATGAGAAAGATTGTCGAGAAGATCCTGTATCAGTTAAGTTCCTCACGCTTCCATACATCGACACATAAGGAATGTTTCCATTTTCATGAAATCCTTGCCTTCAGTCTCTCTCATCATCTCCAGCCTTTGTTCCCTTTCCCATACATGCTCCCCTCCCCCTCCCCATTAATTACCCATTCACACATTCTTTCTCTCCAGAGATGCTGCCTGTCCCGCTGAGTTACTCCAGCATTTTATGTCTACCATTTCATACAAGTTCAAAGTTATCCCACTTTTGGATCAACTCCCTAAACATCTGGGGCAATTTTACAAAGGCCGATTAACCTACAAACCCGCACATCTCTGGGATGTGGGAGGAGCCAGAGTACCTGGAGGAAACCCACAGGGAGAGCGTGCAAACTCCACGCAGACAGCACCCATAGTCAGAATCAGAACCCGGGTCTCTGGTGTTGTCAGGCAGCAGCTCTACCCGCTGTGCCATTCTGCTGCCGTAATCTTGCAAAAGATCTCAGAAATGCATCAAATGCACATGGGAATTGGGTGTTAGCACATGACACGTACCTGACATGCATCCACTGCGCCCGTCAGGTAGCCTGCACACAGCATTTGCTTCGTGATCCTTCCAGAGTAATACGCCCTCTGATTGCAAACAGCTCGCTTAATTACTGTGACGTTGGCCTGCTGCAGCATGGAAGACACTTCACCTTTATATATACAAATAAAAACACAAGAATTCAGCGCAGGAACCTCACCCGCATACACCATCCATCCAAGACAAGAACTCGATTATAACCACGTATTGTCTTTCTGCTGACACGTTACAAAACTCTACCTCGGCACACGTGACAATAAACTCAACTCAACTCAGACAACTCTCCTGATGACACATGGACACATGGAGAACTCAGAACTGCCCTCTTTTAGATCGAGGTGCTGACCAATGCACCCTCTGCCCTGGGAAGAACTGCAATGTTTCATTGTGGCTTTGAGCCAGCTCAACCAAAGCACATCACCTGGCCTCATCACAATGCTATTTATATGCTTCAAAATCACCTCATTTGCCATTAGGAATTTTTGAAAAGGGCATGAAGATATGATAATAATGTTGATATTCTTCCATACGTGTCACCTTTGGCCCAGAGCCAGTGACACAGAAGGACCGGGTTTTCATGACATGCCCAGTTATGACATTCTTGATGTTTAACAACTCAGGAAGGAATGGAAATCTTTCTAATTTATTATGCCAAGTCATTTCAGACGTTCAAGATGCCTGCGCTGTAAGGCGGAGCGGAAATGCCCCTTCGCGGCCGCCACCCAGCAAGTGATCATTGTTGACTTTATGCACAAATAACTCACTATAGTCTAATTAATGCAGAAATGACATTGCTTCTACTCAGAAGTCACTGCAGTTTGTGTCCTCTATTCATGAAATAGTCAATAAATAGTGAATTAACTGTGTTGTACAAAGGTCTAGTAAATCATAAATGCCATGAAACAGTGGTTGAGAACGGCGGCAACATGTATACCGATACATGAAACACACTACACAATGCGTACATGACGCATAATGTATACTGATACACGCTACACACTGCATCATTACTGTATTTGCCACAGACAAGCTATTGAACATTTTCTCGATAGCATTTCCTACAATCCATTGAGGAAAGGTTGCCATAGCAAGTTCTATTTTTATTCATTACCTCAATAGCTTTTAAGCTTTATGTGTAAAATATGTAATAGGAAATAACTAAAAATTATTGGAGAGCTAAAATGTTTCACAACAATGTAGACTATTCAACTCGTCAAGTTTGTGTTTGCTGTCAAAACAATCCCATCAACATCAGTCCCCCACTTACATCTATCACTCACCCACCACGCACCTACACCAGGGACAATTTACAGTGGGCAACTCATTGACCATCAGTGTGGCTTTGGGAAGTCACAGGAAGAACCTGCAGAATCTACATGGACTACACTGGTAGTCAGGATGGTCAGCGTTACATCCCTGTTTTTGTATTCAAGTTATTTTTAGTATTCAGGTTACCTTTACCCCCGTCTCACAGTCAACAGTAACCAGTCTACTGTATAATTACCAAACTCTTTCCTGTAACCCCAGCCCGTGACCCATGGTTTCGACGCCTGAATGGGCATGTCATAGTTGGGTAAACAAACAGGACGGATGACATCTGAGGAAAGAAATTGAAAATAATTATATAGAAGAAGAAATTGTGATCAGAGCAAAATAAATGGCAGTGAAGCCCAGACAAACATCATCATGTTCAACAGCGGTGATATGTTGGGCAATGTCTGAAAGAGATTGCAAATTGATATTACATATCCCAAAACATTGAAGTGGTCAGTTTGAAAATAGTCATATTTTTGGGGAAAAGGTCAAACTTTCACTCTGCTCCTCTTTCATACATAGCGGCAGAATGTTCAAACTGTTCCCTTTCTTGAAATGATAAATTGGTGTCATTGACACTTTAGGCTGCTTCCTTAAACCTTTATACTCTCAACCAGGTGGTGGTTCAGTAGCTCTGTAATTAGATGTATCCACTCTTGCTCTGGGGAACCATGAATTTGATGGATGTTGTATCTAGGCAACGGCAACTGCACCGTGGGCCGGTTAGAGTATGTGTGGAACCACTCCCCGCCCATTGAGTGTGGCTCGGATCAAACGCTAGTTGCCAAAAATGGGGTGGCATGTTGGCGTAGCAGTAGAGTTGCTGCCTTACGGGGCAGAGACCCGGGTTTGATCCTGACTTTGGGTCCTATCTGTTCGGAGTTTGTACGTTCTCTCTGGGACCTCCTGGGTTTTCTCCAGGTGTTCTGGTTTCCTCCCACACTCCAAACACATACAGGTTTGTAGGCCAATTGGCTTCGGTAAAATTGTAAATTGTCCCTGGTGTAAGTGTGCGGGGATCGCCGGTCGGCGTGGACTGGGTGGGCCGAAGGGCCCATTTACACTCTGTATCTTCAAAGCTCAAAATGGCTAGGATAACGTGAATGATTTGGACCATTATACTATTCTACTGACAATTGGTGCACTCAATCCCACAGAAGGTGGATGCTTACTACACCAAGAACCCCCCACCCACAAAGTTAATCAACTATTGGCAGCAAGATAAACATTGTGGAAAGATAGCATGAATTTGGTTGTGAATGGGGAAAGGTTCCCTGGAGAAGGGTAACACTCGCTTGCTAGAGGTTAATAGTGCAGTCATTTATATTGTCCATTGTTAATGCAGACCGCTCCTTACCTGTGTAGGGCAAGGATGATCTCACTTTCACCAGCGCAATGTCAAAGTCACTGGTCACAGAGTCATAATTCCCGTTTGTGATGATTTTCTTGACAGAATAGGTGGCCCCTCCAGAGTACAGGGTCTCACTTCCAGCAAACACCTTCCAGTTTGCTATCTGCTGATATTCCCTGCAACAAACAACGCCCATCAACAAATGATCCCAAAACACAGCACTTGCGACACCAGCCCCTCAGCAAATTGAAGGACTTGACCCTATATAGACATTGGTCAATGGTGTGGCTAAGAACGGGCTTAAATTTGGATCTATCTGTTCCTGTTCAGGGAGTGTTTGAAAGTGCAACACACCACACACAGTCCTTTTGGCCCATCTCCATGCTAACCACCGAGTAACTCGTGTACAATTAAGTTCAACAGGTGGTGCGGAGACAAGTAACCGGCGTGCAGAATAGTGTTACAGCGTCAGCTTGCACAGCGTCAGAGTGTGTTGGGTTTTTTTGTATCAAAAAATAAATGTATTTAATTTCAACACTATACAAAAACCCAAAAAAACAAAATGTGGTGACATAGCCACCACCATCCGACAAAATCATCAAACAAGTATTTTACAAATATTCTAATGACTACAATACAGCCCCTGTAAAGGGGCAAGCATCTGACTTGGGCAAATCCCTCATCCGCCTGGCGCCAGGACTCGCGGGTGGCCAGCTTATCCAGGCCAGGGGCAACTCAACCAGGACATCTTCAGCCCTGCCCACTCCCTGGATCCCATCACCAGTCCTTCGGTCACTGACAGCAGAGCCACTCCTCCCCTTGCGGACCCTAGATGGAGTGGCGTTGCTCCTTGCTCTCCAGACGAGCGCGAGAGCAATAGAGCATTAGAGCGTTAGAGTGCTACAGAGTGTTGGAGCTACACACATGTAAAAGGTGCAAGGACAGCATTGAGGTCGATCGAGGTCGAGAGAACATTCTTCACCTGCAATGGTCTCATAACAGCTTTACTCCATTTTTAACCGAGCTGTAGAATGAATAGTGGAAGAGTACAGAGACTAGGGGCTGCAGGGGAGGGGAGTGGAGTGCGTACTTACTCTGGGAAGCAGTGTGCGGCGGTGATCACCCACTGGGGGTTTATGATGCTGCCTCCACACAGATGCTGGTTCTTGTACTGGAGGCTGATCTGCCACGGCCATTCATCAATGGTGGCATCTGTCCCTCCCACAATACGTTCACTCGCACTCCGCTCACAATCTGAAACCACCCATGTAGGGACATATCAGAATCCAAACCAAGCAACAACTCATCAGATACATATGCAGAGATTATGGATTTGAATTTAAATAATTTGAATAAATAGAAATTTGAATGAGAATACATTTTTAGCCAAGTACATATACATACAAGGAATTTGCCTTGGTGCTTTGCTCGCAAGTAACAACACGATATACAGTAGACAATTAAAAATAAAACATTATCATTTAAACATGTGAAGAATGAAATAAAATACCTGAGCACAAGGAGGCTTCAAACTTTTAGCTGTTGAGTAGAGCTGCTACTCGTGGGGAAAAAAGCTGTTTTTATGTCTGGCTGTGGCAGCTTTGGCAGTCCGGAGTCACCTTCCAGAGGGAAGTGATTCAAAGAGTTTGTTGGCCAGGGTGAGAGGGGTCAGACATGATCTTACCCGCTCGCTTCCTGGCCCTTGCAGTGTACAGTTCGTCGATGGGAGGGGGAAGGTTGCAGCCAATAACCTTCTCGACTGATCGAATATGCAAACTGTAGAGGGTTTGTGATATTTTTCTGGTGGTCCAGCACAAGACTTTCAAAGGTTTTCATGATTACAGAGGTCAGTGCGACAGTACGGGAACAATAGTGGAGACTTTGAAGCAGGCGGGGACAGTACAGGTTTGCGGTGACCGATTCTAAATGTCTGTGTAGACCGGAGCCAGTTGTTTGGCACAGAGTTTGAGGGTAGAGGAGGAAACATTGTCCAGTCCTGGAGATTTCTGTTTTTTCTGTCTCCTGAATAGTTTTCCAGCTCCTCTCAACGGGAGTTTAGTGATGGAGAAGTGGCCAGACTGATGTTTGCAGCAAGAGGGGTGTGCGAGTGGACGAGGCCCAGTCTTTGCAGAACTGGAGTCAGCTGTAAGTTGGGTGTGAAGTGGTGATTGGGGAGGGTGGGTGTGTTATGAGTTTCCTTCTATGCATTTCTTGTTAATGGGGATGGAATGAGGGGGGGTTGTGGGGGTGCGGGTCAGATACGTGAATATGCAACAGGGGGAATGGTTGTGGTGGGGGGGGGGGGGAGGGGACAGCAGAAACATATCGAATTGGCTTCTTTATCCATTTCAAATGTACCCTTTATCTCATTACATTTTATAACTCATCCATATTAACTTTATCACAAACATCACGGCTACTTGGGAAAGTCAGAATCAGAGGATCATCACCTGATCCTTCACCAACAGGAATTACGAATACTAAAATCTGTTTTGGACGAGACCATTTACACGTGTAGCCCTGCTTTAGCCAACTCAGCCCAAGGGCCTCAGCAAACTCTGCTCTAAACATCCACTTCCTCCTTTCTTCCAAAGAGTTTTATCAACAAGATGGACTGGTGAGAAATCACTTGCCATCAAGGTGGACAGAGTGGCAAGTGCATGGGTCCAAGTCCAAGTCACAATCTATGGCCATCCTGAAGTGGAGAGATTGCTTCTTCAGCACCGGGTCTGAATTCCAAACATCATGCTTTACAGGAGGGGGAGTGGACCGTGACCATGTGGACTATGCCCCCCCCCCCCCCAACCTGTCAGGGGGAATTAGAGACGGGCTAGAGGTGCTCGCATTTCCAAGACCATCATTGACCCATGCCATGAATGAATAAACAAACAGTTGCAGATGAGAGTCTGAGAAACTGCGCGAGAATTTCTCAATGAGCAGAAAACAAAATCTGTCAGTAAGCAGCTGGGGAGTAAAGCAGTCACGATCGCCATGAAGCTATACCAAGGCCAGTGACCTTACACAATTGGATCTCCCAGCGCCCCAATACCCAACCGGCAATCTGAACCATTCAGACCCAATGTCCGAGCCGGCATTAGATTAGCCATGGAGAAGGCTCACTGTGATTGATCAACTCAATTGTCTTTACGAGACAACTGCCAGGAGTCAAACCAAATACATTTTATCTTGGAGATATCCCTGTGCCCCGATCATGGCAACGATGCAGCTTCACGGACACATCAAACACACAATTACTTATTTAATCTCTAGCTAATTAAATAACTCACGTGCACAGACAAGGGACACAATCTGATTGGAAGTGCAAGTCCTGAAAATAAAACAGAAATAAACATTTGTTTGAGTTTCAGTATCAGTTAACTTTATCGTGATTTGCATCCACCTTCTGTGGTTCAATGTTAACTCAGAGCTGATCCAGGTAAGATACAAACAACTGGTCATGACTACTGGTGCTGTCTGTATGGAGTTTGCACGTTCTCCCCGTCACCTGCATGGGTTTTCTCCGAGATCTTTGGTTTCCTCCCACACTCCAAAGACGTACAAATTTAAATTGGCTTGATATGAATGTAAACATTGTCCCTAGTGTGCGTAGGGAAGCGTTAATGTGCGGGGATCGCTGGTCGATGCGGGCTCTGTGGGACGAAGGGGCTGTTTCTGTGCTGTGTCTCTAAGCTAAAATCGTGAAGGGCTGAGAGTAAATTGTGAGCGAGCATTTCTGGTGGCTAGTGCCAGATTGTGAAGGATGCCAGTTTAAGATAATTGGCACTGGAACGAGGAAATTCAATCAACCAAGGGTCAATCACATGATGGGATGTGGGATGAGGAGCTTTCTGAAAGGGAAGTGGACAAATACTTAGGAGGAAAGTTCAGTGAGAAGGACTGTGGAGTGGGATTAACCAGCAAAGCTAATACAGACTCAATGAACCATATCACGATAATGGTTCCTGAACCTGAAATTCCTGCCCTACTGTAGAAGCCGGAGGAATGGTTGAGCATTTCCCACATCTTGCTTGGTTTGATCTTCTGTGCTTTAACATTCTGCAATTCTGTGACTCAAATTGAAACACTCCTCTCGCTACATCTCCCTCATTGCATAACTGTTAGGGAACATTATCTCTAATGATCAACTTTTTGATAGTGGTTGACAGTGGCAGTGGGTTCAATGCCAACAGGAATCTCTGCATCTTTGACCTTTGCTTTAAACCCATGTCCTCGTCATATGAACCATTTGCTAATGGGAATTCTTTCCCTGCTTACCCTATCTTGACCGGTCATGCTCTTGTACACCACTATCAAATATCATCTCACCCTTCTGTACTCCAAGGAGTCATGGTCATAGAGTACAGAACAGGTCCTTCAGCCCATCATGTTTATGCTGACCAACAAGTCCCCAATTACACCAAGCCCATTTTAATCTCCTCCATATCCATCAACTACCTCCTGATTCTACCTGCTCACCTATACCCGGGGCAAGTTACAATGGCCAGTTAAGTTAACAACCTGTACTATTTTGTGGGATGAAACTCCAGCACCAGCATAAACCCATTCGTTCGTGGCGAAAATAGCCAAAGTCCACACATCCAGCAGCCAAGGTCAGGATTCTACCTGGATTCGCTGGAGCTGTGAGGCTCACGTAGATGGGCCACTTACCAACCTGCTTCACCAATCCAGATCTTTGCCTGAAGTCCTTCATCCCTGGAGTTATGCTAGCAAGTCTGCTCTGCACCTTCCAAGACTCACTAGATGATGACTCATCACCTACCTACATTTTCATCCAAATAATTTATTTATATATATAAAATCACAATAGACAATAGGTGCAGGAGTAGGCCATTCGGCCCTTCGAGCCTGCACCACCATTCAATATGATCATGGCTGATCATCCAACTCAGTATCCTGTACCTGCCTTCTCTCCATACCCCCCGATCCCTCCATAACTCCCCCTTAAATATAGCCAATGAACTGGCCTCAACTACATTCTGCGGCAGAGAATTCCACAGATTCACCACTCTGTGTGAAAAATGATTTTCTCATCTCAGTTCTAAAAGACTTATCTCTTATCCTTAAACGGCGACCACTTGTTCTGGACTTCCCCAACATCGGGAACAATCTTCCTGCATCTAGCCTGTCCAACCTCTTAAGAATTTTGTAAGTCTCTATAAGATCCCCCCTCAATCTTCTAAATTCCAGCGAGTACAAGCAGAATCTATCCAGTCTTTCTTCATATGGAAGTCCTGACATCCCAGGAATCAGTCTGGTGAACCTTCTCTGTACTCCCTCTATGGCAAGAATGTCTTTCCTCAGATTAGGAGACCAAAACTGTACGCAATACTCCAGGTGTGGCCTCACCAAGACCCTGTACAACTGCAGTAGAACCTCCCTGCTCTTGTACTCAAATCCTTTTGCTATGAACATGCCAACATAACATTTGCTTTCTTCACAGCCTGCTGCACCTGCATGCCTACTTTCAATGACTGGTGTACCATGACACCCAGGTCTCGCTGCATCTCCCCTTTTCCTAATCGGCCACCAACGTGATCATGCTGTTCAACGTGATCATCCACAATCAGTACCCCGTTCCTGCCTTCTCCCATATCCCCCGACTCCACTATCTTTAAAAGCCCTATCTAGCTCTCTCTTGAAAGTATCCAGAGAACCGGCCTCCACCGCCCTCTGAAGCAGAGAATTCCACAGACTCACCACTCTCTGTGTGACAAACTCAGAGATGTCAGTACTGGCCCTATACCCCTAGTCAGAATACCACCCATCCACCAATACCCTCTGTCAAAACCAATTTTGAATCCAATCTATCAAGTCTCCACACATTGCATGTGCTTTAATCTCCTGCATCAGCTTTCAGAGTCATGAGATCCCCTGGACAAGGTTTAAATGAAGTCCGCACATCTTATTGAATATGACAGGAGTAGAGGCCACAAGATGCTACTCACCCTTCCATTAGTACACTTTGGATGGAGCTAGGGTTTGTAGCGTGGTTGACATTGATGATCTTGTGCCTGGGCCACTCGTCTAAGGTCATCGGGACACTTATGGGATCCCTGCGTAGAAACAATACTCATTAAAGAAATATAATCCTTGCAAGTGTGGCCAGAACAGTACAGTCCTCACAGGCTGGGATAACTCTCAGCTAAGGATTCAAGAGGATATGATGTAACAACATAATTTGATAGAGTATCATATAGCTGCACACTGTGAATGGCTGATTATAATTATGTATAGGCTTTCCATTGACTGGTTAGCACGCAACAAATGCTTTTCATTGAACCTCGATACACGTGACAATAAACTGAACTAAATAGCAAGAGTGCAGTGTTGGGTTGAGGACTAACAGAGACAGGTTCAACATCATAGGATGGAGGAGCTCATATCTGCTGCAGCCACTTCCACCAAGCAAATGGTTCGATTCTCAGCTTCCAGTATAGGGACAGTACATAGTTTCTTGCAGATAATACATTAACCTGAATTTTACGTGCATGGGCTAATCACCCGGCCATTTAATTTACACTCAAACATTCTAGCCATAAGTTCATAAGTGATAGGAGCAGAATTGAATCATTCGGCCCATCAAGGCTAGTCCACAATTTAATTATGGCTGGTCTTTCCTTCCCTCTCAACCCCATTCCTCTGCCCCAACACCCTTACTGATGAAGAATCTGTTCATCTCTGCCTTAAAATACCCAATGACTTGGTCTCCACAGCCATCTGTGGCAATGAATTCCACAGATTCACCACTCTCCGACTGAAGAAATTCCTCTTCATCTCTCTAAAGGTACATCCTTTTTTCCTGAGACTGCGCCCTCTGTTCCTAGACTCTCCCACTAGTGGAAACCTTCTGTCTACATCCACTCTATCCAGGCCTTCCACTATTTTGGTCTTTGTTTTAAAAATATTAATTGTCTCTTTTCCCACAGATTTGGCCTGGCCTGCTGAGATAATTGAGGCTGCTGTCCTGTACCTCGTGAAGGCGAGCTGGGAACAGGCGACTTGGGCAAGTTTGGGTTTCCAGTTCTCATAACACACACTCTTCCACTCTAGAGACGCTGAATCCTTCACCTGTAGAATGGAGTTGGGTCCATAAATGCGCACTGTAAATGGAACATAGAACAGCACCATGGAGGAGTTTATTCAGCAGGAGAAGCACTGAAGAGTACTGTGCTGGAGGTCATCATTTGCCTACCTGGATATTCTCTTTGGAAGGTAATGTTCATCACACAGTCAATCTCATCTTCACCATCTGAACAGTCTCTGATCCCGTTGCATTGCAAATCCACAGAAATGAACTTAAAAGATTTGGAGCAGAAGAAATAGTATGTGTCGATGGCAACCTTCACTGCAAAGGGAAAGGACAATACTGGTCAGATATCAACACAAGGTCAACTTGCTCAACACTGCCTATTGTGGCCAATGGGATGGTTCAGGAATCCCAGGCAGTGGCTCCAACCTACCTGTTAAGGTAATGCTTCACAAAATGAAGTAAAAGATCTAATAACTTGTTTAAGCAGCAAATCATTGTTGACTTTAGAAAGAACAGAGGGGGCAGACACACCCCCATCCATATAAACGGGACTGAGGTGGAGCGGGTCTCCAACTACAAATTCCTCGGGGTACACATCTTGGAGGATCT
Organism: Okamejei kenojei; assembly: GCA_035221665.1. Taxonomy (NCBI): domain Eukaryota; kingdom Metazoa; phylum Chordata; class Chondrichthyes; order Rajiformes; family Rajidae; genus Okamejei; species Okamejei kenojei. The sequence goes on along the minus strand of CM069159.1, from coordinate 36,587,167 downwards.
GTCCTGGTCCCTCAACACCTCCAAGCTGATCAAAAAGGTGCAGCAGCGCCTTTACTTCCTGAGGAGGCTCAAAAAAGCCCACCTGTCCCCCCAGATCCTGACCAACCTTTACCGCTGTACCATGGAAAGCATCCTGACCACCTGCTTTACGGTCTGGTACAGCAGTTGCACCGTAGCAGATAGGAAGGCACTACAACGGGTGGTGAAAACCGCCCAGTACATCATCGGTGCCCCGCTCCCTGCCATGGATGCCCTCCACCGAAAACGGTGTCTGAGACGGGCCAGGAAGATCATCAAAGACCCCTCCCACCCTAACGATGGACTGTTTGCCCTCCTACCATCAGGGAGGCGGTACAGGAGCCTCAGGTCCCGCACCAGCAGGATGAGGAACAGCTTCTACAACAACACCATCACACTGCTGAACTCGGAGTCCCGCCGATAGATTTCTCCAGTCTCTCCATCCACATTGTCTGCATTCTGTATCTGTTTATATATTACTACGAACTGACGCTAAACTGCATTTTGTTGTACCCATACTTGTATCTGTGCAATGACATTAAAGTTGAATTCCTCACGTGATCCTCACAGCAAATCACAACAGGACAAATCACCAATGCACCAGCTGAAGGAAATCACGAAAACTAACCCATCCCTGGGGTTAGATGATGGTAACCAAGATTCCCTTCTACCAAACAATATCTAGTGACTACCTCTGGGTCAAATGTGCAGAGGAACAGACAATCACACAACCATAGCTAACTACACTGCTGGATTGTAAGTACCTGATCACCAGGGACGGTTATTGAAACTGATGAGCCAACATGTAGGGATGATTTGACATCCAGTCTCTGGATAAAAATAGCTAAAATCAACCTCACCCTTTAAACAAATAGACAAGACCTCCGAGACCAAATACAGGGCGATTTTACTGTGGTGAATGGAATGACGAGGTAGAGAGAATTCACTTCCTGGAGCAGGAGATGGCAGAATGGGAACATGGTGATACAGTTGGAGCACAGACATTCACAACTGTCGGTAGGAACCATCTGTACACAAAGGACAGGGGAATTCTAGCACGTTCTTCCAGAAAAGCTTGAGGAAGAGAGGTAATTATATATTCAAATTAGTTAAGGAGGTATTTTTAAACACAAGGACATTTAAGCTCCCAGGCAAGGAATAGTTGAGGATCCAAGATCTAATTCAAGTGCTCCTAAACAATTAGTCATAGAATCTTATAGTGTGGACACAGACTCTGTGGCCAAACTCACCCACACCGACCAACATGCCCCACCTACACTACTGCCACTGCCCACAGTTGGCCCATATCCCTCTAAACCTGTCCTATCCATGCACCTGTCTAAATGTTTCTTAAAAGTTGTAATAGACCCTGCATCAACTATCTCCTCTGGCAGCTTGTTCCATACAGCCACCACCCCTTGTGTAACAAAGTCACACCTCAGGTTCCTATTAAATCTTTCCCCCCCTCAATTCTTTTCATTCCATTCACCACAGTAAAATCTACGTTTCATGAAATGTCTTTATTTTTCTCTGCGATCATCTAAATCCAATTGGTCTCTTGTTTTTAATCCATTTATAATGACATTCCCTTCCCTTTCATTGTCAGCGGCCTGCTACACCCCATATAAAATCATTTGGAGTGATATGATGGGCATGGGAATCATGCAATCAGCTGTAATGAGGGGTGTTGTGAACTTCACCCCACCGTGGAGTGAGGGGTGTCATAAACTGCACATATGATACGTCAGGCAACCACATGTCTGGTGGACATTGGATGCCAGACTTGTTTGTGAACAGTGGGAACAAGCAGTGCAGAACAACGTCAGAATTTCAGCAAATTCAAAGCACACAGAGGAGGAACACTTTATGAAAATGTTTTGCATAAATGAGCAAATCAGCTTACCAAAATAAGCTCCAACAGCAATGATCGCTAAGACAGTAAGCACCATGAGGACAGTTGCGATGATCTTCTTCCTGTTGATCATGGCACATCTGGATGGATGAGAGTCATCTGGAGGTTGGAGAATGTATTAGCGCAATGCAGTAATGCAGTCTGCTCCTTCACCCATTCCCACATTAACAACTCCAGGAAGGAGCTGGGATCAGACACAGGGCCTGGCCCTGGATTCACTTTAATTGGGCCTTCAGATATTCAGGGGTGCTTTTGACTTCCAATTTATGTGGGTGCAAGATCTAAAGAGTCCTAGCGAGAAATAGCACGAAGGAACAGAGCCACATTTGTCTCGCCCAAAGACAGTGGCAGGGCTGGAAGTTTGAGGTCAGGGAGAAAATAAATACCCAAGTTTCATCTCCTCCCTCTCTCCCCCCCCCCCCCCCCCCCCCCAATTCCTCTCTTTACCTAACAACTTAATCTCAATATCTTCCATGAATATGCAGGAGAACAGGGTTAGGAGGGAGAGATAGATCAGCCATGATTGAATGGCAGTGTAGACTAGATGGGCTGAATGGCCTAATTCTGCTCCTATCACATAATCTTATGACATCAGCTCAAGCGTTACCTCTTTCACAAAACAGAGGAGGCGGAGGATAAAGTTAAACAACGCTTCCCGATGAAAGGCAGGCGAAGTGAGATTCTATCCACACACTTTATACAAATACAAGTATTAGAGTCATTTGTTGCACCTGGATTTACTGGAATGGTGGTGCTTATTGGACGTTGTTCCACAAACGCATCAGCCTCTCCCTTGACTTTCGCTCTTTCTTGTGTCTGAAAGAAATGAAGAGAGATGGTCAGATACCCGTCTGCGACTGGTAACAGTGAGAGAGTTAACAGCTTCAGGTTCCTGGACGTGCACATCTCTGAAGATCTGCCTCAGGCCTTGCGATATTGATGTAGTCACAAAGAATGCTCACCAACTGCTGTATTCCTTCAAAGGGAGATCTGGTATGTCCACAAATACTCTCGTGAACATCTACAGGTGTGCGGTAGAGACCACACTAACTGATTGGATCATGGCCTGGTTTGGCAATGCAAATACTCATGAATGGAGAAGATTACAGAGAGGTAGACACATCCTGACCCTTCACAGGTACTGACTTCCCAACCCAAGAGTTCTACAGGAGGCACTATCTCAAAGCAGCAGCCAATACCAAAGACACACACCACTCTGGCCACATGCTCCTAACATATTGCATCTACTTCTGGTAAGAATTTCATTGTTCAGTAAGTATCACAATTAAATACTTTTGACTCTTAGATACAACAAAATCCAAAACAACTTAGCTGGAGAGTTAGTTGTGCACTAAGGGAGCAGATGAATCAGTTTTACCCAGTCTAACTGGAAAAAATTGGGTTTTCATCTTTTAGTATGGATTTGTTTGAGGCGAGGTATCCGAGTCTACCTTGTGTTGGGGGAGACCACGACCCCTGCACCCAGATCGTCCCTTCCTAATCCTGTGATGCTGTTGGTGGGAATCACCAAACGAGCTGGCATCAGGGGTGAGTCGCTGTGGACGGAAATTTAATCCGTCCCATCTCAATTCAATTCAATTTAATTCAAATTTAATGTCATTGCACAGATACAAGTATGGGTACAACGAAATGCAGTTTAGTGTCAGTACGTAGTGATAGCAATGTTTAGATAAATACAGATAAATAAATACAGATGTGGGAATCTATCGGCGGGACTCCGAGTTCAGCAGTGCGATGGTGTTATTGTAGAAGCTGCTCCTAATCCTGCTGGTGCGGGACCTGAGGCTCCTGTACCGCCTCCCCGATGGTAGGAGGGCAAACAGTCCATGGTTAGGGTGGGAGGGGTCCTTGATGATCGTCCAGGCCCGTCTCAGACACCGTTTTCGGTGGAGGGCATCCATGGCAGGGAGCGGGGCACCGATGATGTACTGGGCGGTTTTCACCACCCGTTGTAGTGCCTTCCTATCTGCTACGGTGCAACTGCTGTACCATACCGTAAAGCAGGTGGTCAGGATGCTTTCGATGGTACAGCGGTAGAAGTTGGTCAGGATCAGGGGGGACAGGTGGGCTTTTTTGAGCCTCCTCAGGAAGTAAAGGCGCTGCTGCGCCTTTTTGATCAGCTTGGAGGTGTTGAGGGACCAGGACAGATCCTCCGAGATGTGTACCCCGAGGAATTTGTAGTTGGAGACCCGCTCCACCTCAGTCCCGTTTAAATGGATGGGGGTGTGCCTGCCCCCTCTGGTCTTCCTGAAGTCCACAATGATCTCCTTCGTCTTCTGGGAGTTGAGGACAAGGTTGTTATTGGCACACCAGGTTGTCAGGTGCTGGACCTCCTCCCTGTAGGCTGACTCGTCGTTATCGCTGATCAGTCCTACCACCGTGGTGTCGTCGGCAAATTTTATGATGGCGTTGGAGCCATACTTAGGGATGCAGTCATGGGTGAAGAGAGAGTAGAGGAGAGGACTGAGCACACAGCCCTGTGGCACGCCAGTGTTCAGTGTTATAGTGGAGGAGGTGAGGTTGTTGATCCTAACAAACTGAGGTCTGTTAGTGAGGAAATCCAGTGTCCAATTGCAGAGGGAAGTGGAGATGCCAAGACCGCTGAGTTTGGTGATCAAGCTAGCGGGTATGACAGTGTTAAAGGCAGAACTGAAGTCGATGAACAGCAGCCTGATGTAGGTGTTATTGCTGTCCAGGTGGGTCAGGGCAGAGTGTAGGGCCGCCGATATGGCGTCCTCTGTTGACCTATTGGTCCGGTAGGCAAACTGATGGGGGTCCAGTGTGGGGGGAAGGCTGGCTTTGAGGTGAGCCAAGATCAGCCGCTCGAAGCACTTGGCGATGACAGGGGTGAGTGCCACTGGCCGGAAATCGTTGAGACTCCCTGTCGCTGATTGTTTGGGCACTGGCACAATGGTAGATGTCTTGAGGCAAGTGGGGACGACACCCTGGGCCAGTGACAGATTGAAAATGTCAGTGAGGACCAGGGATAGTTGTCCAGCACATGCCCTGAGCACCCGCCCGGGGATGCCATCGGGGCCGGCAGCTTTGTGCTCATTCACCTTGCTCAGTGCAGAGGTGGAGAGACTGAGGGGTTGTTCATGCGGGGGTGGAGCAACTTTGATGGCTGGAGTTTTGTTGTCCCGGTCGAAGCGGGCGTTGAAATAGTTTAGCTCGTCAGGAAGGGAGGCATTGTCTGGGGGGGGAGTGTTAACTTTATGGTGATCGGCAATGAGTTCCATACAGTGAAGAAAATTGACTACGGTCATTTCAATTTTTTTTTTTAAATCATGTGGCAGTAGAGTCTGAAAAGAGAGAGAGCTTGGACAAGTAGAGCAGGTAAAGCAGATTCATGCCCCGTTGGCTTCAGTGCACAACTAACTTCAGAGATGTTGAATTTGATTTGATTGTTTCCAAGAATCAGAGGTGTTTAATTGTCATATGTACTGACAGCAGAGCTGTGAAATTCTTACTTTCAGCAGTTCAACATGCATCTAAATGAAATACACACATAAAATATAATCAAAAAAATGAATAAAGTAATAACAGTAATTCCAGGTAATACAAAAGCTGAAGTGTGGAGTGGGAAAGTGATCTGAGGAATCTTAACCTAGTAGTGTTTCATTGCTTAAGGGGAAGAATCAAAAGCAGGTTGTAATTAATATATATTAGACTTTAATTAGGCTAAACAATGTGTGTACTGTTCTGATCACCCCATTCTAAAAGATAATTGGAGAAGGTAAAGATTTATGAGTTAGGTGAAGAACCTGGGACTCTTTTCTCCAGAAACGCAAACACAGACAACCTGACGGAAGTTCTTCAAAATCATGAAAGAATTTACATCTCAGTAATGGAGAAAAAAATTCCATTTAAGTAGAAACCTCCAAGGCAAGAGACCGCAACCGAGAGAATGGTTAGAATGTAGAACTTTACACTGGGACTAGCTGACGAGAGAGTGGGGAATGATTCACAGGAATGTTGCCTGCTCGAGAGCTGGAGTTATATTGAGATTGATAGGCTGGGAAGGAGGGAAGTTATAAAATCACAAGGGTATTGTTAGGGTAGAAAGTTTCTTGGTCTTTACCCCGGGATTGAGGAATCTAAAAGTAGAGGGCAGAGGTTTTATATGAGAGGGGAAAGGGAATCGGAGAAGCAACTTTTTCCACAGAATGTGGTGGATACATGGAACGAGCTTCCAGAGTTAGAGGGAGCAGTCGGCACAATTCCAATGTTAAAAAGATATATGGACAGATAAATAGACGGGAAGGGTTTCAAGCAACATAGGCCAAAGCCGGCAAATGGGATCAGTGTTTCTGGCCAGATTGGTCAGTATGGATGGGTTAGGGCCATAGGGCCTGTTTCTCTGCTGGATTAGTACACACATAGAGGATGCATATCATTGAAACCATTTAGGCAGAGCCAATGGAAAAAAAAGGATTCCAAAGGGGCGAGATAAAAAGCAACAGGATTGGAGGAACCTCGTGTGGGGCAGAAACACGAGCAAGACTAATTGGGCCAAATGACTACTTTCTACACAACCCATCACTATCGCTGAATCCCCAGAAAAATGATATCGTGAGACACTAGGCTTCACAGAGTCAACAACCAGTGTTCTGCTCTGCAAGAATATAATTGATTTCCACTAAAGAACCTCACCCAAAATCACTTGGAATACAGATACCTGCTGAGGCATTTCCCTCCAAGCACTAGGCCTGTCGTTAAGTCCCCTGGCATTAGCAATATTTCACAAATTGCGAGCACTTGCTATAGCAACATCAATAACTTTAAATGCCAATCTACCCCAGGATAATAACTATTCAAGAAAACCACTGACTCATGGCAAAAACCCAGAGATCTGTCAAATCAGTTGATGCACAACAAGCTTGCTCTTCCTTGCTTCTTATTCTACCCCATATTTACTGAACCAGCTCCCCCAACAAATCCGATCATGCCATTCGATCTCCAAGGGTGGCCAGGAATGGCCATCCTGGGCCGTAGCTGCAATCAGTCCACCTCTGCCTCCCATCTGCCATACAATCCTCTTCCTTTGGGTCCTGACCACCTTGCCAGCAGACAAAAGTGGAGAGAATTTCATTCATGCTCCCAGATGCACATTGAGTGCCACCACCTCGATGGGCTACAAGCAATGGGCGACAGAGACCAGTCTAGCAGAAGCTGCCCCTACACTGGGAATGTATTTAGAAACATAAAAAATAGGTGCAGGAGTAGGCCATTCGGCCCTTCGAGCCTGCACCGCTATTCAATATGATCATGGCTGATCATCCAACTTAGTATCCCGTACCTGCCTTCTCTCCATACCCCCTGATTCCTTTAGCCACAAGGGCCACATCTAACTCCCTCTTAAATATAGCCAATGAACTGGCCTCAACTACCTTCTGTGGCAGAGAATTCCACAGATTCACCACTCTGTGTGAAAAATGATTTTCTCATCTTGGTCCTAAAAGATTTCCCCCTTATCCTTAAACTGTGACCCCTTGTCCTGGACCTCCCCAACATCGGGAACAATCTTCCTGCATCTAGCCTGTCCAACCCCTTAAGAATTTTGTAAGTTTCTATAAGATCCCCCCCCAATCTTCTAAATTCTAGCGAGTACAAGCTGAGTCTATCCAGTCTTTCTTCATATGAAAGTCCTGACATCCCAAGAATCAGTCTGGTGAACCCTCTCTGTACTCCCTCTATGGCAAAAATGTCTTTCCTCAGATTTGGAGACCAAAACTGTACGCAATAATCCAAGTGTGGTCTCACCAAGACCCTGTACAACTGCAGTAGAACCTCCCTGCTCCTATACTCAAATCCTTTTGCTATGAATGCTAACATACCGTTTGCTTTCTTCACTGCCTGCTGCACCTGCATGCCTACTTTCAATGACTGGTGTACCATGACACCCAGGTCTCGTTGCATCTCCCCTTTTCCTATTCAGATAATAATCTACCATTCAGATAATAGTCTACTTTCCTGTTTGTGCTACCAAAGTGAATAACCTCACATTTATCCACATTATACTGCATCTGCCATGCATTTGCCCACTCATCCAGTCTATCCAAGTCACCTTGCAGCCTCCTAGCATCCTCCTCACAGCGAACACTGCCCCCCAGCTTCGTGTCATCCGCAAACCTGGAGATGTTGCATTCAATTCCCTCGTCAAATCATTAATATATATTGTTAATAGCTGGGGTCCCAGCACTGAGCATTGCGGTACCCCACTAGTCACTGCCTGCCCTTCTGAAAAGGACCCGTTTACTCCTACCCTTTGCTTCCTGTTTGCCAGCCAGTTCTCTATCCACATCAATACTGAACCCCCAATACCATGTGCTTTAAGTTTGTATACTAATCTCTTATGTGGGACCTTGTCTAAAGCCTTCTGAAAGTCCAGATATAACACATCCACTGGTTCTCCCTTATCCACTCTACTAGTTACATCCTTGAAAAATTCTATAAGATTCATCAGACATGATTTACCTTTCGTAAATCTATGCTGACTTTGTCCAATGATTTCACCACTTTCCAAATGTGCTGCTATCCCATCTTTAATAATTGACTCTAGCAGTTTCCCCACTACCAATGTTAGACTAACTGGTCTGTAATTCCCCGTTTTATCTCTCCCTTCCTTTTTAAAAAGTGGGGTTACATTAGCTACCCTCCAATCCTCAGGAACTACTCCAGAATCTGAAGAGTTGAAAAATTATCACTAAGGCATCCATTATTTCTGGTGCTCTGGGATGTAGCTTATCTGGCCCTGGGGATTTATCGGCCTTTAATCCATTCAATTTACCCAACAACCTAACCTGGATTTCACTCAGTTCCTCTATCTCATTTGACCCACGGTCCCCTGCTATTTCTGGCAGATTATTTATGTCTTCCTTAGTGAAGACAGAACCAAAGTAGTTATTCAATTGGTCTACCATGTCCTTGTTCCCCATGATCAATTCACCCGTTTCTGACTGCAAGGGCCCTACAATTGTTTTAACCCATCTTTTTCTCTTCACGTATTTATAAAACTTTTGCAGTCAGTTTTTATGTTCCCTGCCAGTTTTCTTTCATAATCTATTTTCCCTTTCACAATTAAGCCCTTTGTCCTCCTCTGCTGGACTCCCAGTCCTCTGGTAGGCTGCATTTTCTGGCTAATTTGTACGCTTCATCTTTTGTTTTGATACTATTCCTGATTTCCCTTGTTATCCACGGATGCACTATCTTCCCTGATTTATTCTTTTGCCAAACTGGGATGAACAATTGTTGTAGTTCATCCATGCAGTCTTGAAATCCCTTCCATTGCATATCCACCGTCAACCCTTTAAGAATCAATTGCCAGTCTATCTTGGCCAATTCACGTCTCATACCCTCAAAGTTACCTTTCTGTATCTATATTTCAAACCAAGAGACATTTCAAGTTGATAGACACAAAGTGCTGGAGTAACTCAGGGGGTTGGGCAGCATCTCTGCAGAAAAAGGATGGTTTAGGTCGTTTTAGGTTGGAACCTTTCTTCAGACACTAAGTTCATGGATAGTCATTCAAATCATTGTAAGCTCTTTGCTTGAGCGAGACTATTCAATGAAATAAGGAGGAATTAGGTTCGAAAGTTCCACAGCAGTTTAAGAAATATTTAAAGGAGCAGCCCGAGAGTTATAGATTCCTGCTCATCCACTTCTGCAAACTATTGAAACCAGGCTTGTTAAAATTCTGCCCACCTGCTTCACCGTTCTAATATCCCTCTGCAAACCACCTTCTGCACTACTTGCTTCCCACTTATCTCTGTGCCAGCAAGTGTGGATACAATACACTTGGTCCCTTCATCCAATTAATTCATGTAGATTGTAAATAATTGTGGTCACAGACTACTCTCCGTTACAAACCTGGCCAAGTTCAAATGAACCCGTCTACCCCAACAATGATAGCTCGTCACTTCTATGGTATCTATATTAATATATCAACTCAAGATGGGTCCCAGCCATAATGAAGGCCACACTATATCTACAAACGTACTATATCTATTTATTTCCTTTACTCCATAGATGCTGCCTCACCCGCTGAATTTCTCCAGCATTTTTGTCTACCTTCGATTTTCGAGCATCTGCAGTTCATTCTTAAACACTATATCTACAGATTGCCACCTCAGACACCAACATGCACCTTTTCATTTCATAACACCACATTTACACAACATTTTACACACACACAGAGATTACCTTGGCCATCATTTCCTGCTGTTGCTTCTTCCATTCTTGAATCAGAGCATTACATTTGTGGCAGCGAATGCCTCTGCTGTATCCCTTTGGAAGCTCATGAAGTTTCAACACACTACACGAACACAGACGTACTGCCCTCAGTGAGTCCATTGGAAGACTACTTCAGACTTCCGTAATGATTCCAAGATCAACATTAGTGACACTGATGCCAAAGAGCAGCGAACCACTTAATCACCAATTTGCAAATGCCGTTAAACTAGTTTCTTTCACTGGGGAAACTATGATTTTGAATCATTATGTGGTAATTTGTAACATTTTTTAGCTTGCATATAATTATGCATAGAACCTCCTTGAATAAATCAACCACACCTTTAATGTTACCCTAGTAAAGATCCGCATACTTTGTGCATTACCAAGATACGACAACAACAATTATCAGCCCTTGACTCTGTGGTCCTTTATTCTCTAGTGGACCCCAGCCCCACATGGGAAGGCTGGTTCTGAATGAAAGATTACTTTCTCCATAATTTCATGATATTTTCATGATTTCTTCCCATCCACTCCATCCCTTTGTCAGTGACCTTACCACAACTCCTCCCATGCTTAAAGTCCCCAATTATCAATCTAAATGTATTCTTAATCCCCTTGAAAGCAATTGACATTTGCAAGCATGTGATTAGTGCTCATTCCAAACAATGACTTTATTTACAGCAGTTCTACTGTTATTTAGGTCCCCATACCAACATTGCCTTTGGTAATGTGACAGGGAGTTTCAACCCTGTCACAAATCCAACTCACACCTTCAGCTTTAGATTTATGACTTGGGTTCTCACAGAATCAGACCATTCAGAATGTCAAGTTTCCTCAGACAAGCAATATGATCATGGGTGATTTCCTATCATCAAGGTCAAGGTCACGGCCAGTTTATTGTCACGTGTACCAATTAAGGTACAGTGAAATTCAAATTACCATACAGCCATACTAAACAAAAAGCAACAAGACCATATTCAGATCCTGCTCACACCAGATGATGTCTGGATATCGATCTACTCTTTCAATATTTCTGCACTTTGTCCTCCATTATCTTGAGGTAGATAACTATACAGGTTCATTGCAGGAGAGAAAACATCTCAGTCCGAAAAGGTCTTGTACCATATCTTGAAACCTTCTTATTTTAGACCCTCTGCCAGGGAGAGTAACCCGTCTCATATCCGTTCTGCCGAGCTCTGACACAATGTCACAAGTGACACGTGAATGGTGCAGCTCTTGGCAAAGGGAGAGGTACCCAACACAAGCCAGCCGCACATCAGGGGCAAGGAATCAGTGGCAAATTGGCTTATGGTGTCCATGCCATTCCAGAGAGTTACCCAACACAATCTCACTTTTCAGCATTAATCTGTAGCCTTGCGAGTCACAACTCTTGAGGTATACATTCACACGAGAACACAAGAAAACAGGATCAGGAGTAGACCATCCCGTCCAAGCCTATCTCACCATTCAATAGGATTATGGTTGATCTAGCCAACCTTGTAGTCTACAGCAATTCCACAACACCCTTGCACCTACCAAACATTTATCAGTCCCCTGTAAATTTCCACCAGAATCTTGCCTGTACAATCGTTGGGTGGAGAATTCCAGAGAGGTTCACCACCATGACAAGAAACTCCAACACTCCCCAGGTTTAAAGTGACAGCTCTTTCATCTTGTCACTAGGTCTCCCAGTTCCATGTCCTTCCACTAGTAGAAACATCGACGTCCACTGCAATGCCCCCGACTTATGGTCAGCCCATACACATAGAGTGATACAGCATGGAAACAGGCCCTTCAGCCCAACTTGCCAACACCCACCAACGTGTCCCAGCTAACCCAGTCCCACCTGCCTGAATTTGGCCCATGTCACTCTAAACCTATCCTATCCATGTACCTGTCTAAATGTTTCTTAAACGTTGTGATAGTCCCTGCCTCAACTACCTCCTCCGGCAGCTCGTTCCATACATCCACCACCTCTTGCATGAAAAGGTTACCCCTCAGGTTCCTATTAAATCTTTCCCCTGCCCCCTCAACTTAAACCTATGTTCTCTGGTTTGCGATTCCCCAACTCTGGCCAAGAGACTCTGAGAGTCTACCCAATCTATTCCTCTCATGATTTTGTACACCTCTATCAGATCATCCCTCATGCTCCTGCGCGCCAAGGTAGTCCCAGCTTACTCAACCTCTCCCTATTGCTCAGATCCTCAAGTCCTGGCAACCAACTTGTAAATCTTCTTTGCACCCTTCCAGTTTGACAACATCTATCTTATAACATGGGGCCCAGAACTCAACACAATATTCTACATGCAGTCTCACCAACATCTTATATAACTCATGACCTATCCTCAATACTCTGACTGATGAATGATCATTTGGAAGACCAGTGGGATGGGTGGGTTCGCTGGCTGCTCCAGGGCTGAAGCATCTCCCACCAGGTGGGCAATAGGCCACCTCCTCATGCCTACCTCACACCCACCGGGCTACAACAGCAGGGGGCTAGGTTGAGCTGAGCGGACTCACAAACACTCGCTCATTCACTCAGTCATAAGGCCAACTGACAGCCACTCTTCCCAGAACCTCTCACTCTCCCGGCACTGTTCATTCCCAACTTGGGAACCGTTCGCAGGAATGGAGTCCTGTCATAACCTCGGGACATCCTGAATTTCAATAAGATCACTCTTCTCACTCTACCAAATCCCAAAGAGTAGAGCTCTAATCCTTCTCACTGTTTGTGGTCATTCAATCCTTTCCTCCCAGGTTTGGTCAAGTGCATTTTCTGGACAGTGTCTAATGCTAATGCATCCATTTGCAGGAAAGGGCGTCACACCTCAGCAACACCGTTCTCTGCTATAACATCTTCTCTATTTTTAAATTCCAGCCCCTCAGCAATAAAGGCAACTGGACCATTTCCAATAGAATTAATTCCTTTCCCTGCACACTAACCATTAATGTTCTCATGCATGAAAACACCCACATCCCTCAGTAGAAAGACAGTTAAACACTGGCCATTTCTGCCTCTGGCAGAGCTGCTCCCTAATACCCAATGCGTGAAAACAATGCTCCGATTCCTTATATCCATACACCAATTATTTTAAACCTCTGCCCCTTGGTTTTGAGTGAAACTCCATGAACTCTATTTGGGCCAACAGTTAAATCTCCCCTCATCGTCCCATGTAGCAAAAACAACCCCATTCTATGCAGAAGATGCCCAAAACAGCACATGCAGTTCCTCATTTCCCCACCATGTAAATCCCCCAATACTTCACTTTGGACTTTGCATTAGACTTGAGATACAGCACAAACAGGCCCTTCAGCCCACTAAGTCCGTGCCGACCAGCGATCACCCGTACACCAACACCATCCTAAACATTAGGGACAATTACAATTTTCACCAAAGCCAATTAACCTACAAACCTGTATGTCTTTGGAGTGCGGAAGGAAACCGGAGCACCGGAGAAAACCCACACGGTCATGGGGAGAACATACAAACTGCGCACAGACAGCACCCGTAGTCAGATTCAAGCCCGGGTCTGTGGCCAGTGAGGCAGCAACTCTACCGCTGCGCCATCGTGCCGCCTTCAGAATATTTTCCAAAAACAGGAAAGTTGCCGGAGAAACTCACAGATCAGGCACAATCTGGAGGGGAGTGAGTGGTCAGGCAGCTTCACCTGGAGGTCCAGGTGAATGGCCGACTGTCCATTCCCACAACGGATGCTGCCTGGTCTGCTACTCTTTTGACCCAGCTTCCATAATCTTGTTTCCAAAGAAATACAGTGTATTCAAATTTGCATTTACAGGCACTCCCGACTTACACAAGGGTTACATGCCGTGAATGTTTAAGGAAGGCAGATTTACACGTCAGCATCACCATCTCCAACCCGTGCCTCTCTGACCCGCGGCCTACTGGGTAAACACAGGTGCCATTGCCAGCCCCTTTACAATGTAAATCAGTGATCACAGTGTTGTAGAAATGACAAACTGCCTTGATGACACAAGGTGCATAAGAAGGAACTGCAGATACTGGTTTAAACCAAAGATAGACACAAAGCGCTGGTGTAACTCAGCGGGACAGCCAGCATCTCTGGAGAGAAGGAATGGACTAGAGAAGGGGCTCAACCCGAAACATCACCCATACCTTCTCCCCAGTGATGCTGCCTGTCCCACTGAGTTACTCCAGCTTCTTGTGTCTATCTTGATTACACTAGGGACTGAGCTCGGAATTGTTGATGTAAGTGCGAGTGTGCACATGTCACCAATTGTACAAGGCGGGTGTGGCTGTGTACAAGGGATGATTCACTCGCTGTACAAACATTCATTTCCAATATTATGTTTAGGTTGATTATCGCGGGACCAGGGTAAAGTGTAAAGCTTTACTTTGCATGTTATCAAGATCAGATACTACGATATGTAAATAGTATAGTAAATGTCAAACTGGAGAACAATAGACAGAGCAAAGGGTGCAGAATATAGTTCTCAATGTTGTAGTCATCAGTTCCATCGACAAAGTCCAATGTCCGCAATCGAGTAGATGTGAATCGGACAGTAACTAATGGAAGGACCGTTTAGAAGCCTGATAACAAGAGTGGAAGAGGCTGTTCCCGAGTCTGTTGATGCCCCACCTTATGTGTCAACATGGGATTTATTTCCTACCCCATCACGAACATTGCTTCAGTGACGTGTTTTTACACCGGGTCCAGTCCCTCAGTGTCCAGTGACAGACAGACACCATTCTGTGACCATGCACTATGTCGGTGCAACCCTCCCTGGCCAGAGCCTCAACATCTCTCATCAACCAGCATTCCCCAAACTTGCCAGTCTCTCCCACGCTGTCCACATACTCGTGCTATTGCACTTCAGAGCCTCCCACTTGCCAGAAGTTCCCTGTCCTGCAAACAGGCTGCCCCAGTCGACTAGAGCAAAAACTTAGCCGTGCTGCAATTTAGGACCTCACCGTGTGGCCATTCCTATCCTTGTCCAACTACCTTAAATTCGACAGAATTATGGTCACTGGTCAAGATAGTCCCACACTGACACGTCCCACCTCATTCCCCAAGAGGAGGTCCAGTGTTGCGCCCGTTCTATTCGAGTCCTCTATAGATGATTGATTCAATGATTCTCTATTGTCACGTACCTAGCTACAGTGAAATGCATCGGTTTGCATCCAACCTGGTAAAATCATGTTACAGACTTCACCGACACAGTACACAGGTGGTGCCACCTTTTGCTGACGACAGTTATAAATGTTCACTGGACATTAATAAACTACTGCCTGCCGTCGCATGTAGCAGCATCTGCTGCCCTTTCGTAGATATGTCTTCCCTGGCTAAAAAGGCAGCCCTATGCTCCTCTGTACCATGCCTGTAGCAACCAGACCCTGCAACAGCGGACTGCTAGACCTGCCCTTCTCTCAGCCCCGTTTCTGTAATGGCTATAATATCACAATCCACTCCATTCCTGCGATCACTCACCTTGCCTGCGAAGCCACCAGCACAGGAATAAATTACCATGATTGCAATGCTTCAAGTCTTCAGAAAACAACACTTGAGATTTAGTTTAGAGATACAGCGTGGAAACGCACCCTTCGGCCCACCGAGTATTCGCCAACCAGCGATCCCTGCACACTAACACTATCCTACACACACCAAGGAAAATTTACATTTATACCAAGCCAATAAACCAAGTGTGGGAGGAAACCAAACATATTGGAGAAAACCTACGCAGGTCACGGGAAGAATATACAAACTCTGTACGGACAACACCCATGGTCAGTATCGAACCCAGAACTCCAGCGCTGTAAGGCAGCAACTCTACCGCGGAGTCTCCGTGCCGCCCTAACCCGAGAAAAACGAATTATCCGGCTCACGCACAGCCCATTACACTTTGATTCAATTCTTATCAATTGTTCATCCACAGTCATGATTTGAATTCTGCTCCAATATTTGGGAAACTTTCAAAACACCCGCAGTATTTACAAGAAACAGCCGCCATTATGACTTACACTTACTGTAGATCGTCTTCCTCAGAATGTTCCTTTGCACGTTAGCACCACACCTCTATTTCAAATCTTACTACCTCAAAACATTTGAAAATGCACAATGGTCATCACCTAAATCATTTACAGAAGTTGAAGAAAGAAGAGGGGAACCATCTTCCTTTCACATTAAACTGAGAAGTGACCCATAACCGCAGGAATGAGGAAACTATGGTCCTTGCGCACCTGTTCAACAATACACTCGAGACCTTGCCTAACCTCTTCCACATCAAATCTAAACCACTGGAATTAACTGAATCCCTTTACAACCTTGCCACATAATCCACTGTAGATATTTGAACTTCAGGAAATATGCCAAAAAGGAAATGTTTGCAATGGTCAGGTTTCACCAACTGTTGGATTAGTGGGTGGGAATGTGCATGCAGTGGGAAGGGCAGCAATGCACCAGCCATGCCCGTCCGTGCCAACTCTCCCAGACTACTATCCAATCACTCAAACACCCTCACATCAACTCTCTCCCCACACCCATGTAAAGCTCTCCCTTCAAGCTTTCAATTAAAACGAGCATTACCATTCAATCAAAAGACAGAGTGCTGGAGCAACTCAGCGGGTCAGGCAGCATCTCTGGAGAACATGGATAGGTGATCTTTCTATTGGGAACCCTTCTTCAGACTGCTTATGGGGAAAGAGAAAGATGAAGTGTTGGATGCAATGGCTAATGGGTGAAAGTTGAGCACCGGGGGGGGGGGGGGGGGGGGGGGGGGGGGGGGGGGGGGGGGGGGGTGGGGGGGGGGGGGGGGGGGGGGGGGGGGGTGTTTTCTGGTTAATTAATCAACCTGCTACTGAATTTTGCAGCGGATTTTAATTCCATGGGCGTAATCTCAGAACAATAAGAGAGTGTCACCAAGCATAGTTACAATGGGTTCAGATTCACTCTGTCTGAATCAGGCCTTGTCCAAAACAACGGCCTCAAGAGGAGGTCCTGCTGGTTTGGAAAGACATCAATAGACAATAGGTGCAGGAGTAGGCCATTTGGCCCTTCGAGCCAGCACAGCCATTCAATGTGATCATGGCTGATCATTTGAAACAGCCCGTCCACTCACCGAGTCCACACCAACCATCGACCGCCCGTTCATACTGGTTGTATGTTATCCCATTTTATTATCCACTACCTACACACTGGGGGAATTTTTACCAAGGCCAATTAAGCTACAAACCCACATGCCTTTGGGATGTGGGAATAAACCAGAGCACCAGGAGGAAACCCACGTGGTCACAGGGAGACTATGCAAACTCCACACAGACAGCACCCGAGGTCAGGTTCGAACCCGGGTCTCTCAGGTTGTAAGCCAGCGGTTCTACCAGCTGTGCCACTGTGCTGCCCCGTCAAACTGCATAATTCCCAGCACACCCTCTAACGCAGTCGAGAACAAAAGGCAAAACCTATATTGAATATTTATAGTATATCGTCAAATGTACAATTTGTAATTTGGAAAACTAGCTTCTTGTAAATAATCAAAGGGTGCATTTTAAATTGTGTAAAGATAATAAAACAGCAATGCATTCTGTGGCACTGATTAGGCAGTGTTAATACACAGAAGATTTTATGTTTTTGAATGTGAGAATTAAATGTAGTCAAAAAGTTGAAGGTTGTAAGGTAAATCTTTTGTTCAATTTATCTGCGGGCACAATGTGGATGTTAAAGTGCACATGCACATTCTGAACAAGGGTCATGACCCGAAACGACAATAGAGGAATTTGGTTCTTTTTCAGGATATAGGATAAACTGGAACAAAAGCAAAATTATGACGATAAAACCTCAAGAGTCGACACATCTGTTGAAATTCCCTTTTAGAATTACAACAGAAAAAATTAAGTATTTGGGCATCCAAATTACTAGGAACTATAAATCTTTACTCAACGCAAACTATATGCCTTTATTAACTACATTAAATGGGTTGATTAAATTTTGGAAGACACTGCCGATGTCTTTAATAGGCAGAATAAACGCAATAAAAATGATCTTACCACAAATATTGTACCTATTTCAATCAATACCAATATACTTACCTAAAAACTTCTTCAAAAAATTAGATTCGGATATTATAAACTTGATATGGGATTATAAATCACACAGAATTTAAAAAAAAACACTTGTGTAATTCTAAAGAATCAGGGGGACTGACACTCCCTAACTTATTGTATTATTATTGGGCAGTGAATATTAAAAATATAATCTACTGGTTGGACAGTTCTGCTCAACAGGTAGATTGGATAAGAATGGAGAAAGAGGATTGTTCCCCTTATAATATAGGAGCGATCCTTCTTTCCCCGATAAAACTGAACAATGTAATATACAAGAAGAATACAATTATTCATAGTATAATACGAATTTGGAAACAAATAAAATTAACTTTAAAATCAAGAAAATTATCGCTTCTTTCTCCAATAGCTAATAATCCCTCATTCAAACCATCCATTATTGATAAAACGTTTATCCATTGGGAAAGAATAGGAATTAAAATGATGGGAGATATGTATGAAATGGGAAAACTTTTATCATTCCAACAATTACAACTAAAATAATTTGAAAAGTAATCAATATTTCAAATACCATCAAAGTCAAGATTATTTGAAAAAGTATATACAAGGATATCAAACTTTAACCCCAGATCTATTGGAGGAAGGAATGAATGGAAAAGGCAGAATCAAGCAATTTAATATCTTACTTATATAATATAATTCTAAATATAGAAACACCAATGACAGAGGCAATTAGAAGAGACTGGGAACAAGAGTTATTGATAAAAATTCCGAACGATAGATGGGATAAAAATTTATTATATGTAAACAAATGTTCAATGAATGTAAGACATAACCTAATTCAATTTAAAATTTTACACAGATTATATTATTCGAAAACAAGACTGAATAAAATATTTTCAAATGTTTCCCCCATCTGCAACAAATGTCTAGTAAGTTAATTGGCTTTGACAAAAATTGTCCCTAGTGTGTACAGGGTAATGTTAATGTACTGGGTAATTGCTGGTTGGCACTGACCCGATGGGCCGAAGGGACTGTTTCCATGCTGTCTCTAAAGTCCACAGTCAGAGCCAATTCAATACAGGTGCATAAAGATGACAAAGTGTGGGCCCAGCTTTGGGAGCGTGCCGGCCTATGGATGGGATAAGGAAGTCAGAGTGGGATCGCTAGTGTGCAAAGAGGAGTGTGTGTGTCCGGGTAGGGGTGGGGGGGGGGGGGAGAAACTGGTCCGACCATTGACCCCATGGGGTGGGATCTTTTAAAAAGATCGTACACTTCCGTACACTTGTTTGGGGTAACAGTAGATGGTGGAGCAACGGCAGATAGAGGGTGGAAGGAGATGACGGGATTAAACCTTTAGGAATACCAACCAGAGTTGACAACTGTACCTCAACTTTACAGCTCCTCCCATCGACTCTTCTCATTCACACCGAGATTGTTGCCAGTAGCGGGTAGAAGCTGACTTAGGCACAAGCACTGGGTGCAGGCTGAGACACAAGCACTGGGCAACAGGGAAGCTGCCACTCTGCAAAGCTGTCTGACCAAATTTATTTTCCAGTATTTCCTCATCCACCTGTCCCACCCCCTCACCCCCATGTGATCTTAAACATGCTTATCGGTTAACTCACAGCAAGTAATTATCGGCAGGATGTTTATTCATTTATTCTATTTACATAGAGTACAAATAACACAAAGGGCTAACTGATTCTTTCATTTAGTTTGATAGCCAGCTGCAGGTAAACAGGCAGCAACTCTCTCCAACCCTCCACACTGACTGCAGCAGCCCAGGATATCAGATCTTAATGCAGCCAAAACATTGCTGTGTGTGCAGTGTTGGGCATTTTACAAACTCTGTGATTGCCGGGATTCCCCCAGGTCCCCGATTCCTTCCACCCCAGAAGATTACCCGACCAGGAGATGAAGTCAGGGTTGACGACACGAGTGACAATAAATCACAGGGGGACAGAGAAATAGGACCAATGATGTGGAGTGGGACTCGACAGATCAATAGTCCTCCTGTGTGTTATAATAAAGATAAAAGCAAAAATCACTTGAAGCCAGGCAGCTGAGCTGAGAACGGCCACTATCTATCACCACAGATTCTACTCTGGATGAAGGATGGAGAGGACATGGAAGCAACAGAACCTGAAGGAGAAATAAAAAAAGGTGTGAATAATTTAGATCTGTATTTGTGAGAAGAGAGGAGAGCATGTAAAAAAATTAAATATGTAAAACGATTATGATCAAACTAATGGCCATGGATACAAGATTAAATGCAAATGATTTGGATTTAGGATACATTTGCATTCCAGCCCTATCTTACAACATTGTGGTTCAAAAAACATCTTAGTTTGGGTCAGGCACATGTGTACGACGAGACAGCTTCAACCAGCTAGATACATTTATGATGGATACTAATGAATCTGTTGGGTTGTAACAAAAGCAAGACTTCATTCACAAATCACAGTCAAAGGGAGAGTTCAGCTTTCACCAAAAACCCAACTGGATTGGATGCTCGAATGTCAACAACAGACGCCCAGAATCTCCAAGAGAAATCCCTCGAATACGGCAGCAGGAAGGGTCTCAACCCGAATAGTCCCCCCTTCCTTCTCTCCACAGATGCAGCCTGTCCCGCTGAGTTACTCCAGCATTTTGTGTCGATCTTCGGTTTAAACCAGCCCCTGCAGTTCCTTCCCACACAGGCAGGGGACTGCCAAGGCCGCAAGTTCAGGTGTTAGATCGAGCAGGTAATTCCACGCTACACTAAAGGTCTGGAAGAGGGAGTGTGTGACTGGGACCCAGGTTGCTTGGGCCTTTCTGCAATGTGTGGAAAACCTTTGAGCAATACCCTGCAGGAATTTTGGATTAATCACCAGGAGACAGCTACAATCAATGAATGTTTAAAGTAGGCGGTGATGGAGCGAATGGGGTAAGAAGGAAATACAAATCAGAGGAAATTAAACTAAATTATACTTTTTGCTTTTTTGAACACCATTTAAATGGTTAGATGATCAAATGGGAGTATTTTCATCGTCACGTGATGGTAGATACGTGAAGGATGAACAGTGGCAGAGAAAGCAAGCGATGAAATAAATCTCCAAGAACATTTGGCAAATCTAAAAATCAGTGAAGATTGTCAGGGACCCGGGGACTTGGCAGACAATTATATTGTTGCATATTTACACCAGCCCAGTCCATCACAGGCTCATACCTCCCCACCATCAAAAGCATTGACACAAGGCCATCTATCAAAGAGCCCAACCATCTGGACATTGCCCACTTCTTTTTTTTTTGTAAAATATTTTTATTAGAAGTAAATACATATTAAGAAGAAATAATATAAACTCGAAAAAAAAGGAAACATATTATTCGTCACATACATTCTTAATATTTTTAAAATTTACAGTCATTCTTATTTATACTTCTATGTTTTTTATTATTTTATAACAGTAGGAAGTAAAGAGAAATAATAAAAAGGAATAAGATAGAAATAAAAAAATCGATAAAACGAGTGGAGTATTAAGCAAGATATTCTTCATTGGAGATATATTCATGGTCTATTGTATATAATTCTTCATCTATTCCTTCATTCAGGCTTCAGTCAGGGCCTCGAACTGGACCACCTTAACCCTTTAAGTATTCAATAAATGGAGACCATATTCCTCTGAATTGATCTAGCCTGTCCATTAGGACAAGTGTTAATCTTTCCAGGTGAAGTGTCTCCGACATTTCTGTAATCCACATTTTGATTGTGGGAGATGTGGGACCTTTCCAGAATCTTAGTATTAATTTTTTACCAATTATTAAACTATAACCAATAAAAATTATTTGCTGTGTTGTTAGTAGCTGATCCGTTTCTAATATTCCTAATATGATTAATTTTGAGTCTGGAGTTAAATTTGCATTAACTATATTCGAGATTATCTTAAAAATTTCTGTCCAAAAATTAGTAATTTTTGTACATTTTGTGAATGAATGTGTTAGATTAGCTTCTAACTGCTGACATTTATCACATATAGCAGAAACATTTGAAAACATTCTGTTTAATTTGGATTTTGAGAAGTGTAATCTATGTTTAACTTTAAATTGCATCAAGGAGTGTCTGGCATTTAATGAGCAGTGGTGTATATGTTGTAAACTTTCATTCCATACTTCTACACTAATTGTTTGACCCAATTCATTTTCCCATGCTTGTCTATATTTTTCCGTGTTTGGTAAATCATTTTCCAGTAAGATATTATAAATATATGATATTAATTTTTCTGTATTCGGATGTTTATTTAGACATTCATCTAAAATTTCTGTCTTTCTATTCCTAAAATCTGGTGTGTTTGATTTAACATAATCTCTAATTTGTAGATATCTAAAGTACTCTTGTGAGTGTAATCCGTAATTTTGTTGTAATTCCTGAAATTAAAGAAATAAACTTTCCCTGTAGAGATCACCCATCTTATTTATTCCATAGTTCTTCCATTTAAAAAAACCTTTATCCATCAATGAACGTTTAAAAGTAATGTTGTTTACAATTGGAAGAGCCAGTGGTATACTCTGTAATTGTAATGTTTTCTTTAATTATTTCCAAATACGTATACCATTTTCTATTATTGGGTTTCCTCTATAAATTTTCTTATGTATTTTAGTGTTAGCAAATAAAATCGAGCTAATTTCAAAAGGTGAACAGTCTTCCTTTTCCATTTTTAACCAGTTTGGTTGTTTATCTACTTCTTCCAACCAAAAATTCATATTTTTTACATTAACTGCCCAGTAATCAAACATGAAATTAGGCAATGCAAAACCTCCATTCATTTTTGATTTACATAGATGTTTTTTAATTATTCTATGGTTCTTATAATCCCAAATAAAATTGGTAACTATAGAGTCCACTTTCTTAAAAAAATTTTTAGGAAGATATATCGGGATCAGTTGAAACAGGTATAATAATTGTGGAAGAAAAATCATTTTTATCACATTAATTTTACCTAGCATTGAAATAGGTAATGTTTTCCAATATAGGATATTCTTAAGTAGTTTATTCAATAAGGGTGGGAAATTAGATTTAAATGAAGAATCATATCTTTTTGTTACATAAATTCCAAGATATTTGATTTTTTCATTTGCTCTTAAAAGGATATTGTTGTAATATATGCAAGTTATTTCCCATTATTGGCATGATTCCAATTAATTCTATATCCTGAAAACAATCCAAATTGAGTTATTAAATCTAATGTTAGGAATACTAATTTCCGGCTTTGTAATATAAAGTAAAACATCATCTGCGTATAAAGAGATTTTATTTTCAGTTTCTTTAGTTTCATACCCGTATATTTCAGGAGGTAATCTCACGGATTTTGCTAGTGGTTCTATTACAAGTGCAAACAGTAGTGGAGATAAAGGACAACCTTGTCTACAGCCTCGGAATAAGTTAAATTTAGTTGTTAACATTTGATTTATTAATATTCTAGCTGTTGGCTTGGTATATAGTAGCTTAACCCATGTTATAAACTTCTCCCCCAACTGAAAAGTTTCCATAACCGAAAATAAATAAGTCCATTCAATCTGATCGAAAGCTTTCTCTGCGTCCAACAAAATAATTGATAAATCCTTATTAATGTTTCTTTTCGAGTATGTAGTATTGAATAATCTTCTCAGATTGTGTGAGGAGTATCGATTTTGTATAAATCCTGTTTGATCTGAATGAATTTGTTTATTAATCACTGTATTTAGTCTTTGTGCTAGTATTTTGGTTAATATCAGTATTTAAAAGAGATATAGCTCTATATGACCCTGGGTCATCCAGATTTTTATCTGATTTAGGTATGAGCGTTATAATAGATTCATTTAATGTTTCTGGTAATTTCTGTTGTGCATAAATGTGTTCATAAAGTGTCTTCAAACGTGGAGCTATCATATCATAAAATGTTTTATAAAATTCTGATCCAATACCATCTGGTCCTGGAGTTTTACCATTTTTTACTGATCTAATAGCTTCTTCATTTTCTTTAGTAGTTATTTCAACGTTTAATAATTCTCTATTTTCTAAATCCAGTCCTTTTAGATTACAATTTTTTAAGAATGTTTCTATTCCTGTCCGATTTTCTGTCGTTTTGGCTGAATATAAATTTTTATAATATTGCAAAAATCTCTCGTTTATATCTTTAGTTTGTACTAGTAATTCTATTAATCCTATAGATTAATTTTTCTCCCTCTAATTTTCGTAATTGACGAGCCAATAATTTATGTGGTTTATCTCCAAATTCAAATTGTATTTGTTTAGTATATTGGTATAGTTTTACAACTCGGTCTGACTGTATTTTATTTAATTTATATTTCAATGCAAAGATTTTATTATGTTTTATCATGGTTGGATTAACAGCGTTCTCTGTGTCTAATTGTTTGATCTGCTTTTCCAATGCCTGTTGTTCCCTCCGATTCTCTTTATTATAAAAGGCTTGAGAGGATATCATAATTCCCCGAACATACGCTTTAAAAGTTCCCATAATAGGGATGAAGATATTTCTGGCGTATCATTTATTTCAAAGAAAATCTTGATCTGTTTTGTGATGTATTCTTGAGTTATTTTGTCTTTTAAAATTTGTGGGTTAAATCTTCATTGTCCTTGTTTTTCCGTTTTACCAGTTATTTTCATCATAAAAGTTAAAGGTGCATGATCTGAAATTATAATATTATGATATTTTGAATTATACGCAAGTGGGATAAGTTTTAAATCTACCAAAAAAATCTATTCTTGAATAAGTTTTATGCACAGGTGAGTAAAATGAGTATTCTCGTCTAGTTGGGTTTTGCATTCTCCAAACATCTTTAATATTACTAGTATCTGTATATGCATTTATTAACTCACTGGAATGCGATTTAAGTTTCCGTTGTTTTGATGATCTGTCCAAATAAGGATCTAGTGTACAATTTAAATCTCCTCCAATTATTAGATTGTGTTGTGATAATTCCGGGATGGTATTAAATATTTTTTTTAAAAACAGCGGGCTATCAAAATTTGGGCCATATACATTGACAAAAATCATTTTTTGTGTGTATAATTCTCCTATTACAATAATATCTACCGTCACTATCAGTTATTGTTGAAGTATGTTTAAATGCAGTGCCTTTACAAATTAATATTGCTACACCTATAGATTTGTGTGTGAAAGAAGAATGATAGACTTTGTCAATCCATTTAGCCTTTAATCTATGTTCTGCCTCTTTTTTTAAATGTGTCTCTTGGATGAATGCCACATCTACTTTAAGTGCTTTTAAATGTGCTAATACTTTACCTCTCCTAATTGGTTCATTAATACCTTTAACATTCCAGCTACAAAATGTTATTCCTCCATTCCCCACTTCTCACTGCTACAATCGGGCAGGAGGTACGAGGCCTGAAGCCCCACATCAGCAGATCCAGGAACAGATACTTTCCTACAGATATCAGGTTCTTGAACCAACCTGCATGGCCCTGATCCCTCCACAACAACAGAATACCATGGACCACCTCTTGCATACCATGAACAGGACCGTGAAGGGTCTGTTTCCATGCTGTATCACTCAGTGACTTGATCCAATCGCATTGGCATCTCTAAGTAGCAGTGAACACTGCCCTATCATTGCCAGATTTCCACCAGCCCATCCCCCACCATCAACACCAGATGGTGACATCTATCACCAAGGAACTCCACCAGCCTGACCAGACCAGGCCTCCTTCTCACCAGGGGCAGAAAACACGGGGGGGGGGGGGGCCCAGAGGAGACACGTCCCCCCCCATATTTTGAGAGGTGGGGGACATTCCCCACCCTAAGTTTTTGTCATCCGGATTTTAAAATCTCCGCTTTCCGCGAGACAGTGGAGCTGGGCCTGCTAATCAAGGGCGCCGATTGGACGAGAGAGACGTTGGTCAGCAAGCAATAGGGGCGGGTCATGATGATTAAGCGCGATGAATGGAGGAGGGAGGAGTGGGGGAGGGTGGGACTGAGGATAGAGTGCGGTGATTGGAGGAGGAAGGCGTGGCACAGACCAGCACCTCATCCACAGCCAGGATCGATCCCGGCCTGGTGTCTGGCGCTGTCCGGTCCCACCCGAGTGCCACCCCCCATATGGGTGGCCAGAGAGGTCGGCAGTCAGACGCGAGCTGTACCCCTAGGCCCACAGCCAGCGCAGAGAAGCAGCTCTAAACCCAGCTCAACTCTGCCTGGTTAACCTGCCTGGGCCTGCGGCAAATATGGGCAGCGCGGAGAAGCAGCGCTGGTGTCCCGTTAGTCCAGGCAGGGCTGTAGGTTAACCCGGCGAGACAGGCAGAGTTGAGCTGCATTTAGCACTGGGTTGAGCCTCCGAAACCTCGCGTGTGGTCGCCAAAAAATTGTAACCCCCCGTCCCCCCGAACTACTAGATTATAATCCATGATCAATATCATATTAGTCATCTTCAGTCACGCTAGTTGAAGGATTAATATCAGCACCCAGAGTTGTTGCCAGTGTTGACCGGTATACAGGGAGGAGTGTACACATGTGAAGCAGTGACCTTGATGGCTGGGCATGTCCCGGTTCTGTGTGCTGTGTTACAGCGAGCCTGCTGTGCAAGTTGGGGGCTGCAGTTCTCACATTACAACAGTGATGCTTGGAGAACTCAGTGGACCACAGCCAGGAAGAGGGAGCCTGCTATGCCGAGTTGAGCCGAGTTGAGCCGAGCCGACCCGGGCTCGCAGTCGGAGCCAGCAACGACACACGCTACCAGCGAGGAGTGAGGCCGGTGGGAGATGAGAGGAGAGGGGACCGGGGTCTGGCCCACCGCGACCTCGAGGTCGGCTGCAGGAGGATCCCACCCCCCGGGGCACAAAGGTGGACAGGCGAGAGGAGAGGAGAGGGGCGTGGGTCCAAGGAAGGCGACAGCTGGATGCCCTGCAGCAGCCTGGGTCGGGCACCACTCATAATAACTAGAGCACGGGATGGACTTGGAAAATGGCTCCAAAACATGGCGCCTCTTGCATGCAGAATCAGTAGATCATTGCTGTACAGTTTGCTAATCAGGGATTGGGTGTATGGACTTTGCACATGAATGTGTCCTTAATTGCCCATCAAGGTGCAAGTCCATCTCACTTCACAGAGCAGGAGAATATTCAGCTACAACGGGATCAAAATGGCTTTCCGGAATACAGAACATCTTTGACTAAAAATAAGGATCAGGAGATTATGATTTCAGAGACACTGTGCGTCTGAGCGTCCCTCTAAAGAGAGTATCCTCATGTCCAGGTATCAGTGCTCCCATCCCTCCCCACCTCCTGCTCTACCAGCCCCACCATTACTTGCCACATCCCGAGCCCTCTGCTGCCTCCCCAACCCCCTCTCCTGGCCTTCTTGATGGTCGTGGTCTGAGCAGCAAATCTCCCCCCCCCCCCCCCCCGACCACAACCACAACCACAACATCAGGCAGGTAGTTACTGCTGCATTTACTCTGCCTGCGAGACACATCTTAGTGTCTGTCCTATCCCATCACACTGACGGGGGGTGGGTGGGGGGAGTGGAGTAAATAGAACCACACTGGGCTGCTGCTCTTGATCACTGCATCGTGTGTCTGTGATCAGGGGCGAGACGTTTAGAATGGAGATGAGGAAAAAGCGACAGGTGTTGCATCTTCTGCGGTTGCAGGGGATGGTACCTGGCGAGGGGGTTGGAAGGGATGAGTTAACCAGGGAGTTGCGGAGGGAACGGTCTCTGCAGAAGGCGAAAAGGAGTGGAGGTGGGAATATGTGGCTAGTGTTAAGATGGAAGGTGAGGGGGGGGGGGGGGGGGGAGCAAGGGTGGAGCTCGGGGGGGGGGGGGGGGGGGGGGGGGGGAGCAAGGGCGGAGCTGGGGGAGGGGGTGCAAGGGCGGTGCTGGGGAAGGGGGGGGGTGGAAGGTGAGGACCAAGGTGAGGGGGGTGGAAGGTGAGGATCAGGGGGAGGGGGAGCAAGGGCGGAGCTGGGGAAGGGGGGGTGGAAGGTGAGGACCAAGGTGAGGGGGGTGGAAGGTGAGGATCAGGGGGAGGGGGAGCAAGGGCGGAGCTGGGGGGTACCGAGGAGACACGAGTGAGGGCCTCATCTATGATGGGAGAGGGGAACCCCGTTCCCTAAAGAATGTGGACATCTCGTACACACAGAAGCACTGGGCCCCCAAGGTGAGCACGGTCTATAGCTCAGGTGGCTGGGCCCACACCTGGGGTGGAGACACCGCGACAAGTTGCAGGTTCAAAATGAAACTACACGGGTTCATTATTTAGAATAACAAACTGCCGCAGAACAAATGGCGAGCGGGTGAACAGCAACTGGGCGAGCGGGTCAGGGGACATGGGGAATATATCTACGTTTTCAGCCAAAACTAATGCAAAGCAATCTCTAACCTCATCTTGCACCGAAACAAAGAGACGAAACGCAGCCGCAAACTGCCATGGTGTCAAGTTCCCTGCAAGTTTAAACTCAATTTACATAGATAAATAATAATATTATTACGGACTCAAGGTCCAACATACATAAAACACACAAAAGGCAATTTAACCGTTGCAGAGACAAGAACAATAAAGTTCCCCATTACCTTTCGAGACTTTTTAACCATAGTTGCGACTGCAGGGGGCCTCCAGACAGGTTTGCCGCCGTGTGTGGAGCAGGAAGTGCGGGATGAAACTGCAGCACAGGTTGCAGGTGAGATCAGTGTTGTGGGGAAAGCCCAGGTGGGGAAATGCAGAGTGACATGACAGTGCGGCAGGTCTGAGTCTGAGTCTGAGCCTAAGCCAGCCCTGGCCCTGGCCCCACCCCTCCAGCACAAGGTACAACGTGAGCCCACAGGTACAGAGAGGCATTTTATAAATAGTACAGTGACTCACATCTGCGTTATGTCTGATGTGGAAGATCATTTTAGTTTCAAACTCCCACTTGTTTCAGACTAATGGGCGGGTGGAGCTGCTGCCTCACCCAGGTCCGATCTGATCTCCAGTGCTGTCTATACGGAGTTTGCACGTCTGTCTGTGACTGCGTGGGTTTCCTCCCACAGCCCAAACTCGTGCGGGTTTGTACGTTCATTGGCCCCTGTGTAAATGGCCCCTAGTGCGTAGGGAGGGGATGAGAAAGTGGGTCATCCTGAACTTGGTGGGCCGAAGGGCCTGTTTCTCTGCGGTATCTCTAAACTAAACTCCAATTTGTGCATAGAATCAGTCATAGAATTGGTAGCCAAAGCTGCAGAAAGAATGCATTTAAGTCAAGACAAACGTATATGCGAGGAGGCAGGCTGTTGTGTACCTTCCCACCACTCCAGTATCCCCCTCCCTGACTCAGTCTAAAGAAGGGTCTCCACCTGAAACGTCACCCATTCCTTTTCTCCACAGATGAGTTACTCCAGCATGTTGTGTGTGTCGTTGTTATACTGCACAGGCAGTTTGTGTCTCCACAAATAAACTCGTCACCTGGCATGCCACCAGGAACCAGGTTTTTTATTTAAAAGGTGGAAGAATTTGTAATGTGGAGACTGGAACAAGACAGACTTCTCGGTAACCCAGGGAGACAGACCACACAGCAACATCTGGTAGCTGTCCCTGCTTCCTTCACTGTGCTGTGGTCAATACCATTCACCTCAAGCACACGTAACAACTGTGCTGCCTGCCGCCACATCTGCATTTATCACCAGGACATCATGGAATGTGTTGAGGCTTTGGAATCATTTCCATTCCCCAACCTTCCAGAATGCCGATAAACTCAGATTTTCTCCCTCAAACAGTTCTTGGATGATGATGTGCTCAAGAGAGAGTTGGATATAGCTCTTAGGGCGAACAGAATGGAGAAACGGGGTACTGATTCTGGAAGATCAGCCATGATCCTAATGAATGGCGGTGCTGGCTCGAAGGACCGAATGGCCTGCTCCTGCACCTATTTTCTATGTTTCTATGATGGGTGAAGAAAACGACGGCATAACCTCATAGAGGGCTGCATTAAAGTGTCAGACTGATCCTGTGTTTATAAAGAGTGTTCAGAACAAACTTTAGCCACTACAACTGCAGATGGTATTGATCATCTGACCACCGGGTAAGTGACTCCTCTAAGTGACTGCCCAGGGAAATGATGCTTAAAATCACCTAGAATTAAATAGAGTTGTATTGGCGAGTTACATGCTCACCAAGGAATCGCAGATTAGTCTCTGTAAGGACAAGACATAAAGGAAGAAATAACATGGGAAAAAAAGGCAAATTATGGAAATCTGAAATAGTTGAGTTTACTGTCTCGTGTAGCGAGGTACAGTGAAAAGCTTTTTTTGTTGCGTGCTATCCAGTCAGTGGAAAGACTATACATGACTCCAATCGAGCCGTCTACAGTGTGAAGATACAGGATGCAGGGAATAATGTTTAGTATAAGTTAGTCCAGTAAAGTCTGATTAAAGATAGTACGAGGGTCTCCAATGAGGAAGATAGTAGTTCAGGACCGCTCTCGAGTTGGTGATAGGATGGTTCAGTTGCCTGATAACAGCTGGGAAGAAACTGTCCCTGAATCTGGAGATATGTGTTTTCACACTTCTGCACCTCTTGCCTGATGGGAGAGGGGAGAAGAGGGAGTGACTGAGGTGAGACTGGTCCTTGATTATGTTGGTGGCCTTGCTGAGGCAGCGTGAGGTGTAGATGGAGTCGATGTATGGGAGATTGGTTTGTGTGATGGTCTGGGCTGCGTCCACAATCTCTGCAATTTATTGCAGTCTGGTAGTGAGCTGTTCCCAAACCGTGCTGTGATGCAACCCGATAAAATATTTTCTACAGCGCATCGGTAGAGGTTGGTGAGGGTTGTTGGGGACATGCTGAACTTACTAAACCTTCTAAAGAAGTAGAGGCATTGGTGTGTTTTCTTGCTCATTGATTCGATACGGCTGGTCAAGGACAAGTTGCTGCTGATATTTACACTGAGGAACTTGAAGCATCCAATCATCTCTACTTCGGTATACCAGTAGAAATAGGAAATGGCAGAAACCTTCATCAGATCAGGAAGCAACTGTAGAGTAAAACAAAATAACCACTCAGATCCACACCTCTTCCACAGAACATCCAGAGAGAGGCGTGTCAGAGCTGAACCATTATCTTCCTCACTCCACCATGTTGCTGGACCTGCTGAGGGTGTCCGGCATGTGTGTTTACTGAAGGAATACTAAGTGGGGCTGCTTCATGGGCATCGCCCAGGCTGAGCCCGGTGGTGAACACATTCAGGAGTTATTACAGAGGGGAGGGGAGGTTCACCTACCTATTAAAAGATGCTGACTCTCCCGACAGGCACCGTTATCCAAGATGCCTCAGGAAACCAAGACCTCATCTGCCCTGTCACGTGGCTGCACAGAATCCCACGAATATGAACAACAGCAGAGCGCTGGACTATATACCCTGCACACTGTTCCAACAATTGAAAATCAGACCATTAGTCAGCAAATGGGCTGCTAGGGTTTCAATATTACAACAGTAACCGGACTCCTAGACAACATCATTGGGAGGAGAACATGCGGGTCATTATGTGATTACAAACTCTTTATCTGGGTCATTCCAATCTACTGATTCAGAGTCAAGGAAGCTAGTAAAAAAAAACATAGAAACTCAGCTTCCTCAGTCATTCACTGCATTAGAGACACAGACTGGGAAATTGCAGTTGCGTTTAGTTTAGAGATACAGCACAGAAACAGGCCCTTCGGCCCACCAAGTCCGTGCTGACCAGCGATCCCCGTACACTAGCACTTATCCTACACACCAGGGACAATTTCACCATTTTTACCGAAGCCAATTAACCTACAAATCTGTAGGTCTTTAAATGTGGGCGGGAACTAGAGCACCCGGAGAAAACCCTTGCATGTCACAGGGAGAACATACGAACTCCGTACAGGCAGCACCCATAGTCAGGATGGAACCTGGGTCCCTGGCGCTGTGAGGCAGCAGCTCCACTGCTGCACCAATGGGCCCCAGTGTTGTTCTCAGAGTGAGCAGCGCCTCTCAGTGACATGGAGACACAGGGGACTGCAGATGCTGGAGACACAAAGTGCTGGAGTAACTCAGCAGGTCAGGCTGCATTTCTGGAGAACATGGGCATGTGACGTTTCGAGGAAGGACCCTCCTTCAGAGTCTGAAAAAGGGTTCCGACCTGAAAGATAATCTTTCCATGGTTTCCAGAGCGGCTGCCTTACCCACTGAGTTACTCCAGCACTGTGTCTTTCTCCCCATCCCCTCTATCAGTAACAGCAGTGCAAGGGTTAACACTGCTATACATTGTCAAAACACAAACCTGACTCAACCAGATATTATCGCCCTGGACCCAGCACTCATCTAGTGGAGCTGAAGGCTCCATGCTGCACAACCACTTCCCCTTTGGTTCTGACTGTCTCACTGTTGTCCATCTACATCTTGCCCGACACCTTCCCATTCAAGTCCCACGAAACATTCATAGTTTTTTTCCCTTAAATAAGATTCAGTGAAAACAGCATCACATTTCAGGTCCATGATCACATTGGATGGCGGTGCTGGCTCGAAGGGCCGAATGGCCTACTCCTGCACCTATTGTCTATTGTCCAAGGCTGTCTGTAGACACACTGAAAGTTCTAGGCGCTGTGGTATCTGGAGCCACTGAATCATTTCACTGTACGTCTAACACCAGCATATGGGGTGCCATACAGATCCTCTGGAATTAGCAGCAGTCTCCAGCGGGACTGTTGACCAAACAAGAAGAAACTGTTTCCATAGGCAACAGGACAGGTAACCAGAGGGCTCAGAATGAAGATAATTGGTGGAAAGGAGATTAAGACGTTGTTTTGATCTGGAAAGAAAGTGGAATCAGATTCAACTGGACTGGAAAGGTCAAAGGAATAATAATATAAAGGGCAAAGTTTGGATAGCCAAGCTAGAGTGGTACATTGACATCAGTCAAAGAGAAGATATAACAGTAAATGATGCACAAAGTCTCCTGATATACCACCTCTTTCTAGGACCAAGAACAGGGTCAACATGAACATGCCATGATATCCGTGCAATTTCCATCCCCTGAACAACAGGACCTGCGGTCATGAACTCCCTGGGTCCAGAAACATCCACTTCCGGGTCCAAAGTGAAAAACCATCATCAGTGTGACCATTAGTGACTGAACATTCACAATCACTGATTGGAATTCCATTGACCCCCCCCCCCACAACACCATCCCCCCCCCCCCCCACACACAATCCCATCCAACGAAAAATGGCAACATTAAAAAAAGACACAATGCTAGGCTTCATATTGCTTGTGGGGGTGGGGGGGATTAGGCTTGCCGGACGAAGCATGGCAGGCAATAGGTGACTACAGGTGAGGGGGATGCTGATAGGCAGATGGTTGGACAAAGGCCAGAGATTAAAAAACAGCACGCAGACAAAAGGATTGAAGAGTTGTGAATTGTTAAACCAGAAAAAGGAATGCTGGTGGAAGGGGAGGGAGAGAGAGAGAGCGGAGAAATAGGTACAAGTCCAGGTGGGGCTCAGGGGATGGGGTTGTTAGAAGTTACTTACAATTGGAGCATTGAATGATCAGACCATTGGGTTGTAAGCTGCCCTCCAGTTTGTGTGTGGTCTCACTCTGACAATGGAGGAGGCCCAGTTCAGTAAGGACAGTGTGAGAATGGGAAGGGGAGTTAAAACGGTCAGCAACAGAGATCTTTAGGTAGACAAAAATGCTGGAGAAACTCAGCAGATGAGGCAGCATCTATGGAGCTAAGGAATAGGTAATGTTTTGGGTCAAGACCCTTCGTCAGACTGAACTGGCAAACTGAACAGAGATCTGGTAAGTCTTGCCAAACCAAACAGGTCACTGAGTCTATGGTTGGCCAATGCATTTACTTTTGAAAGACACTATTCAAATGTTGCCTCAATCCGCGATAACTAGCTGTAACTTTGAATGAAATATACAACGTGCAACTCCTCACAAGCCCAATGCACGAGGGACTGGCCAATCACAACACTACTGCACACCTTTCAAACTTCAATACAAATTTAAAACAAAGAGACTGCGACTTCTTTCCACACCCAATGCCCACTGTTGTGTTTCCTTGTTGATCCATAACCACAAAAAACCCCGGCCATATTTCCCAAACTAGAAAAACCCCATTCCGGAGAGATTTTACCTGCCACGTCTGTCCTTTCAGTATTTTCTCAATTCCATTTCCCTGCTAGTCAAACAAAGAGGCATCTCAGTTTCACTCTCACACTCCCACTCCACAGAGATAACAAAAGTACAACAGTCCACTTATATGTTGGCTGCAGAGAGAGTTTACTTTACAGCAGATGCAAAACTTAACTGCCTAAAGCAAGCACAGAGCGGGTAAATCGTGCATCAAACTCGATGAATATCAAAGACAGTATGCAATTTTAAAAATATTTTGTCATGACTCAAGATAAACATGCTTGCACTTTCTATATTATATACAAGGTCAGAGTAGTGCATTTTACTTTATGTAATCAATATTTAATAACGAGTCACAACTATAACTTGTGTGCGTACAGTGTGCAATGATTTTACATTGCTGAAAAATGACTTCTCACTGTTTTGGATAGACATTAAATGTGTAGGAAGCAACTGCTCACTACGCTGTCCACTTTAGTCGAGTAAGGAACTTGCATCAATGAGGGCGGCACGGTGGCGCAGCGGGTAGAGATGCTGCCTCACAGCGCCAGAGACCCGGGTTCGATCCTGACCACGGGTGCTATTTGTACGGAGTGTACGTTCTCCCCGTGACATGCGTGGGTTTTCTCTGGGCGCTCCGGTTTCCTCCCTCACTCCAAAGACGTACAGGTTTGTAGGCTAATTGGCTTCAAATTGGCCCTAGTGTGTAGAATTGTACTAGTGTATAGCTGGCCGGCATGGACTTGGCAGGCCGAAGGGCCTGTTTCAGCACTGTATCTCTAAAATAAACATGAGAAACTGAGTTGGTCATACAATCCACCAAACAGGATTGAGACAGCCATTAAATACAGCTCACAAAACAACATTCTAACTTCACCGAGAGATTAGAGAGTTATAGCAACCAAATGGAATCATAGAATCATAGATAATAGGTGCAGGAGTAGGCCATTCGGCCCTTTGAGCCTGCACCGCCATTCAATATGATCTTGGCTGATCATCCAACTCAGTATCCTGTACCTGCCTTCTCTCCATACCCCCTGATCCCTTTAGCCACAAGGGCCACATCTAACTCCCTCTTAAATATAGCCAATGAACTGGCCTCAACTACCTTCTGTGGCAGAGAATTCCACGGACTCACCACTCTCTGTGTGAAAAACGATTTTCTCATCTCGGTCCTAAAAGACTTCCCCCTTATCCTTAAACTGTGACCCCTTGTTCTGGAGTTCCCCAACATCGGGAACAATCTTCCTGCATCTAGCCTGTCCAACCCCTTAAGAATTTTGTAAGCCTCTATAAGATCCCCCCTCAATCTCCTAAATTCCAGCGAGTACAAGCAGAGTCTATCCAATCTTTCTTCATATGGAAGTCCTGCCATCCCAGGAATCAGTCTGGTGAACCTTCTCTGTACTCCTTCTATGGCAAGAATGTCTTTCCTCAGATTAGGAGACCAAAACTGTACGCAATACTCCAGGTGTGGCCTCACCAAGACCCTGTACAACTGCAGTAGAACCTCCCTGCTCTTGTACTCAAATCCTTTTGCTATGAATGCCAACATACCATTCGCTTTCTTCACAGCCTGCTGCACCTGCATGCCTACTTTCAATGACTGGTGTACCATGACACCCAGGTCTCGTTGCATCTCCCCTTATCCTAATCGGCCACCATCCAGATAATAATCTACCCTCCTGTTTTTGCCACCAAAGTGGATAACCTCACATTTTTCCACATTATACTGCATCTGCCATGCATTTGCCCACTGACCCAGCCTATCCAAGTCACCTTGCAGCCTCCTAGCATCCTCCTCACAGCTAACACTGCCCCCCAGCTCGTGTCATCCGCAAACTTGGAGATGTTGCATTCAATTCCCTCATCCAGATCATTAATATATATTGTAAATAGCGGGGTCCCAGCACTGAGCCTTGCGGCACCCCACTCGTCACTGCCTGCCATTCTGAAAATGACCCGTTTACTCCTACTCTTTGCTTCCTGTCTGCCAGCCAGTTCTCTATCCACATCAATACTGAACCCCCAATACCACGTGCTTTAAGTTTGTATGCTAATCTCTTATGTGGGAGCTTGTCGAAAGCCTTCTGAAAGTCCAGATATAACACATCCACAGGTTCTCTCTTATCCACTCTACTAGTTACAGCCTCAAAAAATTCCATAAGATTCGTCAGACATGATTTACCTTTCATAAATCCATGCTGACTTTGTCCATTGATTTCACCACTTTCCAAATGTGCTGCTATCCCATCTTTAATAACTGACTCTAGCATTTTCCCCACTACCGATGTTCTCTCTCCCTCCCTTTTTAAAAAGTGGGGTTACATTAGCTACCCTCCAATCCTCAGGAACTACTCCAGAATCTAAAGAGTTTTGAAAAATTATCACTAATGCATCCACTATTTCTGGGCCTACTTCCTTAAGTACTCTGGGATGCAGCCTATCTGGCCCTGGGGATTTATCGGTCTTTAATCCATTCAATTTACCTAACACCACTTGCCAGCTAACCTGGATTTCACTCAGTTCCTCCATCTCATTTGACCCCCGGTCCCCTGCTATTTACGGCAGATTATTTATGTCTTCCCTAGTGAAGAAAGAACCAAAGCAGTTATTCAATTGGTCTGCCATGTCCTTGTTTATGAAAAGTTTAAAGTGATATGGGCCGAACACAGGCAGGTGAGACTAGTGTAGATGGGGCATGTTGGCTGGTGTGGGCAAGTTGGGCCAAAGGGCTTGTTTCCACACTGTATGACTCTATGACTCAAATGGAGATACAGATACTGGGCTCGAGGGCTAGAACAACCTCCCCCAGTCTCAAACTGGAGGAAGGAGACAGGTTGAACAGAGCAACAAAATAACTAAAGAAGGGTCTCGACCCAAAACGTCACCCATTCCTTCTCTCCTGAGATGCTGCCTGTCCTGCTGAGTTACTCCAGTTTTTTGTCTCTATCTTTGGTTTAAACCAGCAGCATCTGCAGTTCCCTCGTACACCAAAGTAACGTACCTGTTCCCCGTGTACCAGTGCTGCACACGGACCTTCATGGTACACTTGAAGAAAACAAAAACCTCAGAATTCCACAGTAATCTATCTGCCCTCGCTACTACATTGGGGAGTTGTAGGGTAGTGACCCGAGCTGGAACTCACTTGCCGCAGAATGTAACGCTGGAACGCAAGGCCACACCATGGTCGGTCACTTCAGACTGGTGAAAAGTGCAAGACCATCAGCTTCAGGCGGTCAAAGTGTTTGAGTGATGGCACTCCATAGCCTGGAATGGAATACCAAGAGTTATAGGTAGTGGAGAGGGACTGGGAAATGCAACACTCATTGAACCGGGCCATGCCAGTCGCTGGCATTAAATACAAAGCAAGGGGTTGATGAAGGAAAGGGCAAGAGGGGATGAACACATTAAAAAGGTGAAAGGTAGACACAAAATGCTGGAGAAACTCAGCGGGTGAGGCAGCATCTATGGAGAGAAGGAATAGGCAATGTTTCGGGTCGAGACCCTTCCTTCTCTCCATAGATGCTGCCTCACCCGCTGAGTTTCTCCAGCATTTTGTGTCTACCTTTGTTTTTTCCAGCATCTGCAGTTCTTTCTTAAAAAGGTGAAAAGTCTGTTCACTTACCAGTTACTTAAAAATACTATTGTTAAAAATCAAATCCAGGTTGCGCTATTAACAAAGGGCAGCTGAGAATAGGACAACAATAATTTTAAAACTAGTT
This sequence comes from Okamejei kenojei, assembly GCA_035221665.1. Taxonomy (NCBI): domain Eukaryota; kingdom Metazoa; phylum Chordata; class Chondrichthyes; order Rajiformes; family Rajidae; genus Okamejei; species Okamejei kenojei. Next base: position 36,549,096 of record CM069159.1, on the reverse strand, counting down.
GGTGGTGACATGAATCCATTCGTGCCATGACCAGGTCAGACTATTCATGGCTCCATCAACTGGTGGCCGATAGTCAACTCACAGAGAATGTGTTCATTCAATGAACTAACTTTACAGTGTAGTTTATTGTCACGTGTACCGAGGTACAGTGAAAAGCTTTTGTTGCGTGCTATACCGTCAGCGGAAAGACAATACATGATTACAATCAAGCCATTTGCAGTGTATAGATACATGATAAGGGAATAACGTTTAGTGCAAGGTAAACTCATCAAGTTGTTAGTTTACTCAACCAGCTCACCTGTCTTGTTGTAATTCAATCAATTACGCACTAAATTATTAATCAAACAAAACCCATTGACAAAGAAATGGAATAGAAAGATCTGTCATCAATGTGGTGGAAACTGTGGATTGTGAACACCTGTCTCAAATCAAATGGCCTATTTTTTTTAAAAATATTTTTATTAGTTGTAAATACATATTAATAAAAAATACTTCTTACATACATTTGTAATATTATTAATATTAACATTTAAGACTATTTATATTTCTATACCTTTTTTTTAATAAGTAGGAAAAGATAGAGAAAAATAATATAGAGATAAAAAATCAAAAATAAAGAAGTGAATGGAGTATTAAAAAGTTATCCATCGTTGGAGATATATCCATGATTTGTTATACGTATTTCTTCATCTATTCCATTATTCAGGTTTCAGTCAGGCTCTCGCACTGAGCCATTTTGACACTTTAGATAATGTATGGAGACCATATTCCTCTGAAAAAATCCAACCTGTCCATTAGGACAAGCCTCAATCTTTCCAGATGGAGTGTCTCTGACATTCCTGTAATCCACATTTTGATTGTGGGGGATGTAGGACCTTTCCAGAATTTTAATATTAATTTTTTCCCAATTATTAAACTATAATCAATAAAAAAAATTGATTCGTTGTTATTAATTGATCTGTTTCCAGTATTCCCAGTATTATTAACTTTGAGTCAGGAGTCAGATTCATATTAACAACATTCGAAATTATCCTAAATATTTCTATCCAAAATTTTGTAATTTTTACACAATTTGTAAATGAGTGTGTCAAGTTAGTTTCCAAGTGCTGACATTTATCACATATGGCAGATACATTTGAAAAAATGTACTTTGGATTTTGAGTAATGTAGTCTCTGTAATATTTTAAATTGTACAAGAGAGTGTCTAGCATTTAACGAACAGTGGTGTATGTGTTGTAAACTTTCATCCCATACTTCTGGTCTAATAATTTGACCTAATTCGTTTTCCCATGATTGTCTATATATTTCTGTCAATGGGACATCATTTTCCAATAGGATATTATAAATGTATATCAATTTTTCTGTGTTCGGATGTTTATTTAGACATTCATCTAAAATTTCTGTCTTTCTATTTCTAATTTCCTATATGTTTGCTTTTACATAGTCTCTAATTTGTAAGTATCTAAAATAATCTTTTGAATGTAATCCATAAATGTGTTGTAATTCTTGAAATGAAAGGAAAGAATTTTCCCTGTGGAGATCTCCCGTCTTATTAATTCCTTTATTTTTCCATTGTAAAAAGCCTTTATCCATCATTGAAGGTTTAAATGTAACATTATTTACAATGGTAAGGGCTAGTTGTATAGATTCCAATTTTAATTTTTCCTTTATTTGTTTCCAGGTATGTATTCCACTTACTATTATAGGGTTTTCACTATAGGTTTTCTTACCTAAATTAATATTGGCAAATATTATCGAACTAATTTCAAAAGGCGAACAATCTTCTTTTTCCATTTTTAACCAAATTGGTTGTTTATCTGTCTCTACTAACCAAAAATTCATATTTTTAATATTAACTGCCCAGTAATAAAACATAAAGTTTGGTAGTGCTAAACCTCCATTTATTTTTGATTTACATAAATGTTTTTTGTTTATTCTATGGCTCTTATAATCCCAGATAAAGTTGGTAACTAAAGAGTCCACCTTCCTAAAGAAATTTTTTGGAAGATATATCGGAATTAATTGGAAAAGATATAGTAATTGCGGAAGAAAAATCATTTTTATTACATTAATTTTACCTAGCATTGAGATGGGTAGAGTTTTCCAATATAAAATGTTCTTATTTAATTTATTCAATAAGAGTGGGAAGTTGGATTTGAATAAATAATCGAATGGCCTATTTTTGACCGGAGGGCAGTAAGTAAATAAATAGTGTTGGAAAGAACTGCAGATGCTGGTTTAAATCGAAGATAGACACAAAATGCTGGAGTAACTCAGTGTGACAGGCAGCATCTCTGGATAGAAGGAATGGGTGACGTTTCGGGTTGAGACCCTTCTTCAATAAATATCACAGGATGTTCTGCTGGTGTTGGGCAGGGGTGACACTTGGACACTGGACACAGACCTATATTAGTGCAGCTTCTGGCCATGTTGTTGAACATGGGGTGGTTACTGCATGTCGAGCACAGACTGGGAGTGTGAGACTATGTCAGTCTGGAAAGCTGAAACTTGGATGGGGGTGAGAAATGAACCAAGGCTTGGTCTGTTTGTGAAGGGTGTCGAGTTTATTTTAGAATGTGGCCTGAGAAGGTACAATGATAGTCTCCTCTCCCACAGTGGCAGAAATATTCTGTGGTATTGAGCAAGAGAAGATTAAACATAATAGATCATGATATCAGGTGAGCACAGCAACACCAGGAGCAGGTTTGGGCAGTTAGATCCAATGTGATTACAGTGGAGCTGAACATGTTGGTGGCTGCACACTGTCTGCGATGCCCGCAGAGAATTCTAACCTGCGCCAGATGTGGAAGGCCTTTAGAATTTAGACCTTAATGATACAACGTGGAAACAGACCATTCAGCCCACTGAGTCCGCACACTATCCTACTCTTATTTACAATTTACAATTTTACCAAAGCCAATTAACCTACAAACCTGTAAGTTTTTGGAGTGTGGGAGGAAACCGGAGCACCCGGAGAAAACCCATGTAGTCACAGGGAGAACGTACAAACTCAGTATAGACAGCACCCGTGGTCAGGATGGAACTCGAATCTCTGGCATTGAGGCAGCAACTCTACCGCTGTGCCACCCCTGTGCTAGAATGTGTGCTGAATTGGAACTGAATGATGGCAGAGTGTCCACAGACCTGCTGAACACTGGCCCACAGAGTGCCCATGAAAACATTGGCAGCTGGCAAAGTCCACTGTCCAGCTTCTCTGACTGAAATTCCCTTGGTCCTAAATTATTCGGCTGAGCAAGAGATACTTAAAATCATTAAAAATTATGACAAATTTTAAATTGTTAATTGTAATAAAAATCAAACTTTAAGAACATTTGTATTGGCTGAGTTACAGAATATGGCCACGGAGGCCATGTTGGATCTGTATTGAGCCTCAGTTAGAGTACTGTGTATGAAGAAGGGTCCCGAACCGAAACATCACTATCCATGTTCTCCACAGATGCTGCCTGACCCGCTGAGTTACTCCAGCACTCTGTGAAACGTCACCCATCCATGTTCTCCACAGATGCAGCCTGACCTGCTGAGTTACTCCAGCACGTCGTCACTTAGAGTGCCATGTATTGTTTTCATCACCACTCCATGGGATAGTTGTCAGGGCTGTATAGACCATGCGGAGGAGTTACTAGTGTTGGGAATTAATGACTCTGTGGTAGACACAAAATGCAGGAGTTCATTCGCCCGTGTGTCAGACGACGTATAGCTCGCTATTGGCTTCTGTCGCCGTCCAACGTGTTGACAGAATTGGTTGCCGGACGCGTCACAGTGCATGGTGTTGCCGTTTCCGGGGATCGTCACAAGGAGGCTTCTGTCATGATCCCCAATGCTGGAGTAACTCAGCGGAACAGGAGAGAAGGAATGGGTGACGTTTCGGGTTGAGACCCTTCTTCAGTCTGTGACTATGGGGTTTGGACAAGGGAAAGTGAAGGGAGTTTAATTAGAGGGATGTACAATTATCAGAAGCTTCGACAAGGAAGCATGGGGCACCACGTTCACAGCACGCTGGTGAGTATATTTGTGTAAGTTTATTTATTGAGCATAAATCCAGCTCTTAGAGTCATACAGTATGGAAATAGGCCCTTCGGACAATACTTGCCCATGCTGACCAACACTGCCACATCTACACTAGTCGTACATGCCCATAATCCCTCTAAACCTATCCCATCCACATACCTGTTTAAATGGTTCCCAAACGTTGTGATAGTACGTGCCTCAACTACCTCTGACAGCTCGTTCAATACACCAAATGGCTCCCTCACCCCCCCTCACGTTAAACCTACGTGCTCTGGTTCTGGAGGGTAGAAAGATGGAAAAGTGTTGCGACAGTAATTGACTCAGTGACGGGTGGTTGTGTGAACCTCATTCCTTGAAAGCGTGGTGGAACAAAACCACTTTACTGGCATTTTATAAAGTACCTGGATGGCCGGTTTAACAACTATATGTTGCCGTGCAATGGGCCAGGAGTTGGGAGGTGGGCTAAGCCTGGCCTCCCATACGCTACACTTCTGTAGAACTTTCCATCCCTCAGAACCAGAGCACTTCTGTTGAACTTTCCATCCCTATTTCTGTTCTTCTCTCCAGAACCCTACAATCCATCTATGGCTCTCGCTTCTGAGCTGCCCAGACATGGGACCAATTTGCCGACGACACCACGGTGGTAGGACTGATCAGTGACAACGACGAGTCAGCCTACAGGGAGGAGGTCCATCCAGCACCTGACAACCTGGTGTGCCAACAATAACCTCGTCCTCAACTCCCAGAAGACGAAGGAAATCATTGTTGACTTTAGAAAGAACAGAGGGGGCAAACACCCCCTCATCCATATAAACGGGACTGAGGTGGAGCGGGTCTCCAACTACAAATTCCTCGGGGTACACATCTCGGAGGATCTGTCCTGCACCCTCAACACCTCCAAGCTGATCAAAAAGGCGCAGCAGCGCCTTTACTTCCTGAGGAGGCTCAAAAAAGCCCAACTGTCCCCCCAGATCCTGACCAACATTTACCGCTGTACCATGGAAAGCATCCTGACCACCTGCTTTACGGTCTGGTACAGCAGTTGCACCGTAGCAGATAGGAAGGCACTACAACGGGTGGTGAAAACCGCCCAGCACATCACCGGTGCCCCGCTCCCTGCCATGGATGCCCTCCACCGAAAACGGTGTCTGAGACGGGCTGGGAAGATCATCAAGGACCCCTCCCACCCTAACCATGGACTGTTTGCCCTCCTACCATCGGGGAGGCGGTACAGGAGCCTCAGGTCCCGCACCAGCAGGATGAGGAACAGCTTCTATAATAACACCATCGCACTGCTGAACTCGGAGTCCCGCCGATAGATTTTTCCAGTCTCTCCATCCACATTGTCTGCATTCTGTATTTATTTATATATTGCTATTACTACGAACTGACGCTAAACTGCAATTCGTTGTACCCATACTTGTATATGTGCAATGACATTAAAGTTGAATTGAATTGAATTGAAGAGGTGTTTCTCCACCAACAGTTTCCCTCACTTTGGAAAGCCGACTATTCTGGCCAAGGTTCAGGGCATCTACATTTCACAAAGTTAATGCCAAATGTTCAAGGTTTGACTTCCAGTTAAACAGGTAAATCTATACAATTTGTTTAATCCAGATTTTACCGGGAACATGTTCTGGCTAGTGTTCATTCTCTCCTGCTAATATATACAACTATATGGAAATAAGGACGGGAGCGAAACTAATGCATAGTTAAGGCCAACCAACAAAAATGATCACAGGTGTTTGTAAAGAACTGAGCAGGCTTCAACAAGGTGTTTAAACATAAATATGAATATCAGCTCATGAAATGTAAAATATGACTAACTTTTCAGGAACAAAAAGTCAAATTTCCCTTTGACCTTCTCTAAAGAAAATATTCTCGGTCCCACTAGAGTAATTGGCCTCTGATCCCAGGAACTATTTTTGTAAATTTGTGCCGTATTGTGTACGGCACCATTTCCATCCCACATTGTAGTGGCCCACAGCGGGGGCCGTGCCACTCTCCCTGAAGGTTCAAAATGACTTCTCCAACGTGAGCAGGGCAGTGATGGCCTCACTAATACGTTCACAGCCACTCTGCAAACTCAATGGGTTTTATTTGCCTCTATTTACCAGTGGCCTTTGCTCCTACACTCCCTTTCGAATGTGTAGGAAAGAATTGCAAATGCTGGTTTACATAGAAGAAAGACACAAAATGCTGGAGTAACTCAGCGGGACAAGCAGCATTTCTGGAGAGAAGGGGTGGGTTATGTTTCGGATCGAGACTTCCTCAGTCTGGATTTCAGTCCTTTATTCCATGCTCTTTTTTCTCATTCTTCCTGCAGAAATGCAGCACCTCCCACTTTTCAAATTAAACTTCATCTGCCTGTTTAACCAGTCTCTTGATCCCATGTGACAATGTATCAGTATTTTCTTTATATCTCATAATAAAGTTTCGCCAAGTTTTGTGTCAACTGCCAATTTGCAGAATGTGGTTTGCACCACATGTCAAGGTCATTAATGTAGAATTATTGCAAAGTAAGAATTTAAAGTAAGAATTTAATTGTCCTGTGACAATAAAACACGCATGAGTCTTGACTTGACTCTTATTTTCAAAATAAACGCCCTGGAACTGATCCCTGTAGAATAATTCACCTTCCTCATCAGAGGAATAGATTGAGCAGATGCCCAGAGGCTCTTGCCCAGAGTAGGTATATCAAAGACCAGAGGACATAGGTTTTAATAGGAATCTGAGGGGTAACCTTTTTACACAAAGGGTGGTGGGTATATGGAAGAAGCTAACAGAGGAGATAGTTGAGGCTGGGGCTATCCCAATGTTTAAGAAACATTTTCACAGGTACATGGATAGGATAACGTAACCTCATCTAAATATTCCATCCAATTGGTTAAACACAATTTTTCCATAACAAATCTATCTTGGCTTTTTTTTTTTCATTTTCTTCCTGGTTACTATTATTACTCTGTCCTGAATCGATGTTATGACGTGCGTTCCCCGTCTCTGAGTTTAAACGGACTGGCTGTGTTGCTAATCCTTGGTGCTTTGTGTTTGAACAGGGGAATAAGATTCAACATGTAGAACAAGGAACTGCAGATGCTGGTTTATACAAAAGGACACAAAGTGCTGGAGTAACTCAATGGGCCAGGCAGCATCTCTGAAGAACATGGATAGTGATGTTTTGGGTCGAAATCTGCCCTTAGACTGAAGGAGAGTCAAGAGTCCTGACACTGAACAGTGCCATCCTTTCTTGCAGCAGCAACAACAGATATGTAAACATGGAATGCAGTAGACACCTTCATCAACAAACAGTTCAATATATGAAAACAAACAAACGGTGCAAGGACAGAAGCATTGCCCCCCAAGTCCCTGGTGCAATCACGACCGTTTGTAGTTTGGAGTTTAGTTGGAGCGTGTCAGAGAGTGTCAGAGGTTACAGGGAGAAGGAAGGAGAATGGGGTTAGGAGGGAGAGATGGATCAGCCATGATTAAATGGCGTAGACTTGATGGGTCGAGTTTCTTTAGCAGTGTAGGGGTTAGGAGAGGTACAGGTAACACACCTCTAGCTTTCCTCTCCCCTGACTCTCAGACTGATATAGGGTCTCAACCTGAAACTGCTGAGTTACTCCAGCTTTTTGTGTCTGTATTTGGTGTAAACTGGCATCTGCTATTCCTTCTTACTCAATTTTTATAATATTTGGTGTCTCAATAATCTCCTCTTACGCTGTTATCTTCGGAAGCGCCATGCAAAGAGTTCATTGAATACTGTAACACTCCCCTCCGCACCAGTCTGCAAGGTCCCATTATTCTTCTGAGTAAACCAGTCTCCTCTGTACTGCCTTTTTACTCTTTAAATCATTTGTGAATTCCATTTAAATCAGCAGCTAATCTATTCTCATTCACACTTTGCTTCCTTTATTTTACTTTTCCCCCTTTTTTGGGGTAACATTCTGATTCTCGCTGGCATTTGCATGCTGTCAGCTGTTCCTAAGCAGCCGTTTTGATTTGTAGCATTGTGTGCAGGAGCTCTGGATTTGTGTTAGCTTCAAGGAGCGGACACAGAGTGCTGGAGTAACTCAGCGGGTCAGGCAGCATCTGTGGAGAACATGGATAGGTGATGTTTCACAGAGTGCTGGAGTAACTCAGCGGGTCAGGCAGCATCTGTGGAGAACATGGATAGGTGATGTTTCACAGAGTGCTGGAGTAACTCAGCGGGTCAGGCAGCATCTGTGGAGAACATGGATAGGTGACATTTCACAGAGTGCTGGAGTAACTCAGCGGGTCAGGTAGCCCAGGGAATCCTGGGCTAATGTTCATTGTTTTGGGATATATATAGTTGGCCATTTTGGACAGAGATGAGAAGAAATACTTATTCCCAAGACTAGTGGGCACTATGGTGTGAGAGGGGAAAGTTTAAATGAGATGTCCGGGGCAAGTTTTTCTTACACAGAGTGGTGGGGCCTGGAGTGGTGGTGGAGGCAGATACGATAGTGGTGTTTCAGAGGCTTTTAGACAGGCATGTGGGAACGGGGGCTACAAGAGGGATATGGATCACATACAGATGAGATCAGTTGAACTTGGCATCATGTTCAGCACAGACATTGTGGGCCGAAGGGCCTGTTCCTGTGCTGTACTGTTCTATGTTCTAATTGATTCACGTGGCTGCGTGCGTGTGGTATTGTGAACACTCGGGAGCTGGAGCTCAGCCAGAAACAACCTCAAGTAAAGGTATGAATGGCAGAATCAGGAACTACTGCTCAGCTGCACATTAGCAGAGCAGACTTGGGGGAATGCGGCTTATATTTTCCAGTATTTCTCTCAATAATTACACGAGTTTTTGAAAATTGATCTAAATGCTTCTCCCATGAGATGTGAAGATCTCGCAGTCAGTAACAAACGGCCTCACGTTGTGAATCCTGTCTGTGACCTTTCCTGACAAATCATAAACAGAAACTGGGTGTGTGCTTGTCTTGGATAAAAGGCTTCATGCTGCATTAAAGAATGTTTTGCAATTTATGGTCAGTCACACACACAGCGAACACTTGCACCGAGGACTGGAGTGTGCTTTGTATTCTGATGAATGTGGTTCCTCACTCACCCAGTCCCTGAGGCAGAGGGAACAAACTCAGAAACATTCAGCCTTCCACCAGCAAATGTTTTGTTGCGTTTAGTGACGCAGTGTGGAATTGGGCCCTTTGGCTCACCAAGTCTATGCCAATCATCGCCGCTAACACATTAGTGGCAATTTACAGAGGCCAGTTCACCTTCAAACCCGCACGTCTTTGGATGTGGGAGGAAACCAGAGCACCCGGACAAAACCCACGTGGTCACAGGGAGAACGTGGGAACTCCACATAGACAGCACCAGAGGTCAGGATGGAACCTGGGTCTGTGGCGCTGTGAGGCAGCAACACTACCTGCTGCACCACACTACCAGGTTGCCAGCTCAGTGAGTCACCTGTGATGTGTACGTTACCTGTCCCAGTCACTTGGCCAGCAGTGTGTCTGCCAAAAATGATTGCTGAATCATTGGGAACTGCCCAAGGGAACTAAGACTTTTATATAAATAACAGGTTTCATTTGAATTAATCTGAAACTAAGCTAGAGAAGCAGCACTCTGAAATTCAAAGAAAGTTGGAACTGGAGAGAAGGGGGAGGATTCCCACAGAATGTGATTTAAATTGAATGATTGAAGTACGAAAATGAGGCTAAGTTTAAAAATATACACTGCAAATGCTGGAAATCTGAAATAGAGTTGTACAGATTGGAAACAGGCCCTTTGGCCCAACTTGCCCACACTGACCCAGATACCCCATCTACACTAGTCACACTTGCCCATGGCATATACCTCTAGTTTTTTATCCATGTACCTGTCCAAATGTCTTTTAAATGTTGCTCCAGTACCTGCTTCAACCTGCCCCCTCCCACCCACCAACCCTGGGCAGCTTGCTCCATAAACCCAACACCCACTGTGTGAAAACAGAAAACACTGGACACATACAGCAGGTCAGGAAGTATCTGTGGAAAGGGAATCGATGTCCGGGTCTGTAACCATTCCTCAGTTATAAGGAACGGCCCTTTCTCTTTCCACATGTGTGGGATGGTGGCGCAGCAGTAGAGGTGGGCCTGAAACGTCACCTATTCCCCTTCTCCACAGATGCTGCCTGACCCACTGAGTTACTCCAGCACTCTGTGAAACGTCACCTATCCATGTTCTCCACAGATGCTGCCTGACCCACTGAGTTACTCCAGCATTTTGTGTCTATTAATAGTAACATAATAGTTGTGTCAGCCAATAATAATGACGACGATTGCAGACATTGTAAACATATCATCTAGTTGGGGAAATGGTTCTCCCATCCCATGGGCAGCTGATAGACAGCTCGTCAGCCAGTCACTGATGTTTATCAAGACACCCTGTCCATTGGCACCATGCTGGGACACTAGCCCTGTGACCTATCACCTTATGTATCCAGCAACATGCGTCAGTGCTGATACGGGAGGCCAAGCTGATCACTTCCGTCTGAACAAATGGAATATGGCCGCGCTGGTACCACAATAACTAGTTCTCCCACGCGTCTACTGTCGCAATGGTGCCTCTAACAAGGTCAACTGTCCCTCATCATAAATGGAAGCGGTTGAAATCCTCTTAAAGTGTATAAATGTGGAGAGCTGGAGAGAAGTGAGGCAGGTCCATGAGTTAGTTAGTGTCACATGTGGACAGTGGGCCAGGAGGCTCATCACAGGTCCAGGGAAGGGGGTATGGAAGGGGGTAGGGGGGCAACAGGAAATGACGCTGGACAAGAAACACTGAGATAAGACAATGAAACTGAATGAGGGTGTGAGAAACAGAGAAAATGGGCGGGGAAAAGAGAGGCCCAGAAGAAGTGAAACCGAGACCAGCAAAAACCGAGAGAGAAGGGAGAAATGACAGAACAGGAAGAACTAAATTTGACAACAAGAGAATTCTGTAAAGCTTGGTGGAGACAGATGAAAGACAAAGGCATTGTGACGTCTGGACCTGCACCAGCTCTGGACCTGGACCTGCACCAGCTCTGAGCCATTACACAGCAGGGAAGAGACCAGGATGTCTGTCATCTCTTTGGGACATCACATTTCCATAAGATCACCCCTCACTCTTCTCAACTGCAAAGAATACCAATCAAACATTGTTTCGTACCTCGTGATAAGATAGTCTCTTATTTGTAAATGGACCAGTTACTATCTTTTGCTACTATGTCCTTTCCTAGATAAGAGGCCAGAATATCAAGCACCATTCCAGGTGTGGGCAGACAACAATGCTGGAGAAACGCAGCGGGTGAGGCAGCATCTATGGAGTGAAGGTCCTCTCTCTGCCCCTCTCTCTGTCCCTCTCTCTGCCCCTCTCTCTGCCCCTCTCTGTCCTTCTCTCTGCCCCTCCCTCGGTCCCTCTCACTGTCCCTCTCTCTGTCCCTCTCTCTGTCCCTCTCTCTGCCCCTCTCTATGCCCCTCTCTGTCCCTCTCTCTGCCCCTCTCCCTGCTCCTCTCTCTGCCCCTCTCTCTGCCCCTCTCTCTGCCCCTCTCTCTGCCCCTCTCTGTCCTCCTCTCTGCCCCTCTCTGCCCCCTCTCTCTGCCCCTCTCTCTGCCCCTCTCTGCCCCTCTCTCTGCCCCTCTCTCTGCCCCCCCCTCTCTGCCCCTCTCTCTGTGCCTCTGCCCCTCTCTTTACGTCTCTCTGTTTGTCTGTCTACATTTTCTATCGACTTTAACCTGTGTTTTTTTGTCGTCTGGTTCTTTCACACCCTTGCTCATTAGTTGGAGAATGACGAAAGAGGGGACTATAAGGGACAACAGAGTGGTGCAGCGGTAAAGTTGATGCCAGAGACCCAGGCGTGACCCCGGCTACAGGATTGTCTGTACGGTGTTTCACATTCTCCCTGTGACCGCGTGGGTTTTCTCTGGGAGCTCGGGTTTCCTCCCACATTCCAAAGACGTGCAGGTTTTTAGGTTAATTGTGAAGTGCCCCCCATGTTTAGCAGAGTGTTAGTGTGCGGGGGTCACTGGTCAGTGTGGTCTGCAGGGCCTGTTTCCATGCTGTAGCTCTAGAGTTTCAGGGTAAGGGGCCAAACATTGAATACTCTAGAATAATCACATTTTGTCTCACAACGAGTGCAACTTCTGTGCCCCAGAGAGTTGCGGAAGCCGGCTGATTAGGAATATTGTATGTGGAGAGCAGGGAGTTGAGGGCTAAGGGGAACCGTCATGGAGAGGTACGTGCGTATCCTGTTGAACAGCTGGGCTGGATTGAAGGGACAAGGAGCCATGCCCACTGTTACCGGTCACTTGTGTGATGGAATCTCCACCTTGTCTGCCAGCTACCTACTGATTGACCAAGTGTGTGGGAGCTGCAAGCAGCCCCATCTACAGTTCACTTCGCTCACTGCGCCAGTGACATAAATATCGCCCCGCACACCTCCTTTACACTTTGCCTCTCTCGTCTCTTGTCACCACCAGAGAGATCACCGGGCATTGTCCATCCCACCGTGGGAAAGGTTTGTGACTGTCGACCCCAGGAGAGGGCGTGGAGTGAATGGGGGCAGGAAGTTGGGGCAGGGTGGTGGTGGAGGGGCAGGGGGGGTATGGATGGGATTCAGCCAGGGGCTGTGGATGGGCCACACATGGTAGTGAGGGGGGCCGGAGAATCCAGTGTCCAAGGATGTGGGAGAAACTGAGTTGAGACCCTCGGACTATCTTTAATCAGACTTTTACTGGCACTAAAAGTTATTCTCTTTGTCCTGTATCGCTACACTGTGGACAGTTTGCTTGTAATCGTATATCGTTTTTCTAGTGACTGGATAGCAGGCAACCTTGGTGCCGGTGACACGAAGCTAAACTAAACTAAACTCATTGTGATTGTGGGTTGAGCCAAGGCCAGCACTCTCATTCCTCTCCACTCTCACTCCTCCGCTCTCGGGCGGTCAGTGTGACTCCAGGGACGGACCTCACATTGGGTGAGTCAAACTGGACCTCGACCCAAAACGTCACCCATTCCTTCTCTCCAGAGATGCTGCCTGTCCCGCTGAGTTACTCCAGCACTTTGTGTCTATTTTCGGTGTAAGCCAGCATCTGCAGTTCCTTCCTACACACTGTGTCTGCTCCTCCATCACTCCAGGCCTGGGCAGCTCAGGCACCATCTCCATATCATGTCTCAACCAACCAGACCCCTCTTAGCCGTGCATGCCCGAAGATTCCTCGGCGAATGCCGCTGTTAGTCTGCAAACCCCACAGCCCACATCAGCAGGGACTGGTAAACACTTTCATCTACAGCCCGCTACACATCCTTTCCATATTCACACATAGAATCAGTTGATTTCAGCCCATCAGGCCTATCCCATTCACAGAACATTACCACCACCATATTCCCTGAAACCTGTTCTGAAACCTGTTCTTCCCACATTCCCATCAACGGCCCCTGGATCCACACCACATCCACAGGCAAGGGGAATTTACAGTCTCCAGTTAACCCACTGAACCAGATGTCTTTGGAAGGACCTGGGGAAAACCCACGTTCCTTCTCAGAGTCCCCAGTGGCCAAGGGTTGCTGCTCCTGCACTTGTGTTGTGGCTGATGTGGTCAGTGTGGGGATTGCTGTGGAATGGTCATTTGCATTGGACCTCCATGCGTGGTCATCAGAGAGGTTCTCACTCACTAACTGGATGCAGCTTCTCTGGGGGACGGGGTGGGGGGAGTCATCAGTTCAGTTTATTTTCACGTGTGCCGAGGTACAGTGAATTTCAAATTTTCTTAAAGAGTCTTTGAGAGAATCCTTAATGCTTCCTGGGGATCCCTCCTTGTGGTGAAGCTGTGAACTGAGTGCCTGTGTTGGGAACCCATTACTCAGCAAGTGAATGGTGAAGGCAGCTGGTTAACTGGTCGATCGTGTGTTATTCAAGCCTGGCTGCTGGAGGCACTGGTCTGATGAAAGTCTCTCATGTTGGCTCGTTGGTCTGCCAGTGGATTACATAGAGACATAGAAACATAGAAAATAGGTGCAGGAGGAGGCCATTCGGCCCTTCGAGCCAGCACTGCCATTCATTGTGATCATGGCTGATCGTCCCCAATCAATAACCCGTGCCTGCCTTCTCCCCATATCCCTTGATTCCACTAGCCCCTGGAGCTCTATCTAACTCTCTCTTAAATCCATCCAGTGATTTTGCCTGTGGCAGGGAATTCCACAAATTCACAACTCTCTGGGTGAAAATGTTTTTTCTCACCTCAGACTTAAATGGCCTCCCCTTTATTCTAAGACTGTGGCCCCTGGTTCTGGACTCGCCCAACACTGGGAACATGTCTCCTCCTTGGGATCGTTATATGGAGACTAGGTTGGTGCTAACAAATGTGCTAATCAAGCTTGCCTGTGTAGACATAAAGAACTGCAGATGCTGGTTTACCAACAAGGAAACAAAGTGCTGGAGTAACTCAGCAGGTCAGGCAGTATCTCACGAGAAGATGGATAGTCGATGTTTGGGTTGGGACATTCTTCATTTGTTTATGGGAGGTGTGGGGGGGGGGGAGCTCGGAGAGGAAAGAGGCACGACAGAGCGCGGTGGGTACTGGGTACTGGGGGGGGGGGGGGGGGGGGGGGGGGGTGATGGGCAGATGGTGTCATCAAAGGCCAAAGATTAGAAAAGGTGTGAGATGAACAGATTGACCAAAACATATTCTCCACAAGGTGGATAACAGTGGAATTTACCGTTGCTTCCAGTGCACCTGTGAAGCTGCAGCAGCAAGAACGTCGTTTGTCTGGTTCATACGACAGGTGACCACTCGTGATTCGTGCCTGCACTGACTTTGCTCATCTGAGCAAAAGAACAGGCAAAGATGATAACCTCAAACAAAGGTGCGGCAAGAGGCTGGTTACAACCAACGAGACGCACAAATCCTCTCCTGCTTCAATCCCCCAGAGTCGTAACACCTGCTTGAACCAACCCCTGGGAGATACTCTGGCACCAAAAATCCCACTGATTCATTCAGGTACATCTTCAGCAAGTATATTCCATTTTTTAATTGTGTTACTCTATATCTACATTTTTAATTTGTTTGGAGCAGTCCCCTCCAGTTTCCATTTAAAAATTAAAAATAGAATTTAATTTCCCTCGCAGCATGTGAAAGATGCAAACTACAGTGAACTTTAGCATTGAGGATGCAGTGACCATAGACCACAGAAGGTCTCGAGTATTTTGCGGACTCTGTCCAGGATGACATGCATACACGTTGGAGGTCCCGCAGTAAGTCTGATGGCCCAGTGCCTAGATCTCTGAGTGGTCCCGTAGCAAAGCCCAGGGACCATGTAACAATGCATACCCTTGAGCAGCCCACCGCTGCCACACCAGGTGTCTGAAGACCAGAGAGGTAGGGTTTCCCACACACACTGCTCTTGCTCATGGAGGATGAGGTGGAGAAGAGAGGTGGGGGAAGGAGAGTGGAGAGAAATGGTGGGAAGATAAAGAAGGAGAATGCGTGGGGGAGGGGGAGGAGACGTAGAGAGAAGGGAAGAGTAACTGGAGGGAGGGCAACAGAGACGTTGGGAGAAGTGAGGTGCGGAGAATGAACATGGGCAGGGTGATATAACTTCATGTGCCCGCGCGGGCGGCTCAGCTAATGGTCCCGTTTATTTTGCGCACCCACTGTGCTCGACTTGTCCGGAATCAGGACAAACCAGTTCGAGTCGTAGCCCAGTTTGCTGGGAGCTCTCATCTCAACAGCAAAGGCTGCACTGGCTGCAGTCTCTGGGGGAATCATGGGTAAGCTTAGGGTCCTCGGACCCTGCGTACAGCTCTGGTTTGTTGCTTCAATGTTTAAACCATTTTATTCCTGTTGCCCCCCCCCCCCCCCACCCCCACCCCCATCTCCGTAGCATTGGAGGGTAATGGAACTGTAAAGAATGTGGGGATTGTGTACACTTGTAACATGAGATACTCTCTGCCTCTGAATATATTTATTACTTAACAATCTCTATCCTTTGTTTAAGAAGGAACAGCAGATGCGGGGAAAATCGAAAGTAGACAAAAATGCTGGAGAAACTCAGCGGGTGAGGCAGCATCTATGGAGCGAAGGAATAGGTGACGTTTCGGGTCGAGACCCTTCTTCAGACCCATAGATGCTGCCTCACCCGCTGAGTTTCTCCAATCTCAATCCTTTGTTCGGATTAAAAGGACAGGAACGTTTTTAACTTGGTGGCAATGTTTCTGCAATTATTATTATTGGACAGGTGAGCAATTACCCAAGAGGCTGAACGTCTCCCTGAGACTAATTCCAGAGAGTGTGCACGGGGCCCTGTGGTACATCACACCGCAGGTAATGGGTGGATGGACGCCCATCTCCAATGCTATAGACATGGAGGGGGGGGGGGGGGGGGGCATCCATGCATCTGGGCCATGTCTAGCTGGCAGCTTTTGTGTGTGCAAAGTGGATTTGCTGGGCAATGCGTCTCAGTACCCACCCTGAACACAATCCCTCTTCGTAGAGGGTGCTGATGGTTTATCTTAGTAAGGAATCTTAGAGCACAGCAGCTGATGTTCAGTTGCAGGAAGCACAACGGTTATTTTGTAGACGGCAGATTCACAGAGTGCAAAGTTTGCTAACTGAGTGCAACGTCAATGTTTCACTGTTCCTCCTGGCCCTACACGTGGCCACAGATCTGAGTAGAGCTCCGCGTTAATGGTTCCGCCAGATTGTTAATCACCATCTGTGAGGTCATATGTGATAGGAGCAGAATTAGGCCATTCGGCCCATCAAGTCCACTCCACCATTCAATCATGGCTGATCTATCATTCCCTCGCAGCCCCATTCTCGTGCCTTTGCCCCATAACCTCTGACATCCGTACTAGTCAAGAATCTGTCAATCTGCTTTAAAAATATCCATTGACTTGGTCTCCACAGCCGTCTGTGTCAATGACAGAGAGGATCCAGCTTTACATTCTGATCAGAATGATGACAGTTCTGGCAACAAACTCACTAGATTTTGTGCTCAAGTTTCTTAAGATGACTCTGACTCAAGCTTTTAGTTCAAAGGCATGACCACTATCCATGAGAGCGTGGCTAGCTCCAGTGGATCGAGACCTGAACCTTACCAGAAGTACGGTGAAGGCCGCAGGCTGACCACACCTCAGCATTGACCAGAGCCTGGCTGCCACCAAAACCCACAGTAATGTGTATCTCTTCTTGTCTGTAGATGATCCGTACAGGAAACTCACAACAGTCGTTCCTTCAGGTGATGTCCTCCGACTTATCGAAAGACTACTTACTCCCACGAACCACACAGAGACGGGAAATAGTAAGGAGAAATGTGCCGCCATTCCATTCATTGCCGAATAAACCGAGTCTTATATATCTAACCAATACCTGAAACTAAAAGAAAGCAGAATGCCATATATATGCTACCTTGCGCAATCTTAGCGTGTTCCCAATGATCTCAGATGCTTTCGAGTTGTAAAGTACCTTTACTTAAAGCTGCCCTTGTCACTTTAGACTTTAGAGATACAGCACAGAAACACGCCCTTCGGTCCACCGAGACCGTACTAGCCAGCCATCACCCCGTATACTAACGTACACACTAGGGACAATTTTACAACTTATGAAGCCAATTAATCGACCAGCCTGCATGTCTTTGGAGTGTGGGAGCGAACGGAGCACCTGGAGAAAACCCACGCGGTAAAAGTGAGAACGTACAAACTCCGTACAGACAGCACCCCTGATCAGGATCGAACCTGGGTCTCTGGCGCTGTAAGGGGCCTGTCCCACTTGGCCGTCATTTGCACGTCATTTACCGACATCCTAACAATTGTTTGGCACGTGGTGACGTGCACGTAACGCGTGGTGGCGTATACAGTGACGCGCGGTAAAGCGCGGCGACCCAGGATTTTGGAATGCTCAAAATCTTCGCGTGCCACCTGCGTGATGTATCCCTTGCACACGCTGACGTACTGATGGCGTACGTTGATGTACTGACGGCGTACGTGTAGCGCGTGGTGACACAGGGTTACGCACAAACATTGCCTATGCTAAATTATTATGCGTCACCGCCCTACGCCGTCAGCGCTCCGTTTGTGCGTCATTTGAGCGCCGCACCATGTGACCTCCCGGGTATAAAGCGCGAGCAATTTTGAAAATTTCTCACTGGGAAAATCCTTGCCACGGAGATCGGACTACGAAAGAATGACATCGCAAATGGCTCCCAAAAGAAGCAGGGCCCTCAAGAGCACTTGGCGCGTGACTGTCGTACTGCTGGACGATTATCGCGCAACTGTCGTGCGTCAGTCACCACCGACCTGTCGCGTAAATGACACCCAAATGATGCCCAAGTGGGACAGACCCTTAAGGCAGCAGCTCTATTGTTGAGCAGCACTGTGCCACCCACACTAACTAATCAGTACTAAACATTCTTCCAGAAACCCAAACGTCACCAGATATTCTACATTTCTAATAGCGTGGATTGGACGGTAAATATTTAGTGTAGACAAACTCTAATAGTTCCAGGAAGAGAGATCGCAATATATTAGAATTTATATAAAGTTGTAAACTGACTTAAAAATGTTAAGCAAGGTCTTGAATCTACCTCATGAATGTCCTCTGGTGTCTCAGGAAACTATATTGAACGATATTGAACAGGAAACAAGGAAAGACTAAACATTAAGCCATTAGTGCACATTTTAAAGGGATATGTTTATTTTAAGGCGCAAAAATTTGAGTGAAAAATTGCTCAGGAATGGCTAACAAGGGAAGTTAAAGCTGGCATAAGATGAATGAAAACATTTCCAAAAGAGCAATATGCCTGACTGGGGGGAAATGTTCAGAATTCAACAAAGGGCCATTAACAAATTGATGACTTGTAAAAATAAAGGGCAAATGTAATTGTCAGAAACAAAGGCAGATTTTAAATGGTTGTAAATTTGCATAAAGGAAAGGATTAGTACATTATAATGGGGAGCCTATAAGGATGGAGACAGGAGAAATTATGTTGGGAATTTCAGCAAAAATTAGGAGAAGTGATACAGAGAGCCTTGGGGAATGATGGGTGGATGCAGATCTAGTGAATAAGGAGCTGAGAGAAAATGACGTGTGATATGACCAGAGTAGTGTCACCACTATACAATACGATATGATACGAAAGAACTTTGATCCCACGAGGGAAATGTATCTGCCAACAGTCATAAAAACACAATGTACATGAAACATGAAATTAAAGTGACGAGTGGAAAGGATTAAGTGCAAAGATTGGGGAGGGGGAGGGGGGGGGGGGTACATGTAAGGTATATATGTATGTAAAGTAAGTAAAAACGAGGCATTGGTAAAATTAATGGAAATGACAAAATATTGATTTTCAAAGACCTGATGAACTTTATCTCAAGGCTTTGAAAGAGGTGTCCATGGAGATAATTGATGCACTTGTTGAAACTTCCAAAGGTCTGCACATCTTGGAATGGTTCCTGCAGATTAGCGTTAGTCTCTGCTTAAGAAATAATGGGAGAGAAAACCAGTGAACCTGGCAAAAGGTACGATTTTATACTAAATAATAGTAACACGGAAGGTATTAATAGAAGAACTATTTATATTTTTCATATCATCTCTCAGCCTTGATCACTGTAGGGAAACTAACCCTAGTGTCTCCAATCTCTGCTCACAACACAATCCATCCAGTCCGTGCAGCGTACCTGCAAATCTCTCCTGCACCCTCTCTGCTTTAATCAGATCCCTCTAACTGTATGGCGAGTGACCAGAACTGCATAAAATACTCCAAATGCAACCTAACTAACCTTTCTTACAGCAGTAACATGACGACCCAACCCATATTGTCAGTGCCTTGACCAATGACGGCAAGCATGTCAATGGTGAACCAGCATCTGCAGTTCCTTATTCGGCCATCCTCACCCCCTGTTCGTCTTTGGTCCCATTTTCAGGGAACTCTACACTTGTACCTCAAGGTATTTCTGATCAACAACAGTCCCTCGTTCACTCTGCACATCCTCTTGTAGTTTAATTTTCCAAAATGCATCACTTTGCTTTTGCCCAAATTAAATTTCATCCATTTCCTGACCACTTTCATGGGTAATCTGTATCATGAGGTCATCTTAGACAACCCTCTTCACTGTCCACCGTACACCATTGTCGGTGACTTCTGCTCACTTGCTAATTATACCAGTTACATTCTCATTGAAATCATTACTGTGGTGAATGCTAGCTGTGAATGTAGTGGAGGTATCCTGAACCAGCCCCACTAGCACGTCTGGAGAATTGTCTTCCTAGTTCAGTAGAATATGGGACTTGCTGTAAAGTGGATTATATTCATTTAAGAGGGAGAATGATAAATGTGTGAGGGAGACAGTAAGGGAGAGAGGGTGATGGGCTGAGATGACGTAGATGTATAGACACCAGGCAGAGACTGCTCCTTGTGTCTTTGTTGTCATTTAAAAGGTCCAATCAGAAACATCAAACAAAACTAATAGTTGATGAAAAGGCACAGTCTGTGCTGCGGGCAGTGTTGAGGTGCTCATTCTGATGATGTTCCTCTCTCTTGTTTCAGATGGCGGTGTGAATACGCGAGGGATCATCATTGCCATCTGCCTGCTGCTGCTGACCATAGTTTCCCTGGCTGCCCTCTTCATCCTCCACCACCGACGTGGACACTCCTTTAAACGTAGACCAGCAATGTTTCTGTAACCACTGACCCCCCCCCCCCCACTGGCACCCCTCCATTGACCCCCCCATTGGCACCCCCCACTGACCCCCTCCCCCACTGACCCCCCCCCCCCCACTGACCCCCGTAACATGTGGCTGTGGACACTCTTGGTGTAGGACTTCCCGGGGAACAGGCCCATATGGGGTGAAGCAGGACCTGGCGCTGGGACCCTACACTTGGGTCATTAAACAGCCTAGCCTAGATATGAATGAGTAGGATAGAGAATGGGAATTGAAAAATACAGTCAGAAATCTCTTCTGTGAAGGCTGGGTTATGTTTCTGTGGGATACTGTGCAGCATGTGTGTGTGTGCATGTGTGTACTGGTACCGTGTACTGGTATCGTGTACGGATGCCTGTGGATGTATCTAATATGAGACCAGCTTGTTGCTTCAATGCAAAGACCGTTGTAATCTTTGTTCCTCCTTCTGTACATCCACAGGACCCAAGATGAACTTCGGTCGGAATATTCTGAGGTACAGTTCACCATTGGTATGGGTGTGGACAGCTCACTATTGGTGTAGATGTGGATAGTTCACTATCAGTGTGGGCATGGACAGGGACGGAAATCGCTATCAAAACATGGGGGGGTCGCAATTTTTTGGCGGCTACGCACGCGCATGCGCACACACGCGAGGCTTCGGCCGTGGGCCCTGTGGACTGTAACATCGGGAGCTGACCTGGTTGGTGACTGACTGCGAACTCCAGCAATAGCAGCTTTGTCCGCCCCGAATCTTGGGGCTTGAATTGGCCCGTTAATGCTGTCTTTGATCGGCCAGTGGGGGGCTTCAACATTGGGAGCCTCGATCGCCTCGATGCAGCAGTTTGATTTTAAGCCACGCTGGGCGCTGAAAGGCCCTGCGAACGTGCCGATTCAGCCCTTAGAAAGCGTCTGATAAAGTCCAGATTACAAAACATGGGGGGGGGGGGGGGTCGATTGTCCCCCACCTCTCAAAGTGGGGGGGGGGGGGGCGTGTCCCCCTGTCCCCCCCAGGATTTCCACCCCCTGTTTTATGTCACATAAAACAGAATGAAGTCAAAGTCTGGCCGTTCTATGGAGTGCAGCATGTGCTGTTCCCTGTAAAGCCACAATATTTAATTGTTTTTCAGTAAAACTGTGCTCATATCTGCATGCCAGCTGCATTGCAGTTCTGCTTCACATTGCAAGTCTGAAGAATCTTGCACGAAAAGCGGCTCTTTTCCTTAATCCATTGTAACACACATGGGTGCCTCCAAAATACACCCAGCAGCCTTTGTGTAAAACAAGTTGCCCCTAGGGCTCCTATTAAATATTTCCCCCCTCACCTTGACTTGTGGAAATGGCAATGTACTAACTGCTTGGTTATTTTACAGGGAGCTGAACACCATCCAGCTGGAGTTTCACCCCCCGTTTACTGTCAGTGGGATGACGAACAGTGTGGGAAATCGCAGCTCAGACCACCAGTTCCAGTATCGCAATATGAAGGGAGGGGGTTGGGGGTGCAATGGGACAGAAGAGGATGAGCAGTAATTCTCACCAAATCACAGCTCGTTTTGCAAAGAAATGCAGAGAATCAAGAATTTCAATCAATAGAGATAAACATTCCTCTACTGCAGTACCACTGTGCCACCACAAGGCGTGGTATATTTGGTGCTTTTTACTGTTTATTTGCTGTTTTTTCCAAGTGTTCTGTACATATTCAGCCCCTTATTTGGTTGTAGCAGAACATTGGCAATAACAGGCACCACCTCCCCCCTCCCTCTCAACCCCCCCCCCCCCCCCCCCCCCCCCACCACGGTTCACTATAGCATGGGTTTACTGTAATTCATGCTCCATCTCCCCCCTCCCAAAAGAAAAACAAATTCTTGTTCGCCTTGGCAGGATTCAGTGCACCATAACCAGATTTCTTAGCTTTGGTGAGATGTATTGAGAGTCAGGAATTCCAGAGACACAACATAAAAAGAGACCAATGTACAAGATCACGGCTCATTATTAGTGGCTGTTACAATGACCTTTGAAAGGGTGGGTGGGATTTGAGTCACCTGCTGCAGAAGAAAGGGAGGTCAGGACTTCAGAACAACTCCTAGGTTGGACAATACACACACTCATGACCCCAACTCCCGAGGGTGACCCCTCACACAAGGGAAGTTCAACTCTCCCAGGGGGCAACATGAGTTCAGGGAAAAAGGGAGATGTTGGTACTACTGCTTATAACACTAGCATTATTGGTTTATCCCCAAAGAACTGCAGATGCTGGTTTACAAAACAAGACACAAAGTACTGGAGTAACAAAACCGGTCAATCTACAAAAAAAGTGCAGAGTGAGAAGGAGTTGTTGCTGCATCTGCTGGTGCAGATTTCTGCACCGTTCGCCTCACAGCAGCAGGGAGAAGAAGGAATGACCAGTCTGTTTGTTAAATTTGTAATGAAGGCCTACATGCCATTCGCTTCCTTCACTGCCTGCTGTACCTGCATGCTTACTTTCAGTGACTGATGAACAAGGACACCCAGAACCTTCCCCTTTTCCTAACTTGACACCATCTGCCTTCCTGTTCTTGGCACCAAAGTGGATAACCTCACATTTATCCACATCAAACTGCATCTGCCCACTCACCCAACCTATCCAAGTCACCCTGCATCCTCATAACATTGAGAGAATGTCAGGTTATATGTTCACACCTCAGCAGTGGGTCCTGAACATTCTGACCCTGTGGTGGCAATGCTGAATGTGATGCTCGTGTCTAGAATTGAATGAAGATTTTAATTTGTGCCCTTGTGAATAGCTTAAGCTGCCTTCAGCTTTGTGATGTGTTGAAATCATTGTTTATCAAAGTGCTTCTAGAAATAAATCAAATTACAATGGATGGGAGAAATTACTTTTTTTAATAAATAGTTAATTATAAAACGCATGGTAATCACTTTCAGACTGTTGAATAGGAATAACTTTTGCTTAAAGTTCATTATCCATTAACATGACATCACCTAAAGTGAGAAATGTGTTTGTAAAGTCTTGTGCCACAGCGATGCCTGATATTGAGATGGTGCAGGGCGGGGAGTCTGGGGCAGGCTCTGGCATGACACTGCTCACTGCTGCCACTGAGTCATCGTTAAACCTGGGCAGCTGCCTCTGATAGCCCAAGTCAGCCGTGCCCCCAGAGCAGTCGCCTAGGTCCGGCTCTGCAGCCGGGATGTGTACCGAGCAGACACTGACGGGCTGGGAACAGGTCTGCCCACACTCAGAGTCAGTGCTCTGGACAGCGCTGGAGTTGGTGCTCTGGACACCACTGGAGTTGGTGCTCTGGACACCACTGGAGTTGGTGCTCTGGACAGCACTGGAGTCTGGCGTTTGCTGCCTGTAGAGATTCATAACCTCATCAATCAACACCATCCGCCCAGGCGAGTGGCTGCCAATATCGATCCCACTGTCCACGGAGGATGCCTCTCTCATCTTCTGCTCCGGCCATGGGTCATCCTGGTCCAGAATCTTGGTGACATGGTGATGAGCACCATCAGCAACCACCTTCTGTACCACCACATCCTCTGTTAAACTCAGGTAGTCCATTTTGCTCAAAAACTTCCTGTTCTTTCCAAAGGTTTCCTGTGAGAGGAAATAACAGTTTAATTGTGAATGCAAATGCAAAGCAATGCAACAGACAGCACAAGATGGGAAATCTGCTGAACCGCAATGAGGGAAGCCAAAACCGGTTTCATCCCAGCTTCGAACCTATCCTGAGGTGCCAGGTGTAGACCATGCACATCCACCAGGAGGTCTGAATGCAGCCTAAACCTCATTCACCAACGTGATTCCATCTGAACATTCCTGCATCAAGGTGAAGAGTGCTGTGTACCGGAGTAGATGGGGCATGTCTAGTGTAGATGGGGCATGTCTAGTGTAGATGGGGCATGTCTAATGTAGATGGGGCATGTCTAGTGTAGATGGGGCATGTCTAGTGTAGATGGGGCATGTCTAGTGTAGATGGGGCATGTCTAGTGTAGATGGGGCATCAGTGTAGATGGGGCATGTCGAGTGTAGATGGGACATGTCGAGTGTAGATGGGGCATGTCTAGTGTAGATGGGGCATGTCGAGTGTAGATGGGGCATGTCGAGTGTAGATGGGGCATGTCTAGTGTAGATGGGGCATGTCTAGTGTAGATGGGGCATGTCGAGTGTAGATGGGGCATGTCGAGTGTAGATGGGACATGTCAAGTGTAGATGGGGCATCAGTGTAGATGGGGCATGTCTAGTGTAGATGGGGCATCAGTGTAGATGGGGCATGTCTGGTGTAGATGGGGCATGTCTGGTGTAGATGGGGCATGTCGAGTGTAGATGGGGCATGTCTGGTGTAGATGGGGCATGTCTGGTGTAGATGGGGCATGTCGAGTGTAGATGGGGCATGTCGAGTGTAGATGGGGCATGTCGAGTGTAGATGGGGCATGTCTAGTGTAGATGGGGCATTAGTGTAGATGGGACATGTCTAGTGTAGATGGGGCATGTCGAGTGTAGATGGGGCATCAGTGTAGATAGGGCATGTCGAGTGTAGATGGGGCATTAGTGTAGATGGGAAATGTCTAGTGTAGATGGGGTATTAGTGTAGATGGGGCATCAGTGTAGATGGGGCATGTCGAGTGTAGATGGGGCATGTCGAGTGTAGATGGGGCATGTTGAGTGTAGATGGGGCATGTCTAGTGTAGATGGGGCATCAGTGTAGATGGGGCATCAGTGTAGATGGGGCATGTTGAGTGTAGATGGGGCATGTCGAGTGTAGATGGGGCATGTTGGTCGGCATGGGCAAGTTGGGCACTGTGGGGTAGCAGGCTCGACCAGCTGAGCCTCTGTCTGTACTGGCTTCCTTTACTACACCACAAAGAAGTCCAATTCAAGGAGGTAGCTCCAAGCTGCAGTTACTCATAAACCCTGCGTAGATTAAAACGATGCGTTTCCTTCTCTGACAGACTCATGTGACCCAGTTACGTTTGTATGATTCTATTGCTTCATAGTAGTTTCTAAGCATAGCTTTTTTCCCCAGATGTACAAGTCTCATAGGGAAGTAGAAATGAACATTGCTGGTCTTGTGTTGTGTTAAAGAAGGAACTGCAGATGCTGGAGAATCGAGGGTACACAAAAGGCTGGAGAAACTCAGCGGGTGCAGCAGCATCTAAGGAGCGAAGGAGATAGGCGACGTTTCGGGTGGAGACCCTTCTTCATACTGGTCAGGGATCAGGGAAACAAGAGATATTGCTGGTCTTGCCCCTGTTGCCCTAATGCCGTGTATGATTAACACCCGAGTGAATAATAAACTCAGATTTGCAAATTGTCAATTACTCATCCAGATTATTAATCATCAATGTTACCAGACTGAGCTAACAAACCAGGCGTGAGGGTTAACACAGTGACGTTACTATCTGGTGAACGCACATGGGGACAATCTGAAAGGTATGTAGAAACTGCTTATGTAGCTGTAAGCGGCTCTTTATTTTCAATACATACAAAAAAAAACAGCGATCCCCGCACATTAACATTATACTGTACACAATTGTCCCCAGTGTGTGCAGGATAGTGTTAGTGTGTGGGGATCGCTGGTCGGTGCAGACTTGGTGGGCCGAAGGGCCTGTTTTCACGCTGTATCTCTAAACTAAACTAAGCTAAATTCTGCTAGTTTTCTTGATCTAGTTTAGTAACCCTGATGGAAATACAGGGGGCACTAAATAGTTAGTCAGAGGAGCAGGAGGGCGGGCGGGTTTGGGTGTGGAGGATAGCCAACTATAGGAATGGGTTGCCGTTGATTCAGGGTAGAGTTATGCCACTGGGCTCACTCTGGAGGTGAGAGATTAGATCAGAGTTCTTGCCAGTAATTAATTTGGATATAATGGTTTGCTAAACTGTCAGTGAGTGAGAGGAGAACTTACCAGGACAGCTGGAGTCATTCTTTGTTCCTTCAAATAACACCAGCAGAACATTGCCAGGCAGAGGCAGAGAACAGACAGCATGATGATCGCACCAATGACTCCAACCACAGTGTTAATCAAAGTCTCCAAATCTGGAAAATAAAAGGCCACTAATTATCAGTAGGAATAACAACATAATAAAAACAATTCAGGCCCTTGAGATTCATCTGCAATTCAATGAGATCAATGTCGATCCAAATCTTATCTCCATTTGCCTGGGTACTTTTGCTCTTTGTTGAAAACAATCTATCACCCTCAGACATCCCACCCGTCCCTGTTATAGTCTGTCACAATCCCTAACCCAGCCCGATATTTCAGGCCATGTCAACCCAGTCTATGCTTCTTGCTCCAAGACCTTTATTACAAGGGGGGTTTGCATGGACATAGACTTAGCATTTATTGTTTATGAAGTCAATGTGAAAATATATGTTGCTCGAGAAATGGTAATGGATCAAAGCGCTGCCAAATACATCACTCTGTTCTATAATGAGGTGTTTTATCATATAATTAAGCAAGACGAGATATGTGTTACCTAGTGCCTTTCATGCCACTGTTGTCTTTATCCATCAGATTCCTACTCTGCTTGGCTTCCTGTTAAATTGTAGGTAAATGTAATGGCAAAGTAGGCACTGTGACAAAGAGGCTGACTTCAAACAAGAAGTGTTACTAACTGTGTCACGGCTAAATACTTCACAAATTCACATCCCCTTTACCTCCCAGCATTTATACTGTAATCTACTTGGATGGGCCAAGTAGTTTTTCATTTTGCATTTTTTACATTCTTTTCTTGGTCTTTCCACTGGGATAAGGTCTTAAATCCATTGTTTCGGAACAGGTTTTCTAGGAACATTAGTAGGCCAAAGAAAGGAAAACTTCAAAATTGGATATGTTCAAGCAGTTTCTGACAGGAATTGGTTCATTTACTGACTTTTCAACTCAGCACGATAGACCAGAATGGGAGGCAAAACCTTTCTCAATCTGTCTGGACTAAATTCACTTGGCTCTGTTCTAACTGTTATGCCAGACTAATCTTGTCAAATTAAACTAACAATAGGCTCCTGAGACGACACTAACATTTATATTAGTCAACTTCTTTGTATGTTTCAAATCATACTTGGCTAATAAATTAATTACAATTATGATTACGATTAATGCAATACATTACCTGGATTAGGAGTTGGGACTTTGATACATTTCTCTTCTGTAATGTTGCTTTTCCTCGGGTCTCCATGCAAATGTACTCTGACCCTGATGCAATAGATATTCCCTGGTCGCACAGTAGTTTTGACCGGTGCTCCCGAACTGTGAATTTCCTCAGACTGTTGGAACATGAGCCGGAAACACATTAGCTATGTTGAAGCTCTGTATGCATTCAATTTATTAGTATTAAAGAAGTCTCGTAGACCAAAACCAATGCTCAGCTGCAAGGTCGTGCAGGTAACAGACTGCCCAACTGTGCCTTACACTCCTGGGATGACTTGCTCTTGAGAAACATTCATCAGGGCAAGCAACAGGAGGATTTTGCTCCAGCCCTGTCAAGAGTCAGTGGGGAGCAATCACCAAATTTATGCAAATTACCATTGTCATTATTAACCGACGCAGAGATTGGCGGAGATCCACAAGGTCTTACCGTGTCAGTGTCATTCGCATGGATATATATGGTGTACTTCAATTCCTGTGGGTATACGTCCCCCATCGACCTGTTTCTCTTTGCTGTGTACAGGGTGGGCGGGAAGAGTCGGACTGTAATCACATCATGCTCCACTTCGGTAACAAAGGATGGCAAACCCAACAAGGCTGAAAGGAAATGAAATCCAAAATTAGATTTTGGTCTACATACAAAATGGAAACAAATTAACCTGTAAGTATTAATGTGCCAATGAATGAGTATGGATATGCATGGTGAATGTTTGCTGGTGAATGGTGCATGCTGTGCATTGATGAGCAAACCTGTCAGTGCCTGATGCCCATAGGTGAGTGTGGCTTTGTTTACATCAGTGAGCCTGCACGTCAATGACTACGGGCGTCAATGATGATGTCTATGCAAATATCAATGCGTATTCTGGTCTGGACGTGTTGGTGAGTGTAAATATGTAGAAGCATGTTTATAAGTAGGAGCATGTCAGTGAGTATGAGCGACTCAGTCTCTCTCCCTTCCCTTTCTGCTCAGTTCCCTCTCCCCTGACTCTCAGTCTCAAGGTCTTGACCCAAACCTTCACCTATGCCTTTTCTCCAGAGATGCTGTCTGACTTCAAGTAGCCCTTGCTTTCCCCCTCTTTCCATCCCCTCCCTCTTCCCAGTTCTCTGACTAGTCTTTTACCTCCGTACCACCCACTCCCCTGACATCAGTCTGAAGAAGGGGTTCAACCGGAAACGTCACCCATTCCTTCTCTCCAGAGATGCTGTCTGACTCGCTGAGTTACTCCAACATTTTATGACTATTTTCAGTTTAAACCAGCATCTGCAGTTCCTTCCTCCACAATACACAGACCACCTCCCACAATTAACTGTGTCACGCTAGCTGGAGGCAAGAGTCGCAGCTTCTGTTGGTAAAAACATCAGGCAGCCTTTCCGTTTTTGGTTAACTTTTGGTTTAGATAGAGTAGATCGAGAGATTATAATCCCAGACCGATCACCTTGAAAGTGAGACAAAAGCTGTGTTCTCAATTTGTGCCATGGATATCAACTTCAGCGGTGAATTAAAAAAAAGGTTTAACTCATAACAAAGCAACTTAAAAGTTATCATCAATCACCAGATTTGCAGAAATATTTCAAGCTGTCATTTTTGATTAAAAGCTTTTGCATTAGAGCAGTGGGCACTAGAGGTGATGGATGTAACAGTCACTGTGGGTTGAGAAGCCACTTACTGGAATCGAAGGGTTTGAACATCGTCCCTTCCCATGTCGAGGTTGTGTTGCCAATCACACTTCTGACACTGGCAAAGTAGGTAACGTTGACATCCCATGTCTGTTCAGTCAGGTCACAGTAGCAGTGGGGCATCCCTGTACAGTGTGACACAGGGATAGGTTCTTCATCATATCCATACCTGGAATCAATAACCAGACTCATCAACACATTATCAGGCAAGCTGACTCTCTCAAGAAGCAGCCTCATTGCGGACTTTGCCTGTGCTAACTCTGGCCATTCATATTTCAGGATGTTCTATCACACAATCTCTTGCCTACAAACACCCTCCCTGATACTTATAAAAACTGGGTCGGACTCCTTGTGTCCAAACCAACCTTCATCCAACCCACCAGTAAAAGCAGTGGAAATGTAGAAACATTGTGTTGCAGCAGGTAGAGCTGCTGCCTCACAGTGCCCGAGACCCAGGTTCGATTCTGACTTTGGGTGTTGTCTGTGTGGTGTTTGGGTGAACTTTATGTGTTGGTTGCACGATCTTCACCTGACAGCATGGGTTCCTCCCACATCTTAAAGAGGTGCAGGTTTGTAGCTTAATCAGTTCTGTAAATTGCCCCGAGTGTGTAGTGAGTGGATGCAACAGTGGGAAAACAGAACTGACGTGAATGTGCGATCGATGATCGGATGGACGGAGGGCTGAAGGGCCTGTTTCCATGCTATATCTCTCAATCAATCTACTCTTTTCCACATTGCTGTCCATGTGAACTTACAGCACGCTGCTGTGTTTTCCACGTTAAACAGTAACTATATTTCAATGTGATTTGGCCATGCTGAAAGGGCATTTGAAAGGCATTAGTTTCATGCAGGTATTTTTTATATGCTTATTGCCACATTAATATGGTGTCCAAAGTTGTGTGTATCAATCATGACACCAGTTGTGTTTGCTAAAGGTGCTCGGTTGAGAAAAGTCTAATACTTTGAAATGACCTTAAACATTTCCACTCTGCAAAATTATTAATATTTTATTAATGTATAATGTATTAATATGGCGACACAACATCACTTTGGCAGATAGACACAAAAAGCTGGAGTAACTCAGCGGGACAGGCAGCATCTCTGGAGAGAAGGTGGGTGATATTTCAGGTTGAGACCCTTCTTCAGACACTTTGGCAGAACCATTAATCCTGTAATCTGACTAAGTCTACACCATTTTCACAGCAGGGCGCAGAGTATTATTGTCCAATTACCCTGATCTTTGCGCACTGAAGGTTTGGCTCTCCGCAGTAAAGGCTTAGTGGAAACCCCAAGTCATTGCAACGACTTGCAAACGGACTTGGTCAGAATACTGAGAATTACAGTTTTACAGATAGACAATGTCAATTGTGGTTTTTACAATTAACTCGCAAACAGACTTGGTAAGAATGGGGTTTTTCACAGTAATGGTGGATGTGTTTACATGTAATGGATGACTCAGAGCCAAACCAGGAACAAGAAGTCTGAAGAAGGATGTCGACCCGATTCCTTTTCCTTTCCGTTTCTCCAGAGCCTAACCCGCTAAGGTATTTCAGTTTTTTGTGTCTATATTCGGGTCTATGTTCGGAAGAGCATAATCAAAGTGTATTTAAAGGCTGCTTTAGCCCTTACAATTCCAAAACATCTCACAGTACAAGCGGGCTCACCAACACCTTCTCAAGGATTACTGGGGATTAGTGACAGAATGCTGGCTTTATTAGTGACAAGAAAAGATCCCTCGGACTTTCCTGCTGTAGTTTCTGAAGCTGTAATATTGTGTCCTAGTTAGAGTGCTGTGTTGACACAGTTCTTCACGTCACCGTTTACTTCTCAGTTTAAACTACGTTGCTGAGATGCGTGCGTAATCACACACGCAAGATTCATGATCACTGTGGGAAGGTTTTAACATTCCCAACATTGCAACACAAATACACGAAACAGTGTCAGTGAAAGTCAATATTAATAAAACATTGATAAATCAGGAAGTTAACTGTAAAATGCTGAAATATTGAGTAAATCAAACTTGAATTTTTTTTATACAGGCATGTTCTGAGTCATCATGTTAGTCCCTACATAAAGCTATTTCAGTTCTTTCACTGGCTCAGACCTCCACTGAATCTCTGCCCAAATTTGATGTGAATTGTTCATCTGTAAACGTACAATTCCTATTGCACCCAGTTTTCGACCTGGTCCAGATTAAGCAGGATGACCCATAACTCAACTGTGGTAAATAATGAAGGGGTTGTACAATAGTCTCCAGGTCAACATTGATTAACCTGGGAAATTAACTATGAAAGCATAAAATTAATGCCGCAAAATGTGTAATTTGACGTTTTCAATTAGAAGTTATGAGGAGAAAGGAAACAAAGCCTCAAGTGCTATCTAAAAAGAGATAAAAGTGTTGGAGTAACTCAGCAGGTCATACAATATCTCTGGAGAACAGGGTCAGGTGACATTTTGGGTCGGGACCCTTCTTCAGACTGATTGTAGTGGGTGGAAGAAAGCTAGAAGAGAGATGGGACAAAACCTGGCATCTGAGGAAGGGTCCCGACCCAAAGCTTCGCCTATCCATGTTCTCCACAGATGCTGCCTGACCCGCTGAGTTACTCCAGCACTCTGTGAAACGTCACCTATCCATGTTCTCCACAGATGCTGCCTGACCCGCTGAGTTACTCCAGCACTCTGTGAAACGTCACCTATCCATGTTCTCCACAGATGCTGCCTGACCTGCTGAGTTACTCCAGCACTCTGTGAAACGTCACCTATCCATGTTCTCCACAGATGCTGCCTGACCCGCTGAGTTACTCCAGCACTCTATGAAACGTCACCTATCCATGTTCTCCACAGATGCTGCCTGACCTGCTGAGTTACTCCAGCACTCTGTGAAACGTCACCTATCCATGTTCTCCACAGATGCTGCCTGACCTGCTGAGTTACTCCAGCACTCTGTGAAACGTCACCTATCCATGTTCTCCACAGATGCTGCCTGACCCGCTGAGTTACTCCAGCACTCTGTGAAACGTCACCTATCCATGTTCTCCACAGATGCTGCCTGACCTGCTGAGTTACTCCAGCACTCTGTGAAACGTCACCTATCCATGTTCTCCACAGATGCTGCCTGACCTGCTGAGTTACTCCAGCACTCTGTGAAACGTCACCTATCCATGTTCTCCACAGATGCTGCCTGACCTGCTGAGTTACTCCAGCACTCTGTGAAACGTCACCTATCCATGTTCTCCACAGATGCTGCCTGACCTGCTGAGTTACTCCAGCACTCTGTGAAACGTCACCTATCCATGTTCTCCGCAGATGCTGCCTGACCCGCTGAGTTACTCCAGCACATTTTGTCTTATTTTTTGTGGGAAGTGATAGGTGGATATGGGTGAGGGGTGTTTATGACTGGGAGATTTGGTTGGATAAAGGCCTGAGATGAAAAGACAGAGTGTGAGATAGGGCCTGTAAACTGTGTTGCATTGGGTGCCCAGGGAAGAATGTGAGGCGTGCTTTGGACAGAGCTGCCTGCCACTGACTGGGGGCCACTGGGTGCTGCTAACTATGGATGCTTGGTCCACAATACAGCTTGCACTCTTTGATACCCTATCTGCATGCTCCCGGATTCCAAAAACAAAGAGTCGCAGTTGAAACAATTAGAATGAGTGCTGCTTGTTGTATTACAGGCACTCCAGCCCCTGCCCGCATTACAGAGCTCACATTGCCCACGTATCCACCACTCCATGCCAATCAATTCAGTTCAGTTTAGTTTATTGTAACATGTACCAAGGTACAGTAGAAAGCATTTGTTGCCTGCTAACCAGTCAGTGGAAATACAATACATGATTACAATTGAGCCACTTACAGTGTATAGATACGTGATAAGGGAATAAAGTTTAGTGCAAGGTAGTCAGTAACAGATTCACTGAGCTTAATGCAGTTGCTGCATTAGAACCTCACATATCCTCAAAGATCACCATGTTGGCTATGAGACAACGAGGCTCTCTTACCTGTGGTATTGCACGTCATATCGGATGTGTTGTGGACCATTCACCGCGGGACTCCAGAGAAGGATGTTTTCAGTATTCACAGAATTAAAATGAGGATATAAAGGGGGCTGCAGGATGATTTCAGCTGCTGTAAAGAAAGTTAAAACTATCATTCCAGTAATCAATGCAAGTTAACTCCACAGGTTGATTGTCAATGGTGTTTCACACAATTAGAATTCCTCTGAACTTCCGCACATTTTTCAAATCATTTCTCTTAGGCAGAAAACATAACGTTTGGCTCCACCTCGTTCACATTGCAATTCTCAAGGCAAAAATAAAATCTGCAATTCAATAATAGTTTGTTCGACAAGTCTGTACAAAGCCCTTGCAAACATCCCTGGTGTGGGCGACTTAGCTGGAGGGAGATGGGGTGGGGTAGCAGGAGAAACATGACTGGAATATATTCATATGAGGCTCACAGCTTTATTTGTGTTAATAGTGATGGCAGTTTTTCCCTGGCACAAATGATTGTGTGTGGTCTTTTGCAGCAGCCAAGGGACGCGATGTTGGCAATGCTCGTTATTTATATAGAATATATAAAATGGAGAGCTCAGAAACATACCTGTTATCGTGCAGTACATGCCATTGTCTGTGCTCTCCACGAAACCCAGTCTTCTCTATCTATTCTACTTGGCTTACCCACAAATGTACCAGCATTGCATTCACCTCCGGGACCCAACACAGTCAGATGTTTAGTTCTCTAACCACTCTGCAGGTAGAGTCACCCATTCATCAGCAAGTATTTATGTCATTATTGATTCCTAGTCTTAGAGTTTCTCTGAAGTGAAAACATATTTTCCACCTGTTCCCTGTTAAACTATATCATAATAAAATAATGTGGGGAATTCACTTATCGAGTGAATCCGCAGACTCTTTTGCCCAGGGTTGGGAAATCAAGGTACCATAACAGCATTTAAAAAACACTTATGCAGGTACATGGATAGGAGAGGTTTAGAGGGATGTGAACTGAATGCAGCAAATGGGACCAGCTTAGATGAGGCATCTTGGTCCGCATGGATGTTGGGGTGAGGGGCCCATTTCCGTGCTGTATGGTTCTATGAATCTAATATTACAGATCTGCATAGATATAGACAATAGGTGCAGGAGTGGGCCCTTTGGTCCTTCGAGCTAGCACCGCCATTCAATGTGATCCTGGCTGATCATCCACAATCAGTACCCCGTTCCAGCGTTCCCCTCAGACCCCTTGATTCAGCTATCTTTAAAAGCTCTATCCAACTCTCTTTTGAATGTATCAACTGAATCGGCCTCCACTGCCTTCTGCGGCAGAGAATTACACAAATTCACAACTCTCTGTTCTATTTGGCCTACCCCTTATTCGTAAACTGTGGCCCCTGGTTCTGGACTCCACCAACATTGGGAACATGTTTCCTGCCTTAAGCATGTCCAATCCCTTAATAATTGTATATATTTCTATAAGATCCCCTATCATCCTTCTAAATTCCAGTAAATACAAGCCGAGGGAGTCTTCAAGGGACCCACATTTGTCTTAACTAACTTTTTCCTCTTCACATACCTATCATGTGCAGATCTTTATCAGCTTTCTTCTTTTTGTGTGCCGCCTACCTATTGTGGCAAGTAATTAAAGTGAATTCAATAACTCTGCATGTTAGTAGCTGCCTGACTGTGACATAAACAAAACCCTATCGGGTGTACTAATAATCCCGTCTGATCTTTTGTTACTATTTACCACCAAATGTTCCTGCTTTGTGCATAGGTGAATACCAAAGATCTTCAGGATCGGCGCAGATTAGAGTTGACTGGACCCTAGCAAAAGAATTGGGAAAATGGGATCTGTTGCAGCACACTATGTTGGGATGGAAGGGAAGGTGGAGGAAGCACCAACCAGTGTTCCGGTTTCTCACGGTGATTCATGGAGTTATCTCTTATTCATGGTGTTATCTACATTAACTGTTGGCATTTTGTGAAGGCGTAACTACAGATGGGAGAAAACCATTAGACGTGGCGTAATTGGATTTCCTTAAAATCTTTGGTAAAGACCCATATAAAGATAATGTGTAAAATGAGGTGCATGGAACATGGAGTGAAGACTAGTTGAGAAGAGACAGAAGAGAGAAAACAGGATTCAATGGAGTGGTAGATGAAAACTAGTGAGATCATTGCTTGGGCCTTGGCAAATCATATCACACATTATATGTAGGAAGGAACTGCAGATACTGGTTTAAACCTAAGATAGATACAAAAAGCTGGAGTAACTCAGCGGGACAGGCAGCATCTCTGGAGAGAAGGAATGGGTGACATGAGGGAGTGCAGCATAGGTTCACCAGGTTCATTCCCAGGATGGCAGGACTGACATATGATGAAGGAATGGGTCGACTGGGCTTGTATTCACTGGAATTTAGAAGGATGAGAGGGGATCTTATAGAAACATAAAATTCTTAAAGGATTTTAAGACAGGCTGGATGCAAGAAAAAATGTTCCAAATGTTGGGGGAGTCCAGCACCAGGGGTCACAGTTTAACACTGAGATGAGGAAAAACTTTTACACGCAGAGAGTTGTGAATCTGTGGAATTCTCTGCCACAGAAGGCAGTGGAGGCCAATTCCGTGGATGCTTTCAAGAGAGAGTTACATTTAGCTCTTAGGGCTAAAGGAATCAAGGGATATGGGGGAAAAGTAGGAACGGGGTACTTAGATACATAGACAATCGGTGCAGGAGTAGACCATTCGGCCCTTCGAGCCAGCACTGCCACCGCAATCAGTATCCCGATCTAGCCTTCTCCCCATATCCCCTGACCCCGCTAGCCCTAAGAGCTCCATCTAACTCACTTTTAATGGTTTTAGATGATCAGCCATGATTATCTGGTTCGAAGGGCCGAGTGGCCTATTCCTCCACCTATTTTTCTATGTTTCTATGCTTCTGTAATTTAAAATCAAATCCTTCCTTCAGCTAACACTGCCTTTTAAATTCAAAGTCGCCTCTAGAGACTCGGGTGCAGAGTGCAGCTAGCTAATCCGGGTGTGTGCAGTTGTGAGTTCACAAGTTCATAAGTGATAGGAGCAGAATTAGGCCATTTGGCCCGTCAAGACTACTCCGCCATTCAATCATGGACTGATCTATCCCTCTCTCCTAACCACATTCTCCTGTCGAAGATAGACACAAAATACCGGAGTAACTCAGCGGGTCAGGCAGCATCTCTGGATGGAATGGGTGGCGTCTACTCCGCTGAGTTACTCCAGCTTCTTGTATCTATCTTCGGTGTAAACCAGCATCTGCAGTTCCTTCCTACACATTCTCCTGCCTTCTCCCCGTAACTCCTGACACCCGTACTAATCAAGATTCTGTGAATCTCCGAGCTTGTGAGAGTTGAAAGTAACAATCGTGTCCCTCTCTCGGGTGGAGCAGATTGTGAAAGCACGGCGTGGGACAGCCGCATTACCCGCGGCAGTGCTGAAGAAGGGTCTCGACCCGAAACGTCGCCTATCTCCTTCGCTCCTTAGATGCTGCTGCACCCGCTGAGTTTCTCCAGCCTTTTGTGTACCCAGTGTCCTCCTCAGTACAGTTTGTCCTCCATTAACATTAAACAAAAGACTATCGGATCAATAACACGCCGCTTTCCCCGGAACATTGCTGCGGAAACAGGGCGACGCTTGCATTTCAGGGAATACTCATTTGGCTGAATTAAGCGACCCTACACCTAGACGCAAAATGCTGGAGTAACTCGGCGGGACAGGCAGCATCTCTGGAGAGAAGGAATGGGCGACGTTTCGGGTCGAGACCCTTCTTCAGACCTCCCCTGCCTTGAAACATAGAAGATAGGTACAGGAGCAGGCCATTCGGCCCTTCCAGCCAGCACCGCCATTCAATATGGTCATGGCTGGTCATCCACAATCAGTGCCCCGTTCCTGCTTTTTCTCCCATATTCCTTTAGCTGTGACCAAGTCCTAATCAGCAGGATCAACCGCGCCCAGGAAACACCAACGAACGCCACTTCGTAAATTCTCTCATTTCAACACGTTTCATTGCTGAGTTAATGATCGACACGACAGGATCAAATGTGATCATAAAATTCTACAGCAACTGGAAAGTTGTCGCATTTTGCCGAGTAGACCGCTTTAGCAGATGAATGAACCTACCGGCGAGAGTGATGGCCAGCGACAGGAGAGTTGGGATCACAAGTTCCATTGCCCTTTGCTGTTCCACTGATGAGATATCCAGAGAGCATACCCCGCCTTCAGCCCTCAGTGTACTAGCCAGCCAGCCTGGCCCCGGGGCAGGTATAAGCGTGGGAGGGAGGAGGAGGGAAGGACAATCCGCTTCCGCCTCCACAACCGCGGCCAGTGATCAGCAGTAGCGGGGAGTTTTCTTCAACTCTCCCAGAAGCTGATGCACTGAGCTCACCAGCACGGGGTGCACGGAGAGGAAGTGCCTCTTGGACCTGTTCCCGGCCGGCCGGCCGGTGTCAATAGGGCGACGAAACCGAAATCTGCCCTCCACATAACACAAACCATTTTAAACTCCACATTGGCAATGTTCAAATTATAACAAAATATAAGTGTTCTGCATTTTTGAATGGAGACAGAAAAGACTGCTAATGTTGTAATCTTAAACAACAGGAAAATAAAGTGCTGGAGGAACACAGAGGGTCGGGCAGCGTCTGTGGAGACAGATGGATAGTCGACGTTTCGGATCATCAATTATCCCATGTATTGGGAAAATGAAATCTGTATAATAATTGTTGTAAATATTGTCATGTAAATATTCATGTCAATATTCAATAATTGTCGTTAAACACTATTAAACAATTTTCTAAAAGGGTTAGGGTTAGGTTTAGTTAAATAATAATCCATTTAGTTAATAAGGGATTGGGTGCACTAGAATTACAATAGATTTAATCAGTGCTACCAGAAAAGTAAATCCTAAACGTTTACTTCTTCTTGCGTATGGTGTACACAGCCTAAAGTTGTAGGACAACTTGTTCTATTTGATCTTACTTGATT
Organism: Okamejei kenojei; assembly: GCA_035221665.1. NCBI lineage: Eukaryota > Metazoa > Chordata > Chondrichthyes > Rajiformes > Rajidae > Okamejei > Okamejei kenojei. The sequence continues at coordinate 36,510,541 of CM069159.1, read as the reverse complement.
GCATTGGTCGCAACAAGGAGGACCACGTGAAGGTTTCAATCTCCCACCCCAAACATTTACTTCTGTGTAGGTTTGTTTACAACTTTACAGGACATATTGAAAAGCCACCGTTTTTATTACTGACCGCACTCATTAGAATTAGTGAAAAATGGTAGTGGCTGGGATCTCATCCAGAGTCAACTTGTCCTTTCTCTCCAGAGATCCTGCCTGACCTGCTGAGTTACTCCAGCTTTTTGTGTCTATCTTCGGTTTAAACCAGCATCTACAATTCCTTGTTCTTCATTGCCTATCTGAAGGAAGGGAAGCACCAGACTGTCCCCATTCCTCCCGCATGTCGATATTGCATCATACCGCAAACAAGATGACAGGTTCTCAAACTGGTCAGCACAGGGGCGCAGCTGGTAGAGCAGCTGCCTCACAGCACCAGAGACCTGGGTTTGATCCCTACCTCTGGGACTGTCTGTGTGGAGCTTATGCGTTCTCCTTGTTACCACATGTACTTTCTCTGGGTGCTCTGGTTTCCCCCTACATTCCAAACGTTTGTAGGTTGATTTACAAAATTGTCCCTAATGTGTAGGAAGTGGATACGAACGTTAAATAATGTGGAACTAGTGTGAATCGGTGATCAATGGGCAATGTAACCTGGAGAATCACCAGGATGGTACCTGGTGTAGGGATGTTTCAGTTAGGAGATGAAACTGGTGAGATTAGGTCTATTTTCCCTGGAGTGAAGGAGGTTGAGAGTTTATAAATCATAGGAGCAGTATTAGGCTGATCTATCTTTCCGTCGCAACCCCATTCTCCTGCCTTCCCCCAAGTCGTCTCCTGCAACCCCATGCTTCTGTCTTCCCACGCACTATTAAAGCATGGAATAATCTCCACCAAACCACGGTTGCCCAGCCAGATGCAACTAAATTTAAAGTGGCACTTTCTTCCCAATAACTCTCTCTGACTAAACCCCTCCCTTCACCACCTCCAGTTTAAATTCCAGTTGGAATATTTTGGAGGACCAAGTAACCAAGAACCAAGAACAAGTCAAATATATCAACATTAAACATGGCTATTTGCCAGATACATTTGCCCATATTAAAGGGGAATAAAACTAGAATAGATTTAGGGTAAGGGGTATCTGCAGAGGACCTTTTCTCCCAGAGAGTGGTGTGTAGCTGGAATGCACTGCACACAAAGGATAGAAGCAGAGTTGGTGACAACATTTAAGAGGTATCTAGAGCGTTTGACGGCACTGGGCCTGTACTCGCTGGAGTTTATAAGGATCGGGGAGACCTCATTAAAACTTACCGAATAGCGAAAGGCCTGGATAGAGTGGATGTGGAGAGAATTTTTCCACTAGTGGGAGAGTCTAGGACCAGAGGACAAAGTCTCAGAATAAAAGGACGTACCTTTAGAAAGAAGATAAGGAGGAATTTCTTTAGCCAGAGGATGGTGAATCTGTGGAATTCATTGCCACTGATGGATGTGGAAACCAAGTCAATGGCTATTTTTAAGCTGGAGATTGATAGATTCTCGATTAGTAGGGGGGTCTGGGTTTATGGGGACAAGACAGGAGAATGGGGTTGGGAGGGTGAGATAGATCAGCCATGATTGAACGGCGGAATAGACTGGATGGGCCGAATGGCCTAATTCTGCTTCTACACAACTTATGAACTTGAATCATCTAGACATAGACGATTATAGGCCAAATACACAGACATTTGAATAATAGGATTTGTTGGCATAGATATGACGGGCCAGGTGCCCGTTGCTATACTGTGTGACTCTACAATCTTGTGTAAAGGGGAAGAAGTGCTAACACTTATCTATAAATTCAATTCCAGTCTTGCTTTGACTTCATAACAGTTAAGGATTATTCGTGGGAAAATGTTTTGGGTTTCATTTCTGGTTTCTTATGCATTAACTGAACAGTGTCATGAGATTATGGGACCAGTGGCCTGTGGTCATAGGGTCATACTTGTTCATTTTACAAAGCTAAATTAAGCTGATTGCTAGTGCAGTTATTCTGTACTTTCTCAAGAAAAACAATGGATTAAAAGGCATTGTACTACTCAGAGTAGCACTGGCTTTTCCCAAATTCCAGTTTCACATTTTGATATTGTGTTGCTGTTTCATGTGAACTGTAGCTCAAACCAAGTTGTGGTTCAGTTCAAAAGTTCCTGCTTCCCTCCATAGCCTGATCGTTCCCTATCGCTGTAACCTCTTCAAACTTTACAGCCTTCATATTTCTGCCTTTGTCCAGTTACGATATTGTTCACTCCTCAGGACAATTGTTCCAGCATCAGCTTGCTAGGCCCTAAATCCTTCTACCTTTCCCATTTTTACAATAGATGGTGGTGAGAGCCTAGAATGTGCTGTCAGGGGTGGTGGCTGAAGCAGATATGTTTATGGCATTTAAAAGACTTTTGGATAGGCACATGGATGTGCAGGGAATGAATGGATGTGGGTTATGTGAAGGTAGATAAGAGATGGTCTTGGCATCATGTTCAGCACAGACTTTGTGGGCCAAAGGGCCTGCTCTTCGGCTGTATTCTCTGTTAAGATTAAATATTTCTCTTATCAAACTTTTAGTCACCTATTTTTATATCTCCTATGTTGCTCCGTGTCAAATTTTGTTCAATAATGCACAATAATGCTTGTGAGAAGGATACAACTGGCAGCTCAATGTTATGGGCTTTCATTGTTGTTCAAATTCATAAATGGTTAAATACAGTGGTCTTTTCTCTTTGGTTACTTCTGTTTAAAGTGTCTTTTTCTCTTTTCTTTGCAGGATGTGGCCATCCATAACAAGGGCATCATTTATTATCATCCCTAATTGCCCCTGGGAAAGTGGAGGTTAGGATCAGTAAGAGTCAAAAGAAGGAGAGGCAGGGGTGAAGGACGATGGTCATGCCGATGCAAGGAGTGTTGTGCAGAAAGCAAATTAACAGAGCCTGGATCAGTGCTTGGAACGATGATGTTGAGGTCATTGTGGAAACATGGTTGTGAGAAGGATACAACTGGCAGCTCAAGGTTCTGGGCTTTCATTGTTTCAGATGTGATCGAAAGGGAGCAGAAGAGGTGGAGGCGTTGCGCTACTTGGCAGATGAAATTTAATGCAAACAGGTGCAAGGTGTTGCACATTCTCCCTGTGACCACGTGGGTTTTCTCCGAGATCTTCGGTTTCCTCCCACATTCCAAAGATGTACGGGTTTGTTGGTTAATTGGCTTGATTAATTGGCTTGATAAATGGCAAAATTGTCTGGTATAAAATTGTCCAACTTCCAGTTTGGCCCCGGGTGGACTCTTCGGGAGGTACAAGGTACAAGGTCCTCAGAACCTGTGTGGATCAGCTGGAAGTAGTATTTGCGGACATCCTTAACCTCCCCCTACTCCAATCTGAGATATCAACTGCTTTAACAAGACCACACTGACCATCAGTTTGCAGATGACACATTTTGAACAATATGAGATAAGAGTACAAGAAGGAAATAGAGAGCACGGTAACGTGGTGTTGTCATTATTGATAAAATACTTTGCCTTAAAACAATGTAATTTTACATAAAACATATTCACGTATTGATTATTTCTTCGTGGACACAAATTTAATTCCATATACATATAATTCTAAATATCATAATAGTATTATTTCTGATCACTCCCCGTTAACTTTTTCTTTAAAATTAGAAGGAATGCCTGATAAAAAATCGTTCTGGAGGTTTAACCCCCAAATCTTAAACAACTCACAAGGTTGCACATATTTAAAAGAGCAGATGATCTTCTTTGAGACAAATGATACACCAGACACTTCACCTTCCTTATTATGGGAAACTTTTAAGGCATTTATTAGAGGAACTACAATTTCATATCAAGCTTTCCAAAATAAAAAGAATAATACTGAACAATTGCAGTTAGAACAAGAAATTAGACAATTAGATTTAGAAAATGCTAAAGAACCAACGATAGATAAACATAATAAGATAACAATACTAAAATATAACTTAAATAAAATTTTATCGGCCAGAATAATAAGATTATTTCAAATTACAAAACAAGAAAATTTCGAATTTGGTGATAAACCACATAAACTCTTAGCACGCCAACTGAAAAAACGGGAAACAGAAAATACAATTACTAAAATTAAATCAGACAAAGGGGAATTACTAACACTACCTAAAGATATTAATAAAAGATTTGCTCAATTTTATCAAAATTTATATACTTTGAAAACCTCTGCAAATAATACTCAAATTACAAATTTCTTAGACAATTGTAATCTTCCAAAATTAAATATGTTGGAACAAGAGGGATTAGGAGCTCAGTTTACACTTCAGGAAATAGAAGAAACAATAAATTTGTTGAAGAATGGCAAAACGCCAGGACCAGATGGCTTTAGTAATGAATTCTATAAAAGATTCTACGAGATAATTTCTCCACGCCTGCAATATTTATATATACACGCTTTTAAAGAAAATAAACTACCAGAAACACTAACTGAGTCAACAAATTATACCTAAAAAGGATAAAGATCTAGAAGACCCAGGCCATAGCACTCCTAAATACAGATCAAAAAATATTAGCAAAGACCCTAGCGAGAAGATTGAGTAAATATGTTAGCAAACTAATAAACCCGGTCCAAACAGGGTTTATACCAAAGAGATACTCATACTCATTTAACAATTTGAGACGGCTGTTTAATATAATGTACTCACATAATACTGAAGAAGACCTAGCAATTATTTCATTGGATGCAGAAAAAGCTTTTGATCAAGTAGGATGGCAATATTTATTCAAAGTATTGCAAAAATGTAACATGGGAGATAACTTTATCTCATGGGTAAAATTATTATACGATAAGCCAACGGCTAAAATACTGACTAATAATTTATTTTCCCCGAAATTCCAATTAGCAAAGGGCAATAGGCAGGGGTGCGCACTATCGCCCCTGTTATTTGCACTAGTGATAGAGCCTTTAGCAGAAAGTATAAGAAGTCATACGAATATTCATGAATATAATACCAAACACTCAAATAATAAAATCTCATTATATGCAGACGACATATTATTATATATTACAAATTCCCAAATTAGCATACCAAATATACTAAATTTAATAGAGAAATTTGGTTCTTTTTCAAGATATAGAATAAACTGGAACAAAAGCGAAATTATGACAATAAAACCTCAAGAGTCGACACATCTGTTGAAATTCCCTTTTAGAATTGCAACAGAAAAATTTAAGTATTTGGGCATCCAAATTACTAGGAAATATAAATCACTACTCAATGCAAACTATATGTCTTTATTAACTAAATTAAAGGGATTGATTAAATTTTGGAAAACACTGCCGATGTCCTTAATAGGCAGAATAAATGCAATAAAAATGATCTTCTTACCACAAATACTGTACCTATTTCAATCAATACCAATATACTTACCAAAAAAATGATTTAAAAAACTAGATTCTGATATTATAAACTTCATATGGGATTATAAATCACACAGAATTCAACGAAAACACGTGTAAATCTAAAGAATCAGGGGGACTGATACTCCCTAACTTATTATATTATTATTGGGCAGTGAATATTAAAAATATAATCTACTGGTTGGACAGTTCTGCCCAACAGGTAGATTGGATAAGAATGGAGAAAGAGTATTGTTCCCCTTATAATATAGGAGCGATCCTTCTTTCCCCGATGAAACTGAACAATATAATATATAAGAAAAATCCAATTATTCACAGTATAATACGAATTTGGAAACAAATAAAATTAACTTTAAAATCAAGAAAACTATCGCTTCTTTCTCGAATAGCTAATAATCCCTCATTCAAACCATCTATTGTTGATAAAACGTTTAATCAATGGGAAAGAATAGGAATTAAAATGATGGGAGATATGTATGAAATGGGAAAACCTTTATCATTCCAACAATTACAACTAAAATATAATTTGAAAAGTAATCAATATTTCAAATATCTTCAAATTCAAGATTATTTGAAAAAATATATACAAGGATATCAAACTTTAACCCCAGATTTATTAGAGGAAAGAATGAATAGAAAGGCAGAATCCAGCAATTTAATATCTTACATAATATAATTCTAAATATAGAAACACCAACGACAGAGGCAATTAGAAGGGACTGGGAACAAGAGTTATTGATAAAAATTCCGAACGATAGATGGGAAAAAAATCTATTATATGTAAATAAATGTTCAATTAATGTAAGACATAACCTAATTCAATTTAAAATTTTACATAGATTATATTATTCGAAAACTAGACTGAATAAAATATTTTCAAATGTTTCCCCCATCTGTGATAAATGTGTAACTCAAAATGCCACTAAAGCACATTCCTTTATCTCTTGTACGAAACTGCATAAATTTTGGAATGAAATTTTTGGAATTTTTACAAAACTATTTAACACAAAATTGAACCCCAATACAAAACTGATTATCTTTGGATCAATGGAAGAGGGAAGTAAACTAACTATATTCCAAGAAGCTTTTCTTAATTACGGTTTAATAACAGCAAAAAAACTTATACTCAAATTTTGGAAAAACGCAACCACGCCAACATTCAAAATGTGGATTTCAAATATGTCAGAAACGCTACATCTTGAAGAAATGAGATTCCTCCTACTAGGCAAAGTAGACCAATTCTTAAAGACTTGGTCTCCTTTTATCAACTTTTTACAAGTAGATGGTGCAACATAACATAACCTTAGAAATTAAATGGTTTAGAACCGGGTGACGGATGGGCAAAAATACGAAATAGGTAGATCTCTCCTAATCTCTCTTTTCTCTACTTTCTCCCTTTCTTTCAATCTTTTTAGCTTCGCATCTCTGTCCTTTATTTCTTTTGCTATCTGTTTCTACTCGCTTGTCTATCTATTCCGACACTCTTTATTTCTTTTTTCTCTCATTGTTCTTTTATTATTAAATTAAAAATACGAAGTTGTACAAGAAAAAAAACAAAAAAAAAACAATGTAATTTCAAAGCTTGAAATTATGTCAAATATGTTTATTTATGTTGGTCTCAGTTACATAAGTTTGGAACACAGAAAAACTGCAGCCCTGACATCAACTATTGGTACACTATCCAATAAAACATTAATCTCCAGTTATTTCTGTCCAAAATAAATGGAATGCCGAAGACGCTACAACAGATAACTCTGAATTTAACTTTAATGAAACTAGTTAATGTTTTCAACACAAACAATAGTTTGTTTTAAATATGGCCGATATGTATTTGGATATAATTGGTTTCCCTGTATCCAAAACATTTATATGCTGGAATATCTTAGAATATTAAGTTTTGAAAACAGAACTGATCATCAATTTAAATAAGATTTAGTTGGATTAATATATTTATTATGTAACGCTTCATGTGAAAGCATGTCAGGGCTGGTGTGAATTGTGCCTGATTCCTCATTTTCAGTTCCACCATTTTAATAAGTGGAAACCTTGCTTGTTGCTGTTTCTGTCACCTTCACTACCTCTCATCACCTTTTCCCAATTATCCACTTGCACCCCACACCCAATATGCTTACTATTGTGCTCAATGTTTATATTTCATCCTTAAAACCTGCTTGGAACGTTGTGTGCTTGGTGCAAGCTCCATTTTCACCATAGCAGAGAAAATCTTCCAAGTAATCCCGATTATTTCTGTACTCCTTGTAAATGTCATCTTCTGTAAACTCTCCCAGATAAGCCTGGCACATTTTGAACAATCTGTAACAATGACACATAAATGTTAATCTGCGTGGAAGAACTGAAGTGAGAAGTACAAAAGCAATTTCTGCTTCCTCTTACCCAAAATTATGAAGAGCTTAAAAATATCTTTAAATTATTATAGTTTTGTGCATTTAAAATGATTTACATCTAAAAGACAACTTTAAACTGGATTGTTGTTCCTCTAAAGTGGCATTTGAAAACACACTAAGCACCAAATTTACTGTGTAGAAATAATCTAAAAGTGTGGGCCAACCAAACCAGAAGGCCTTCCACTTCCACAATCAACTACAATTAACATACAGAAGGTGATGTTAAAGTTCTCACAACTTACAATACAATACAAAATAACTATATTTATCTCAGGAGGAAATTGATCTGCCAAGTCATAAAATACAAGATACATGAAACATGAAATTAAAGTGATGAGTGGAAAGGATTGGGGATGTGCAAAGATTTTTTTGGGGGGGGGGGGGGGGGAGGGGAGTCAGTCTACCCCACGACAGAAGGGGAAGGAGTTGTACAGTTTCTGGTGTTTTTAGTTACCTTCCAGGCCATGGTCCACTCAACATTTTCACTCCTGTAAAGTCTTCTGTTTCCAGTCCTGGCCCCGACAGGCGTTTAACACCACCCACGTCTATTACACCATGCCTGTATGGCATATCAAATAAAGCCAAAAATATCACTGATCTGTAGGGCTTTAGGGTCAAATAACAGTAAATTCTCATTATTGTAAAATCGTGATTATGCAATAGAAGCCTTTGGATATATGTTGAAACCCTGGTAAGTTTATTAAACTACACACCACAGTACACAACATACAATAAAGTTGGTCATCTCCAAATTATTACTTGAGCCACATGCAAATTCGTGAATGTGAAACAGGATTAGAAAGGTAAAAGTGTGGTGTGGTAGAAATAGGTCCCTATTCATGCGACACTGGGGAACGAGAGAGCTATTCTGAAGATAGACACAAAGTGCTCGAGAAACTCAGCGGGACAGGCAGCATCTCTTGATAAAATGAATGGGTGAAGTTTCAGGTCTTTAGACTATGTTTCAGAGAGCTATATTGTTGGAATAGGCTTCATCTGGATCTTATTGAGACCTGTGTTTTTGTCAACCATAGGGTTGTGGACAGGAGTTTATGTTAAGAATAGGCTCCAAGAATGAGATAACTGGTGGAGTACCAGTGCTGGAGTACCTCAGTGGGTCAAGCAGCATTGCTGAAGAACATGTAACGGTGACTTTTTGGGATTGAAGAATGGTTCCAATCTGAAGAAGGGCTTCGACCCAAAATGTCACTTATCCATGTTCACCCTCAGATGCTGCCTGACCCGCTGAGTTACTCCAGCACTTTGTGTCTTTTTCCCCATCAATGGGATGTATGGTAAATCATGAGGAAATGAGAGTGCAGTGGCATGGGACTGTGAGGGGAAGATGACTCGTGACAGCAATTGTGAACAGTACCCAGCACATAGCATATTCAGAGTTAGTCAAAACTATTAAAAAAATCAAAGCACAATATAAATGAGTTGATGGCACACAACAATGTATAAATATGATTTAATAGTTGTCATGGAGAGATGGCTGCAGGGTGAACACGGTTTGGGGTTCATTTTCCCAGGTCTACAATGTTCCAAAGGAGATTCCCCAGGCTAATACCAGGGATGATAAGGCCGTCGCTTCAGAGGATATACACGTTACTTCTGTGTTCCTTGGAATTTTGCAACTTATTCATACATAAGATCCCAAGTTTGATGTCAAAATGTTTTCACTAATGGGAGAGTTACAAAAAAGAGGACAAAGCTGAAAAATAAGGGTCCATTCATTTAAAACTGAAATGAATAAACATTTAGAGAAACAAGGAACTGCAGATACTGGAGTCTTGAGCAAAACACAAAGTGTTGGAATAACTCAGCAGGTCAGGCAGCATCACTGGAGGACATGGATAGGCAACATTTCGGATGGGGAATTGAAACATCGCTTATCCATCTTTGTGTCTATCCGCCTGAGTAGCTGCCTCCAGCACTTTGTGTAATGCATAACAGTTTCTCATGTCAGAGGGTAATACATTTTTAGAATCCACTGCCTTCAAGGGTGGTTCAGGCTAGATCATTAGATAAATTTAAGGTGGAGATAGAATTTTTTTCTGCAAAACCTGAATTAATTTAGTAAATGGATTACATGCTGATGAAGAAGTGTCTCGACCCGAAACGTCACCCATTCTTCTCTCCAGATGCTGCCTGTCCCGCCGAGTTACTACAGTTTTGTGTGTCTACATGCTACATAATTTAATGGAAATCAACTAAACATTGTTTCTTGATAAAACTGAAAATTCTGGTTAAAGACTAATATTTTAGAAAAGGGTTAAAAATGTTGGCGCTCCGATTATACCTTTGCTCTATTAGATGATGATCATAAACCTCATCGTATATGATCTGAACCACAATTCACTTTTGTTTGTGGTTTGTGATGTTGTTGGAAAGTTTAGTCAGATAATGTCTTTCTCACTCTTGTACACTATGACCTGACCTATGAAAACAAGCATTCCATATGACTTATTTCCCACTCTATCTACTTGCCCAGGAAGTTATGGACTTGGGCCCCAAAATGTTGTCTCGGGTCATGCCATTCATTGTACATTTCCCCTTTATATTTGTCCACGTTTACGTCCAAGTCATTTATATATATCACAAACAGTTGAGGTCCCAACACAGATTCCTGCAGAACTCTACTGGTCACAGATCTGCAGTCTGAATATTGTTCATCCACCACAACCCTCTATTGTGCCAGTTCAGAATCCAAACAAGCAAGTTATTGTTAATCCTGTGCTTCTTAATCTTCTGGATCAGCCTACCATGGGAGGGACTTTATCAAATGATTTACTAAAAATCCATGTTGACAACATCCACTGTCCTATCCTTCCTCTCCTCCTCAAAAATCTCGATCAAGTTAGTAAGACAAAACATGCTGTGTACAATACCATGCTGAATGTCCCCAATTATCCCACTCTTATCCAAATGGGAGTAACATAGAAACATAGAAATTAGGTGCAGGAGTAGGCCATTCAGCCCTTCGAGCCTGCACCGCCATTCAATATGATCATGGCTGATCATCCAACTCAGTATCCCGTACCTGCCTTCTCTCCATACCCTCTGATCCCCTTAGCCACAAGGGCCACATCCAACTCACTCTTAAATATAGCCAATGAACTGGCCTCAACTACCCTCTGTGGCAGAGAGTTCCAGAGACTCACCACTCTCTGTGTGAAAAAAGTCTTTCTCATCTCGGTCTTAAAGGATTTCCCCCTTATCCTTAAGCTGTGACCCCTTGTCCTGGACTTCCCCAACATCGGGAACAATCTTCCTGCATCTAGCCTGTCCAACCCCTTAAGAATTTTGTAAGTTTCTATAAGATCCCCTCTCAATCTCCTAAATTCCAGAGAGTATAAACCGAGTCTATCCAGTCTTTCTTCATAAGACAGTCCTGACATCCAGGAATCAGTCTGGTGAACCTTCTCTGCACTCCCTCTATGGCAATAATGTCCTTCCTCAGATTTGGAGACCAAAACTGTACGCAATACTCCAGGTGTGGTCTCACCAAGACCCTGTACAACTGAAGTAGAACCTCCCTGCTCCTGTACTCAAATCCTTTTGCTATGAAAGCTAACATACCATTTGCTTTTTTCACTGCCTGCTGCACCTGCATGCCTACTTTCAATGACTGGTGTACCATGAAACCCAGGTCTCGCTGCATCTCCCCTTTTCCTAATCGGCCACCATTTAAATAATAGTCTGCTTTCCTGTTTTTGCCACCAAAGTGGATAACCTCACATTTATCCACATTATACTGCATCTGCCAAACATTTGCCCACTCACCCAGCCTATCCAAGTCACCTTGCAGTCTCCTAGCATCCTCCTCACAGCTAACACTGCCCCCAGCTTAGTGTCATCCGCAAACTTGGAGATATTGCCTTCTATTCCCTCATCCAGATCATTAATATATATTGTAAATAGCTGGGTCCCAGCACTGAGCCCTGCGGTACCCCACTAGTTACTGCCTGCCATTGTGAAAAGGACCGTTTACTCCTACTCTTTGCTTCCTGTTTGCCAGCCAGACTGAACCCTAATACCGTATGCTTTAAGTTTGTATACTAATCTCTTATGTGGGACCTTGTCGAAAGCCTTCTGGAAGTCCAGATATACCACATCCACTGGTTCTCCCTTATCCACGCTACTAGTTACATCCTCGAAAAATTCCACAAGATTCGTCAGACATGATTTACCTTTCGTAAATCCATGCTGACTTTGTCCAATGATTTCACCACTTTCCAAATGTGCTGCTATCCCATCTTTAATAACTGACTCTAGCAGTTTCCCCACTGCCGATGTTAGACTAACTGGTCTGTAATAAAAAGAGGGGTTACATTTGCTACCCGCCAATCCTCAGGAACTACTCCAGAATCTAAAGAGTTTTGAAAGATTATCACTAATGCATCCACTATTTCCTGAGCTACTTCCTTAAGTACTCTGGGATGCAGCCTATCTGGCCCTGGGGATTTATCGGCCTTTAATCTATTCAATTTATTCAAGTAAATTCTATGCTGAAGAATTCTCTCCAATAACCTCCCTACCACCGACATCAGGCACGCCAGCTGATAATTACCTGGATTTTCTCTACTTCCCATCTTAAATAAAGGAACAACATTAGCTACTCTCCTATCCTTTGGGACCTGACTAGTGAAGATACAAAGATCGTCATCAAGGCTCTTGCAATCTCCTCTTTTGCTTCTGTCAATAACCTGGGATAAACCTCATCAGGTCCAGGGGATTTATCCACCTAATTGTTCTTCAAAAGCCATCCACACTTCCTCCTTGTTAATCTCAAACTGCTCTTGCATATTAGTGTTCTCCACATTTACTTCAATTTCCTTCTCTTTGGTGATAACAAATGCAAAGTGTTCATTTAATACCTCTCCTACATCCCAGACTCCAAATAGAAATTCCCTTTGTGATCCTTGAGTGGTCCTACCTTTTCCCAGGTTACCATCTTGTTATTAATATAGGTACAAAAGACTTTTTTTCATCCGAATCATCAATGCCATTTTGTGGCCCCCTTTAGCCCTTCTTAATGCCCACTTGAGTTCTTTCCTTCTTTCTTTATATTCCTTAAACCCCTGGTCCAATACCATCTTCTTAAACCTGGCATGCTTTCCTTTTTCTTTTTAACTAAATCTACAATATCTTCAGTAATCCAAGGTCCTCCTTCTCACTGGACCATGCCAGTTCTGAACTTTGATCAACTGGTCTTTAAACAACTCCCATGTCAGATTACCCAATTTAATTGCTCCTAGTATACCCTCCCGAGCTCCTCCATAATAAAGTTGTAGTTTGCCTTACTCCAATTTAGTGCTTTCCCAATTCAAACCCATCTTAAAACCTATGGAGTTGTGAACAACGTATAAGTAAATGATTATTGATGTCTAAAAAACGTACACATAACAAATGAGTTAATTTTTCATCAATGCCAAGCTATTACGCATAATCTCATTTCAATGTTTTTTTCAAACACTCACTTACTTATCTATATCACTGTCCATGACAAAAAAAACAAATGTTTCATTTTACATCAAAGACAAACTCGCAGCAAACTCACCTTTCCCAACTCTGAGCACAGCACTTCTCCAAAGCATCAGTGTACTCAGATTCAGTCAGCATTGCTTTGCCCTCTTTCACTGCGGAGATCTGTGATTCCCTTTTGGAAAGATATTCTTGCATCTTTTCCATTCAATAATGGAAGAGTAGTTTTCCATTTCAATAATGGAAGAGTAGTTAGGCAAAACATCAATAAGTTTCAAAGAAGTAAAACCATTTTTAATTCATTATTATAATTCTGGATATGGTCAACAGAAACATTAATACTTATTCCTCACCCAAAACCTCTTCACTTGGCATACATATTTCAATGTTTCACCCATTTCCAAACTTCCATAATAATATTCTCTATTTTGGACAAGTTGAGATTAGACATCCTCAATAATCAGATAGTTCAATTCCCAGCAAAATAAAATCATAAGGACATTGTTTTGCTATACTTTCATTATCTCTAATATTATGTCAACTGAAATATATGACAGCCTGTGAAGGACTGGCTTCACTAATTTGTTTAGTCTGTCTTTAACAAAAAGGTAGTGCTTCTCAGTTTGGAAGTAAAAATCTAATAATTGATAGCTAGCAATCAAAATGTACCTATCCGATAGCACAACGGCACACAATCAATGAAATATCTTGGTCCTTCTTAAATGCACTCATTCTAAATGTACTCTTTTTTTCCCCCAATTCAAATTTGGCTGCAGTTTCTATTGTAGGCCATCAGGTAGTGTGGAGGAAGGAGGGAGGTTGCAGATGGACCTGGACAGGTTGGGAGAGTGGGCAAATAAGTAGCAAATGGAATACAGGGTAGCAAAGTGCACGGTCATGCACTTTGGAAGAAGGAATAAAGGAGCCAATTTTTTTCTAAATGGGGAGGGGATTCAGAAATCCGAAGTGCAAAGAGCCTTGGGAGTGCTGATGCAGGATTCGCAAAAGGTTCATTTGCCGGTTGAGTCGGCAGGAAGGAAGGCAAATGCAATGTGAGCATTCATTTCAAAGGGACTAGAAATATAAAAGCATGGATGTAATGCTGAGGCTTTATCAGGTGCTGGTGAGGCCACATGTAGAATATTGTGAGCAGTTTTGAGCCACATGTCTGAGGAAGGATGTGCTGGCATTGGAACAGGTCCAGTGGAGGTTTACGAGAATGATCCCGGGGATGATTGGCTTCAAGTATGATGCGCATTTGAAAGCTCTGTGAATGCACTCGCTGTAGTTGAGAAGGATGAGGGGGATCTCATTGAAACCTACTGGATAATGAAAAGCTTTGATGGAGTGGACATGTAGAGAATGTCCAGTAATGGGGGAGTAGAATAGAACCAGAGGGTACAGCCTCAGAATAAAAGGACATAACTTCAAAATGGGAGGAGGAATTTATTTAGCCAAAAGGTGGTAAATCTGTGGAATTCATTGCCACGGATGTCTGTGAAGACCAAGACATTGAGTATTTTTAAGGAAGGGATAGATAGATTCTTGATTGGGAAGGGCATGAAAGGTTATGGGGAGAAGGCAGGAGAATGGGGTTGAGAGGGAAAAATAGAACAGTCATGCTTATCTTATGGTCTATCAGGGTATTTGGGGATTGTGGTCACCGTTATAATATGGGGATAGTATGGAGATTTTTGGTGTTTTTCCCTTTGATGTTGAAATGACTCATGTCAACGAATTAGTCATTTGTTAATTGAATAAATGTTCAAATTTGAATTATTAGATTAATAAACCTGGTTGCAAAATATAAAGGAAATGATAAGTAAAGACAGAAATAATGACAGATCGGTCCAGATAAAGATCACTGCATCTCAACATGAACAATGGCAAAACATAGCACTGGTAGCACAGCACAGTACGTAACCTACCTGGTAAGAAATAGCTCTGCAGGAATCACATTTCAAATGATCAGGCATATGGCTGGAGTGAAACTCTTCATCATTTAGATCTGGCGCTTTCATCTCAAAAGTCCCCGAGCTTTGAAATTTTCCCGTATTTTGAGTAATAGACAATTTCTTGTTATTCTTCTGACTGAATCCGACGACGATGTTATGCACACATACAATTGTCAGAACAAGAAGCTTCATGATAGCCAAAG
Source organism: Okamejei kenojei (assembly GCA_035221665.1). Taxonomy (NCBI): domain Eukaryota; kingdom Metazoa; phylum Chordata; class Chondrichthyes; order Rajiformes; family Rajidae; genus Okamejei; species Okamejei kenojei. The sequence continues at coordinate 36,495,072 of CM069159.1, read as the reverse complement.
TGTTAATGATTGGCGATATATTCAATCAGTGTAATTCAAATTCGAAGGCTGATAATAACAATTTCCAATGCTGACGTGGAACGATGCTGAGTTTCCTTGTGCTGCACCAATGAGGAAATGAAAAGTTGCACTGTCTGATTTTACAATATGAAAGGGGGAGGAGAGAAGAAAAATCATTTTTAATATAGTTTCTCAGAGATAACCCAACAATTGTCTTTCATCATCCCACTTGCAAAGTGAAAACTGTTAATGGTCATTTAGAAGACAATATTTGTCACACTTTACCATCAACAATCATCTACTCCCTATATTTTCTTGTTACTTTCATACCTGAATCACCTCAAGTCTAGGAGACAACCTCTGGCCTCAAGTATTGCTTATCTAAACCAATTGAAGTATTCTCTGCTCATATTCATTGCCTGCAAGACAGAAATATTTAGTCGTGAAATGCTTTGTCATAATTTCTTGGAGCACTAAGAGACACTGGAGACTGCAGGTTCTGGTATCTGGAGGGAAATTGCCAGACTATGTTTCAGGCTGGGACCCTTCTTCAGACCCAGCACAGATGCTACCTGGCTTGCTGAATTCCTCCAATACTTTGTTTTTCAATACAGGGATACACACTCGGAGCAAGAGTAGCCACATGCCCCTCAAACCTGATATGATATTCGATAAGATCGTGAGCCATCTGATTATAATCTAAACGGCACATTTCTGCCAATTCCCAGTAACCCTTCACTCCATTACCAATGACACCTTTGCCTAAAAAAAAGCAAAGATTCTGCTTCTGCTACCCTTTAAGGTCGAGAAGGATGAGAGGGAATCTTATAGAAACATATAATATTATTAAGGGATTAGACACGCTAGATGCAGGAAATATGTTCCTGATGTTGGGGGAGTCCAGAACCAGGGGCCACAGTTTAAGAATAAGGGTTAGGCTATTTAGAACTGAGATGAAGAAAAGCTTTTTCACACAGTTGTGAATTTCTGGAATTCTCTGCCTCAGAAGGCAGTGGAGGCCGATTCACTCGATGCGTTCAAAAGAGTGTGGTGGAGCTGTTAGGGCTATGGGAATCAAGGGGTATGGGGATAAGGCAGGAACGGGGTACAGATTGTGGATGATCAGCCATGATCACATTGAATGGCGATGCTGGTTTGAAGGGCCGAATGGCCTACACCTGCACCTATTGTCTATGTATCTATGGTGCTTGCAGCTGCCAGCAAATGCACCCTGCCGGCCTTCCAAACATTCATCCGTATGTACGGGCTGCAATAAATCCGGCATTCGTATCCTGGGGAGCACCTGTACATAACTGTAATCACCTGCTTTTCATCTCATTGCATCGATGACAACATTGTTAACTTAATTATCTGCCGCACCTGTACAATAACCTTTTTATAAATTATGCACTTGGACATAAAGATCCTTTAATCTCCCGAAACATGCTCCATGTTATTTTTCCTGCCAGTTGTACAATTTCATATTTTCCCACACACTATATTGCATTTTCCAGACCTTTGCTCACACAGTCATTTTCTTTGTAGACTTATTTTGTCCTCTTCACACCTAACTTTGCTGGTAATCTTTGTGTCATCGGCATATTTGGCAATCATACCTTCCATGCCTTTAGGCAAGTCTTTTATATATATTGTAAAAAGTCACCGATCCCGAAACAATCCCTGTGGCACGGCAACTATTTCATCTTGTCAAGCAGAAAAAGACCCATTTATGCCTATTCTGTTTTCTGTTAACTAGCCAATGTCCTATCCACATCAATGTTTCTTGCATCATGAGCTGTTATTTTCTCCAATAATCTATACTGTGGCATCTTATACCATGTCATTGGAGCAGAATCAGGCCATTCAGCCCAGAGTCTACACTGTCATTCAATCATGACTGATCTATTTTTCCCGCTTAACCCCATCTCCTGCCTTCTCTCCGTAACCTTCGACACCCTTCCTAGTCGAGAACCTTTAGAAATGCCTTCTAGAAATCTGTACAATACCTCCGACAGTTCCTTTTTATAAACTGCATGTTACTTTTTTTTGTAACACTCCCATAAAATTAGCCAAAAATGATTTACCTTTCATAAAATCATGTTGTCCATTCCTGATTACTTTGAATGTTGCTCCCTCCTTTCCTCAGCAGATCTGACAGCATCTCTGGAGAACATGGACGGGTGACGTTTTGGGTCGGGACCCTTCTTCAGACACAGTCCCCACCCGACACATCAAGGCTTCCAGAGATGCTGTCTGACCCGGTGAGTTACTCTAGCACTTTGTATCTTATTTTATAAACCAGCATCTGCAGTTCCTTGTACCTACCATATCTACCCTTTTACTGCCTCCCAGCTATCATCCAGGGCTCTAAATACACTTTCCATATGAGTCACCAAATTATTTTTGTTTACTATTCTGTATTTGCTGCTCACTGCTCACTCCTACTCAGCCACCTACAGTATGCAGCTTGATGCAAGTATGAGAAGTCGCACTTCATCTTCTTACCAGGCACATCACATCTGGATAACAATGAGTTCAACAATTTCATATAATCAATATTTCCAATTTAATTTATATTTCAGATTTCCAGCATGTACTCCACATTCCTTTTGTAATTCCACACTTTTGCAGTATTTCTAAGACTACAGACTGACCTCATCCTTATCACAACCATTTTACATCTTGCATTCACACCTCCTCCAAAATGACCTTTGCCGCCGAATGTTGTGTTTTTCCATCATGCTTTCACACCTCCTACAGACTGACCTTTGGTCATTTTTATTTTACCTTGCACGGTCATTCATCTGTTACTTTATCTCCCAGGTGTTATGGGGAGAAGGCAGAAGAATGGGGTTAGGAGGGAGAGATAGATCAGCCATGATTGAATGGTGGAGTAGACTTGATAGGCCGAATTGCATAATTCTACTCCTATCCCTTATGACCTCTCTTGCCTTTCAGTCTAGTTTCAATGAAACTAAACTGTAGAAACAAAGAACTGCAGTTGCTGGTTTATGCCAAAAATAGTCACGAAATGCTCGAGTAACTCAGTGGGTCAGATAGCAACTCCAGAGAAAGAGGATGGGTGATGTTTTGGGTCGGGACCCTTCTTCAAACTGTATGCTACTTGTCTCCACATGGCCTAAAACTATTCCCGAGTACTTGTCTATATGCAATTCTTTGGCTGCAAACCTTCTCCTGGACATAAAGAATCATACGTCATCTGTTGGTCATCAGACATTTCAGTTAACTTTCAAACCTCCACATCCTCCCAAATCTCACCCCAAAGCAGTGACTTAACATCTTCATTCTTAAAGCAATTAAAATAGATTTTTTTAAAGTTTATTTTTCTTTTGATAGTGAATAAAGGATACTTTACTTTGCTTACTTACTTGGTGTGAGTAAGTAAGTAAAGTATCCTTTATTGTCATTCAGACCTTTCAGTCTGAACGAAATTTCGTTACCTTGCAGTCATAACATATAATAAAAAACAAAACACACAATAAACACATATTTAACATCCACCAGAGTGAGTTCACCAGGCACCTCCTCACTGTGGTGGAAGGCAAAAGTCTAAATGTCTTTGTCTTCTTCCATCCTTGTTCTCCCTCTGTGCTGAGGCGATCCAGGCCTCCGATGTTATCGTCCACTAGGCCTGCGGCCGAGCCTCCGAAGCTGGGCTGCCGCCACCGCCGTCGCCGGAACGCTGGAACAACGCCACAGCTCTGAAGCATGGTCCGCCCCTGGAACGCTGGAGCACCTCAGCTCTGAAGCTGGGTCGCCGCTGGAGCACCGCAGCTCTGAAGCCGTGTCGCCGCTGGAACGCCGCTGGAGCACCGCAGCTCTGAAGCCGGGTCACCGCTGGAGCACCGCAGCTCTGAAGGCGGGTCACCGCTGGAGCACCGCAGCTCTGAAGGCGGGTCACCGCTGGAGCACCGCAGCTCTGAAGCCGGGTCGCCGCTGGAGCACCGCAGCTCTGAAGCCGGACCGCCGCCGCTGCTGCTGGAAGCTGGAAGGCCGCCATAGCTCCGAGGCCGCCAGCTCCACCATTAGGCCTCAGCTTGTGTACTTATACTCAAGTTGCTGAATTCTAACTTGGAGCTTCAGCGGGCAATTAGGAAGGATCTGCTTGAATTTAGTGCAAGACGATTGGTGTGAAGGACTCAGGAAGGCCACATCTTGTGAATTGTACACAGTTTTGCTCCCTTTTTCACAAAGAGAGCAGCAAAGATTCAACAAACTAGTTCCTGGGCAGATAAATTAAATTGACTAGGCTTGTAATCTCCAGAATTTAGAAAAATTAGATGCTGCCTGTCCCGCTGAATTACTCCAGCATTTTGGGTCTACCTGTGGTTTAGTCATTGTTTGCTTTCAATACATAAATTTATGGATTATAATATTAAATAAATTAAGGAATCAGATAGGACAGGAATAAGGTATTTGAGGTAGATCAGCCATGTTCTCGTGGAATGGCAAAGCGGGCTTCCAGGGTCAATTAGTAGTGAACTGCCAGGGAAGGTGGTGAAAGCAGATTACAATTGCAATGTTTAAGAAGCATTTACTCAGGAACATAAACAAACAAGAAAAGGAGTAATATTGTGGTCAGCATAGACACTGTAGGCCACAGTGTTTGTCTGTGCTGCATTGTTCTTTGTGCCTAATCTTTGCTCATGTGCCATTGCTTTTGGGGACATTCTGTTTCACAGGCAATGCAAAAAGCATTTTTCAAGTCTCCTTTCTATTTATCCATTTTAAGACTAACTGGTCCTGTATGTACACTACAAAAGATTTTTACCTTATTTATGCCATTCTGGATTTTGAAGGGTGCAGTATAATATTCTTTAAATAAACACTAAAAACATAACATGAGCTTGTGGCTCAGTTATCATGTTTTTATTTAACCTTGTGTCATATCAGAGATTCCAAAAGAAGAAATGGGCAGAACACATTTTGTTGGTTTACTGATAAGATTCATATTTCGGTCCCTTTTCAAACAAGTGCAGTTAACATTCATTTATCTGTCCGATTCTGCCTGAAGTTGCTCAATAACTGATTCTGAAGGAGGTACTTTACTGAAAATAACTTTTACCTATCTTTAACTTCTTTCTCTCAATTTCTAGACCCTTGTGGTTGATGATATCTGTTCAGAGAAAAAAACCCTTGGCAGCTGCACTCACTTATACAGCAGGTGTTAATTATTTTCTTGAACTTGAATGGTTAACTTGAAATGTTCCAGAACATTTTATTTCCACTTCTGATAAAGGACAAGCATCCATTTTAATCCAGAATGCAGATTCCTTAGGAATAATACTTTATATTTGTCCAAAGTCCACCTGGTCAAATGTCAGTTATGATGCAAAAATAAGGTAGAGTTCATATCTCATGTCCCCCAATAATTATAAGCAAACATCCAACCACATCTTAAATATTCTACTTTTGACTAATTCAAGTAACTACCTACTGTTTCTGTCACTTCAAAATTCTCATTTGTTTCTGATCTGGTAGAGGTATATAAAATTATGAGAGGCATAGATAGGGTAGATATCCAGCGTCTGTTTAGGGCAAAGGTTCAAGGTGAGAGGGAGGAGTTTTAAAGATGATCCCAGGGGCAAGATTTTTCACACAATGAGTCAGTGGTGAAAGGAATGAGCTGCCAGAGGAGGTGGTGCAGGCAGGAATAGTAACAACATTTAAGAGGCATCTGGACTGCTACTTCAATGAGGGAGAGAGAGAGATTTAGAACTAAATGCATGTGAGATTAATAAAGATAGGCATTTTGGCAAGCTGAACTGTACAACTCTATGAACCATTTAAAAATGTATATGGCACAACTAGGGCGATTACAGATTATTTCATGTTGATTAACCCATTTATTGCTTTTCATACAATCTTTATGTTATGTCTTTTTAAATGGTCATATTCATCTCCTTTCTGAACCTCAAATTAACTGGTCAAATTAACAACTGGAGGTTCAAAAATATCCTGGACATTCCTGTAAGGAAATATCAAATCAAAGAATAGCTCTGTGGAAACCTAATAAAACTTTTAATTAGCTAAAGCCAAACTATAAACACAACATAAAAGTGACATCAGGCTTAACAAACTAAAAACTGATCTTCACCCAATGAACCAACGAGTATTCTGTCCTGTCTAAGATATGGTGCTATTTACATCACATTGATATCTGATGCGTTTCTTGTCGGTAAATGAGCTATCAAATGAGGAACCAAGTCACAGAGGGCATAAAAGTTCCATCTTCAATTACTTGTGCTGAGTGAGCCAAGTACGTTGGGCGGCAATAGCAGCCCATTACCTCAAAATTCCTAATTAGGGAAGAGCAAATTTTAGTCTGCATTCACAATAAATCCCAATCTGTTGTATTCTGCTGAAAAGTGTCTAGTTATAATCATCTCTGGAGAAAAAGGATGGATGATGTTTCAGGTCGGGGCCCTTCTTCAAAGGGTTAAAAACATAGAAAATAGGTGCAGGAGTAGGCCATTAGGCCCTGCGAGCCAGCACCGCCTTTCAATATGATCATGGCTGATCATCCAAAATCAGTACCCCGTTCCTGCCTTTTCCCCATATCCCTTGATTCCGTTAGCCCTAAGAGCTAAATCTTCAGAGGAAGGGTCCCGACCCAAAACGTAACCCATCCTTTTTCACCAGAGATGCTGCCTGACTAGGAGTTACGCCAGCACATTGTGTCTATCAGTGATGTGGGAGAGTTGTTGGACTGGAAAGATTATAGAGGTGATTGGGTTAATGAGCAGTATAAGGCAAGTGGCAATTGCGCAGTGACTTTAAATGGATATTTGGGCCAGTTAGTGTTATGTGAACAGAAAGAATAGCAAGACCAAAGATGCCCATCTGTAAGAGGACCACTCTCCATGGACACAATAGAAATATAGAAAATGGTGCCAAACTGGTGACTCTGTATGCTGTCTCAGTGTACTACTCTTACACATCTGCATCTGGGATGCTTATCTAAGATGTATTTATGTCACTGTAGCTCAGTACATGGGACTTACCGAATAGTGAAAGGCTTGGATAGAGGGGATGTGGAGAGGATGTTTCCACTAGTGGGACAGTCTTGGACTAGAGGTCTTCAAAATTAGACAGCTTCAAAATTAAAGGACGTTCCTTTAGGAAGGAGAGGAATAATTTATTTAGTCAGAGGGTGGTGAATCTGTGGAATTCTGCGACAGCAGGCTGTGGAGGCCAAGTCAATGTATATTTTTGAGGCAGCGATAGTTAAGATTCTTGATTAGTACTGGTGTCAGGGTTATGGGGAGAAGGCAAGAGAATGGGGTTAGGAGGGAGATAGATCAGCCACGATTGAATGGCAGAGTGGTCTTGATGGGCCGAATGGTCTAATTCTGCTCCTATCACATGACCTAAAGTACGATTGAACCATATACAAAGACCTCAAAACCAGGCCAACAGTGATGTTCTGAAACACTAAATTCCAAAGACAGGTTGGTGTCAGTTTTAAATAATTTGGTAACTAAGGCACAGAATACTCTAATGTGTTAGGAAGCTTCAATGTGAACCAAAATGTACAATTACTAGGTTATCCGCATCCACCACCTGTAATCCGGCAATCGCCTCAAGGACCCGGACCCGGACTCGCCCCCCTCCCCCCACCGCACGCGTCACCCGCCCCCCTCCCCCCTTCCCCCACCGCCCGCGTCACCCGCCGCGCGCGTCACCTAACTCAAGGGCCCTCTCTACACCCTACGTCACTCGCCCCCGCCTCAAGGACCCGACCCCGCCGCGCGCTATTGGCTCAAGTGGCCCACACTGATTATGGACAGTTCAACCGACCAATGAGCGCCGTATAATGGTGACCAGCATTACGCGCGGGAGAGGCGGGGTCACGTGGGGGATAACGGCCGGGCCGGGGTCACATGGGCCGGTGCGCGGGGGTGGGGGCGGGGTCACGCGGGGGTAACGGGCGGTGCGCGGGGGGGGGGGCGGGGGTCACGTGGGGGGTAACGGCCGGTGCGCGGGGTCACGTGGGGGTAACGGGCGGTGCGCGGGGGGGGGCGGGGTCACGTGGGGTTTAACGGCCGGTGCGCGGGGGTGGGGGGGCGGGGTCACGTGGGGTTTAACGGCCGGTGCGCGGAGGTGGGGGGGGTCACGTGGGGTTTAACGGCCGGTGCGCGGGGGTGGGGGGGGTCACGTGGGGTTTAACGGCCGGGGTGGGGGGGCGGGGTCACGTGGGGGGAACGGCTGGTTCATTCCACATGCAAACTGGTTATTCGGCCCGACGCGTCCATGCTGGCCATTGTCCTAGCCCCACTTGCTAGCGTCTGGCCACTGCTGCCACTGCCAATGGCAGGTTGTGCCTTATATCCACCATCCATGGTGAGAAAGTTCCCCTTCAGATCCTTTTAAAATATTTCGTCTCTCACCTTAGGCCCATGCCCTCTAATTTCAGAATCCCCTTCCCAGGGGAACAGATCTGAGTGTACTGGGTGCCAGCCATTGTAAATGAGGGTAGTTAATCTGTGGACCTCATTGCAACAGAGGGCTGTGGAGGCCAAGTCCGTGGGTATTTGTAAGGCTGAGATGGACAGATTCTTGATTATAATGGGTGTCAATGGTTACGGTGAGAAAGCAAGGAAAATGGGATTCGGAGGCAGAGGTCAGACAATATTGAATGGCGGAGTAGACTTGATGGGCCGAATGGCTTAAATCTACTCCTATAACTTGCAAAACTGCTGGAAGAACTCAGCAGGTCAGGAGGGAAATGGACAGATGACCCTTCGAGTATGACCCTTTAGAGTTTTGCTTCCCAGCACCTCTCCCAGCAACGTGTTTAAAAAAAAATTAAGATTCCAGCATCTGCAGTCTCTTAAATTAGCAATTAAAATTACTCATCCCATTCCCACACCAATTTGTCTGTCCTTGACTTTCTCTAATAATAATAATAATAATATTATATTTAATTGTCATTGCACATAAGTGCAATGAGATTTGTGTATGCGGCTTCATCTGGATGTCTACTTTCACCGTGAGATGCTGAAGGAAGGGCACTTTGCATTTTGTTGGGCAGTCTACAACCCAGCATCATGAACACTGAATTTAGGTAACTGGCAGCCCTTCTGTCCATATGGTTCCTATCTCCCCAGGTCTTCTGGAACAAAGACTGTCACCATTTCCCTTATCTGTGCCCCTCCTGATTTTATAAATATTCACAAGGTCACCTTAGATTGCTGCACTCCAGGGAATAAAATCTAGCCTTTTGTTGTACGTTATTTCGATGTTTAGTTTAGAGATACAGAAGGAAACGTCCACGCTAACCATTGATCACCCATTCACATTAGTTCTGTTATCCCTCTTTCTCATCCATCCCTAAACATGAGAAGCTAGACAAAAAATACTGGAGTAACTCAGTGGGACAGGCAGCATCTCTGGAAAGAAGGAATGGGTGACATTTCGGGACGAGACCCTTCTTCAGACCCATTCCTTCTCTCTAGAGATGCTGCCTGTCCTGTTGAGTTAATCCAGCATTTTGTGTGTTGCTTTGATTTAAACCAGCATCTGCAGTTTTTTCCTATACATTTTGTCCCCTAAACATTAGAGACAGTTTGCAGAAGCCAATTAACTGACATCTGTACATTGTTGGAATATGGGAGGAAACCAGAACACTCAGAAGAAAACCATGTGGTCACAGGGAGAATGTGCAAACTCCACACAGATATCAGGATCAAACTCTGGTGCTATGAGGCATCTTCTACCATGTGTGCCAGTGTGCCACCCTTATTGCTGCTGCTTTTTGCTAACTGAGTTACATCTTGTTACAGGTGAGAATGCTTTGCAAAGTCAGCAATTATTTTTTGCTGAAGTATATGTTGTGTTTGATATGTTTTGGTCACGGGTTATTAAGTATCAGATCAGTCATTTTCACTGTACCTCGGTACACGTGACAATAAATAAACTAAACTTCTGTCAATGTTGATCCTCAGCAGGTTATGTGACTGCACAATGTAAATGGCCTTGAGAAGCAAGGGGAAAGAGCAACATTTCCTGTGGAAATTAAAAAAATTGTGTTACCTATAAAAGACAGAGGGTCGTGGTGGGAGGGCATTATTCTGGGTGGAGATCTGTCATCAGTGACGTTTTGCAAGGATCAGTGCTAGGACACAAAAGAAAGGACAAAATTCTATCACTTCTGTTTTTTAAATTCTGAAGACAAATGTGACCAAAATTACTAGCTGAATGACAAGCTGCATTGTGTAGTGGAAATTCAGAAACCTTGAAAGAATGTACGTCACATTCATTCTAATATTACAGTGTAATATTAAGCATCAGACTTGCTTTTTGTGATGTTTAATTGACTTACGATACGGTACGATAGAACTGTATTTATCCCAGGAGGGTAATTGGTCTACTAGCAGTCATAAAACACAAGATACATGAAGCATGAAATTAAAGTGACGAGTGGAAATGGGGATGGGCAAAGATTGGGGAGGGGAGTCAGTCTGCCCCATGACAGAAGGGGGAGGAGTTGTACAGTTTGATAGCCTCAGGGAAAAAGGATCTCCTCTGGTGTTCTTGGTGGAACCAGTCTGTTGCTGAAGGTGCTCCTCAGGTTGACCAGTGAGTCATGGAAGAGGTGAGCTGTATTGTCCAAGATGCTCCGCAGTTTGAGGAGCATCCTCCCCTCCAAGACTACCTCCAGTGAATCCAACTCCACCCCAGGACGGAGTCAGCCTTCCTGATGATCTTGTAAATTCTGTTAGCCTCTGTGGCCTTCGCTCTGCTACCCCAGCACACAACAGCGAAGAAGATGCAATATGGAGGGACGTTTTGAAAATCAAAGGGAGTTCCAATGAAGCTTCCATTTTCACAAGGGTAACAGTGCAAACTGTCTTCAGTCATGGGGATTTACAGCTATTGGGGTATATTTTATTTACAAAAGCATGCTGTGTCATTTATTAAATAATAGCAAGTGCCATTGATCTCGCCATTATATATCTCGCCAAGATAACATAGAACCAGTGTGAACGGGTGATTGATGGTTGGTGTGGACTCTTTAGGGCTGAAGGGCCTATTTTCACGCTGTACCTCTAAACCTTGCTGGGTTGTGGATCCATTGCTGCTGCCTTCTAAAGTCAATAATCAGTTCCTTAGTTTTACTGACATTGAGAGCAAGATTGTTGTTCAGGCACCATTCAATCGGTCGATTAATTTACTTCTGCCACCCCCCCCCCCCATATACTCTGACTTATCATCATCTGTAATTCGTTCAACAGTAGTGGTGTCGTCAGTGAATTTGAATATTAGATTGATTGTAACTGTGTCCAGCTACTCATTCATGGAGTAAATCTCCAATATCATGAGTCATCTACTTGAAGGACAGATGTTTCCTGTCAGAGATTGAAAAGAAAGAACAAACTAAAAAGATTCTATGAAATTATTTTTTTGCTACCTTCTTTTAATTACTGTTTAACAAAAGTCCCTGTCTTCCCCCGATCTAATTATCAGAGGACTGATTCATTTCACCGATACACATTAATGTTTAGAAATTCAATTGTATAAGCATGTTTTATTTTGAAGCATTAGGGAAATTAAATTGCTTTTGACATTTCACATCACTCTGAAAATGTGACTTGGTACTTGTGGTGTCATAGAGTATTACAGTTTGGAAACAGGCCCTTCGGCCCAATATGTCCCAGCTACACTAGTCCCACCTGCCTGCGTTTGTCCCATATCCCTCCAAACCTGTCCTAATCATGTACCTGTCTAACTGTTTCTTAAACGTTGGGACAGTCCATGCCTCAATGACCTCCTCTGGCAGCTCGTTCCATACACCCACCACCCTTTGTGTAAAAATGTTCCCTCTCAGATTCCTACTAAATAATTTCCCCTTTGCCTTAAACCTGTGTCCTCTGGTCTTCGATTTCCCTACTCTGGGCAAGAGACTCTGTGCATCTACCTAACATATTCCTCTCATGATTCCATACACCATTGCACACTCAGAGTGATTTCACCAAATAATGCATGTGGATGATGCCATTTCCTGTTCAAAGCTCCTTTAGGAATATGAAAGGGAGCATTAACTATTTGTGTAGGGAGGAACTGCAGATGCTGGTTTAAACCGAAGACAGACACAAAAGGCTGGAGTAACTCAGCAGGTCAGCCAGCATCTGTGGAGAAAAGGAATAGGTGACATTTTGGGACAAGACTCTTCTTCAGACTCAATCCACTTTCATGCATGGCCTGCGGCCAATTCACCACATGGCCAAGTGACAGTAGTGCAGTATTCATCCAGTAACAGCCAGGTGAGCAAAGACGGCAGAAACTTCTAGGTGTCTGTCTTTTGGATCCAGGGTTAATTGTGACTCAGTGCACCTTGGGTAAGCATAAACAAACTACAGCGTTGTTTTAAAGAAGAGCAGGCAGTTCCTTGTTACACTTATACATAACAGATCGCTTTATATATTAGCCAAAGTGATTAAAAAGACAAATGACCTGCTCTTTTTCTCGGTAATTGAAAGTCAAAATGCTGCTGAAAATCTTGTGAAAACACTTGCTGGAAACATGTGGCAAGTAAGTCATGCGTAAAATGTGGAAATATAACAGCGCTGGCATTTCACATCAAAGTCTCTTTATCAAAAATGTTTTACAGATAAAGTCATACAATTCTAGAGCACACAAACGGGCCATTCCGCCCAGCATGTCCATGCTGACATTTTCATCCGTTTACATTAATCGCATTTCCCTGCATTTGGCATGTATCCTTGCATGCATTGCTATTTAAGTGCCTGTCTAAACGGTGACTGTATCTGATTTCACTACCTCTGGCAACGAGTTCCAGATATCAACTACACTCTGTTTTTAAAAATAAACTTCCCCTCAAATTTCTTTCCTCTCACCTTAAACCTATACCACTAACATGGGAAATGATCCCTGTCTACTGTCTCTTGTGCGATTTTTATATACATTATTGGGTCTTACTTCAGTATTCTTCTCTCCAGGGCAGCCTATCCGGTCACTTCCTAAAACTAGTCTCCAATCCAGGCACCATCCTGATGAATCTCCTCTGCACTCTCTCCAGCATGACCTATAGAAACCACATTTGCACATAATATTCCAAGTGCAGTCTAATTTTACAAAATTGCAATATAATACCCCAATTTTTATATTCTGTGCCACAATCTACCTAGGCCAGTCTTTATTCATTGCAATACTAAGGGAATGCTGCACAATTAGAAGGCACTGTCTTTCAATCGAAATGTTAAACCAAATGGATTTGGAGTGCACTGGCTGCTCTGTTTAGAATTCTGGATAGGAATTTACTGTTACAGTTCAAGCATGCAGATTAGATGGGAGGTAGACAAAAATGCTGGAGAAATTCAGCGGGTGAGGCAGCATCTATGAAGCGAAGGAATAGGTGACGTTTTGGGTCAAGACCCTTCCTCAGATTAGATGGGATGTGAATGATTTGGAGTCAGGGACACCTGAACTGTTTGACCTCCAGAAGAAGTAATAAGATCAAATTATGATGATAAAATGTTGCATTAATTCCCATTCTGTTGGATTTGGGCCCATGCAAAATTTGAATGTGGGAGGCTACACAAAATGCTGGAGAAACTCAGCAGGTGCAGCAGCATCTATGGAGCGAAGGGGATAGGCAACGTTTCGGGCCGAAACCCTTCATCAGACTGATGGGGGGTCGGGGGTGGCGGGGGTAAGAAAGGAAAAAGGAGGAGGAGGAGCCCAAGGGCTGAGGGAGAGGTAGGAAGGGGAGGAGAGAGCAGGGGTTAACAGAATTGAGAGAATTTGATGTTCATGCCAAGAGGATGCAGACTCCCCAAGCGGAATTTGAGGTGCTGTTCCTCCAATTTGCGGTGTTGCTCACTCTGGCCGTGGAGGAGGCCCAGGACAGAGAGGTCGGATACGGAATGGGAGGGGGAGTTGAAGTGCTGAGCCACCGGGTGGTCGGGTTGGTTATTGCGGACCGAGCGGAGGTGTTCGGCGAAACGATCTGCTTGGTCTCACCAATATAGATCAGTTGACATCTAGAGCAGTGGATGCAATATATGAGGTTGGAGGAGGTGCAGGTGAACCTCTGTTGGACCTGGAACGACTGCTTGGGTCCCTGAATGGAGTGGAGGGGGGAAGTAAAGCGACAAGTGTAGCATCTCTTGCAGTTGCAAGGGAAAGTGCCCGGGGAAGGGGTGGAGCGGGAGGAAAGGGAAGAGTTGACAAGGGAGTTGCGGAGGGAGCGGTCTTTGCGGAAAGCAGACGGGGGGAGATGGGAAGATGTGGCGAGTGGAGGGGTCGCGTTGGAGGTGGCGAAACTGGCGGAGGACTATGTGTTGTATGTGCTGGCTGGTGGGGTGAAAGGTGATGACCAGGGGAACTCTGCCCTTGTTGCGAGTGGGGGGATGGGGAGAGAGGGCAGTGTTACGGGGTACGGAGGAGACCCTGGTGCGAGCCTCATCTATAGTGGGGGAGGGGAATCCCTGTTCTCTGAAGAATGAGGAGATTTGTGATGACCTGGTGTGGAACACCTCATACTGGGAGCAGATGCGGCGTAGACGGAGGAATTGGGAATAGGGGATGGAGCCCTTACAGGAAGCAGGGTGGGAAGAAAAGTAGTCCAGGTAGCCGTGGGAGTCAGTGGGTTTACAGTGGATGTCGGTCAGGAGTGTATCCCCTGCGATGGAGATAGTGAGGTCAAGGAATGGTAGGGAAGTGTCGGAAATGGTCCAGGTGTATTTGAGTGCCGGATGTAAGTTGGTGGTGAAACGGATGAAGTCAGTCAGTTGTGTGTGGGTGCAGGAGGTGACACCAAAGCAGTCGTCGATGTAACGGAGGTAGAGGTCGGGGATGGGGCCCTGGTACGCCGCGAATAAGGATTGTTCGACGTACCCGACAAAGAGGCAAGCGTAGCTGGGGCCCATGCGTGTGCCCATAGCTACGCCTTGTGTTTGGAGGAAATGGGAGGATTCAAAAGGGAAGTTATTGAGGGTAAGGCCCAACAGCGCTAGGCGGAGGAGGGTATCAGTGGACGGGTATGGGTTGCTCCTCTGATCGAGGAAGAACCGGAGGGCTTTGAGACCATCCTGGTGGGGGATGGAGGTGTAGAGTGATTGGACATCCATGGTGAAGATGAGAGGATGGGGGCCTGGAGAATGGAATGCGCGGAGCCGATGGAGAGTGTCTGAGGTGTCTTGAACATAGGTGGGGAGGGATAGGATGGAGATCCCAAGGGGGATAGGATTTGAATATGGGAGTTTACTGCATTTCCTGCATTAGAACAGTAACTAAATTTCAGAAGTAAGGCATTGGCGGTAACATGTTTTTGGAATATACTGAGGTTCTTTTACATCCAAGTTATTATTTTTAGTTTGTATAACACTGTAACAGTACACTATGTAAAGGACAGGTAGACCCAAAATGCTGGCGTAACTCAGCGGGACAGGCAGCATCTCTGGAGAGAAGGACGGTCAGGTTGTGGATGTTCAAGACCTTGGGAGGGTGCAACGATTAGATTCTGGAATGATACCAGTAGTGAAGGGCTTCTTTTATGTGTAATGATGCACAAAACAGCAATTGTACTCAGTGCAAAAAAGTCTAAGTGCTCACAGGAATTAAAGGTTTTAAGAAACAAAACATGTTCTATTTACAAGAAGGCAATTAAATAGTGCATATAAATTTAGGGAAATGGGCAAAAGAACCAGAAGGTCAAATGAGATTGTTTTTTAAATTGTGCAGTGGGTTGTTATGATCTGGAGTTCACTGATTGAAGGGTAGTGGAAACAAAGTCAGCAAAAACCTTCAATAAGGAAATGGATACATATTTAAAAAGGAAACACTATCAGGGCTGTGGGGAAAGAGCAGGGGAAGTGGGACAAACTGGATAGACTTTCAAAGAGCTGGCACAAGCGCAATGGCCCAAATGGCCTCTTTCTTTGCTATATGATGCTACGAATGTTATTGCTGTTGAACTGGAAGATGCAACCAAATACTTACCTTTAAATCCCTTCTAATCCCTCAAGATCTGAACTAAGCTAGATGAATTAAATTACAAAGTATTCAGCACTGCCGTAGGCAGTCTGTTCTTTCACTTTAACAGAATTCAGTTTAGTTTCTTAGTTTTCTCTGTTGCAATATAGATTATATTTTCAATTTGCAATTAATGAGTGTCAACTATTTTCAATAGCTATGCAATTGATCTTGGGTAACAATCACGCCAATTGCATATAATGATCAAATTCAAAGTACTCCTTGCACATGTCTGGTCATCCCAAGGCATTTTACAGTCAATGAGCTTTTTTGAACAGTGCTCACTCTTCCCAGTTAGGAAATGGTCTAGCAAATTTTCAGAAAGCAATCTCTTATAGAGCCATGTAATGACCAGATAATATGCCTGAGTAATGTTGATTGAGGGATGAATATTGGTGAGCCTCAGATTGCCTTAGGGTAATGATTGACAAGTACCCACGTCCTGCTAAAATGTAATATATCCTGATAGAAAGTGTAGGAAAGAACTGCAGATGCTGGTATAAATCGAAGGTAGACACAAAATGCTGGGACAGCAAAAACTCAGCGGGACAGGCAGCATCTCTGGAGAGAAGGAATTATGAAAAACTAAAGAGTACACGTATCAAGATATGTATATACATTGTCATACAGGGTTCACACATCCAAATAAATTGACAAGTGCATGCTCATATGCCAGTGAAGAATCTATGTAATAAGCACTCCTCACAGCGAGCTTTGAAGTTGCAGTTTCTGGTGGTGAACATTGCTGCTGCTGCTGCTGATGGTGCTGATGGTCCACAGAATCTTATGGATGTCCATTTTTGAGCTGTCAGATATCTATTGAGTGTATTGTGCTGATGATTACACTGCTGCCCAACATGATGTATCGTGTTCTCAATGTGAGCATTCAGCTTTATCACCACATGGACTGTACAGTTGCCACATCTACTAATGCCGTGTTTGGCAGATGCATCTGCCACGGGTCTGTTGGTGAGCACAAGGTCATTCAGGTTTATCCTCTGTGTTGGCTGTCTCATTACCTGCCTCACGTGCAGACTGGCTGCTACGTATTTCAGGGCTCAGTCATCTCAATCACTGTGGTGGTACCAAGCTGACAGAAATTGAGTTTCTTTGCCCAAAGTATACTTTATGTTATTATTATTATTATTATTATTATTATTATTATTATTATTATTATTATTATTATTATTATTATTTTTATTTTTTTTTATTTTTATTTTTTAATTGGTTGTAACAAGTATTGTACAACTGAGGGAGAATGATGATTGATAATCAGAAGGAAGTATTCTTGCCCATATTTGAATGTACTCGAGGAAGCCCAGTGCTATTCCTTCCCACCTATATAATCAATGCATTCCCCCCTTTGGTCTTTGTTGCCCGATGGACAGGAAATGCTGCAGATTGTGATGGAGGAGTCTGCCACCTTCTCAGTAAGATACCACTCAGTGAAGGAAACTAACCAACTGGACACCAGTCCTCAGACGTTTGTGAGAGGGACTTTGCAGGTAAGTTGAGAATGAGTGACTTTGCCGTGTAACTAGAAGAGTGCAGTTTTATTTTCTCTTTAAAGCTGGCTGCTGGGATCACAACTGCAAAGCTATATGCTGACAGTCACAAGATTAGCAATGACCCAGTGCTGTAGTACCCATTGAGCTGACTGTGCAGGAGACCCATGTTCTGGAACTTGGCAACTGAAGATTGCAAAATTTATGCGTCTTTTAAAAGCAGACACACATAATGTCTTTGTGCTACTAGAAATTCCTTTCGTGCATTTTAGATCACTCTACCTCTGACACTGTAGCAAGCACTGGGAGTAGCAAACTGGATTATATATTTAACCTTTTTTGGAGTGTGTGTTGAACGCATTCTTCTGTTGCAGTGCCACAGAGGGGAAGCTTATGTGAAGCTTAACAGAACAGCATGGAAGTGAAGACCTTTGAGGCTTGTTTTGGCGCTGTAAAATTATCTGTAATGCAATTCAAAGTAAATCGTTATTTTAAAGTTCCTCCTGCAATAAAACCTGAGAAGCAAATGGGGCTGGGTCTGTGCCACACAGTTCAAAGTAAATTTGCACATAGAATATGAAAGAGTGGTTGCATTACGCTGAAAACATTTAAGGCAAAACTGTTCCATCTCTAGTTCACGATTATGTAAAATATTTGGGATTGTAGACTTTTGATGCACACTTGCATTCAAACACACTGGCTATTCAGCATTTGTATTACATTAACTTTTCACTGACAGTAAGCAGCTTCAGGCAAGTGACCTTTACTATTTATATCTCTACTTGTCCCTCCATGATTTTAGTCCAAGTGCTGCCTGGCACTCCCAACTTTATTGTTTCCTCTTTGAACCTATTCCAACCCTTTCCTGTGTCGGCTGCAGGTTGGATTTCAAAGCTCTTGACATTAATCCTCTGAGACAACTGGTTCAGCCTGGAACCCAAACCAGCAGCAGAACAGCTCTGTAGTGATTTATAAAGGTTGATACCAGAACAGGCAAGATTGTGATGCTGTTCTCCAGATAAGACAATACTAAAGGATGAACAGAGGTCGTGTATAATTATGAAAGAATTTGATAGAGTAGCCATAGAGCTAATGTTTCCTTCATGTGAGGTGTTTTCAATATTTTGGAGTGAATTCTAAAGCTGATTTTATGATGATGCAAACCAATGAGAAATTTGGAAAAATACCTTCATATTAAGAATGTAATTAGAATGAAGAACTTGCTTCGACTGGGAATAGTTGAGGTGAATACCATTGAAATATTTAGGGGGAAGGAACAGAAGGGTATTGTGCTCTGGTTAAACATGACAAGGTGATTTGAGGCTCATGTGGATTAGTAACCTGTTTCTGTGCTGTGTAAGGCATGTATTCAATACAGTCGCAGACACACATTTCACATCCACTTTTTAAAGAACTGTAGAACTTCTTAACATTTTTATTTTGCACGTGGTCAAGACTATTTAATTGCAGCATATTGTACCTTCTATCCCAGCTGTACACCTGTAGCCTCTGTCCTTCTAAACATATCTCACTCTCCAGTCAGGAGATGTAGGAATGCTCATTTTAAAGGTAAAATTTTGCAATTCTTTGAGCATGTCCCGAGCCAAGTGTAGTTTTCCTCATGGTGTAAAGAAATAACCTATTATATAGTGCCTTTCATAACCTCCAGACAGCTCTATGCGTTTTACAGCCAATTAGGTACTTTTGAGGTATAGTTACTGTGTTATTATAGAAATGCAGCTCATTTTCACGCTGGAGATTTCCACAGTTACATGATGTTGTGAAATCAATGTGTTTTAATAAAATTGCCTGATGACTGGATGGTGAATCTTCACCAGGAAGAATTCATCTGGTTTTCTTCTCATTGATACCTGGGGATCTTTTATATTCACCTCTGAGGATAAACAGAGCCTAGGATATAATAATCAATAGGCAAATGCTAATGGATATAGTTAGGAGGATACAAATTAGCAAGTGGAAAAAGAAATAGAAGGATATTGCTAGTTTGGGTAAATGTGCAAAATTTGTTGGAGGTACATTCACAACTCTGGGTTTACTGTTGCATTGTTATAAAGTGTAAATTTTGCTCAGCTACATGTTGCCTCGTTAAGAATTTATCATCATATAACAATAACCACGTTTCAAAATGGTAGCTGCTTCATTTATGGTCCTCAGTTGAACAAAGGAATATATCTGAGGATTTCACGCTTTTTTGCTGATAATCCCTTCAGCAAAGTGCGTATTGCTATTTACCAATTTACAATAACATTCTCTCAGGAGGTCTTTATTTGTTATTCATCATAAGATACAATCATTTTCATACAAGACAAACCTGTGGAATACAAGTGTGTTAGCATATCAGATACCGTAACATGCCTTAATCTGGTACAAAACATAAGCAGAACTCTAAATAGTATTTGCATTTTCAAAAGGCGTGATTGTAACTTTAAAAAGTAACAAAAGATATATGATTCCACAAATCATTTCTTACACTAAAGTCACTATAAAACACTATATCCCTTTCAGGCTTTGAAGAAGTTACAGTATACAGTATCTTTCATGATCTTGGGGCATTCTAAATTACTTGATAACCAATAAACTACATTTGAAGTATTGTCATTGTTATACTTTAGGGAAAATGGCCAATTTGTACACAGCAAGGGAGTAGCAAACTGCAATGAATAAGTTACTAGATAATCTGTTGTAGGGCACTGAATGAGGAATAAGAGTTGAACAAGGCATTGGAGAAAATTCCCCTGTTCTTCAAATAGCATCATCTGACCTTTCACACCAAATGTATAGGACAGACTGGGTTTCAATTTAACAGCTGATCTAAAAAAGAGTACCTCCTTCAGGGTATCTTCCTGCTGCTATGTTCTTGGGAATGTTAGCCTAAATGTTGTGCTTGTGTTTCTGGAGCAGGTCTTTAATCCACAATATTTTCACTCGGGTTCAAGAGCAACCCTCTGCTCAATAGCCTGATTCTGAAAATGATCGCAATGAATTTAGGATCAAGATCATTTTCATTGAAGACTAATCTTAACATAAAATAAGCATCTTTATGCTTGACATCAGTAATAACTGGGGTGGTTCAGAGGCTGTTAACAGTCTGTTTTACCTAGTGAGTTTCTAACTTTTGCTGGGAAGGCCAGAATAGACTGACCAAAAGGAATTGTCTTCAGCTCCACTGTGTTGTTTCATAAAAGGTTACATGAATATTGTCCCTAAGACCAGAAACCTCTTGGGGCTCGTTTTACCTTGGGCATTTACTTTCTGTTTCAAAGGGCACTGATTTACACATAGGCGCATTTCTGACAAGCCCTACTGGAGCTTCTGTAGAGCAGACATTAAATTTGTTGAAAATAGATCTTACGCCACACGTAGCAGCAGTTTTACAATAAGAATCGTTATAATTGTGGGATTTTGAAGCTTAGATAGCATGGCAATTAGTACAATATTGCTTTGCACATATATACATCACAAGATATAAAATCTAAAACTTAATGCATGAATAAAACTAGTATTAACTCCCATTTTATAATGTTTCACTGTCATATCAGGACTCTATTTGCATACTATTGTTAATCACTTTCATGTACCTTCTTTCTTCACTTTTCTCAAATATGCTTGCTCCTAACAAGGTCTAGCTCTCCATGACTGCTCTTTTCATTTAAGCCCAGACCATTAGATTTGACACAGTGGCCATCATAGTACACCTTTTGTCTCTTTGTTGTCCTGTTCATACAAATTTTACCAGTAGGAGTCATGAACTCATACAACATATCGGATGGCATTTTGACCAATGTACCGTGCATTGCCAACTCCCTGAAAGCTGTGCAATGATTCCCATCCCTCACAGATTGTCATTAATTCCCCTACATAGAATATTTTGAATTTATTTTTGAAAGTTAATGTAGTTTCAACTTATACTATTGCTTCAGGCAATGCATCCCAAGTAATTACAACTAAAAACATTTAAGACAATGCAGCTGCTTTTCCAATGCCAAATTAATTTGCCTCGGCCAAAGTGAGGATGATGCTTGTGAGTGGGAGCCGATTAACAGAGGAGGAACAAAGTACCTGGCAGAGAACAAAAGTGGTGTGGCAAATATTAGAAAATATATTACTATGGCCATTGGTTTCACGGACCCCTTTCTTACTGAACAACTCTTTTCTCCTTTCTCCCCATACCACATTTGTAAATCATATTTTTATCTTTTAGAAAATTACAGAAACCTTAATGGATCTATTTTACCTCCTTGGTATGTACAATGAATAACATGTTTCCAACTCATGCTCAACAGTCACTATACTTCAAGGGAGATTTATTATGTTAATATGTTTGAGCTGATATATAAATGCAAGTACAAATTAAACTGAGCGGCGTATTTTTTTTATTGGGCACCTAATTGGAGATCACCATTAGCCATGTCAATTTCTACTAATGGCATTGGTGGAAAATATATCCCCAACATTAGCAGCCTTAGTTAATGCTAAGTGCTCAATCTGTATTATCCCAGTAATGCCCACATAAAATGTAGTCTAATTTAACTTCGAAGCTGACTCAATTAATATATAGGGTTCAAGAATCACTCCCTAAAAAACGTTTCTGTTGACAGGTCACTGAATTCAATTAAGGTGTTTTTTTGTGTCAAAATGTAAGAAAAGTTGTTGATATTTGTTAAATTAATAATATAGCTCACCTTTATAAAGTAATTGATAAATTCTATTTCAGGTTGCACAGCGATATATTGATGGCCGAATGCAAATTCCTTAAAAGTGTGACACATAAAATGAAATAAAACTTTACGGAGCATTTCTTTGCTTGAACCGCCTAGATTGCAGTTAACTGTGGACTCACGATCAGGTTTGCCGACAATTTTACTACATACACTACGCCCATATGAACATTGTTTTAAAATCATTGAAATATTCATGTCAGTGTTTCTTTAAATAGTTGATTAGATAGTATTTGTGCAACTCACAGGACATATACCGTGGGTCCAGAGCACTGTCCTCACATAACTTTGCCCTTTTACTGAGTGTTTTATAACAATAAAACATTACATTTATTTTGGCTTTAAGCAACTGCAACTAAACATCTTTGATGTTATTTCTTTTCACTCAAACTGCATGGACCAAAGTCAGCGAACCCATTGTAGCCATGTATGAATTGCTCATATACTTCAGTAGCTGAAAAAAAAGGCTGGGGCGATACTCAATCAATTCTCCTCAATTCTTTGGTTTTATATTGAACCGAACTCCTTCCATGAACCAGGCACACTAAATGCTTCCCGGCATCATTTGAATAAAGCCATGAACAAAATCTTATGGCCCTGGAGTGATAATGTTGAGATGCCTGGTGGAAATTACTTTGTATGGTGTACAGTGCTTGCCAGTTGTCCATTGCATGGCAATGTGGTTGAATCTGCAGCCAATGTTTCCTTGCTCATTTGCAGGTTCTTCTTGCCACACTGTAGCCTCTCATCAGATATACCGTTTTTTCTGCTTATTCCACTGCAAAGCTGCTTGGCCTTCCGTGGGGCAGATAATTGCTCATATCATAAGTATGTTGGATTGGCCAATAACCTATAGCTTTATTGTCTTTGACATCGGCATTAGGCTTTGCCTGTGTGGCTACTTGCTGCAGAGTAGGCTGACCTGGGTTTGGATATAATGGCATACCTGTTGGTATATAATACAACGTCTCCATCTGTGTAGACTCAGAGGAGAAGCTCCTATGGATGGGGTGTTCATGATGGTGCATATCTGCTTTATCTTGTGCAGAACCTTGTTGAGACAGTGGTTGGCTTTGCATCTCCAGAGGTCTCTGAGAAGACACAGGAGGACCAACAAATACTCCAGGATAAGGCATATTAGGTAAATAAGATGGACCCATAACTCCTGGATGTAAGAGGTAAGGAGAGAAAGGCACTTGATACACACCACCAAAGGGTTGCTGAGACATTACAACTTCCACATATTGTCCTGTTACTGGGTCCAATAACATTCTGCGTGAAGGTTGAACTGGAGCATCCACATAGTAATAATTTCCAGTCTCTGGATCCACAAGCATCTTTTTCTGAGTCTGAGGGTACTGAAAAGAAGGGATGCCAGGATTACCTGTTTCTTGAGACTGGGGCACATCACAAGCTGTCTCCACAAAGCTTGATGGCTTTGTCCCTAGAAAACAAGAGGACAATTGAGGCTGACCTTGTTTTGAGGAGTCATAACATGGATTCTGCTGAGAAGTCTGTGGCTCCTGGGGATAAGAAAGTGACTGCATTTCTTGTTTTGGAGGTTCAGTTAGCTCCAAGCTGCGCTGATGTTGAAAATAGGGCAATGATTTAATGGTGGTAGAATGAGGGGAAGTGGTTGTTTGTCCCAAATTAGGCACCTGTGACCTTCGTTCCTCACTAGCAATAGCAAGGTAATTTACACTTTCCAATGATGATGATCCATGTTCTTGTGTGCCTTCTGCTCTAGCCGATTGCACTTTACCTGCACATGAATTCTGCTTCTGATCCAGGCCAAATAGTCTGGTGACTGAATTTATTGGAGGAAGTGCCTTCACCTTCAATTCCGCTGAACTTGGAAGGATTTGTGAAGTTGTATCTTGGTATTCCACTAAAGTTGAAACAAGGATATTAGTGGCAGAGGCTGATGTGCTTTTCTTATTAACATTGCTTTCAGGTTTGTGAGTTGATGTCTTTGCTGTGCTCTGTGTGGTCTGGTGGTGATTTGTGCCTTTCACGGTAAGTATACTTTGTTTATCTGTGACACCTATTGAAGAGGGTTGAGAAGCTTGTGCAGTAATGCTATTTAAAGCCTGATTCTTCATAGATGAATGTTTACTTCTAATGTCATCATCAGATGGCTCAGAGTTATTCTTGCTTTCTTCTTCTAAAATCAATGATAAAACATAACTGTCCTTTATTGGCTCCTTTAGTATTTTCAGTCCACTTTTCTCCACTGTTTGTGCTTGTTCAACGTTTTTTACTTGTTCCTCAGAATCATTCTTGTTTTCCTTCTTAGACTCGCTCTTGCTTTCACTAGTCTCGGTGCAGTAACCCGGGAGTCTTCTCTGATGATCCTGCCAAGCCTGACTCTCACCAGCAGCTTTCATTTTCCCAACCCTTTCTTCATTTGACTTTCCTAGAACTTTACACTGATTCTCCAGCCGCACTTGTATATCTTTGACAGTTTCATATTTCCCAAATGTTACATCTATTACATCACTCTTTGATGTGGAATTATTTGAAACACTTTTCTCCTTTTTCTGTCCAGCTTGTGTCTCACTTTTAGACTCGCCTCTCCTAGGCAACTTTGTGACTTCTGCAGTTTGGGAGAGTGACTTAATCATCAATGTACTCTTACTTTCCAGACCATACTGAACAGTTTTAATATTCTCCTCTTTTCCTATGGGTGTGTTAAGCGTGGAGCTCCCAGAGGATTTTCTCTTCTGTTCTATCTTGACTTGACCTTCTGTTCCACATTCATCCTTTCCTTTGATTTTTTCAGTCTTAAAAACGGAATATTCAGAACTGTTATTTTTACTTCCCAGGTTTCTGGCTTGGCTTTCCTTGTTGAGTTGTCCTTTCCCAGTTAACTCTTGAGTCTTCTCACTGTTTAATGAAGACATCCTTGAGGATGTCTTCTGAAGATCCAACTTGGAATGGAGTTTCTCCAATATATCTTTACCTGCCGATAACTTTGTATCATTTATGTTATGAGTTGGAGTATTCAAATATATATTCTGATTTTCAACACTTTTAGGCTCATTAGTCCCCACTACTTTGATATCATTATTCTTTGAAATTGTAATCTTCTGGAGTTTATTTGTATGTTCTGGCCTGTTCTGAATTTCTCTTTTAGAATCAGCTTTTCCATGTACTGAATTGAGATCCTCATGGAGTGAAGATATATTTCCAGTATGTTTCTTTTCACTGTTTAGTTTTACTGAATCATCTCTTTTAGAACCAACTCTATTGGTTGGCACTTTGCTGTCGTTCTTCTTTGGAGCAGGCTCTACAAAATCCTTCCTGAACTTCTCTGCTATGTTTTGATTAGCCCCAACGGATTCTACATTCTTATCTTCTGTGTATGCATTAGACATTGATAAAGATGAATTCTGGTTCTCTACTCGAGCAGAATGTCTTATTTTATCCTGTGAAGTATTAACTTTTTTTGGAGGCACCTTGGTATCTTCCATTCTTGAAGCAAATGGAATTTGTGATTCATCATCATTCATCATTTTATTTTTGGAGTACTTCATTTCAGTTGATTTAGTTGCCACTCCACACTCTTTCTCCCCGTCTTTTTTACCACTCTGAGTTTCAGTCCTTGCTTTTTGTGGTTGATCAATTGTGCTTTTGTTTGTATTGAATGGAATCAATAACTTGATATCATCAGAGTATGTCCTGGAGATGTCTGTGCTCCCAGCATAGGTCCAATATTTTTTGTCGACTGATACATTGCTGTTGCCTCTCCAACCAGTTGTCTTGCCCTGGATGTAGACTGGCAGTATGGGGGAACCTTCCACTGCTGCAATGGTTTGATCAGATGCCATGGGCATGCGTGAGCCATTGGGCTGATGAACCTGTGCAGATCCTAAAGCTTTTGCTTCATTGGCATTGAATCTTAAGGCACCATATGTATTCTTGACAAGCTTGCGCACATCCCGTACCTGGTGGATCGGACCTTTAGTTTTCTCTGGTATAGATTCTCTTCTTTTAAACTGTAACTCTTGGATCCTGCAGCCATCTGTTTCAAATTTAAATGAAGCGGGAAGGGTCAGATACTTGGGGTCAAGGGCAATGACCTTACTCAGAGAGCCAATGTGTGGAGCCAACTGTTCAACAGTTCCAAAGGGATCTACTTGATGCTGGTGTTTGGCGCCAGAAGCAGATGTTTTCCCTAATGGCTGTGGCATTGAGATGCTCCTTGAGACATTCCTTCTTTCCAAATTACTACCTGACTGCTTATAATTGGCTTTGTCCTCGCAACCTGCCAGCTTGCTTTCCACCAGACTGCTGGTCTGCAATCTCTCTCTGGCAGCAGGTGGGGTACAGTCCACATCATCTGAGGCGCCTCGGACGCTTGGCGTTTCGGATTGATTGTTGGCTAAATCGCCGAACGTGGCCTGGGATTTATTTCCGCCCAACCCCATGCCCCTCCCTGGCCTCAGTCCTCTCTGGGCGTCCGCACTACTTTCCTTCCAGCGGTCGAGGACGTCGTGGTTGGTGTGCCCATCCAAGGAGATGCCTTCACCCTTGATGGAGCCGCAGCTGTCTTGCCGGAGGACGCCCCTCTTGTCATCTGCACCCTCGCCATTCACTTCGCTGCTTCTCCTCCTCAAGAGCGCCGACACATCCTCCCCCATGATATCACTCTCCGGCTTTGCGCTGGAATTACGCCGCTTGCCTTCGGCGTTGACGGGGAACTCGAATTCCTTCAAGCTGACAGAGGAGGGGGTGGTGGGCACGGACGAGAGGGGTTCCTGCACGGCGCCGCGCTCCATCTTCAGTTCTTGCTCAAACTGCATCTTCTTGGAGATGACATTGGAGATGTGGCAGGATGCGAGCTTGGCTTTTTTGGAACACTCCTCCGTAGACTCCATCCTCTGCAGCGGCATCTCCCTGCCCCCTTCCTTCACCTCCGGGCCCGCATCCTCTCTGCAAACACCGCTCTCCTCATCCCTCGGTGCCATCTCCCCACACCCAGTGCCATCCTGCCCGCCACTGGCATCGCTGGACCTGAAGAAGGTCAGCTCGCTTCTCTCCCGCTTCTTAAATTGGATCTCCCTCTTGGGGACGGTCCGGCCCTCCTGTGTCTCCACGGCCACATCCACACACTCAACCCGTCCTCCCCCGAATGAAGGGCCGCCTCTCTCCTCCCTGCTCTCCTCGCTCTTTGCGCTTGCAGCGCGGGTGGGAGTACCGGGTAGCTGGTGGGTTTCGGCCAAGTTGGCCTCACTCAGCTCGGCGTAGGTGGACCACTTATTGGTGGCGCTGCTGTCCTCCGACAGCGACAGGGACCATTCTGTGGATGCCCTGGAGCTGGAAAGCTCGATGTAATTGTTGTGCGGACAGGCCAGGCTCCGGAAAGATAAAGCAGTCAGCTTTCGCACCTCGTAGTCCGTTTCATCTAATTCACTCACCAAACTGGCCGTGTCGCTCATGTAATCAGCGCAGGCGCTTCCAACACTCCCACGAGGGTCCTTGGAGAAATGGTCCCCAAAGTCCTTCTCAATCTGGAACATCTCCCCAGTTTCTGTTCAGTCAGTGGCCTTGGGCGCATTCACTGTGCCTTCGCACTTCTGCTCTCCAAAGCTGTGCAGCTTGCTCCCCTTGCTCACTCTGCACTATTCTGGGCAGTGGCTGACAGCTGAACCTGTCGCTCTCCCTCGTCCTTGCAGTTGTTGCTGTGCCCGTCGCTGGAACAACCCCCCTCCCCCGCCTCTCTCGTTCTTTCCCCCCTCTCTCTCCCTCCCTCCTTCTAAGGATGGATCAGGTTCATTGCATTTGCTGACTATCCCTTCAATCTCCGGATTGGCGTTTGCAGTTCATAAATTATAAGCAGTGGCTTGGACCAAAGGTTGTTTTATTTTTAATATTCCTGAAAATGTTTTGTTCTTGCGGTGTCAGTTTGGATGCAGAGTTAAATATCAGGCATCTCTCTGCCACATCTTCTGAAGATTATCACTTCCCCTGCATTATGCAAGGTGTTTACATTTTCTATAGTATTGGGGTTGCCAGCCTTGAGTTGACAGGGAAATCTTATTTTTTGAGAAAACCCTCTAAATTGATATATTTTTTAATATCAATCTCTCAGATCCTCAATACATTTATAATTGTCCTTTTCATAACAGTGGAGGTAAAGGTCTTTTTGTTGGCAATTAAGTATTTTTGAATGATGCAAAAATGTGAAGTACAAACACCAATTAGAGTCATAGTGTGGAAACAGGCCCTATGGCCCATCTTGCCCACACTGGCTTCATGTCCCAGCCACACTAGTCCCACTTGCCCGTGTTTGGTCCATACCCCTTCAAACCTGCCCAGTCCATGTACCTGTCAAATTGTTTCTTAAATGTTGGGATAGTCCCTGTCTCAACTACCTCCTTTGGCAGCCTGTTCTGTACAACCACCATCCTCTGCGTGAAAAAGTTACCCCTCAGATTCCTATTAAATCTTTTCCTCTTCACCTTAAACCTATGTCCTCTGGTCCTCGATTCACATACTATGAGCAACCATTCCCTCAAAAAAGAATGTTTTTCATTTAGTTGTATTGTTTGGGGTTAATTGAGCAGGACACTGAGAAACCCGCTGGTGTTAGAGACATGTAGACTACAGCAGCAAGCCATTTTTGCCCAGTTTGGTTGTGCCATCATGATGGAAAATTATGAAAAATCACCAGATTGGGCCAAAATTCTTGTTCCCTCAACTTTCCCAAAAGTCTTTTATTTACATTCAAATTCCTTTGAAAATTACCGTTAAATGTGCTTCCACTATTTTATTAGGCAGCGCATTTCATATGCTAAAAAATGATGCTGTGGGAATTTTTTGTATGTCGGTCTGAAAGCGCAGACAAGGCCTTAATTTAACATTGCATTTGGAAGTTACTACCTTTACAGGCAGTGCTGTCTTTGCATTGGACTGGGATTTTCAACATAGATATCTGGACAACCAATTAAACCCACGGCCTCCTGAATTGGAGGTGAGAGACATCTCCACTGAGTGATGGCCGATGAGAAATATGCCTCGTGGTTGTACTGATTCGCTCTGTTGACTGATCGAAACTAGGTTACCAGCAAACAGCTAGAAGTGGTCTTTCAGGTAAGTGACTCCTACTGACCGTGAATGTGCACATTTGACAGGTTCAGGACTGGCTGCATTTTTCTTCATGATCGATTGTCCAGCCAGCACTCCCCATCTAGACCCGTTCATCATTTAAGCTGCGAGTTTAGGTGAGAAGAAAATAAATTGGAAAGAAGGAGTGATATTGACTAGAAAGAGGGGCATTGACTTGTACACCACTGTGTACTGTACACCACTGTGTACAAGTGACAGGTAAAGAAGGAATGGTGTTCACTAGTGACATGAGAATTCAAATGCTACTAATTGTTTCATGAATATAAAGTGGACAATAAACACTTGATGAGCTTGGAATCTTCATAGTTTCGCAATGTATGAAAATGCATATTAACCTTTTTGTGTATTTATTAAAATAAGATAAATAGCAGATTCCACAATCATTTTTGGATAATAGTTTGTTACTGTATAGCAGGAGATTTTTTAAGCAAATACATGGACGAGGTATAATTTTGCGTGTACGGTGATTTTAGTGCTTGGGTCTAAATTGGGGTTACCATAGCAATGTATTTGGCTTGTCAGCAATTTCCATCAGACAACACTTTCATAAAAGGACCAGAGGTAACTTAATCAGTATTAGCTATGTGGAATGTGAGAGTTTGTTTGGAGAGTTCCTTCTCTGATTACAGGGGACCTGGAGGATATTAGTGGAACTAGAATTGGCTGAGCATTTGTCAAGTTTAATGCTGATTTCTTCCTGGATTGACCTCTCCATGAGAGTATTTCAAGAGTAGCCAACACCTTGCTTCAACCACTCTGAAATCCAACCAGCCACTGCATTTACAATGCAGAGAGGGTGAATAGGGTTCAGAGCCAAGGGTCAGGTTCTGTTTGCTCTGAAACATGAGTTCAGCAAGAGGATCATAAACCTCGCAGTAGAAGGCAGTGTTCCCCCGAAATATTCAACTTATTCCACAGTGTTAACTTCAAGTTAACAAGCCAATACAACAATGCGTTCATTTTTATTGCAGCTATTTTTAAATTTATTTTCATGACTCCAAATGCTGTCTCTTTTGGTCATGTGGTTATAAATTCAGCAGGCACCCTTCACTCTAAAGTAGTTCTCATTAGCGAGACTCCTAGTAAGGAATAATTTTTCTATCGTTCCCTCTGTCGCATTGTTTCTGCTTCCCTTCTCCTACATGTTTTGTGCTTGCAATTATTTAGAGTCATAGAGTGATATAGCATGGAAATAGGCCCTTCAGCCCAACTTCCCCACGCCAGCCAACATGTCCCATTCTTGTTTCTTTATATGCTCCCATAATAACTCTTCCATTCCAGGTATTATTCTATCAAATCCTTCCCTAAACTGCTTCCAATGAGTTATCATCCTCCCTTAAATAAGGAAATCGATACAATACGCAGTTTTCTAGCTTTGGTCTCATCCAATTTGACTGAAGTATAAGCCCCACACTTTTCCATTCAATTCCATATAGCAATATATGGAATTGAATATTCTTCTGGAGTTCTTCCTTACACAGATAATATTCTGTGTAAGGAAGAACTCCAGATGCTGGTTAAAATCGAAGGTAGACACAAAATGCTGGAGTAACTCAGCGGGTGAGGCAGCTCTCTGGAGGGAAGGAATCAATTACGTTTCGGGTTGAGACCCTTCTTCAGACTCATATCAGGGTAGGGGGCGGGACAAAAATAGGATGTAGGTGGAGACAGCCGGACTGGTGGGAGAACTGGGAAGGGGGAGGAGATGGGGAGATAAAGAAAGGGCTAACAGAAGTTAGAGAAGTCAATGTTCATGCCGCTGGGGTGTAAACTACCGAAATGAAATACGAGGTGCTGTTCCTCCAATTTGCGTTGGGCCTCACTCTGACAATGGAGGAGGCCCAGGACAGAAAGGTGAGATTGGGAATGGGAGGGGGAGTTGAAGTGCTGCGCAACCGGGAGATCAGATTGGTTACGACGGACTGATCGGAGGTGTTCAGCGAAACGACCTCCGAGACTGCGCTTGGTCTCGCCGATGTAGAGACAATAGTATTCTATATTACATTAATAATATTCTGTCAGCTTACCACGTTACTTTCTGCACCTGCATTTTACGTGTGAATTCTGCACTAGAAGTCTCAGATCCTTCTGTACCTCTGGGCACTGGACTCTCTCACTATTTAGTATTACTTTATATTGTTCCTGCCTATTTGAATAAGTTCACATTTTCCCACAATATACACAATATGCTAGATCTTTGTTCACACATAACCCATCAACATTCCTTTGTAGCCTCCATAGGTCCACTTTACAATGTATTTTGCTACCATTAAATTTGTCATGAGAAAATTTAATAACTATTTTTTAATGCGAGACATAAATTATAAAAAAAGTAAAGTGTTAACACCAATGTGTGTGGAACACCACTCATTACATCTTGCCAATCGAGGGAAGAGCCTTGTCTGTTTCCTGTTAGCCCTGTTAGTTATTAATTGGTCTATCTACACTAATTTGTTCAATCCTGCACTATGATTCTCCACAATCACCTTTGATGTGAACCTTATCAAATTACCTTCTGAAAATCTACCGACAATACATCTACTGGTTCTCCTGTATCCATGGCCTGTTATGTTTTCAAATAACTCAAATAAATTGTTGAAAAGTGATTTCTTTTTCAGAAAATCATGATGCTTTGTCGGATTACTTTGAATTTATGTAAATGCCCTATTTTAATGTCAATAATAATAGCTTCAGATATTTTTCCCAAGACAGATGTTGAGTTAATTGACCTTTGGTTTCCTGTTTGCTGGCTCCCTTTTTGAATAAATTAGTTAAATTCGCATTTGTCTAATCTAATGAAACCTTCCATGAATTCCATGACAAACGAGATATTCCCTATCCTAAGTGTTTTAAAGTACAGTATGTAGCTGAGAACATTGGAAACCTGTAAATATCATTTTCTAAAGTTTCCTTAATTTAGTAACTGTTTCTTTAGCTGGAAAATTATCCACTTTTTTAAACGGCTGAATAATGAAAATTAGGAAATGACCAACAAATTTACATAATATCCGTTGTGGGGAATATTCCCAGAGTGAGTGAGAATTTTGAAAAATATGTGATCTGTGAGGCCCAGTATAAATTTGTAAATGAGAGTTCAAGCTCACTGAATTCAAGTGCTTTTCGAGAGATAACTAAATAGTGGGCAGTAAGTATTTCCAGGTGTTATTCATTTCGACTTCTGTATGGCATTTGATGAAGAGACTGTTAACCGAAGCTCTTGAATTGAAGGGAACTTATTGCAGTGCCTGGAAAATTGGCTGAGTGGGGATAATAGGCAATGACTGAATTGGCAGAATGTGATTAATGGGGTACTGTAGTGACCTGTGTTGGGGCTCTATATTTTTCAAATGTCCATAAATGACTTAGATGATTAAATAGCAAGTTATATATCCAATTGCGCTTGTGACAAGAGATAGGGGGTATTGAAAATATATGTCAATTCAGGCATTAAATCCAGAGTGATTAATCGAGTGAACATGAAAGACTGAAGCAAATAGATTTGGAAACTATTAAAATCAAAGTCTGAAGAAGGGTCTGGACCTGAAAAGTCATCCATTCCTACTCTCCGGAGATGCTACCTGTCCCGCTGAGTTACTCCAGCATTTTAACCAGCGATTCAAACCACCATCTGCAGTTCCTTCCTACACATTTTGGATACTATTAAATATGCCCATCCATTTTGCACCTGAAAAGAACAGAATGCTTTCTAAATGGTGAGAGGTGTGATTAAATAGAAGTTGAAATATGCCTCGGGGTCCACATAATGTCATGGACAATACTGAAAATAATCAAAACCGTTTATGGAATGCTGCTTCATATAACTAGTGGACTGGAGTCAAAAATACATATTGTGGTGTACTTGTGCAAAACACTTCTTCCTCCACGCCTGGAGTCTGTGAGCAGTTTGTGGCACCACTCATCGGGAAGGCTACATTAGTCTGAAAATCAGATTGAATCTTTCAGAAGCAATTTTGTCGATAGCTTTATCAGGCAGTGAATGGCAACATTTTTGATAAATTTGGATAAACAGAGGTATTAACGAATATTGGGCAAATGAGCCCATATGCAGTTAGATTAGAGAACAGCCATGAAATGGTGGAATGAGGTTGAGGAGCTAAATAGGCAAGAGTGGTTCCTATAGTCATACAGTGCTCTAGTAAACATCTTGTGATGATTAAATAAAACAAATGCTGTTTAAATGTATGTTTTTACCAGGAAAGAGAGTTGATAAATATGACTTCCATCCGGATGGTCAACAGGGAAGGTTTTAAGAAAAGGGGCATCACCAGCAACAGAGTTGTGTGGCCTATCATCCTGGATTGTCCTGTAGTCTCCCAGAGTTGAAAGCTAAATTTTGAACACTATAGTGAAAAAGCACAGGAGAAAATCATAGAAGGAAATTGGAAAAAAACCCACTATTTCAACACAAATAAAAATGCGATGAAAAAGGAGAAAAGATTGTCAGACTGTGCTGATTCACTAGGGGTGGCCAGGACTAGGCATTGTTTCAGATGTGCTAAGGATGAACAATAATTTGTGACTAGCAATGTCCCCATCCGTGCTCAGAGCTAACTGATGGAAATATTTTTTTTAGCTAATTTTAATGTTATGTTAAATACAATAGCTTTATTTACCTGACAATACTGCACTCACTATTGCTTTTCAAATCCTTTCATCTGATAGCATAATTTCCAAACCTTCAACGATCAAGTCCAGATACAAATGAAAATGATCATCGTCGTTGAACCAACACTTCATGTAGAAGAATGACGAAACAGACAGAATGAAGGCTGAAAGGAGTCATAGCAGAGATGATGTAGACCAAGATGTAATGAATGGGTTTTATGGGTATGATGGCTAAAGATCAATTAGCCAGTTATCTGAAACAGGTACATTGCTGTAGTGTACAGGAAGTGTGAAGTATACGTTTGAGAAACTAGTCCACAGATAAAGTAGCAGAATAGCAAATATTTTAAGGAGCAAAAAAGCCCAGCGACGTGTGACCAAAAAATTATGTCTCCTGTATAAATTTCAGGCAAACAGTAACCTCCTCTTGGCAACAACCAATTTCTCTTTCTGCACACAATCTTACCATAGTGCATGTGCTCAGGAATTCCCCAGTCAGCATGGGGAAACTCTACCATTCCTGAACAATGGTGGTTCTTTCCATCCTTATCTCCAGTGTGTGAGATTGAGAAAGGACCAATTACCATTGTGCCATTTGCAAACACTCCCTGTCTTGTAATAAATTGCAAGTAGGAAGATTGCAAGGCCTGTCTCAGCCTGACTGCCACATATGCTTCATTAGCACTTGTCATTTTTGTGACCTTGTTCCTGATTGATGATCTATTATCAAGTCCAGATCTAAAATCATTTCTCTGTTTCTTGGTAAGAATATCTTTAAAATTTTAAAAAAAACTTCGATTTTCCTGAGAGCTCATGTGGTGAGTATTTGTGTGTGTGTGATAACAGAAAGACGAAGATTCCTTGCAAGACTTATTTCTATCTAAGATCCTGCTGTTTCTCACTCTCTGGCCTCACACATGAAGACAGGCCTTTGATAACGTACTGGAATGGATTTGGAGGGGAACTTGATGATGAAAAACCAATTCCTCCCAACTCCCGAGAGCAGGATTATGGAAAGAAAACAGGAGAAATGTTATCTTCTTTCCAATAAATTTAGACTTAATTTCCATGCTGGCAAAAAGAAACCGACAGTGTAGAAAGGAACTACAGATGCTGGTTTAAACCGAAGATAGCCACAAAATGCTGGAGTAACTCATCAGGACAGGCAACATCGCTGGAGAGAAGGAATGGATGACTTTTCAGGTCAAGACCATTCTTGATGACATTCCTTTATAATGTATTATCAGCTGGGAAGATGCATTCTTAAACATCAACTTTACCTGCAACTGATTTCAGTAATTATCCTTTTTAGTGAGATGAGGAATCCATGTTGACCAATAACATGGCACTATCTTTCTCACCTTCTGAAAAGTTATAGAAATCGTCAAAATAAAAATATCTAAATATGGAGGCAGGAATATGTGGTCACAGGGGTATTATCAAGAATGATTACAGTCCCAACATGGTTATGCCTTTGAATCAATGGTAGGATACATAGTTTGATCATAGTCATGACCAACACAAAAGGTGTAGCACTCTATTGTCTATGTTATAGGTGTTGAAATCCAGAGATCTGGACCAGCAAACCAGAAAAAATGAAATTGAATATTGCTATTATAACTTGAGAATTTTAATTCTTCAGTATAAAGCAGCACCTGCAACAAGGTAAACGTTCATTGCAGCAGTTTGGGAAGGAAGCACATCACCAGTGGCGCATCATGGCAACTAGGAACAGGCAATAACTATCAGCATTGTTAATTGTACCCACATCCCAAGAATACAGATAGAAACATAGAAACATAGAAATTAGGTGCAGGAGCAGGCCATTCGGCCCTTCGAGCCTGCACCGCCATTCAATATGATCACGGATGATCATCCAACTCAATATCCTGTACCTGCCTTCTCTCCATATCCCTTGATCCCTTCAGCCACAAGGGCCACATCCAACTCCCTCTTAAATATGGCCAACGAACTGGCCTCATCTACCTTCTGTGGCAGAGAATTCCACAGATTCACCACTCTCTGTGTGAAAAACGATTTTCTCATCTCGGTCCTAAAAGACTTCCCCCTTATCCTTAAACTGTGACCCCTTGTCCTGGACTTCCCCAACATCGGGAACAATCTTCCTGCATCTAGCCTGTCCAACCCCTTAAGAATTTTGTAAGTCTCTATGAGATCACCCCTCAATCTTCTAAATTCCAGCGAGTACAAGCCAAGTCTATCCAGTCTTTCTTCATATGGAAGTCGTGCCATCCCAGGAATCAGTCTGGTGAACCTTCTCTGTACTCCCTCTATGGCAAGAATGTCTTTCCTCAGATTAGGAGACCAAAACTGTAGGCAATACTCCAGGTGTGGCCTCACCAAGACCCTGTACAACTGCAGTAGAACCTCCCTGCTCTTGTACTCAAATCCTTTTGCTATGAATGTCAACATACCATTCACTTTCTTCACAGCCTGCTGCACCTGCATGCCTACTTCCAGTCTGAAGAAGGGTCTCGACCCGAAACGTTGCCTATCTCCTTCGCTCCTTAGATGCTGCTGCACCCGCTGAGTTTCTCCAGCTTTTTGTGTAACCATACTTTCAATGACTGGTGTACCATGACACCCAGGTCACGCTGCATCTCCCCTTTTCCTAATCGGTCACCATTCAAATAATAGTCTACCTTCCTGTTTTTGCCACCAAAGTGGATAACCTCACATTTATCCACATTATACTGCATCTGCCATGCATTTGCCCACTCACCCAGTCTATCCAAGTCATCCTTCAGCCTTCCAGCATCCTCCTCACAGCTAACACTGCCCCCCAGCTTCGTGTCATCCGCAAACTTCAAGATGTTGCATTTAATTCCCTCGTCCAAATCATTAATGTATATTGTAGATAGCTGGGGTCCCAGCACTGAGCCTTACGGCACCCCACTAGTCACTGTCTGCCATCCTGAAAAGGACCCGTTCACTCCTACTCTTTGCTTCCTGTCTGCCAGCCAGTTCTCTATCCACATCAATACTGAACCACCAATACCGTGTGCTTTAAGTTTGTATACCAATCTCTTGTGTGGGACCTTATCGAAAGCCTTCTGAAAGTCCAGATAAAACACATCCACTGCTTCTCCCTTATCCACTCTACTAGTTACATCCTCAAAAAATTCAATAAGATTCGTCAGACATGATTTACCCTTCGTAAATCCATGCTGACTTTGTCCAATGATTTCACCACTTTCCAAATGCGCTGCTATCCCATCTTTAATAATTGACTCTAGCAGTTTCCCCACTACCGATGTTAGACTAACTGGTCTGTAATTCCCCGTTTTCTCTCTCCCTCCCTTTTTAAAAAGTGGGGTTACATTAGCTACCCTCCAATCCTCAGGAACTACTCCAGAATCTAAAGAGTTTTGAAAAATTATCACTAAGGCATCTGCTATTTCTGGGGCTACTTCCTTAAGTACCCTGGGATGCAGCCTATCTGGCCCTGGGGATTTATCGGCCTTTAATCCATTCAATTTGCCTAACACCACTTTCCGGCTAACCTGGATTTCACTCATTTCCTCCATCTCATTTGACCCGCGATCCCCTGCTATTTCCGGCAAATTATTTATGTCTTCCTTAGTGAAGACAGAACCAAAGTAGTTATTCAATTGGTCTGCCATGTCCTTGTTCCCCATGATCAATTCACCCGTTTCTGACTGGAGTTGATGCCAACAGAATACAGATCCTGGTTGGTGAGAAGATGTATTCACCCTAGTGAAGCCGCCTGGCATCAGCTTTCCCTTCTTCTAAAAGATATAGAACTGCTCTAAATGTAAAAGTCCAAATGATACGTCCAGTGAGATCCTTCAAAGATCTAACTGTGCACATTCATCATTAACCAATATAGTGCACAGTTAATCCGGTATTTGCAAAGGATTGAGTCCCACTCAGACAATGCATTGTCAACCAAAGCAAGAAGACTCATCCCAATACCATGCATAGATGCAGGGGAAACACGTTCCTCACCCCGAGTACAGTGGGTCAAAAACCTTTGTGGTCCATTGGATTTCTATTTTATTGAAAAATAACAGTGAGATTGCCTTATAAAATTTAGCTTCAGAGATCTGTGATGCACATCAGCCATGTTTTATTGTTTAACAAAGTTGGGATATGGAAACACGGTTTAATCTTGCAGGGCTTAAGGAAAATGGCATGAATGGGAAACTTGGTCACTATGGGAAATGTGAGCTCTGTTGCCTGCAAGACCAATAGATCTCATTCTCAACCTCGGCTCTGTTGGCAACACACTTGAGGTCACTCCAGGGAATTGAGTACATAATCTTATCTGAGATGTCAGTGGTGCAGCTCGAGATGATGTCTTCCGGTTGAATGTCCCTATCTGCCCTCTCGGATGGGTGTAAGACATCCCGCAACACTATTTTGAAGAACTGCAGATGCATTTTCGCTGGTGTACTGGCCAATAAATAAACCTCAACCAATTTCACTAAAAATAGATTATTTGATCTTTATCACATTTCTTGTTCTGGTATTCTGCTAATTGGCTGTCCTATCTTCTAACTCGACAGAGTGAACGCATATCAAAATGACATTGTGACCAAGATGTCTTATCATGCATTCCTGAGATCACTATAAAAATACAAGACACAATTTAACCTTACATCGAGTTTTGTAGCTTGAGTATAGGAAATGGATCTGAAATGATGGCAGGTGGGAGGTGTGGATAAACAGAAATCATTTTTAATGTGTGTGCTCTAAAGTTACAGTTAGCAGCAGGTGTCCAAATCACACCCAGCCCAGTATCTGCAGCCTGCTATCAGACGCAGTCACGTGGTAGCTAAAATTACCCACAGCTGGGTCGAATCGTGTTAGCAAATGTTGTTTGAATTCATTGTTGCCCTGGAGACAAAGCTTTCTAACCCGTACAGAGTTGAAAGAAGGAAGATGTCAACATGACCACGACAACAAATGACCCTACAAACTCCCTTCAGCCTTTTCAACATGGCTTAAAATGCCTTCCCTCTGGATTATTCTCCGCTCTTCTGTTGCTCTCTTGGCCAGACTCCCAACTTGCAATCCATATATATTTCAACACATTAATACTCGTATCCTAGCTTGCACTAAGCTCTGTTCACATTTCACCCTTGTGACCTCTGACCTACACTAGATTCCAATCCAGCAACACATCTCGGTTTTAAAACTTTCATTCTTGTTTTTAAATCTGTCCATGGCTCCTGTCTCTATCCCTCTCTAGCCTCTAAATTGTCCAGGATTCCTGCACTATTCCTATTCTGGCTTCTGTGCATTCACAGTTCTACTAGATCCACCATTGAAATTCATGCCTTCAGCTACATTTGCCAGACGCTCCACAATTTCCTCTCTACATTTCTCCAGCTCGACATTTCTTTCCTACTTTAGTTTGTACGGGACACGCGCTGAGGGCTGATCATCCTGCAGCGGGCCGCCCTTGTGGAGGGTGTATAGTGTTAAAAGGCCGAAACACCCAGTGATGCAAGGGTACACTACTGATGATGTGTCCTGCGCCCAACTGTCCTGAAGGTTACCCAGGCCAAGATATACGCATACGTATCCCCTCCCCCGCCTCCCCCCCCCCCCCCCCCTGATGTTGAGCGTCGACCACTCTCAGCAATCAATGAATGTCGTGAAATGCTCCCCACCTACTGGCACAAGGGACTTCTTAACATCTAGTCCTGTGTATTTGATTCTGTTCCTGAAAACTTTCTTTTCTTGAGTGACTATCATAATATTTCCTTATGTGATCAGTGTCAGATTTTGGCTGGCAATATACTTGGAGGGATCGGGTGTTTTGGAGAGACCTTAAAGGGTACTAGCACAAACTGGCCTTTAAGGAGTGATCTTAGTTGCAGATTATGGTGCATCTAATGCATCGTAGATTGGATATTGCATGTTATGTCAATTGAGGTGACACAAGAGACTGCAGATGCTGGATCTTGAGCAAAACACAAAGTGCTGGGGGAATTCAGCAAGTCAGGCAGCAACTATGGAGGGAAGAAACAGGTGCCAATTTGGGTCGGGACCCTTCTTCAGGCTGATTGTCAAAGGTGGGAGAAAGCTGCAAATGAGAGGTGGGGTGATACAAAGTCTAGCAAGTGATAGGTGGATACAAGTGATGGGTGTTTAATTGGGAAATGGGTAGGATATGTGACAATGGCTAGAGATGATAAGGTCACAAAAGTAGAAGAAAAGTGAAATTAATAGCTAATCAGTGAGGTGGAACGGGGACAGGGCGAAGGGTAAAGATGGGGGGTTAAAAGGGAAATGATGACAGTCAATTGAGAAACCTGTTGTGTGAACAAAATAGGAGGAGAAGGGGTTATGTTGGAAAAAGGGAGGTCAGGAGTGTGGAGATGGTGGAGAGGGAGAAAATGATCTGGAGGAGGGAAAGATGATGGGGAGATTTTGAGTTGATTGGGAAAGATTTGGATTATTGGAAGGGGAGTGAATGCTGAGTGGAGTTTCTAGAATTATAACAAACCATGCCAGTATAAGGTTTATGTGGGAAGGAACTGCAGATGCTGATTTAAACCAAAGATAGGCACAAAATGTTGGAGTAACTCTGCAGGACATGCAGACTCAGTCTGAAGAAGGATCTCAACCCGAAACGTCACCCATTCCTTCTATCCAGAAATGCTGCCTGTCCCGCTGAGTTACTCCAGCATTTTGTGTCTATCTCCAGTCTAAGATTTGCTACATTTGCTACATTAAGTAACATTACAAAAGTGTGCTTTACTAAATGTAATAATATCAAATATGCCCTTTCCTGTGCTTAAACACAAACTGTAGAGCCATGTTTCCCCGAACACATGCTGAAGGTACTCCTGCAATCAGGTACGTATTATAAGGGAAAGGAACTTTTCCCATCAGTTAGAGAATTACCCTTATTGTTCTCACCTCTCTTGATTACTCAACAATTACAATCTCTCCTTAATTCCTACCCCTCTCTCAGTCTCAATGATCAATCCAATCCTTCACGTTCTAATAATAAGACTAATTGTATGACCAGAGTGATACAGGTATACCTCAGAAGCTCACAATTGCCTTCTTCTCAAAACCTTGTTTGTGAAAGGGAAATTTGCAGGGGTTACAGGAAAATACAACTGCAATTCGGGAACTTCTATTTCAGGAAGTGAGAAATAAGGAAGTTCTGATTTGCTTACCAGTGTGGAGGATGAAGCTGAAAACCCTGGGGAAGTACAGTCCTCAGAGCTGCACAGTTGATGCAAACAGTAATGCACCCGTCAGTAAATCAGTGGAATTAACACCAGACGGGCAGTACTGTCAGTACTGTCTCTGGCAGGTTGAAGATAGGGAGACTTATTTCTGGACTGAGAGTGAGGCCAAACAGTGCTACTTCCTTCACTTTGTACAATGCATGTGGAATGTGTATGTCAGGGATGCAAGAAGGGAGCTAAGTTTCTTTCATGTGCTCTCTTTCAAAAAGGATTACGCCATTGTCACCCTCACTGTTTTTTCATCTCCAACCTCCCTCTGTCTTCATACTGCCATACTTTTTTATTACAGCGGTGATTGCTCCTATCTAGTTCCAGCTCTTGCTAGTCCTCCCAAGTGTCCTCACAGTAAGGCACCAGTATTACTTCTGTGTCATGAGGTTGTGACAAAGCTGGAAGCTCACTCCAAGGCAACACTGAGGAAGCACCCATGTTCTCAGAGCTAGAACAGTACAGGAACAGGCCCTTTGGCCCACAATATCCACGCCGAACTTGATGCCAAGTTAAATTAACTCCTGCTGCCCGCATGTGACCCATAATCCCTCCACTCCCTGCATATCTACATGATGTGCCTATGCAAAAGACTCTATAAATGCCACTATCATATCTGCCTCCACCACCATCCTTGGCAGACTGTTCCAGGCACCCACCACCCTCTGTGTAAAAAAAAAGCCCTGCATATCTCTTTTAAATTTTGCTCCTCTCATCTTTTTAAAATTATGCCCTCTAGTCTTGGACATTTCCGCTCAGTATAACAACTTTTGACTGTCTAAGTCATGCTGACTTTTGATGGATACAAATCATGGATTTTTACTCCCTTCCAGTCAATCCTATTTTGAAGAAAAGTAGTGTCTGATAAATATTTATTGCACAATTGATATATTTTAAAAGCATAGATTATTTGATCATTCTGCTATTGCCATTTTTAAGAACTGAGTTTGCAAAAATCGGTTGCCATTTTTGTACATTGGAGCATTTATTACACTGTAATAGCATTTAAATCGTATAAATCATAGACATTCATGGGACCAAAGGAAGTCATTCAACCTTTCATGTCGATGTCAGTCAGCATGAACTTTAATTTAATCCCCATTCCCAGCTGTTGGTCCAGAGCGTGCTGATTATACTGCTCACCAGGCTCCTTTTAAATATGGTAAGAATTTTTGTTTCCACCACTCTTTCAGACGTTGATTTCCAAATCTTCCCCACTTGTCTTTTACCCTTATCTGTATACGTTAATCCTTTACTAAGTTACTTAATGAGTCCCCTACCCTTTTTCTGCCTTTCATTAAATCAAGTTGTTAAATTTCTTTCTTTCTTTCTTTTAAAATCTTTTTATTCGTTTTTTTCAAAAACAAAGACAAAACAACAACAAAATTATGATAAACATAACAATGATATTGATACATAAGGACCAGGATTACATTAATAACAAGTATAACCTAAATATGAGTCCAGTGTCAAAATACACATTGGATATAGACCTCCCGGTCTCCATGTAAATATAGTTAAGTGTTTAAAATAAAACTTATATATAAAAAAAGATAAAAAGAAAATAAAGAAAAAAAGAGAAAAAAGGAAAAAAAAAAACCCCCCTAAACTTGAAAAAAAAAAGCAAAACAGAATCTGGGCTGCAAAGAGTTTCAACAATTTAAGTCCCTGTTTGTCATCAAGTCCATTCCACCGTATAAAGGTAAAATAATTATTATTAAGGTTGGAGAGGGGACAATTTATGTCGTGTGAAAATGTTGAATAAATCTTCCCCAAGTCCTGTCAAATTTAACCAAGGGTTCAACAATGTCACTCCTAATTTTTTCTAAATTTAAACATGATATCGTTTCAGAGTACTAATGGAGTGTGTTCGGAGGGTTAGTGTCTTTCCATTTAAATAAAATAGATCTTCTGGCGATTAATGTGGTAAAAGCGATCAGCCGATGGGCGGAACGGGACAGATGAGTAGAATCTAACATTGGTCGCCCAAAAATTGCAATAATAGGATGAGGTTGTAAATCAATACCTAAAACTACAGAAATAGTATCAAATATTTCAAGATTTATCCATCCTGGGCATTGGGTATCTTCTAAATCTTTTGTCCAAAATGCTAAATAATGAGCATTAACTGCCCAATAGTAGAATCTAATGTTCGGCAGTGCCAAACCACCGTCTTTTTTTGATTTCTGTAGTATTTTTTACTTAGTCTGGAATTTTTATTCTGCCATGTATATGAAGAAATTTTGGAGTCAATAATATCAAAGAAAGATTTAGCAATACAAATTGGTATCGTCTGAGATAAATACGAAAATTTAGGTATAAAAAGAAAATAAAGAAAAATTTATTTTAATAGCATTGATTCGGCCGATTAAAGATAAAGACATTGGTGACCATTTAGTAAACTGTTGTTTGATATGGTCAATTAGAGGCGTAAAATTAGCTTTAAATAAATCCTTGTGTTTCTTGGTAATCTTAATACCTAAATAAGTAAAACATTCGGTAGTCAATCTAAATGAAAACTGTCCATAATTCGAAACTAGATTGTTTAATGGAAAAAGCTCATTCTTACTAAGATTTAGTTTATAACCAGAAAAACTACTAAATTGATTAAGTAGTGCTACTATTGCCGGAATAGATTTCTCAGGGTTAGAAATGAATAATAACAGATCATCTGCATAAAGAGATAGCTTATGTGCCTTATTCCCGCGGACAATTCCAAAAATACTAGGGGATTCCCTGATAGCGGTGGCCAAAGGTTCCAAAGCAACATCAAACAGTAAAGGACTTAAAGGACAGCCCTGTCTAGTACCTCGAAAGAGCCTGAAAAAAAGGGATCTCTGATTGGTAAGTACAGAAGCCTGAGGTATATGATATATCAGCTTAATCCAAGAAATACATTTTGGACCAATCTTAAATTTTTCAAGTGTATTGAATAAGTATTCCCATTCTACTCTATCAAATGCCTTCTCGGCATCAAGTGAAATGACATATTCTGGGGTTTTATTTGACGCTGTATATACGATATTTATTAATCTCCTATCGTTAAAATATGTAACAATTTTTAATAAAACCTGTCTGATCTTCAGAATTAATTGGCGGTAAAATATTTTCCAATCTCATAGCTAATATTTTGGAAAGAATTTTGGAATCTACATTTAACAGTGATATAGGTCTATATGATGTCACTTCAGTAGGGTCTTTATCTTTTTTTAAGAATTAAAGAAAGATGCTTCATAAAAGGATTGTGGTAATCTATTCATTCAAAAGGTTTCTTTAAAAACCTTGCATAGCCAGGGAGACGGTAAACTTGAGAAATACTTTACCAGAATTAATCGAGAGGATTGCTTTCTGTATTTCTTTCTCCATGATGGGTTTGTCTAACAACAGAGACTCATTATGTGATAAATTTGGCGTTCAGTTTCTTTAAAAACTCATGCATTATATTGGAATCAGTAAGAAATTCTGATTGGTATCAGGAGGTATAAAATTCTTGAAAGGGTTTATTAATTTCATTATGGTCTACAGTCAGTGTACTATCCCATTTACTCACTTTAATAATCTGACGTTTGGCCGACACCGCTTTCAATTGATTA
Organism: Okamejei kenojei; assembly: GCA_035221665.1. Classification (NCBI taxonomy): domain Eukaryota; kingdom Metazoa; phylum Chordata; class Chondrichthyes; order Rajiformes; family Rajidae; genus Okamejei; species Okamejei kenojei. The sequence goes on along the minus strand of CM069159.1, from coordinate 36,450,214 downwards.
GCGAGTAATTTACCAGATTTTTCGCCATGTATATAAAATTGACTTTTGGTTTTAAGTAGCTGATTCTCAATCGGTGATACTAATAACAAATCATGTCTCAATTTAAGTTCAACTCTATTCTTATAGAGCTCTAAACTAGGAGCTTTTGAATATTTTTAATCAATTTCTTTAATCTCATCAGCCAATATACGTATTTCATTTTGAGTTTGTTTTTTTAATCCCGCGGAGTATGAAATAATTTGTCCACGAATATATGCCTTAAAAGCATCCCATACTACACCATTGGCTATTTCTTCAGTAGAATTTGTTAAGAAGAAAATAGCAATCTGATCTTAAATAAAATTAATAACATTTAGACCTTGAAGCAAAGTAGCATTAAATCGCCATTGTTTAGCACTAAACTTGGAATCAGGTAATTTGATTGATACTTTCAATGGTGCGTGATCAGAAATAGCAATTGCACCATACTCACATACAGTGACCAATGAAACTAGCCGAGAATCTATTATAAAGTAGTCAATCCTAGAGTAACTATGATATACATGAGAAAAAAAAGAAAATTCTTTGTCATTTGGGTGTAAGAATCTCCAGACTTCTAACATTCCAGAGTCAAGTAAAAAAGAATGATAAAACTAGCTGATGTATTTGGAAGCACATGATCAGATGCAGATCTGTCCATCGAGGGGTTCAAACAACAGTTAAAATCTCCACCCATTATTAAAAAGTGTTAATTTAAATTAGGAAAGGATGCGATTAACTGTTTAAAAATCTCAGGGTGATCAATATTTGGTGCATAAACATTCACCATAGCAACGTTTTGGTTATGAAGAACACCAGTAATCACCAAAAATCTACCATATGGATCAGAAATTGTTTCATAATGAAAAAACGGAACTTATTGTCATGTGCACAAGTATGGTGAGGTAAAGATACAATGAAAATTTTGCTTCCACATAGACTCTGACAACACACAGAAACATAAATTATACATGCATTCTGCAAGGCAGTGAAAGTTAAAAGTCTGTGCAAAAAAGAAGAAGTTAATGCATTTATATACTATGCATAGGTCTTGTTTAAGTACCCAAGGGGGATCATGACAGAAGCCTCCTTGTGGCGATCCCTTGGAAACGACGACATGATGCACTCTGTGACGCGTCGGGCGACCAATTCTGTGAACATGTTGGATGACGATAGAAGCCAACAGCGAGCTATACGTCGTCTGACACACGAGCGAACGGAAGTACCCAGAAAACGATGTACTTGTGATACGAGCGAGTGTAAAGAAGACTCACCAGATTGTTCTCTAAGATGTGAGCTTGCTCTATGGGAGACGTGAGACAGACCAAGTTTAAATATTCTTGAGTTTAGAGTAATATCTTTGAAGTATACAATTTCTTTTTTTTAAAGACCTAAAGGCCGAAACAGGGAGAACATTTCTTTCATATGGGCTCTCCAGAACCAGGCGTTACAGCTCTGGAATAAGGTGCTGGCCATTTAGGACTGAGGTGAAAACTAATATCTTCATACATAGGGTTGTTGAAGATCTACCTAAGAGGGCTGTGGAAGCTCGGTCACTGCATATCTACAAGACAGAGATGACATAATTTGGATATTAAAGTTGTCGAAGAATATGGGATTATTATAAGGAATGGCTCTGAGGTAAAAGATCATGATTTTTTTGAATGGGGGAACAATGATTTATTGGTGCCTTATTGTCCTTGTGCACTGCACAGTGAAGTTATTGTTTGCATAGATCGCACATGCATGAGTTGCCATATTTTGGCACCATTTACAAAAGAGTCCAAAGTCTGGTCCATGTGCTCAATGTATTGGAGCGGCTCCCGATCCAGGTAAGCCCCAGGCTGCTGCAGGGCCTCCTCCGTCGCCCTCAACCAGCTCCGCCCACCAGCCAAAGCTCTTCTCCTTGCCTGATCCACTCTGTGTCCCTGGAGCCAGACTTGTGTGTCTTCTGCAGCCACACTTGAACGCACTGGAGGCAATACCCTGGTCTTCTCCTACCGGCCCACTCCTCGCATCCATTGTCACCAATGACACCCATCTCCTCAGCTCTCCGGTCCTTGGGGCCAAACTCGACAGCTTCCGAACTTCCCCCTGTGGCCATGGTCCGCCGGATCTTTCTTCCCAGCGGCGAGCCAGGCCTAGCGCCGCGTGTGGCCACGGGTGCTTGGAGACATCCCCCTTCAGGCCGCAGTTTGCCAGGTGTTCCTTCACCGGCCACCAAGTCTCCTGGGCCACTAAGTTCCCGCTCCGTGCCTTCTCGATAGCCTTCTCACGCGTGTGGCATCCTGGGAGCCTTCTACCGAGAACCTCTAGATGAGCCACATTGCTGCTTCTTCTATTTGTATGTCCTCCTATTGTTAGCCTTGTAAATGTGCTCCGCATCATCTCTGGTGTTGCTACTTCCTTTCTGTATTGTGGTAACCAAAACAGAGCACAATAGTGTCCAACTGTCCTGTTGCATTCAGGATCTGTGAACGTGTGCACCAAGATCCCTCTCTACACTTACAAGCCCACGACCATTTATTGTTGCCTGCTCCAAATGTATTACTTCACACTTCTCCAGATAAAATTCTATTTAACACATTTACGTACTTCTAAAATAAAACCAGAAAATGCTGGAAAATTCAGCAATCAGGAGATGTCTGTGTAAAGAGAAACAGAATGCAGCCCGTTTCTCTTTTCACACCTGCTGCTGACATTTTCTGGTTTTATTTCAGAATTCCAGAGTTTTCTCAATTTATGTCCACATTTTTCTAAGTCCCACAACATCTGCCAATCAGAAGTCCACAAATGTTCCTTTTGGAATATTCCGTTGACTCTCAGCCTCAATGTCTTTCTGATTTCCTCTATACTTTAAGGCCATGACCTCGGGACTCTCCAGAGGAAGCACCCACCCAAATAAATGATTAAATGGGTTATGTTCCAATATCTTTGGGAGTCAGGCAGCGTGAAGAAGGTGAGTTGTTTTGCTATTGACGTGTAAGTTAACTGTAGAAGAGTCATTATCTTTCTGTGTTTCATGTACAGCTGAAACTGATACCTCACAGAAGACTGCAATCGCTGATACTAACAGTTTGTTCACAAACTGTTCATAGAATTGCAGGACCATTGCAACATGGAGGAAACCTGTTTGGTCCTTCATATTTGTGCTAGTTTCGTACAGAGTGTACAGTCTTTCATTCAGCCAATTATCTTCTCTGGAGTTTACAGTTTGAAAGTTCCAATTGATTCTGTTTGCACCAAACTCTTGGATCATGAGTTCCAGACCATCACCACACTGCCAAGAAAATTGTTATTGGTTAATTTTTCACTTTCATCTGGGAATCCCACGTACACAAAACATGTCCCTGTCTCCAAGTCATTGGGATGGACAACACGATGTGGATGGTCATTCAAAGAATACCGAGTACCCCAATATGAATCTGGAGGAGTTGATGGGAAAGTGGGTGGAATGGAATGGCATTAGTGTAGGATTACTGTTAATGGTGGCATAACGGCCAGGGTAGATTCAGTGACTATTGCACTATGAATGATTACCAGAAGGTGCTGTCATAAATTCTTCTCAATTGGTAGCTTTAACTTCGTAGTAGCCTTCTCTTCACCAGGATTGAGCCCCATTGTAATGCAGTTGCAGACCTGAGCCCACCAATGTTTTATTACCACCTGTGCCCGGTAGCAATAATGTGCCAGTGTAATACAGCACCATAGCTCAATGATTGAAGGTGACACAAGAGACTGCAGATGCTGACCCTTGATCAAACGACAAAGTGCTGGAGGAACTCAGCAGATCAGGCATTATCAAAGCAGGAGAATGGACAGACAATGTTTCGGGTTCGGACTCTTCTTCAGACTGAAGGGAGAAAAGGAAAGAAAACTTAAGGAAAGGTGAGGGGAAGGAATGGGGGAAATCTAGTTGATAATAGGTGGGAATAGGTGAGGAAGGGTGATTGGCAGATGGGTGGAGACAGTAACAAAGGCTAGCAGTTTGATCAGTCTGGCTTTGGGTTGCATCCCAGTTTGTAAAGAATGGCAAGTTGCAGGAGACCAACATTAGAGGATAGTTTATAGTTCTTGGTAACACTGGCAAATAATTTACTCAGGATTACCTTTTTAGCCCCATATCATTTCTCAGTCACATCTGACCAGTTGTAATGCCCCTGCTCTTTGCGTGGAATTCCCCTCAGCTGTTCAAGGGGAATTCATTTGTTGCATTCGAAGAGGATGGGGAATTTTATCACGTTTCTACAAACAAGCAACTTCCTCTTCAGAAAACCTGAAATTCCAGTTCCAGCTCTGACCTCTGTTGTTTACACTCTGAGTCAGTAAGTTTTAAATCAAACTCCAGAGACTTGACACAAAAGTCTGGGTTAGTATTCCAGTAGAATGCAGAAGGAGCGATTTATTTTCAGAGGGACAATGTTTTAGATTTAAATTTAAACTGGCGCCATTCTGCTTTTTCAGTGGGCATGAAGAATCCCAAGGAATTATTTTGAAGATCAGCAGGGTTGTTTGAGATGTCAAAGAATCAGATTAAATGCATACTAATATCGTACTGTTTCTTTAGGAACATGTTATGTATAAAGTAATTCATTATTTAATTGGCTGTAAAGTGCTTTAGGATGTTGTGAATCCCACTAGTTGGGATTAACTTTATCTTTTGATTGTGGTTTTAGGAATAATAATGTCTCATCACATGGTAGAATCAAACTGCTCAGAGAGACAGGATCTTTAATAATAATAATAATAATAATAATAATAATAATGCATTTTATTTATGGGCGCCTATCAGGACACTCAAGGACACCTTACAGATAAAACAAACAAATGACAGAATTGGGAGAGAGAGCAGCGGCAGCTAGTCACGCCAGCGTTCACTCTCACTTCCGGCAGCTATTTTCTCAATTTCTCATTTGCAGCACACCAATAAAAATAAGACACAACATTAAAGAAGAATTTAACATGAAACATAAAAACATCCCCCCACAATGGTTCCCACTGTGAGGGAAGGCAGCAAAGTCCAGTCCTCTTCCTCTTGTTCACCCCGTGCTCGGGGCCTATTGAAGCCTCCGCAGTCGCCACAACGGCGGCCCGATGTATCAGGCCCTCTCAACGGATGATGGAGCTCCGGCTTCTGGAGAACACTCTTCAGCAGCTTGGAGTGTCTGGAACGGCCGCTTGCTACCAGAGACTGGGGCTTCCGAAGTCCACAGGCCCCGCTGGTCGGAGCTCCAACACTGGCGATCTCGGCGAGAGATCCCAGGCTCCGCGGTGTTTAAACTCAGTGCCGCCCGTGGCTGGACGCTCCGCAATGACAGCTCCGCGTGTTGGAGTCAGCGGTCACAGCACTCCGGAGCTGGCATCGGTGAGGCATCACCCGCTCCGCGTCGGTACTTCAGCGCTGCCCCACCGCCGAAGCTGAAGTTCTGGCCGGTCCTGGTAGGAAACGCTGCCCCAGTCCCGTTGGTAGGCCGCGAGGAAGGGGCGAAGATACGGCTCGGAGGAAAGCCGCATCTCCGACCAGGTAGGGACTGAGAAAAAACAGTTTCCCCCTTCCCCCCCCCCCCCCCACCCCCCACATAAAAAGACTAGACCTCCAAAACAAAACTATTAACATACTAAAAATAAAAAAGGGTGAAAGGACGGACAGCTGCAGACTGGGCAGCCATACTCGACGGTGCCCCCACTGAATGTAAGCTAAACATCATGCACACATTTACATTACACTGATCCAATTTTATTACAACATAGAACAGTACAGCAGCAGAACAGGCCCTTTGGCCCATTATGTCTGTGCCGAACATGATGCGAAGACCATCACTTACCCACCTGCACTTATCCCTCCATTCCATTCATATTCATGTGCCTATCCAAAAGTATTTTAAATGTCATGAACATATCTGCTCCTGCCAGCACATTCCAGACACTCAACATCCTCTACAGTGGCTTGCAAAAGTATTCATACCCCTTGAACCTTTCCACATTTTGTCACATTACAACCACAAACGTAAATGTTTTTTATTGGGATTTTATGTGATAGACCAACACAAAGTGGTGCATAATTGTGAAGTGGAAGGAAAATGATACATGGTTTCCAAATTTTATTACAAATAGAAAACTGAGAAGATGGCGTGCAAAAGTATTCAGCCCCCCCTGAGTCAATACTTTGTAGAACCACCTTTCGCTGCAATTACAGCTGCAAGTCTTTTGGGGTATGTCTCTACCAGCTTTGCACATCTAGAGACTGAAATTTTTGCCCATTCTTCTTTGCAAAATAGCTCAAGCTCAGTCGGATTGGATGGAGAGCGTCTGTGAACAGCAATTTTCAAGTCTTGCCAGAGATTCTCAATTGGATTTAGGTCTGGACTTTGACTGGGCCATTCTAACACATGAATATGCTTTGATCTAAACCATTCCATTGTAGCTCTGGCTGTATGTTTAGGGTCATTGTCCTGCTGGAAGGTGAGCCTCCGCCCCAGTCTCAAGTCTTTTGCAGACTCTACCAGGTTTTCTTCCAAGATTGTCCTGTATTTGGCTCCACCCATCTTCCCATCAACTCTGACCAGCTTCCCTGTCCCTGCTGAAGAAAAGCATCCCCACAGCATGATGCTGCCACCACCATGTTTCACAGTGGGGATGGTGTGTTCAGGGTGATGTGCAGTGTTAGTTTTCCACCACACATAGCATTTTGCATTTATGCCAAAAACTTCAATTTTGGTCTCATCAGACCAGAGCACCTTCCTCCACATGTTTGCTGTGTCCCCCACATGGCTTGTGGCAAACTGCAAACGGGACTTCTTATGGCTTTGTTTCAACAATGGCTTCCTTATTGCCACTCTTCCATAAAGGCCCGATTTGTGGAATGCACAACTAATAGTTGTCCTGTGGACAGAATCTCCCACCTGAGCTGTGGATCTCTGCAGCTCCTCCAGAGTTACCATGGGCCTCTTGGCTGCTTCTCTGATCAAATGCTCTCCTTGCCCAGCCTGTCAGTTTAGGTGGACGGCCATGTCTTGGTAGGTTTGCAGTTGTGCCATACTCTTTCCATTTTCGGATGATGGATTGAACAGTGCTCCGTGAGATGTTCAAAGCTTGGGATATTTTTTTATAACCTAACCCTGCTTTAAACTTCTCCACAACTTTATCCCTGACCTGTCTGGTGTGTTCCTTGGGCTTCATGATGCCCAAGGACCATTGTTTGTTCACTAGTGTTCTCTAACAAACCTCTGAGGCCTTCACAGAACAGCTGTATTTATACTGAGATTAGATTACACACAAGTGGACTCTATTTACTAATTAGGTGACTTCTGAAGGCAATTGGTTGCACTGGATTTTGTTTAGGGGTATCAGAGTAAAGGGGGCTGAATACTTTTGCATGCCACACTTTTCAGTTTTTTATTTGTAAAAAGATTTGAAAACCATGTATCATTTTCCTTCCACTTCACAATTATGCACCACTTTGTGTTGGTCTATCACATAAAATCCTAATAAAATACATTTACGTTTGTGGTTGTAACGTGACAAAATGTGGAAAAGTGCAAGGGGTATGAATACTTTTGCAAGCCACTGTATGTAAAAAACTTGCCCCGCACATCTCCTTTAAACTTTGCCCCCTCACTGTAAACCTCTGCCCTCTACTACATACTTTATTTGATTTTTTTCCATCCACACTACCCTATCTATGCCTCTCATAATTTTATATACCTATCAGGCCTCAGAAATAACAGAGAAAATAATCCAGATCTGCCAACCTCTCCCTGCAGCTAATACCACATAATCCAGGCATCGTTCTGGTAAACCTCCTCTGCACCCTCTCCAAAGCCTTCACAGAGATGGAAGACTAGAGATAGACATGTTCTCGTGCATTCCCATTCACAAACTCTCTCAAAGTACTTTATGGTCAATTGAGTATTCTTTAATGTGTAGTCACCTTTACAATGTGTAAAACACAACAGCTAGTCTGTGCATTCCAGTAGCATTCAAACAGCAATGTGATAAAGAACAGAATTATGTGGCTGAGAATACTGTCCTAAACAGGTGTGCTTAACATCCCCCTCAGAGAACCTCAGTTTCAATGCTCAGCTAAATAACATTTTCCACGAGGATGCCTCCTCCCAATGCAGCACTGCCTCAGCGCTGCACTGGAATCCCACATCTCTCAGCCCTCTGCACTCACATTTTCATAACAACACTTCACCCATTATTTCTCTCAGATGCCCAGGGATGTCCTTGTGGTTCGGATTCATTCCTCAGCCAGTACCAACTAGATCTGACTGCAAGCCTGGTCTTAATTTCCAGGATAGACACAAAATCCACTGGGTGGCGCCACCAGCAGTGGCTGCCTCGCCAACAGTCTGTCTGTCTCCTCTCTGTTTTTATTATTTTAAGTATGTTTTAAAAGTATGATTTAGTGTTTCTTGGTCTGTTTTATGTGGGGGGGGGGGAATTGGGGGAAATTATTTTCAATCACTTACCTCGATGGAGATGCGATTTTTCTCCGTATTGTATCTCCGTTCCCCCCCGCGGCCTAACAACATGGAGTGGTGCTGCCTTTCCTGAAGACCGGCCCGGCGCTTCAAGCCGCGTGCGCATGAACTTTAACATCGCGGAGCCTGTGATCCTTTGCCGAGGATCGCCTGTGAAAGAGCTCCAACCGTAGGGCCTGTGGACTTTAACACTGTGAAGCACGCGGTCTCCGGTATGAAGAGGCCGACTCAGGAGCTCCATGCTGCGGAGTGTTCCAATCCATCCCGACGCTAGAGTTTCGATCATCCCAACGCGAGGGCTTCGGACATCGGACCGTCGGCAGCAGCGACTGCGGAGGTTTCAACAGCCCTGACCACGGGTGAACAAAGCAGGAAGATGAATGTGGATTCGCTCGTGGTGGATGTTTATGTTACATTTTATTTTATGTTGCTTTTTACATAGTATGGTTGTATGGTAACTCAAATATCACTGTACCTGAGTTGGTACACGTGACAATAGATTTGAATTTGAACTTGAAAAGCTGCAGTAACTCAGTAGGACAGGCAGCATCTTTGGAGAAAAGGAATTGAATTCCTTCAATTCCAGCAAGCAGGCAAACACAAGCCACCAACACAGGAGGTACGGAGGGTGGATGGTCACAGGTTCCAGCTGTGACTGGCAGAGTAACTAGAGATAGGCACAAATTGCTGGAGTAACTCAGGCAGCATCTCTGGAGAGAAGGAATGGGTGGTGATTTGGGTCAAGTAACTAGAACTTCTCCTTCTGGTGAAGTGTGCCACCTGCTGGTGGAAATGAATGATAATTATTATAACAAGAGAAATGGTTTGGGTACTGGGGAAACAAATGAAAGATAAAGAAAATATAAGAAAGCATCTGTGCAGAGCATCAGTCTTAATATTTAAACTCTGATCTTTCGTTTAAATATTCACAAGAAAAATGACGGCGAGGAGGAAGAAACTGAAGGAAAATGCGTGATTGAATTGAGGTTAGAAATGATGAAAGAGATGATTGTCCAAAGCAAACATTAGTGCCAATGGATGTGCATAAGAACTAAAGGTCAGTCCAGAAGAATTGTAATTGCTCACATTGTAGAGCTCTCTGATGGCATGGATGTGGTGATGATGATCTAAAGTGGTTGAGGACTTTGTAATGGAAAACTGGAGACTTCCAGCGCAATTTGATGGCAGGTTTTTCTTGTACAGAATCTAGCATCGACAATCTCTCATGTCTCCATTTCAGCCAAGCGAATTGTATTCAAGCCTCACCGTGGCAAACTGTGCACCAAAGTTTGGTCGAACAGTTTGGTGGTCTTCTTCTTCTTCGAGTCCGTTGCAATGTCAGATGTCGTTCTGCCAGTATCTGGCGCAGGTCACAGCTGGTCGGGTCGGGTTCAGCCAGGTCCTGGGGGCTGCACTGTGGGGCGTCGTCATACTCCAGTAGGTGGGACATTGTCTGTACTGTTCCACAGCTGCATGTGTCTTCTGCCTGGTAGTTCCATGCTTTCATAAGTGCTTTGCACCTCCCCTGCTCCACTCGTAATCTGTTGAGGGTCTTCCAGGTTGGCCATGGGAGGTCGTGCCCGCTGGCGAGGCATTCAGTCGGAGTGATTCCTCTCTCCATCCAGTCGTGGGCTCGTGTGTTGAGCTGGTTCCATTCATCTTTCCAGATGTTGGTCCTTGCTGTTTCTTTGGTTGTCTGGAGAGGTGGGACTGTCCACAAGAAACTGGCTCTGGATTTCAGTTGGGGTGGAGGTGCTGTGTGTCCGTGCAGGGGGTGCCTGGTATCGATCTCCTGTGCTCTCCGCTCGTCTTGGGCAACGATGGATCGTCTAATATGGGGGGGGGGGGGGGGCATTACCAGCTTTGGCGTAGAGGCACGGGACTGGTGTTGTCTTTATCCATCCCGTGGTAATGCGGCAGGTGTCGTTGAGGGCTGTGTCAACGTGTTTGGTGTGGTGGGAGCGGCTCCAGCTTGGGCACGTGTCTTCAGCTGTGGAGAAGCACAGGGCCAGGGCAGGCGGTGTACAACAAGCTGGAGTTTTAGAGTTGCTGCCTTTTGTGTGTGAAGTTCAAGATGAGCAGAGAACTCACCAACCAACTTGTACGCTGTGGTCTCCCACTAACAGAAACAGCAATGATCACATAATGGGTTTACAATAATACAGCTGAGGAATAAATATTAACCATCAGAACACTCCAGTTCAGCTTCAAAGCAGCACCAAAAATATTTACTATCTATCTTAGATAGGGCGTATATAGGGCCTTGGTTTAGAGTCACATCTCATCGGTGATCTGTGCTAATTTGCTACTTTTTTGTTACTTAAAGGGACTCTGCTGACATTAGGAGAAATAGAACACAAGAACAGGCCCATCGGCCTACAATGCCTGGGCTCAACATGATGCCAAGATCATCACTTACCTCCCTACACATAACCCATATCCCTACCATTCCCTGCATATCCATATGCCTATCTGTAGAGAAGGTACACAGACACCTTAAAGTCTTCACTACTTTATTAAGCATACATTATACATAGCCCTGGCTGTACGTGGTCTGTCACGATCACTAGAGAGCGAGCTAGGGGCGTGTGGGTTACAATTATACTAACTGGTGGGGGAGTGGTTAGCATGGACATCGTTACTATCAATTAAAGGTGTACACACATATCATCTACACTATCCAAAAGAGTTTTGAATGCCACTAACATATCTGCTTCAACCATCACCCTCGGCAGCACGTTCCAGGCTCTCACCATCCCCTGTGTAAAAAACTTTCCCCACCCAACTCCTTTACACTTTCCTCTTTGCACCAGACACCCGACTAATCACTTCCAAGATTGATAGCATGTGGCTCAAGCATCTTCCAAAATCTTCCAAGTCTGCTCAGGCAGTGAGTGCTTTCTCCACCATTTAGCTACAGAGGTTTCATTCTCCGTGTTGCTTGCTCTGGCAACATTCCTGACTATGGTTGTCACTGAGAGTGGGTTAGGCTGGAGGCAGGATCATTGACAGACAATCTCCTGCCAAAGGGCCATCAGGGGCACCATTTATTACCTCAGCCTCTCAGTTAAACTATGTATTCACAGAACATAGACACAAAAAGATTAGATTAACTCAGCGGGTCAGGCAGCATCTGTGGAGGAAAGGAATAAGTGACGTTTCGGGTTGAGATCCTTCTTCAGGCTTCTCCCACTCTGAGATCTCCCACACTTCTCCACACTCCAGCCTTTTGTGTATATCTTTGGTGTAAACCAGCAACTGCAGTTCCTTCCTACACATGTATTCGCTGTCTTGGCTTTGCCATGGCTGTCTGAACATAGCTAGGCACTGCTCTCTCCATGGAAGTCAAGATCACATTGATTTTCCCACCAGAGGGAACTTTTCCAAGTTTCTGCAATGGATCTCTGACATGAAAATTGCTGCTGGTGGTGATAGTTAGGTGCGTATAGAACAATGTTGATTGGTTCTGTAAACTCGGCAGAGTAATGGCAGATGGAATTTAATTCTGATAATTGTAAGGTGATGCATTTAGGGCCGTCTAATACAGGTAGGACATAGGGCTCTTGGGAGCATTGAGGAACAAAAGGGCCTTGTACAGGTGAAAAAATACCTGAAGGTGGCAGCACAGGTAGACTGGGCGCTGAAGAAAGTTTCTTTGTTTTAGTCAGGGCATAATGTGTAAGAACAAGGAGGTTTTGGTGCAACTTTATGAAACATTGATTAGACCACAGCTGTAGAATTGAGGAGGGACATGGCTGCACTGGAGACGATGCAGAGAGATTCACCAGCCTGTTGCCTGGAGGAGAGACTGGGTAGATTCTATTTGTTTCCACTGGAGCAGAGGAGGCTGCAGGCTGCCTGATAGAGGTGTGAGAAGTATAGAGCAGGCACATGGTAAAAAACATTTCCCCTAGGCAGAGGGGTCTAAGACCAGAGGACATTATGTGTACCGGTGTCAGGAGTTATACGGAGAAGGCAGGAGAATGGGGTAGAGGGGGAAACATAGATCAGTTATGATTGAATGATAAAGTCGATGAGCCGAATGACCAAATTCTGTTCCTACATCGTATTAACGAAGATCATGGTTCAAGGATAGACAAAAATGCTGGAGAAACTCAATGGATGAGGCAGCATCTATGGAGCGAAGGAATGGGTGACATTTCGGGAATAATTTTTTCACACAGGTGAAGGGAGTTGCTTTCACAATATTTAAGAAGTATCTGGATGAGTACTCGAGTTGCCAACGTAATGAAGGCTATAGAAGTCTTGGGAAATTAGATTAGTATGGATGCACTGGTCGTAATCTATTAAAATTCCTGCATTCTGAAGCGGTCCCACAGGATTATAAAACCACTAATGCATTGCCAAAATTCAAGAAAGGAAGGAGGCAGGAAGCAACAAATTACAGGCCGGTTAGCGTAACGCCTGTCATCGGACCAGTGCTGACCGCCGTGGTTCAGTAGGTGGCAGTGGGAGCAGTTCACCAGAACAGTGCAGAACACCACTCCCATCAGTGGCGGCTACATGGTCTTATGAAAGGGAAACCGCGCCTGACAAATTTCCCACGGATCTTGAAGAAATAACAGAATGGATTACGGAAAAAAAGGGTTAATTTCCAGGACGCATTTGTTAAGGGGCCACATTAAAAGTATGAGATGACCAAATCTAAAAGAAAAATTAAAATATATATACATATTATTTAAATAGAGTGACTTAGCAAGGTGTTGTAGGTATAAAGGAGTGTGAAGCTCCTGACGCATGGAGCTTAAGAGATAAGAAATGGAATGGTGGTCTTTATTGTGAAGGGTATGGAATATAACAGATGCGGAGTCTTGGTCCATCTTTATAGAATGATGATAAGGCTTCACCTGGAGTAGCGTTTTGGTCTCCATAATTAATGAAGCGTTGGACAGAGACCAAGAGATTGCCCATTTACATCAGAGGCGAAGAAAGATTCCTTTTCCCAGAGGATTGTGACTCAGTGGAGTTCTTTACCCCAGAGAATTGTGAAGCCATTGAGTATCTTTAAAGCATAAATTGACAAGACATTTGAATTACAAAGGACTCAGCCGGTACAGGAAGAAAATGGTGTTGTTGCCAAACTGGACCTGTCATGATGTTATTGACCGGTGGAGTAGGCCAGATATGCTGATTGCTGCTGTTTGTCATATCTTCATGTTCCTTCACTAAACCTCGTGGCACCCACTTTTCCCTCCCCTCACTGATTCCACTTGTCAGCGACCGTGTGCATTGCTGGTGTTTAGCTGTCATGTGGAGATTGCATTTCAGAGCTGATGCCTTTCTTATTTTGGTGTGGATAATTGTTGGATGCTGCTTTCAACTGAGTGTGAAACCACTGCGATCCCTTCGATGGTGGGGAGGTCAAAGCCAGTGATGGACTGGGCAGTGGTCACAACTTTCTGTATCTTTTTCGCTCCTGGACGTTCAAGTTGCTGAACCAGGCCACGATGCAACCAGTCAGAATGCTCTCTACCGTGCACCTGTAGAAGTTTAGGAGAATCCTCTTCGACATGCCGGATCTCCGTGATCTTCTCAGGAAGTAGTCGCTGATGTGCCTTCTTTACAATCGCATCGGTGTGCTGGGTCCAGGAAAGATCTTCTGATATATTTACGCCCAGGAATTTGAAGTTATTGACCCGCTCCACCATCGTCCCATTAATATAAACAGGATTGTGGGTCCTCGTCCTTCCCCTACTAAAGTCCACAATCAGTTCCTTGGTCTTACTGGTGTTGTGCTGGCACCATTTGGTCAGTCGGTCGATCTCATTTCTATACTCTGACTCATCCCCATCTGTAATTTGTCCAACCAGAGTGGTGTCATCAGCGAGCTTGATGATGGAGTTCGCACAATGACCAGCTACGCAGTCATGGGTATAGAGTGAGTAAAGCAGGGGGCTGAGCACGCAGCCTTGAGGTGCTCCCGTACTAATTGTTACTGAGGATGAAGTGGTTCCTCCAATTCGAACAGACTGTGGTCTGTGGATGAGGAAGTTGAGGATCCAGTTGCAGAGGGATGCGCAGAGGCCCAATTCCATGAGCTTGGTAACCAGCTTGGAAGGGTGATGATAATAGGCCAAAGAAAGTAGTGCAACCTTATACAAAGTCGATAGCAGTTTGTGGCAGAGCAGGGGGTTCTGGTTAGAGTTGTGCGAATAGTGCACAAGCCTGATGAATGATAGATGGGAGAAGCTGTTCTTGAACCTGGAGGTAATGGTTCTCAGGCTCCTGCATCTTCATGCCAATGAGATGAGAGGGTGGTGCGTGCCTTTGATTATATCATTGTGCGTCTTTGATATCATTTGCAGGTTGGCGTGGACTCGGTGGGTTGAATGGCCTGTTTCCATGCTACATCTCTGAACTAAACACATATTAGGTATGTTACAAAACCTACCTTGAGCAGCGCTGCAGTTCTGCCGCTCCCCGTGTGCTTTGGCGCCTTTCAGAGGGGGGTGGGGCGGGTTTAAAATGCCGTTTTTCCCTAGACAGTCCAAATCGATCTAAGTCGGGCGATTTTGTTGCTAAAGAGAAATCGCTCCGACATTTCATTCATGAAGCTATTTTTAAACTACGCTAGATTATTTATTAACTAGAGTAGTTTAAAAATCATCTTCTAAAGCTCTGAACGCCGACAGCAGAACGGACCTAACGTAGGGGAGAAAATAAAGTGCACAATTTATTTTTACATGAAAACTTGGTTTTTAGGAAGCCTTTAATCACATTTTCATGTTGCGAAATGGGGACAAACAAAATGTATGAACCGCCAG
Source organism: Okamejei kenojei (assembly GCA_035221665.1). NCBI lineage: Eukaryota > Metazoa > Chordata > Chondrichthyes > Rajiformes > Rajidae > Okamejei > Okamejei kenojei. Next base: position 36,434,925 of record CM069159.1, on the reverse strand, counting down.
TATTTTCCCTGCCGACTGTGGGTTAAATTCACCGCAAACCGCAACGTTCCAATCCACCGCATTCCACTAAAACCCACTCGCAAGTTGATTTAAATGGCCATTAATTTACAGGAATTAAACACTAAATTCCTTCCATTTGGCCTATAAAGTCATGAAAATGAGATTTAAAAATCATGTTATATTGTGGATTATTGTGTGAATGTTATTTGGACACTTAGGCTATTTAAAAATGTTTATCATTTCTTAAGAAATGGATAGATGTTTAGATCTAGTGGTTGAATTTTCTAATTAGCTACAATTAGACAACTAACTAATTATATGCTTTAATTTCAGGTCATCCAAGTAAGATTGGTTCATATTTGTTTCAGAATGTTTCAATCTATAATAACTGAAAATGTCATTGAGTTCTCTGAATGTTTAAGAGAGTTTTGGGCTTTTGACTGTCCTAGATCACAGCTTTTGAGTTAAGTCAATGGAAACTCAATGGGGAACAAGATGCTAATTTCCGAGTATGAAAATGGCCATAACGTTTTTAATACTGAAGATATGAAAGTGAATTAGGTGTCAAATTAAACTTATTTTTATGCTTTATCTGATGGGATAAATTGCAGACTTGATTTTTTAAATCTTAAAATTCTGTAACATTGCTACACATAGAGTTAAGTTTAATTTACATCATCAGTGTTGTGTAGCTCTTCAAAGGAATAATAAATGTTATGCTATCCATTACACAGTTTGTAAGGCAGCCCTTGACAGGTGACGTGAAGCATATTTATGTTGTGGTCATTAGCAGACAACTAATGGCTGATCAAGTAGAGATTTTATTTACTTTTAATCTTTATCTTTGTTACTTTATCATAGTTACTTTATCATTGTTTAAATAGGCATCATGTCCAGCACAAACATTATGGGTCGATAGGCCTGTTTGTGTGCTGTACTGAGCAGTGCTCGGCTGCTGGCTGCCACATTGGGAACCCTCAGAGTATCTTTAATCGGACTGGACTTTATCTTGCACTAAACATTATTCCCTTTAGCATCTGTCCTTTGTGGATGGCTCGATTGTAATCATGTAGAGACTTTCGCTGACGAGATAACATGCAACAGAAGCTGTTTACTGTACCTCGGTACACTTGACAATGAAGTAAACTAAACTATTGTTCTATGGTCTATATATTCATACAGAACATTGACCATCATCATAAGTAGTGCAGCCCTGAAGAGCAGACCTGTGCAAGTCGCATGTGTTCCAGTCGTGCCCTGTGATAGATAAATCAGATGTATCTCCATACAGGTGGGAAGTATTACACTACCTGCAGACATGTGCATTGTAATCACCTGCTCAGGTGCGCGTATGCCCTTGCAAATTGCAGGTCTGTTCATGCGTGCAGCTTTGGGAGGATCCCGTCATTCAAAGAATGTTCATGTTGTACAACTCGTTATTGAGGTCATTGTAGCCATCACCCAAATTGTGTGTTCAAATAGATACATTCTTGAGAGCACTTTACACCATTCTCTGCATTCCTGGCAAGATTCAGAAACCTGTCACTGCTCAGTCAGAGGCTGCTCAGCTTATACTTAATAATGGAGCCTGGAATCCCCTGAGCAGATGTACGGACCCCACGGTAGACCCCTATCCCCTCTCAAGCTTGATATCATTCACCTTAAATCTATGATCAACCTTAGAGACGTGATTCACTTTGACCTTTACTGCCATTATAGACAATAGACAATAGACAATAGGTGTAGGAGTAGGCCATTCGGCCCTTCGAGCCAGCACCATCATTCAATGTGATTATCGCTGATCATCCCCAATCAGTACCCCGTTCCTGCCTTCTCCCCATATCCCCTGACTCCGCTATCTTTAAGAGCTCTTTCTAACTCTCTCTTGAAAGCATCCAGAGAACCTGCCTCCACCGCCCTCTGAGGCAGAGAATTCCACAGACTCACCACTCTCTGTGAGAAAAAGTTTTTCCTCGTCTCCGTTCTAAATGGCTTACTCCTTATTCTTAAACTGTGGCCCTTGGTTCTGGACTCCCCCAACATCGGGAACATGTTTCCTGCCTCTAGCGTGTCCAAGCCCTTAACAATCTTATATGTTTCAATGAGATTCCCTCTCATCCTTCTGAACTCCAGAGTGTACAAGCCCAGTTTCTCCATTCTCTCAGCATATGACATAGAAACATAGAAAATAGGTGCAGGAGTAGGCCATTCGGCCCTTCAAGCCTGCACCGCCATTCAATATGATCATGGCTGACAGTCCCGCCATCCCGGGAATTAACCTTGTAAACCTACGCTGCACTCCCTCAATACCAAGAATGTCCTTCCTCAAATTAGGGGACCAAAACTGCACACAATACTCCAGATGTGGTCTCACTAGGGCTCTGTACAACTGCAGAAGGAACCTTCTGATATTACCATACAAGTTATTACCATACAAAACATTGGCCATTGTCATAACTACTTTAGTTTAGAGACACAGCGTTGAAATTGTCCCTTCAGCCTACAGAGTCCACGCCAACCACTGGTCACCCGTTGATACGTACTATGTTATCCCACTTTCTCATACAGTCCCGACAACTGGGGGTCACTTATAGAGACTACAAACTCGCCCATTTTGGGATGTCGGATGAAAACAGAGGGCCCAGAGGAAAACTACAAAATCTTCACATGGACAGCACCTGAGGTCAGGATCACGGGTCTCTGGTGCTACGAGGCAGCAGCTCTAACAGCTGTGCTACTGTGTCGCCCCTGATGAAGCCCCAAGTAACCTGGGTCCCAATCACACACAACCTCTTCCTGACCTTCCATGCACGGGCAGAATGAATGCGCAACTAGTTCAGCCCTGGGGTGTGTACCTGTACAGGTAGCAGGTAAGGGCATACCTGAAAAGTTATAATTACATTTTATGCCTACGAGAAAAGAATGTACATTCTGTAGAGATGAGAGATGTTGCTGTACCTGCATGTACCTACATGTGCAATGCTTTCATCTGCACGGGTTTGCACGTGCCTCTACAGGTTACAGGTTTGTCTATGCTTCAGTGAGTTTGCAAAGTAAGAGGTCCCAACTCCATACTCCATGTGGGTCAGATCCACAGGATGTCAAAAGCTGTAATTTGTTTGAGATAACGACCGTAATAGGAGAATGAGGCGATCGAGGGGAAATACAGACTCTGCTTCATGAACACAATTGTTCACTCACACCATGTGTTGTGATCTGTAAGACCCAGTATTGAATCGCTAGAGCTAACCGGACAGCACCCGATATCTCACTCACCTGCACTCCCAAGTCACAGAACAATGTTGACTGTTGCCTAGTGATTGTTGCTCTGGACTCCTGAGCCAGTGCAACGGTTGCATTGATAAATACACAAGGAAATGCATTGATGTAATGCTGTTACTGTACTGATGCACAGAGAGTATTTAACAGAGTCAAGAGTCAAGGGTGTTTTATTGTCATATGGAACAATGATATTCTTATTCATGGAGACGGAATATCTACACCATGCATAAAAGTCATTACTTATCATTATTAATACAAAGAATTCAAAAGGGCACCCCTTTCTCCTGAAAATAGAGGAAACAATAGACAATTGGAGCAGGAGTAGGCCATTCGGCCCCTCAAGCCAGCACCACCATTCAATATGATCATGGCTGATCATCCACAATCAGTACCCCGTTCCTGCTTTCTCCCCATATCCCCTGACTCCACTATCTTTAAGAGCTCTATCTAACTCTCTCTGGAAAGCATCCAGAGAATTGGCCTCCACTACCTTCTGAGGCAGGGAATTCCACAGATTCACAACTCTCTGGGTTGCATTTAACACAAAAAAAAAGTTGGAGGTAGATGCAGCCCTGGGAGGCTTCGTAAACACGTGAAGGGGAAAGGAATGCAGAGGAGATGCAGGCAGGCTGAAATAGTGGGTGGATGAGGCTCTGGGACAGTAGACACACCCAAAGCCACAAATTGTTCCAAATATATTTGGTCAACTCCACTGGTGAGAAATAAATCTGCAGTTATTTGTGCTAACCCAACGATAGTGTAGAAGCAGTTTATTGTACTCAGTGTGTGACATGTAGTTTAATTGATGTCCACTTCACCTGCATCTGTACCATGTGACAGCACCCCCTCCCTTAGCAGACCCTGACCTCTATCGCAGGCTGACTGACCACAGTGGCCAATCAGTGGAGAATAAGGAGGAAGAAGATGAGACTTTAATGCCTTCCATCACAGTGGGGAATGTGAGGAATCCACTGTGGTGGATGGTTATGTTAACTTTTATGCAGTCGTGTGTCTTGTTGCTTTTTTCTGGTATGACTGTATGGTAAATCAAATTTCACTGCACCTTAAATAGTATATGTGACAGTAAAAGACCATTAACCAATGATCAAATTAAATGGTGGTGCTGGCTCAAAGGGCTGAGTGGCCTACACCTGCACCTATTTTCTATGTTTTTATGTCTCACAGTGACAAGCCTGTGATCAAAACTATTACCAACTCTATTCACAGCAACAAAATAGCACTTCTCCAACAGCACTCACTGATCCATGATCATTGTCATCATCTGCATCCCGGCTTATCAAGGTGAGCACAGGAACAATAGACAATAGACAATAGGTGCAGGAGTAGGCCATTCGGCCCTTCGAGCCTGCACCGCCATTCAATATGATCATGGCTGATCATCCAACTCAGTATCCTGTACCTGCCTTCTCTCCATACCCCCTGATCCCTTTAGCCACAAGGGCCACATCTAGCTCCCTCTTAAATTTAGCCAATGAACTGGCCTCAACTACCTTCTATGGCAGAGAATTCCACAGACTCACCACTCTCTGTGTGAAAAAAGATCTTTTCATCTCGGTCCTAAAAGACTTGCCCCTTATCCTTAAACTGTGACCCCTTGTTCTGGAGTTCCCCAACATCGGGAACAATCTTCCTGCATCTAGCCTGTCCAACCCCTTAAGAATTTTGTAAGCCTCTATAAGATCCCCCCTCAATCTCCTAAATTCCAGCGAGTACAAGTCGAGTCTATCCAATCTTTCTTCATATGGAAGTCCTGTCATCCCAGGAATCAGTCTGGTGAACCTTCCCTGTACTCCCTCTATGGCAAGAATGGATTTCCTCAGATTAGGAGACCAAAACTGTATGCAGTACTCTAGGTGTGGCCTCACCAAGACCCTGTACAACTGCAGTAGAACCTCCCTGCTCTTGTACTCAAATCCTTTTGCTATGAACATGCCATTCGCTTTCTTCACAGCCTGCTGCACCTGCATGCCTACTTTCAATGACTGGTGTACCATGACACCCAGGTCTCGTTGCATCTCCCCTTTTCCTAATCGGCCACCATTCAGATAATAATCTACCCTCCTGTTTTTGCCGCCAAAGTGGATAACCTCACATTTATCCACATTATACTGCATTTGCCCACTCACCCAACCTATCCAAGTCACCTTGCAGACTCCTAGCATCCTCCTCACAGCTAACACTGCCCCCCAGCTTCGTGTCATCCGCAAACTTGGAGATGTTGCATTCAATTCCCTCATCCAGATCATTAATATATATTGTAAATAGCTGGGGTCCCAGCACTGAGCCTTGCGGTACCCCACTAGTCACTGCCTGCCATTCTGAAAATGACCCGTTTACTCCTACTATTTGCTTCTTGTCTGCCAGCGTTCTTTTAAGAGCCCTATCTAGCTCTCTCTTGAAAGCATCCAGAGAACCTGCCACCGCCCTCTGAGGCCGAGAATCCCACGATGGAGCAGGCAGATGATGATGTCCGCAACCCCCACCTTTGTTTGTTAAGCGAACTGCAGGGGGTCGAGGTTGGGTTTAACGAGGAGCCACACAAAGCAAACAATATAAAATGTGAGGTATTGATGGACTGGAAGGAAGAGTAGGTCAGTGAGTACAAGAGTGGCACACATTAGTGTGAAATAGGTCACTGTCATTTTGGACGAATTGATGTTTATAGAGAATTGAAATCATAAGTAAGTGAGATTACATCAAGTCCAGTCTAGTTGAGGCAAGACGTAGTGGAACTGGTCTTGTTGATGGCAGAGTGTTGGATGGAACTGGAGCTCAAGGTCAGGTGAGTGGGTCAGAAGCGTTTTGATCAACAGTATGAGCCAGAGCCACTCACTCCCACTAAACCCGCAAAGGGCGTGAGGAGCAGATTTCCACAATACGATATGAAAAACTTTATTTATCCCAGGAAGAAAATTGGCCTGCCAACATTTATAAAATACAACAAGATGCATGACACATGAAATTGAAGAGACAAATGGAAAGCCCAGGATTGGGGATGTGCAAAGATTGGGGGGGGGGGGGGGGGGGGGAGAGAAGGTGAGTCAGTCTACCCCATGAGGAGGTGTTTGTATAGTTTGATAGCCACAGGGAAAAAGGATTCCCTGTGGTGTTCTGTGCTGCATCTTGGTGGAACCAATCTGTTGTTGAAGGTGCTCCTCAGGATGACCAGTGTGTCATGGAAGAGGTGAGCTGTATTGTCCAAGATGCCCCACAGTTTGAGGAGCATTCTCTCCTCCAAGACTACCTCCAGTGAATCCAACTCCACCCCCAGGACAGAGACAACCTATCACTGACCTATTTCACATTAATGTGTGTCACTCTTGTACTCACTGACCTACATTTCCTCCCAATCCATGAATACCTCACAAAACTGCTGCAGAAACTCAGTGGGCGAGGCAGCATCTAGGGAGCGAAGGAAATAGGTGACATTTCGGGTCAAGACCCTTCTTCAGACTGAAGAAGGATATCGACCCGAAACGTCACCTATTTCCTTCGCTCCATAGATGCTGCCACACCCGCTGAGTTTCTCTAGCATTTTTGTTTACCTCACATGTTTTATTGTATACTTTGTGTTGTCCCAGGTTAGACCCTACCTGGACCACCTGCAGTTCGCTTAACAAACAAATGTGGGGGTGGAGGATGCCATCATCCACCTGTTCCATTGTTCCTGTGCTCACCTGGATAAGCTGGGATGCATTATGAGAGTCGTGGAAGGCCAGCTTGGCCGATGCGAGAGTGTTGGATGGAAGTGCAGCTCAAGTGCTGCCAGAGCTGCTCACTCCCACTAAACTTGCAAAAGGCGTGAGGAGCAAATTTCCACGATATGATAAAACTTTATTTATCCCAGGAGGGAAATCGGTCTGCCGTTATAAAACACAACAAGATACATGAAACATGAAACTAAAGTGACGAGTGGAAAGTCCAGGATTGGGGATAGGTAAAGATTGAGGAGGGGAGGGGAGGGGAGGGTGGGGTGGGGGTGGGAAGGTGAGTCAGTCTACCCCATGACAGAAGGGGGAGGAGTTGTACAGTTTGATAGCCACAGGGAAGAAAGATCTCCTGTGGCGTTCTGTGTTGCTTCTTGGTGGAACCAGTCTGCTGCTGAAGGTGCTCCTCAGGTTGACCAGTGTGTCATGGAAGAGGTGAGCAGTATTGTCCAAGATGCTCCGCAGTTTGAGGAGCATCCTCCCCTCCAAGACTACCTCCAGTGAATCCAACTCCACCCCCAGGACGGAGACAGCCTTCCTGATGAGCTTGTTGGTTCTGTTGGCGTCCATGGCCTTCACCCTGCTGCCTCAGCACACGACAGCGTAGAAGATGGCACAGGTCACCACCGATTGGTAGAACTTCTGCAGCATCTTACTGCAGAATTGTAAGAGTGTAGCCTCTTCCAAAAGTACAGATGGCTCTGTCCCTTCTTATACAGTGCCTCAGCGTTCCTGGACCAGTCCAGTTTACTGTCCAGCTAAATTCCAATGTAATGTCCACAGGTATTCTGAGAGAGGTTCAGAGCCTTCATCCAGGTTAGCAGCTGCACGACCACAGGCTGGATGGTGGTTGGGTTCGGTGGGAACCAGGGAATGAAGACGGAAATGTAATGAGTGAGTTTAGTGGGAGTTTGCTGGAAAAGTGGGAGGCTTTTGATGCTCGCAGCCTATTTATGAGCTTGTAACCTGCCACATTGCCGAGTGCAGCACCTACAGGATACAGCACAGCTCCCACTGACTGACCCGTGATCACTGTCATCATCTGCTCTGGCTCCTTGCCCAACCCAGCACAATACTAAGGGAATTCCATGCAGAGACGGAGTACGGGATCTGCCTTAAGCCTGAATGGAAAGGAGGGCAATGGTGGGGTGAGCAGGGGGTTGTTGGGCATGTGAAGGATGTGGACAGACGGCGTGGGCAGTAGATTTCCACACAAAGTAAACAATAATAAATGTGAAGTATTGATGGATTGGGAGGAAATGTAGATCACACGAGTGACACACATAACTGTGAAATAGGGCAGTGACAGTCACGTTTTGGAGGAATTTGTTTACAGAGAATTGTAAACACGAGTAAGTGAGATTACTACATCGTCTAGTGGCGATAAACTGACAAATGTGGGCTTTAGCAGAAAATTGTTGAAGCAGCCAGTCTTGTGGAACCAGTCTTGTTGATGGGAGAGGTTTTTTTTGTTTTGTTTTGTATCAAAAATAATTTATTTGATTACGAACACGATACAAAAACTAAAAACGTCTAGTGGCAACAATCTCACAAATGTGGGCTTTAACAGAAACTAGTTGAGGCAAGACATGTGCACAGAGTCTTGTGATGACAGAGTGTTGGATGGAACTGTAGCTCAAGGACAGGTGAGTGGGCAGAAGAGTTTAGATCAACATTATGGCCCAGGATATGGTGCTGCCAGAGCAAACTCTCCCACTCACTCCCACTAAACCCCCACTTGCTTTCTGTCTTGCCAAGTCTATTTTCTGCTCATGCCCTAGATGTGTACGTTGCACATGACCTTGACAGTGACCCACTCACCTGACCTTGAGCTACAGTTCCATCCAACACTCTGCCATCAACAAGACTGCTTCCAATACGTCTTTCCTCAACTCTTTTTTGCTTACTCAAGTAATCTCACTTACTGGTGCTTACAATTCTCTGTAAACTTCAATTCCTCCAAAACGTGACTGTCACTGACCTATTTCACATTAATGTGTGTCACTCTTGTACTCACTGACCTACATTTCCTCCCAATCCATGAATACCTCACAAAAATGCTGGAGAAACTCAGTGGGCGAGGCAGCATCTAGGGAGCGAAGGAAATAGGTGACATTTCGGGTCAAGACCCTTCTTCAGACAGAAGAAGGATATTGACCCGAAACGTCGCCTATTTCTGCCACACCCGCTGAGTTTCTCTAGCATTTTTGTCTACCTCACATGTTTTATTGTATACTTTGTGTGGGCCCGGGTTAGACCCTACCTGGACCCCCTGCAGTTCGCTTAACAAACAACGGAGGGGGTGGAGGATACCATCATCCACCTGCTCCATTTTTCCTGTGCTCACCTGGATAAGCTGGGAAGCATTGTGAGAGTCATGTTTTTTCACTTCTCCAGTGAAATGGGGCAGTGACAGTCACGTTTTAGAGGAATTGGTTTACAGAGAATTGTAATCACAAGTGAGATTACTACATCGTCTAGTGGCGATAAACTCACAAATGTTGGGCTGAAAAAATGAGGTATGAGGGGAAGCTGGCCAGGAATATAAAGAAGGACAGTATAAGCTTCTTTAGATATGTTAAGGGGAAAAGAGTAGCAAAGTTAAATGTGGATCCCTTGAAGGCAGACACGGGTGAAATTATTATGGGCCACAAGGAAATGGCAGAAGAGTTGAATAGGTACTTCGGATCTGTCTTCATCCATTTTACTTGTCACATCCTCAAAAAATTCCAGAAGATTAGTCAAGCATGATTTTCCTTTCATAAATCAATGTTGACTTGGACTAATCCTTTCACTGCTATCCAAATGCTCCATTTTACTTCGGAGTCACGTGAGTGACTACGTGAAGCAGCCCCGCCTGGCGCATGCTCGGCATCATGTCGATGCATGTGAAGCTCCGACAGGGTGGAGAGCGCAGCTCCCACCAGCGTAAGTTTAACCCGTAGGTATGTCGCTGTTGAACTTTCTTGCTAGTGGGTTTAAACTCTGTAAGTCTGCAGAGCCAGCTAGAGTGCTGATGTATTTTGAACATTTTTTAAAAACTCTGTAACTCTGGCTCGAAATACGGAGCCAGCTAGAGTGAATGTATTTTTAAACTGCGGAAATTGAATAGAACGCGCTGGAACCGCAGTTTCCGATTTAGATCGGATCGGGAGATAAGGGCTGCTTTAAAAGCCGGCTCCCGCTATTTACCGCTATTTAGATCGGGTTTGGAGACAACGGCTGTGCTAAATACTGGCTCCAAATACCCAGTAATTGTTAAATAAAGTCTGCTCTGAGTATATGTTACCAGATGCAGTTTCTTTATGGAAATGTATATAACCCTGTGTGATACTGAGGTTAATACAAATATTCTGCAAGCAGAATGTGCCTGTCAGAATGACAATTTTAAACATATATGGCTTATGCATAAATACAAAATAGTAAAGAAGTAACTCTCCTCCAAGGGAGGACAAGAATGTGGGGGAGGCTGGAAATGGAGAAAATGCTCCACACTTGACTTAGTCAAGGGTTCTTAATCCAGGTATGTCTTCCTGTAAGGCAGGCTCCAAAGGAGTTTCCATACGCTGAGTATGGTGCCTATGAAAATGGGATTCTGATTCTCCAGTACCTTGGTTAGGTCTGGATGAGATCCCTAGATCAAGATAAAATGCTCCAAATTCTAATCAGTCAAGGGTTCTAAAGACCCATGGGATTCTAAGGCAGGCTCCGAAGGAGTTTCCATACACTGAGTATGGTGCCTATGAACAATGAGAATCTCATTCACCAGTGCCTTACATACAGTGGCTTGCAAAAGTTTTCATACCCCTTGAACTTTTCCACATTTTGTCACGTTACAACCACTAACGTAAATGTACTTTATTGGGATTTTATCTGATAGACCAACACAAAGTGGTGCATAATTGGGAAGTGGAAGGAAAATTATACATGGTTTTCAAATTTTTTTATAAATTTAAAAACTGAAAAGTGTGGCATGCAAAAGTATTCAGCCCCCTTTACTCTGATACCCCTAAATAAAATCCAGTGATATCAATTGCCTTCAAAAGTCACCTAATTAGTGAGTAGAGTCCATTTGTCTGTAATCTAATCTCAGTATAAATACAGCTGTTCTGTGAAGGCCTCAGAGGTTTGTTGGAGAACATTATTGAACAAACAATGTTCCTTCGGCATCATGAAGCCCAAGGAACACACCGGACAGGTCAGGGATAAAGTTGTGGAGAAGTTTAAAGCAGGGTTAGGTTATAAAAAAATATCCCAAGCTTTAAACATCTCACAGAGCACTGTTCAATCCATCATCTGAAAATGGAAAGAGTATGGCACAACTGCAAACCTACCAAGACATGGCCATCCACCTAAACTGGCAGGCCGGGCAAGGAGAGCATTGGTCAGAGAAGCAGCCAAGAGGCCCATGGTAACTCTGGAGGAGCTGCAGACATCCACAGCTCAGGTGGGATAATCTGTCCACAGGACAACTATTAGTTGTGCATTCCACAAATCGGGCCTTTATGGAAGTGGCAAGAAGAAAGCTATTGTTGAAACAAAGCCATAAGAAGTCCCGTTTGCAGTTTGCCACAAGCCATGTGGGGGACACAGCAAACATGTGGAGGAAGGTGCTCTGGTCTGATGAGACCAAAATTGAAGTTTTTGGCCGAAATGCAAAACGCTATGTGTGGCGGAAAACTAACACTGCACATCACCCTGAACACACCATCCCCACTGTGAAACATGGTGGTGGCAGCATCATGCTGTGGGGATGCTTTTCTTCAGCAGGGACAGGGAAGCTGGTCAGAGTTGATGGGAAGATGGATCAAGCCAAATACAGGACAATCTTGGAAGAAAACCTGTTAGAGTCTGCAAAAGACTTGAGACTGGGGTGGAGGTTCACTTTCCAGCAGGACAATGACCCTAAACATACAGCCAGAGCTACAATGGAATGGTTTAACTCAAAACATATTCATGTGTTAGAATGGCCCAGTCAAAGTCCAGACCTAAATCCAATTGAGAATCTCTGGCAAGACTTGGAAATTGCTGTTCACAGACACTCTCCATCCAATCTGACTGAGCTTGAGCTATTTTGCAAAGAAGAATGGGCAAAAATTTCAGTCTCTAGATGTGCAAAGCTGGTAGAGACATACCCCAAAAGACTTGCAGCTGTAATTGCAGCGGAAGGTGGTTCTACAAAGTATTGACTCAGGGGGGGCTGAATACTTTTGCACGCCTCACTTTTCAGTTTTTTTATTTGTAATAAAATTTGGAAACCATGTATCATTTTCCTTACACTTCACAATTATGCACCACTTTGTGTTGGTCTATCACATAAAATCCCAATAAAATACATTTACGTTTGTGGTTGTAACGTGACAAAATGTGGAAAGGTTGAAGGGGTATGAATACTTTTGCAAGCCACTGTAGGTCTGAATGAAGTATTTAGAGCAAGATAAAATGCTCAAAATTCTAAACAATTAAGGGTTTTACGACCCATGAGATTCTAAGGCAGGCTCCGAAAGGAGTTTCCATAAACTGAGTATGGTGCCTATGAAAAATGAGAATCTCATTCACCAGTGCCTTGTTTAGGTCTGGATGAAGTCTCCTAGAGCAAAGACTCGGGAGTACCAGGGCAGGAGGAGTCTGACCCTGAAGGTGGTGTCCCTACGTATGTGTATACACCTGAGCACAGTAGAAACGCTCCGGCTGTTCCCGATGTAGCACCAAGTTTTGCTATATCGGTATGGACTGGTGAGGCTATGGATGAACCTGGCGGCCAACATTATTTGGTTTCTCACCTACTCCAAGAAACTGTTATGACTGAAACAGTAAAAAAAAAATAAAACACCCGTCTATTGTGCCTCGCTCAGGGTGCCAACAGTAACTTAGTAATGGGGCACCCATGAGTGTAACAATGCGAGGACAGGAAATGTGTTCCAGCATGTCCTCTAGCTGATAATCAGTTGGCATCACTGCATTTGGGGAAGACATACATGGGTCGATAATGTCCAATACTTTTAAAACATGCTTGTGTTACTCTGCAATGCATATTCAAACCCAATTGTTGATGAAAATTGCAATTTGGCTAACATTACACCCAAAAAATGCAGGATTATGTGGGCAAGCTATAACCAGATTTATGATTGATGAAAAACTGCCCAAACAATTAAGGATATTTGCCTTATAAAACTTCTCATCCCTGCTTTGAGAAAACAAACAGGTTGAATACGAACCCCTATATTAAGAGAAGGAGATCTTCTGGTTCATTTACGGAAGTACAGAAACGTCATTCCATCACACATGGAATTTCTGGGAAACAACCTCTAGTCGGTTGTAAGATTACAATTATTTTGTAATTCAGCATTAAATCTGATCGGCTTGGTGTTTGAATGTACCAGGAACTCGTCAGGTAGAGATAATATCCCAGACACAAGTATGGGGGTTGCAGAGTCATTCTGGGACTCACAAACTTAAATTTATAGTTCAGTATAGGCAATTTTTAAAAAGTACACTTCAACACGGTAATTAAGTTGTTATCACAAGGCTGCTATATGGCTATTATTAGACCTAAAAAATATGCCTTATTATTCAGGTACTTAAATTAATTGGATGGGTCAGCTGAAGGAATTATCTAATGGGTTAAATTCAGCCCTCAGATTGCTCACACAAGTATTGAAACCAGCACTGGTGTTAATGAGGGCTCAGAATCACATTGTAATGATTTATCTAGAGGACATGTTAATTGTAAATGTGAGACAGCTGAAGAACGGGGTTCAGCAACCATAAGCCCATTGAAAGGCGAAGGTTCTGTACATCCAAACAACATGTAAGTTACAGGCATCCCAAACAATTGATTATTTGGGGTTTGTCATTAATACAGTTGATATGTCAATAACTTTACCAACAATTAAGGTTGGGGATGTTACAAATGCCTGTACTTGTCTTGGTAAAAAACATTATCCCACCATCCAAGAAGCAGCTACGGTTACTGGTAAAGTGATAGTAGTAAAGTAAAGTGATCAAAGTCTGCAAAGACCAGAGAATAAGCGTAAAAGGCGTGTAGGTCATTGATTAGGTCCATGCAGTTACCAACTAAAAAGGTTGAGCTGAATTGCAGTGATGGATTCTCAATGTTGCACAAGTTACTAGAAGTAAAAATGTGCTTGTTCAGTAGTCTTCAGTGGTATTACAGACTGATGGGAGTGCTCTCGGATGGGGAGCCAAGGACAGCGACACCAGTTGTGGTGGTCGATGGACTGTCCAAGACGATTTAATTCTCCAAACACATGGTATGAATTATTTGGAGTTATTGGGAGTAGACAATACCACAGCTGTGGGAGAAGACAATATTGTGGTAAGACAACAGATCACGAAAGTTCAATGACAATACAGAATGAATGTTAAAATTCAAAAAGTTTAAAAAGAAAAAAAAAAGATTCTCAGACAGTATGAGTACCAAATGTTGATCTGTTGTGTCTGGATTAAATCTCCAGTGGTCTAAATGTGTCTCATGGGAGCCAGACCCAGGAGCATTAGCGGTGGATGCATTCTCATTACATTGGGGAAGTATAGTCTTTTATGTTTTCACCATTTTGCCTGATTAAGCAATGTGTCACCAAAATAGAGCAAGTCTCCGCCGCAGGCATTTGGTGGTTCCAAACTGGTATTGCTTCTCGGCCTTTTGGCTAAGATCAAGTGTAGTATCTGTTCTTATCAGTTCAATATCTGATACGTCCCTTATCTAGGGACCATTACTACACCACCATTGTTCCCATTGGTGCTCAGAATGATGATTCAGACATTCATGACAAATCCCAGATGCAGTAATTGTTGGTACATCCAGTAACAGCAGAAGTCATCCATTACATGACCGTATTAATTGTTAATCTGCAGGTTCTGATGGAATATCGGATAGGACCATGGATGTCATAACTGCAGCTTGGAGATATAGCACTAAGAAACAATATATGTTTCATATAAGAAATGGGAAATCTTTTGTATACAGTCAGATATATTTTATCATACTGCAAACATATCGGATGTATTGGAGTTCCTTGCTATGTTGCACTTGAGTTATAGTACCATTAATGGAGCTTGGAGTGCTTTGTCCTCCTATTTAGGACAATTTTCAGAATGACAATTTATCGGGTCTCATCCGTTAATATCCCGATTTATGAGAGGAATTTGAATAAAATCCTACCAAACCCAGATATACAGAAATCTGGGATGTCAGTATAGTTCTCACATTGCTTCAGCAATGGACTCCAATTACGTCACTGTCTTTTCAGAAGTTAATATTTAAAGTGGTTATGCTGATGACATTAATATCAGCACAATGAGTACAAACATTACAAATGTTACGGTTACATTGTATGCAGTTGTCTGTAGATAAAATGATGTTTTATGTCAATGATCTAAGCAAGCAAAGCAAGCCAAGAAAGGCTGGAACCAATGTAATCTTTAAGACATACTCTGTCCACTAAACATTGTGTGTGGTTAAGCATCTGATTTAATATATATTGAATTAAGAGTCTCTGAGATTGCGAGACACCGATGTTCATTACCCACAAGAAACATGTAAAAAAAGTGACAGTACAAACTATTTTTAGATGGATAAACAGGTTCTGGATTAACTGGAGTAGACACTGATGTGTTTAAATCTCACTCCACAAGGGCGGTATCAATGTCCGCGGCAAAGGTGCAGGACATGCTGCTTGACCAAATTCTGGAGACCGCAGGATGGTCTAAAGAGGAACTTTTCTAGATTTCTAGTTAGGAACCTGGAGCAGCAGCTCGATGACCTCCGTCTGGTCAGGGAGAGTGAGGAGGTAATAGAGAGGAGCTACAGGGAGGTAGTCACTCCCAGACCACAGGAGGCAGACAAGTGGGTCACAGTTAGGAAGGGCAAGGGGCAGAGGCAGGAGCTAGAGAGTACCCCTGTGACTGTACACCTGGAAAATAGGTACTCGGGTTTGAGTACGATTGGAGGGGACAGCCTAGCTGGGGGCAGCAACAGCGGCCGGGCCTCCGGCACAGAGACCGGCCCTGATGCTCAGAAGGGTAATAAAAAGAGGAGGGCAATTGTAATAGGGGACTCTATAGTTAGGGGGTCGGATAGGCGATTCTGTGGACGCAGTCGGGAGACCCGGATGGTAGTTTGCCTCCCTGGTGCCAGGGTCTCGCATGTGTCAGAACATGTCCAAAAGATTCTGATAAGGGAGGGAGAGCAGCCTGATGTTGGGGTACACATAGGTACCAATGACATAGGCAGAAAAGGTGACGAGGTCCTGAAGGGAGAATTTAGGGAGTTGGGGGGAAAGTTAAGGAGAAGGACCAAAAGGGTAACGATTTCAGGATTACTGCCTGTGCCGCGTGACAGTGAGAGTAGGAATGAAATGAGGTGGAGGATAAATGCGTGGCTGAGGGATTGGTGCAGTGGGCAGGGATTCAAGTTTCTTGATCACTGGGACCTCTTTTGGGGAAGGCATGATCTGTACACAAAGGACGGGTTGCACTTGAACCCGAGGGGGACCAATATCCTGGCAGGAAGATTTGCAAAGGCTACTGGGGAGACTTTAAACTAGAAAGGCTGGGGGGAGGGACTCGGGTAGAGGGGGCTAGGGGTCAGGGTGTGGGGCAAGAGGCAGAGAAGGGAAGCACTTGGACCCAAAATGTAGGTGAGAAAGATGAAAAAGATAATAGACAGAGAATAAGGGACGGTGGGTTTCTAAAATGTGTATATTTTAATGCTAGGAGCATTGTAAGTAAGGTGGATGAACTTAGAGCCTGGATTGACACCTGGAAATATGATGTTGTGGCAATCAGTGAAACATGGTTGCAGGAGGGCTGTGATTGGAAACTAAATATTCCAGGATTTCGTTGCTTCAGGTGTGATAGAGTTGGAGGGACCAGAGGGGGATGTGTCGCATTGCTTGTCAGAGAAGATATTACAGCAGTGCTTTGGCAGGATAGATTAGAGGGCTTGTCTAGGGAGGCTATTTGGGTGGAACTGAGAAGTGGGAACGGTGTAGCAACACTTTTAAGGGTGTATTATAGACCACCAAATGGGGAGCGAAAATTGGAAGAGCAAATATGTAA
The DNA here is from genome assembly GCA_035221665.1 of Okamejei kenojei. Classification (NCBI taxonomy): domain Eukaryota; kingdom Metazoa; phylum Chordata; class Chondrichthyes; order Rajiformes; family Rajidae; genus Okamejei; species Okamejei kenojei. The sequence continues at coordinate 36,417,832 of CM069159.1, read as the reverse complement.
GGAGATAGCAGATATTAGTAGTAAGCACAAGGTAGTGATTGTGGGAGATTTCAATTTTCCAAAAATAGACTGGGAAACACATTCTGTAAATGGGCTGGATGGTTTGGAGTTTGTAAAATGTGTGCAGGATAGTTTTTTGCAGCAGTACATAGAGGTATCGACCAGAGAAGGGGCAGTGCTGGACCTCCTGTTAGGAAATGAGGCAGGTCAGGTGACGGAGGTATGTGTTGGTGAGCACTTCGGGACCAGTGATCACAATACCATTAGTTTCAATATAATTATGGAGTCAGAACTGGACCTAGGGTGGAGATTTTTGATTGGAGAAAGGCTAACTTTTAATTTAGTTAGGACATTTAAAGGGGAAATTGTAAGAGTACAGAATCTTTATGTCCCTGTTAGGTTGAAAGGAAATAGTAAAAATTGGAAAGAGCCATGGTTTTCAAGGGAAATTGGACACTTGCTTCGAAAAAAGAGAGATATCTACAATAATTATAGGAGGCATGTAGTAAATGAGGTGCTAGAGGAGTATAAAGAATGTAAAAAGAATCTTAAGAAAGAAATTAGGAAGGCTAAAAGAAGATATGAGGTTGCTTTGGCAAGAAAGGTGAAAGTAAACCCAAAGGGTTTCTACAGCTATACTAATAGCAAAAGGATAACGAGGGATAAATTTGGACCATTAGAGAACAAGAATGGACAGCTATCTGCTGAGCCAAAAGAGATGGGGGAGATATTGAACAATTTCTTTTCTTCGGTATTCACCAAGGAGAAGAATATTGAACTCTGTGAGTTAAGGGGAAAAAGTAGAGTAGCTATGGAAACTATGAGATTCAAAGAGGAGGAAGTACTGACACTTTTGAAAAAATATAAAAGTGGATAAGTCTCCAGGTCCTGACAGGATATTCCCTAGGACATTGAGGGAAGTTAGTGTAGAAATAGCAGGAGCTATGACAGAAATATTTCAAATGTCATTAGAAACGGGAATAGTGCCGGAGGATTGGCGTACTGCACATGTTGTTCCATTGTTTAAAAAGGGTTCAAAGAATAAACTAGCAATTATAGACCTATTAGTTTGATGTCAGTGGTGGGCAAATTAATGGAAAGGATACTTAGAGATAATATATATAAGCATCTGGATAAACAGGGTCTGATCAGCAACAGTCAACATGGATTTGTGCCTGGAAGGTCATGTTTGACAAACCTTCTTGAATTTCTTGAAGCGGTAACTAGGGAAATTGATGAGGGTTAAAGCAGTGGATGTTGTCTATATGGATTTCAGTAAGGCCTTTGACAAGGTTCCCCATGGAAGGTTGGTTAAGAAGGTTCAATCTTTGGGTGTTAATGGCGGAGTAGCAAGATGGATTCAACAGTGGCTGAATGGGAGATGTCAGAGAGTAATGGTGGATGGCTGTTTGTCAGGTTGGAAGCCGGTGACCAGTGGGGTGCCTCAGGGATCTGTGTTGGGTCCACTGTTGTTTGTCATGTACATCAATGATCTGGATGATGGGGTGTAAAATTGGATAAGTAAGTATGCAGATGATACTAAGATAGGTGGTGTTTTGGATAATGAAGTAGATTTTCAAAGTCTGCAGAGAGATTTGGGCCATTTGGAAAAGTGGGCTGAAAGATGGCAGATGGAGTTTAATGCTGTTAAGTGTGAAGTGCTACATCTTGGCAGGACAAATCAAAATAGGACGTACATGGTAAATGGTAGGGAATTGAGGAATGCTGTGGAACAGAGGGATCTAGGAATAACTGTGCAGAGTTCCCTGAAGGTGGAATCGCATGTAGATAGGGTGGTAAAGAAAGTCTTTGGTGTGCTGGCCTTTATAAATCAGAGCATTGAATATAGGAGTAGGGAAGTAATGTTAAAATTGTACAAGGCATTGGTAAGACCAATTCTGGAGTATGGTGTACAATTTTGGTCGCCTAATTATAGGAAGGATGTCAACAAAATAGAGAGAGTACAGAGGAGATTTTACTAGAATGTTGCCAGGGTTCCAGCAACTATGTTACAGAGAAAGTTGAACAAGTTAGGTCTTTATTCTTTGGAGCGCAGAAGGTTAAGGGGGGGACTTGATTGAGGTCTTTAAAATGATGAAAGGAATAGACAGAGTTGACGTGGATACGTTTTTCCCATTGAGGGTAAGGAAGATTCAAACAAGAGGGCATGACATGAGAATTAAGGGACAGAAGTTTAGGGGTAACATGAGGGGGAACTTCTTTACTCAGAGGGTGGTGGCTGTGTGGAATGAGCTTCCAGCAGAAGTGGTGGAGGCAGGATCGATTTTAACATTTAAAAGTAAAGTGGATAGGTATATGGACGTGAAGGGAATGGAGGGGTATGGTCTGAGTGCAGGTAGATGGGACTAGGGGAAAACAAATGGTCGGCACGGACTGGAAGGGCCGAGAGGGCCTGTTTCCGTGCTGTAATTGTTATATGGTTGTATGGTTATATGGTTATTTTATGATAAACCTGTTGTCATAGTGGCAGGGTTGCACATGCTGTGTTGGGTTCTGTTCAAATTGTTTGCTTTGTTGCATATCATTTATTGTAATTTCCCCAGGGATAGAGGAGTTATTACTTTTCTTTTTATTATTATTATTAAAATATTAAAATATTTATTACATAATTTCAAGCAATATATATTATTTACTCACTACTGTGTAAATTCAAGCAGTGTGTCGTATGGAATGATCCATGGCATGAAAATCACAGAGCTTCAAAATCTTCACGTAGTCACTCACGTGACTCCGAAGTAAAATAGTAACATTAAATGAGAACTTACAAGTTTGAAGTTTGATCATTATTTTATGAGGAGTTACGGTGAGGGATTACATGCCCTCCAATCCTAACCCTCATAATATAAATGATCATCTGGTAGTTCTATTCTATGTAAGCCTTACTATCTTACTCCGGCTATTGGTTCTGTGTTTTTCACGCCGCTGCTTTGAAGTATGCCGAGCATGCGCCAGGCGGGGCTTCTTCACGTAATCCCTCATCATAACTCCTCATAAAATAACGATCAAACTTCAAACTGGTAAGTTCTCGTTTAATCTTACTATTATTACCTCTTTAATAGTTGACTCCAGCATCTTTCCCACCACCGAAGTCAGGCTAACTGGTCTGTAATTCCCCATTTTCTCTCTTGCTCCTTTCTTGAAAAGTGGGATAACATTAGCTATACTACAATCCACAGGAACTGATCCTGAATCTATTGAACATTGGAAAATGATCACCAATGCATCCACTATTTCTAGAGCCACCTCCCTGAGGACCCTGGGATGTAGACCATCAGGCCCAGGGGATTTATCATCCTTCAGTCCCATTAGGCTGCCCAATACTATTTCTCGCCTAATGAAAATTTCTTTCAGTTCCTCTACCCCCTTAGATCTTCTGTCCTCCAGTACATCTGGGAGATTGTTTGTGTTCTCCTTAGTGAAGACAGATCCGAAGTACCTATTCAACTCTTCTGCCATTTCCTTGTTGCCCATAATTTCACCCGTGTCCGCCTTCAAGGGACCCACATTTCACTTTGCTAGCCTTTTTCTCTTATACTTTCAGAAAGCCTTTGATAAGGTCCCGCACGGGTGACTGGTGACTAAAATTAGAGCACATGGTATTGGGGGTAGGGTGTTGACATGTATAGAAAATTAGTTGGCAGACCGGAAGCAAACAGTAGGAGTGAACGGGTCCTTTTCAGAATGGCAGGCAGTAGCGAGTGGAGTGGAGTGCCGCAAGACTCGGTGTTGGGGCCGCAACTGTTTACCATATATATTAATGATTTGGAAGAGGGAATTAGGAGCAACACTAGCAAGTTTGCGGATGACACAAAGCTGGGTGGCAGTGTGAACTGTGAAGAGGATGTTAGGAGGTTGCAGGGGGACCTGGACAGGTTGAGTGAGTGGGCAGATGCGTGGCAGATGCAGTATAATATAGATAAATGTGAGGTTATCCACTTTGGTGACAAAAACAAGGGGGCAGATTATTATCCTCATGGAGTTAGGTTAGGTAAGGGGGGAGGTACAGCGAGACCTGGGTGTCCTTGTACACCAGTCACTGAAAGTTGGCGTGCAGGTACAGCAGGCAGTGAAGAAAGCTAATGGAATGTTGGCCTTCATAACAAGAGGATTTCAGTATAAGAGTAAAGAGGTTCTTCTGCAGTTGTAAAGGGCTCTGGTGAGACCAATCTGAAGTATTGTGTAGAGTTTTGGTCTCCTAATTTGAGGAAGGACAACCTTGTGATTGAGGCAGTGCAGCGTAGGTTCACGAGATTGATCCCTGGGATGTCAGGACTGTCATATGAGGAAAGATTGAAAAGACTAGGCTTGTATTCACTGGAGTTTAGAAGGGTGAGGGGGGATCTTATAGAAACATATAAAATTATAAAAGGGCGGGACAAGCTAGATGCAGGAAAAATGTACCCAATGTTGGGTGAGTCCAGAACCAGGGGCCACAGTCTTAGAATAAAGGGGAGGTCATTTAAGACTGAGGTGAGAAAAAATGTTTTAACACAGAGAGTTGTGACTTTATGGAATTCCCTGCCACAGAGGTCAGTGGAGGCCAAATCACTGGATGGATTTAAGAGAGAGTTGGATAGAGCTCTTGGGGCTAGTGGAGTCAAGGGATATGGGGAGAAGGCAGGCACGGGTTATTGATAGCGGATGATGAGCCATGATCACAATGAATGGCGGTGCTGGCTCGAAGGGCCGAATGGCCTCCTCCTGCATCTAGTTTCTATGTTTCTATGTTTCTATGGTGTGGGCTGAATTACCTGCAGCTCAACACTGACAAGACAAAGGAGTTAGTGGTGGAGAGGAAAGCCCAATGTCCACAGTCTCCATCATGGGTGTGGATGTGCAGTTTACCAAGAAGTACCTTGGACTTTAGCTGGACAGTGAACTGGACTGGTCCAGGAACGCTGAGGCACGGTATAAGAAGAGACAGAGCCATCTGTACTTTTGGAGATGGCTCCACTGTATCAACATCTGGAGTAGGATTTTGCAGATGTTCTACCAATCGGTGGTGACCAGTGCCATCTTCTACGCTGTCATGTGCTGGGGCAGCAGGGTGAAGGCCATGGACGCCAACAGAACCAACAAGCTCATCAGGAAGGCTGTCTCCGTCCTGGGGGTGGAGTTGGATTCACTGGAGGTAGTCTTGGAGGGGAGGATGCTCCTCAAACTGCGGAGCATCTTGGACAATACAGCTCACCTCTTCCATGACACACTGGTCAACCTGAGGAGCACCTTCAGCAGCAGACTGGTTCCACCAAGAAGCAACACAGAACGCCACAGGAGATCTTTCTTCCCTGTGGCTATCAAACTGTACAACTCCTCCCCCTTCTGTCATGGGGTAGACTGACTCACCTTCCCACCCCCACCCCACCCTCCCCTCCCCTCCCCTCCTCAATCTTTACCTATCCCCAATCCTGGACTTTCCACTCGTCACTTTAGTTTCATGTTTCATGTATCTTGTTGTGTTTTATAACGGCAGACCGATTTCCCTCCTGGGATACATAAAGTTTTATCATATCGTGGAAATTTGCTCCTCACGCCTTTTGCAGGTTTAGTGGGAGTGAGCGGCTCTGGCAGCACGATATCCTGGGCCATAATGTAGAGCAAAATGCGTCTGACCCACTCACCTGTCCTTGAGCTACACTTCCATCCAACACTCGCATCGGCCAAGCTGGCCTTCCACGAGTCACGGTGCCAGGCAGTAGAGGGCTTTGCCCGAGCTAGATGCTCGCCCCTTTACCGAGGTTACGTCCGCGCCCGGGTGGTGTTAGAGAGGGACATAGTTGTATAGAAGTTATTTTGTATATTTGTAACATAGTTGTTTGGAATTTAGTGTTTGAATAAGTTGGTGATTTTGTAATATAGTGGTGGGTACATCACCACAGTTTTGGGTTTTTGTATCGTGTTCGTAATCAAATAAATTATTTTCGATACAAAAAACCCTCTCCCATCAACGACTGGTTCCACAAGACTGGCTGCTTCAATGATTTTCTGCTAAAGCCCACATTTGTGAGTTTATCGCCACTAGACGATGTAGTAATCTCACTTACTCGTGATTACAATTCTCTGTAAACAGATTCCTCTAAAACGTGACTGTCACTGCCCCATTTCACTGGAGGTGAAAAAACATGACTCTCATAATGCATCCCAGCTTATCCAGGTGAGCACAGGAACAATGGAACTGGTGGATGATGGCATCCTCCACCCCCACGGTTGTTTGTTAAGCGAACTGCAGGGGGTCCAGGTAGGGTCTAACCCGGGCCCACACAAAGTATACAATAAAACATGTGAGGTAAACAAAAATGCTAGAGAAACTCAGCGGGTGTGGCAGCATCTATGGAGCGAAGGAAATAGGTGACGTTTCGGGTCGATATCCTTCTTCAGTCTGAAGAAGGGTCTTGACCCGAAATGTCACCTATTTCCTTCGCTCCCTAGATGCTGCCTCGCCCACTGAGTTTCTGCAGCAGTTTTGTGAGGTATTCATGGATTGGGAGGAAATGTAGGTCAGTGAGTACAAGAGTGACACACATTAATGTGAAATAGGTCAGTGACAGTCACGTTTTGGAGGAATTGAAGTTCACAGAGAATTGTAAGCACCAGTAAGTGAGATTACTTGAGTAAGCAAAAAAGAGTTGAGGAAAGACGTATTGGATGCAGTCTTGTTGATGGCAGAGTGTTGGATGGAACTGTAGCTCAAGGTCAGGTGAGTGGGTCACTGTCAAGGTCATGTGCAACGTACACATCTAGGGCATGAGCAGAAAATAGACTTGGCAAGACAGAAAGCAAGTGGGGGTTTAGTGGGAGTGAGTGGGAGAGTTTGCTCTGGCAGCACCATATCCTGGGCCATAATGTTGATCTAAACTCTTCTGCCCACTCACCTGTCCTTGAGCTACAGTTCCATCCAACACTCTGTCATCACTGGACTCTGTGCACATGTCTTGCCTCAACTAGTTTCTGTTAAAGCCCACATTTGTGAGATTATTGCCACTAGACATTTTTAGTTTTTGTATCGTGTTCGTAATCAAATAAATTATTTTTGATACAAAACAAAACAAAAAAAACCTCTCCCATCAACAAGACTGGTTCCACAAGACTGGCTGCTTCAACAATTTTCTGCTAAAGCCCACATTTGTCAGTTTATCGCCACTAGACGATGTAGTAATCTCACTTACTCGTGTTTACAATTCTCTGTAAACAAATTCCTCCAAAACGTGACTGTCACTGCCCTATTTCACAGTTATGTGTGTCACTCGTGTGATCTACATTTCCTCCCAATCCATCAATACTTCACATTTATTATTGTTTACTTTGTGTGGAAATCTACTGCCCACGCCGTCTGTCCACATCCTTCACATGCCCAACAACCCCCTGCTCACCCCACCATTGCCCTCCTTTCCATTCAGGCTTAAGGCAGATCCCGTACTCCGTCTCTGCATGGAATTCCCTTAGTATTGTGCTGGGTTGGGCAAGGAGCCAGAGCAGATGACAGTGATCACGGGTCAGTCAGTGGGAGCTGTGCTGTATCCTGTAGGTGCTGCACTCGGCAATGTGGCAGGTTACATAGAAACATAGAAACATAGAAAATAGGTGCAGGAGCAGGCCATCCACCCTTCGAGCCTGCACCACCATTCAATATGAATATGGCTGATCATCCAACTCAGTATCCTGTACCTGCCTTATCTCCATACCCCCTGATCCCTTTAGCCATAAGGGCCACATCTAACTCCCTCTTAAATATAGCCAATGAACTGGCCTCAACTACCTTCTGTGGCAGAGAATTCCAGAGACTCACCACTCTCTGTGTGAAAAATATTTTCCTCATCTCAGTCCTAAAGGAATTCCCCCTTATCCTTAGACTGTGACCCCTTGTTCTGGACCTCCCCAACATCGGGAACAACCTTCCTGCATCTAGCCTATCCAACCCCTTAAGAATTTTGTAAGTTTCTATAAGATCCCCCCCACCCCCCAGTCTTCTAAATTCTAGCGAGTACAAGCCAAGTCTATCCGGTCTTTCCTAATATGAAAGTCCTGACATCCCAGGAATCAGTCTGGTGAACCTTCTCAGTACTCCCTCTATGGCAAGAATGTCTTTTCTCAGATTTGGAGACCAAAACTGTACACAATACTCTAGGTGAGGTCTCACCAAAACCCTGTACAACTGTAGTAGAACCTCCCTGCTCCTATACTCAAATCCTTTCGCTATGAATGCTTACATACCATTCGCTTTCTTCACTGCCTGCTGCACCTGCATGCCTACTTTCAATGATTGGTGTACCATGACACCCAGGTCTCGTTGCATCTCCCCATTTCCTAATCTGCCACCATTCAGATAATAGTCTACCCTCCTGTTTTTGCCACCAAAGTGGATAACCTCACATTTATCCACATTATACTGCATCTGCCATGCATTTGCCCACTCATCCAGCCTATCCAAGTCACCTTGCAGCCTCCTAGCATCCTCCTCACAGCTAACACTACCCCCCAGCTTAGTGTCATCCGCAAACTTGGAGATATTGCCTTCAATTTCCTCATCCAGATCATTAATATATATTGTAAATAGCTGGGGTCCCAGCACTGAGCCCTGCGGTACCCCACTCGTCACTGCCTGCCATTCTGAAAAGGACCCGTTTACTCCTACCCTTTGCTTCCTGTCTGCCAGCCAGTTCTCTATCCACATCAATACTGAACCCCCAATACCGTGTGCTTTAAGTTTGTATACTAATCTCAATTGCAAGCTCATAAATAGGCTGCGAGCATCGAAAACCTCCCGCTCTTCCAGCTAACTCCCACTAAACTCACTCATTACCTTTCCGTCTTCATTCCCTGGTTCCCACCAAACCCAACCACCATCCAGCCTGTGGCCGTGCAGCTGCTAACCTGGATGAAAGCTCTGAACCTCTCTCAGAATACCTGTGGAGCAAGCAGCCCACCTGGTGCTCCAAGTCCACAGTCTCTCAATCCCAGACTGTCAAGTCATTGATAACAAACCAAAACATGCAATTTATTCAGCATTGTGGAGGTCACGTGCAACGTAAACAACTAGGGCCCATCCTGTCATGAACGTGGGCTTCAGCACAATATAGTTGAGGCAAGATTGAAAGGAAATGCGGGTTTAGTGGGAGTGAGCGGGAGAGTTTTGGATCACTCTGAAGAAACATCTGAACCTGAAACACCCCTATCTGTGTTCTCCAGAGATGCTGTCTGCATCTTTCTTTGTAAGCCCACATCAGTAGTTCCTTATGCCTACAAAAACAGAAAATGTTGTAGGCATTCAGTGTATCGAGTAGGAGATGAAACAGGCTGGTGCTTTGGGGCAAGATCCCTTCTGTAGAACTGTAAATAAAATAGGGAGAAATAAGCACCTGTTGAATTGCCGAGAGAGAGTGGGAAGAAGGAAGATCGAATGGCAAGGACTGGACATAAATCAAAGCTGACAAGGTAACAATTACTGAAAAAGTCTAGGACATATCTTTAGAAAGGAGATGAGGATGAATTTCTTTAGTCAGAGGTGTTGAATCTGTGGAATTAATTGCCGCAGAGGTTGTGGAGGCCGTCATTGGGTATTTTTAAGGGGAGATTGGCAGATTCATGATTATGAAGGGTGTCACGGGTTATGGGGAGAAGGCAGGAGACTGGGGTTAGGAGGGAGAGATAGATCAGCCATGATTGAATGGTGGAGTAGACTTGATGGGTCGAACGGTCTAATTCTGCTCCTAGAACTTATGAAAACAACAGGTATGGGCTTAAAAGGAAATTGAAACAGAAGCATACATCCTTATCCATAGAAAAAGAGTGGAAAAAAGGGGATTGCTTGAAATTGTTAAATTTGATATTAGGTTCTGATGACTGCCATGGATGCAAACAAGAGATAAGTTTCTATTTCTTCAGCTGATGTTGGGCATATGCAATTAGTTCAGAGTGAGAGGAGTTTATAAGGATGAGAGGGGATCTTATTGAAACATAAGATTATTAAGAGTTTGGACACGATAGAGGCAGGAAGCATGTTCCCAATGTTGGGGGAGTCCAGAACCAGGGGCCATAATTTAAGTATAAGTGGTAAGCCATTTAGAACGGAGATGAGGAAAAACTTTTTCACACAGAGAGTTGTGAGTTTGTGGAATTCTCTGTCTCAGAGGGCGGTGGAGGCTGGTTCTCTGGATGCTTTCAAGAGAGAGTTAAATAGAGCTCTTAGGAATAGCGGAGAGAAGGCAGGAACGGGGTACTGATTGTGGATGATCAGCCATGATCACATTGAATGGCGGTGCTGACTCGAAGGACCGAATGGCCTACTCCTGCACCTATTGTCTATTGTCTATTGTGAGAGTTGGCTGAAAACTGAAGTGAGTGAAGGGAACTAAAGTATCCTTTCCTCAGTCAACATTCCAACCACTGAAGCCCTAAGCGTAGTTAGTCGATTATGATGAACAAATGGCATAGTTTGTGCCCTACACTCCCCCAAACCAGATCTTATTCCAAGCTCTGTCTTGGCCAAGATTACAGGCTGGATGATGAAACAATTCAAGGATGTATTCAAAGCCTTCTGGAAATGTGCACCTTCCCTGCTTCCTGCATCTCCGGGCCCACGGCTGCTCAGTTTGGAGAAGGAGAGTTTGGGATGGATTGAGAACTTCCAGTCCATTTCGTAGGAGTATCAAAGCTTTGTGTAAATGGCAGGAGTGCATCACCTAGAGTCTACAAAACCAGAGTGAACACAAGACATTCTCAATCCTAGAGAATGAGATAATTTACTGCATTCTTTCATCTAAAGGGTGTCCACCCGAAAAGGTCATCTATTCCTTTTCCCAGAGATGCTGTCTGACCTGCTGTGTTACTCCAGTTTTTTGTGTCTATCTTCGGTTTAAATCAGCATCTGCAGTTCCGTCCTGCATATTCTCAATCCTAATGGATTGTGAAAAAAAACTTCATTCAGCCATAAGATTTATTTGGTCCTCCACATGTCTGCACTTCTGACTTTTTACATCTATCTGTTTTGTTTCACCTCATTATTGATGATGATGCTTTTTTTGCTGCCTAGACCCTAAGTTCTGTAATTTATTTTCTAAAATTGTACATCTCTCTCCATCTCCTCCTTCAAAGTGCTTCTAAAAAGCTCTAAAAGTGTTCTAATCTCCTTTATATATCGTAATATCAAATTTGGACTGTTTATGCTGCATTTCTTGTTTAGATAATTTACTGCATTAAGGTTGCTGTGCAAGTGTAAGTCATTTCTATTGGCAGCTGTTAAATATTAAACGCACAAATCAAACTCCATGCACCTGGGCGTGGTAATATACGTAATACACAGGGGCAAGCTCTTCACATCAAACTGGTTCGCCAAGTTTTATTTAATAAAGTCGATGACACCAGTCGGTATGCTCACACAGTCTGTGGAGTTTCTCTGACATTCAGTTCATCCTACAGTCTTCTATAAATCACTGCAAGTGTAGTGCGGTACTTCAGACATCAGGACTTTGGCAGAAACTCGACGCTTCAAACTCCAGCAATGTCTTCCTCTAAGGTAGTTATTTATACTCAGTATGGCTGATTCATTCTCAAGTCTGGATTGCCGATTCCTGTCTATAGAACAATTGGGGAAATTCATGCTCCCCCAGTGTTATACATGCAGTTTCTGAAAATGGATATTCATTAATGAATGTCCATTTATGAACAGAAATTGTCATTTTGTTGTTGGTCGCTGATGGTAACTACTGCTCGTGTTTGGTCTCATTGGGTAGGTTTGGACTTGTACAGGACTGATACAGGATGTGTGCTTAGGACGTGGTGGTTTCTATAGGGATAGCGAATGTCTGCAGAACAATGACTAAAGGCAGAGTCTGATAAAGTTGTGCGCAGGAAAATGTCAATTCTCAGGAAAATCTTTGCATTGAGTTTGGTCAGTGTGCACAGAATGTGTGCATAGGATTGCAGCACTGTTTGTGCAGGAGTTCAGATCAATGTGGAGACTGTTAGGGTCAATATGAAGGTAAGTAAGGTAAATGTGCAGCTAGGATCAACATGGAAGGGGTTAGGGACAATGTGAAGGGTATTGATGCACAAGGCAGTACTTGGATACCAGAGAATGTCTATCTGGCTGAATGTATGGACCAAGGTATCACAGACTCAAGTCATTCAGGACAGGGTGGCACCTTTGGAATTCTCTAAGCAAGTGGCCATAGAGTATCAGCTCCACAGTACATTCAAGACAATAATTGGTGAATTTTTCAATATTAAGAAAATCAAAGCATGTGGGGATAGTGCAGGAGATTGAGGCTGAGGTAAGAGATTGATGAGCAAACACAATGGTGGAGCTGGTTGGTGGTTTTCTGCTTCTTATGGTTTCCTCTAGACCAAGGGAAGTGTTCAGACCTGAGACGAGGTCCGTGTTCCAGATGGAATTCACAGACAAGGTCTCATGTGTCAACAGGATATATGTGTTTGGTCTAAAACCTGTGCACTGGAGTCATTGTACAACTTGGGGTATGTACAGCTTGTGGGCTGAGGTTTTAATGCTGAAAACATCTATGATCAGGGGAGTATCATGCAATAGCATTCTTACATGTAATGGAGTATGTATTGGAAAGAATATTCACGGAACAAGATCGGAATACAAAGCACAGGAACAGGTTGCATTGAGTTGCGGGACGTGGCATCACTGGCAAAACCTAGCAAGTTCTGCTTGGCCCTAATTTTCATTGGAGAATCGAGTGGCAAGAAGTGCATGTTTTCAGTGGAACCTGTGGGTGATGCTTGCGTGTGCTGGATTATCCTTGATAATGTTGAGCTTATTGAATCTTGATGGAAATGTGTTCATCTTGGTGAGAATATGAATAAGGTGGGTTGTTTTTCTGGAGTTGTGTGTGTGTTAGCATTATGGGGGGTTTGTTTGTGCCTGTGCCCATGAACTCATGCTCCAATTGTGATTACTGCAGGGCTTGCAGCCCTGACCCCACACATCGGCCAGCACACACTCCCACTCTATTGTGTGCCTGTTCCTGCCCAGACAATGCACGCTGAATCAAGCTTTGCAGACAGTGGAGAGGCTGTTTGGAGGCAGAATGTGAGTCATCTTGGGACCTGCCCTTGTAAAATAGGTGCAGTCTTTGGACAAATTTCAGCAGAACATTGTAACTCTTTGATGTCAATGCTTCTCAATCACTGAATATGTTGAGGGTTGAGATTGATAGTTTTTTAGGGCAGTGGGAAACGGACAAATGAAGTATCAACCATGATCTTATTGAATAGCCCCCACTGGCCCCCGTTCTAACACTATCATTCTGTGAGGCCACGTACCAGCTGCCTTACAGTAACTGCTTGACTAGCGGTCAGTTTCTTCCACTGCCTCTAACAGCAATGGTTGATCTTGTGTTAAAGAAATGTTCTTTCCTCATAAGTAATGTGAACATAAAAGGTCATTGTAGAAAGTCTCCTATACACACATTATGGTGGGTATGCTTGTTATAATCTGCTTCCAAAGGCAATCCATGCAAATCTGGAAGCAGAGTGTAAGTCCCATGCATTAGCGTATTTAACGCATGAAGGAGCAACCATGATCTCAGTGAATGGCCTCTGCAATCTTCTATTTGTTATATGTTCTCACTCTTTTTAACACTCTAATTTTGAGAGGCCCAGGATCAACTGCCTTGTAGCAACTGATCAACAAGTGATCATTTTAATCCACTACCCCAAACAGCATTAACTGATAAAACTGTGATTTTTTAAAATTCTCCCCTCATAAATAAGTGTGGACATGTCATTATAGGGTGTTAATCTCACAAATTCACCTCATCTATTCCCCTTCAGGTAGGCCAGCTCCTCATGAAAGACTAAGCTTCTCCTGTAATCCCACGGATCCCCAGTGGTTACATTGATTGGGTCAAGTTAAATAGATCATTGGGATGTGGCATTCCTTTAGTTAAAACAGTCATCTATAATCAAAATCATAAGGCAACCTGAATATTGCAGATGTGATACTGATAGAGTGGTTGATTAGGGAACAATAGAAATGATGAGAAAGTGGAAAGTTGGTTTAAATTGTGATTGAAAAAAATTGGAGTTTTGTGTTCTTTTTTAAAAAGGTCCTGACGATGTCCTGGGGGGATAAATCTTGAAACTTTCCTCACCTCTTCCAAAGTCCATTCCTTAAGTTCATTGTTAAACAGCAGCGTACTTATATAATACTCCAGCAGCATTAAAACCTTGTAAGGTGCTTTAATGTCTGAGTTTTAAACAAAACATCGAACATTAAACCATATAAAGAGATATTGGAACAATACTTTAAAACACTTCTGCTTTAACCGTGCATTTAATCAACTGTCCTAATAATTCTCCATGAATTTCAGTGCCATGTTTTGGCTGAAAATACTTGTGTGAATCACCTTGAGATATTTTGCTACTTTGGCGGGCGGCTTCCTTGCCATTCTCTCCCATGTGTTGTAAAGATGCACAGAAACAAAGAATGCAGCAGAATTTGTTAAATGGAGAATTAGAGGGTTACCTCTAATATGATTGGGCAAATTCCAAAAGGTTGGATTACATCCTTGCCATTTGTATTGCCTCCACATTCCTCACGATGGTTGTTCACTTCACTGATCAATGTAGAGCCCAATGGAATGCACGGAGATTTTTCACCAACATAATTATTGACTTTCAATTGAACATTACTTGTTTATTGATGTCAGCTATTGTTTTGTAGTTTCATGATGTTTGTTCTACTCTGGAGATCTATCTTTAGCAACTTGGTGACTTCAGAGCAACCTCTTTGTATATGTTGCTGATATATCTCACCTTTAATTATACCAAATAGGAGTCATACCCTTTCCTTTCCAAGGTGAGCCGATGGTTTGTGCATAGCTGCATTGAAAGTGCAAATGTGAGCCATGTAGTTGAGAGTTACAGGTTCAGCAATACCTTTTGAGTTGTGAAACATTTGGCAGTTTCAAATGTCACGAGTTGGGTGTAGCTGCTTACAGCAACAGTTTTTGGAAACTTTATACATGAACTAACAAACTGACAAAGCCCACCATGATCTGAAAACACATCATATCTTCTCCTTAAGCTTTATTGCTACCGAGCAATTAAACATGAACAAGAAATATTGATGCTGAGTGAAGGAGCAGTCTATTTATCTCTTGAAAAACAAATAAAACTGCAGATACTGGAAAACCTTGAGAAAACAATTTGAAATACTCATCAGGTCAGTCCACATCTGTAGATTTGAAATGGTGAACATATTGGTTGAAGACTATTTGGCAGAACAGAGACAAAAGAAGGCCATTAAACAGCAGGGTGGGGGACAGGACAGCATCTGATCGGGTAAAGCACAGGTGTCCATTTGGGACAAACTGTAAGCAAGACTATTTGGTGAATGAGTCAATGCAAACAGTTAGAGAATGAGAACATAAACAAAAGAACATTTATGAAAGATGGTAGGTGTTGCAAGATGCAGAGAAGGAAGAGATGACAGGGAGGGTCAGGCTGGGCAGTTCCCCACGTCAGGAGAAAAGAAAGGAACAAAGAGAAGTGACAGTGTTTATCTGCGATACATGGATTTTTTCCGGGTGCTCCCGTTTCCTCCCATATTTCAAAGATAGTCAGGTGTGAAGGTTAATTGGCCTCTGTAAATTGCCTGAGTGTATGACAGAAATAGTGTACAGGGAAGACTTGGTGGACCGAAGGACCTGTTCCTGTACTCCACGCTGTATCTCTAAACTAAAACTAAAAATGCAAGTTGTGCACATTATTATTTACCCTTACTAGTGAAAGGAATCATATATTTATCAATATAAATTAATTTAATTGCATTCAGATTGTCAATTAGACACACTAGCTAATATAGTGAACATTCCCGCTCCAGGCTAACATTCCTTATATGACCATATATCTTGAGTATTTCACTTTTCTTCTGCAAGAGTTTTGTACAAAAGCTCCCACAAATAGCAGTGTGATGAAGACTACGTCTTCTAATGTAGATATTAGCCACAAAATAACTATTGACCAGGACACTTGGAGAACCTTTGTACCCTTCTTCAAATTGATGCCAAAGGATTTTACGTAATGATCTACGGAGAGTTTGAAATGAGTTATATAATTAAACATTTTTTGTTTTTTTCCATTAACATTTTCAATTAGACCTGGTGCAGAAGAGCATGGGAGTTTGAAGTGATTTTTGCTGAAATGCGTGTCAATTTTATTGATCCGTGCTTCTAATGGAGACTGTGGAGGTCCATCGATCCAGAGGGCAGTGAACATGTGAAATTCATTGCCACAGACAGCAATGGAGGTCAAGTCAATGGATATTTTTAAGGCGGAGATTGACAGATTCTTAATTAGTACGGGCGTCAGGGGTTATGGAAAGAAGGCAGGAGAATGGGGTTAGAAGGGAGAGATAGATCAACCAAGATTGAATGGCAGAATAGACTTCATGGCCTAATTCTGCTCCTATCACATAAACTTGTGAAGCGTAAATAGGTTTGCCAGCATTACTGCCAAAATGGTCATTATTACTGAATCTGGTCGAAACTGGCATAGTCTTGGCATCAAACAGATTGATTTGGCATGGCCTCGGATTTGAAAAACAAATTCCCAATATTGAATGAGTTTCACATTGTAAAAGTTGTTAATTAAATCAGGCAGCTATCCTCCAGCAACTGAACTGAGGGTGGGAAGATTTTTGAGATGAATTACCTTACCATCCACCTCTCCATGATACTCTATTTCTTTTTATTGTTTGCATATTTTCAACATGTCTTGTTGCAATATTTACAGCAGCTATTTCATCAAATAAATACATTTTCATTCCATCTCTTCCTCTAGATGTTTTTATCATGTATTTCCCCAGTAACAGATTCACTATTCTCACCGATATGTAACGAAAATCTTTATGAATTCTCTAAAGTTGCTCTTCCTCACAAGTGGAGAAGCACTCTATTCAAAAGCAAAGTGCCGCTGTTAATCGAAAGCTGTGGTAGAGAGAGATAAGCTGGCATCTAAAGAGAGAATCGAACCTTTTGTTACATTTTCAACAACCACATCAAAGCCTTGTGTGATTTGGGCATCAACGTGGCACATCTAGTAGTCTCTCAGCTCCAGAGATCTGGGTTCAGTTCTGGCCAAAGGTGGTGTCTCTGTGGCGTTTGCTCATTCTCCCTCTGACTGTCTCTGTGGCCACTGTGTAGATGCTCTGGTTTCCTTTCATGTCCCAAAGATGCGCTGGTTGATGAGCTAAGTGGCCACTGTAAATTGCCCTGAGTGTAGCGGTGAGGGGTAGAGTCTGGAGGGAATTCTCCTTCCACCCACCCACAACACTGGTGGTTTGTACTCGTCAGTCAGTCAGTCTGCCAGCCAGCACATTATTGGCATGTGGGAGATGCGTTGAGCCCATGCAACATGTAAACACGCACTCAGCACTGGTGATCAGGAGCAAGGCACCAGCACTACCTGCTGCACTATGCTGCCCGTTCCAGTTCCACAGTGTGAACGAACGGTCTGGAAAGTATGTGTATCAGCCGAGCACCAGGTCAGCGTGAGTCTGGGACCGATGGGTGTGACTGTATTCATTTCAAACAAGGGCAGGTGTGACAATGCCAGTCTAGAGGCTGTCAGTGAGGTTACCAAAAAACATCCCAAGCAGAATATGCCAGAAGAGATGCTGATTTTATTTTACATTTTTCCAACACCTATTGTAGTCTTGTTAGCTTTAAGTTAATTGATTTCAAGCTGTGAACTAAATCTGGAACTTCCCATGTTCTGTGTCAAATTTAACGATTCTGTGATCGTGTCAAATAAAATGTAACCGCCTGTTACTGTGATTTGCCAATACTGTGCACACAAAGGCGTTTTTAGATTAAATTCCATTGAAACTTGTGATTCATTACTGTTCTTCCTTGTAAATTAGTTCAAACATCACCCACCCTGAGGGTAAGAATGCTGCCACTCACTTTTTTCCCTGTGTCCTTCCTGACCTTAACCCCCCACTGCAACTTGGCCCAAATTTACAACCACCCTCAAATTGACTGATGCGAAAGGAACTCATATGCCATGCTGGTGGAGCAGAAGAGGCAATAACTGCATTTATATGGCACCTCTCACAATCTGACAACATCCCAAAACAAAACCCTGACAGCCCATGAGGTGTAACCAGAGCGGTAATGTCAGAATGCAACTTTACATTTCTCACCAACACTAAAAATATAATGAGCAGTTTTTCAGTGTTGGCACAAAACACTGTATACAGTGGTACACTGTGTGTCCAAGCATTCGATTTGGGTAAAATAAATCACTAGACCCACAGATAGACACAAAGTGCTGGAGTAACTCAGCAGGTCAGGCAGCATATACGAAGGACTAGGTGACGTTTTGGGTCGAGACCTTTTTTCAGACCCCATGCAATTGGTGTCAATAGGAAAGGTGTGAAATTAATTATTTAATATTGAAGTCCTTTCTTTCTTTATTACAGAACATTTATGGCAATTACTTGCCAGAACACATTCAACCTCCAGCGTACGGAAAGACCCAGGAATGGCCTCCATCACCACCCTACCCCAGCGTGCTACAGGGCCAACCTCCTTACAACAGCTCTGGACAATATCCTTCTGCACCTTACCCCGGCATTGGGAACGCACCATGCCAACCTTATTACATCCCCACTCCAGGACCAAATCATCCACCAACTCAAGTCACCCAAGGCACAGGTAGGTTTTGGATGTGTCTTTAACACATGTCTGGGAGTGTTGTATTTGTGACTGAGTTTAACTCTGCAGGTGAACCTGTCCATGTATGAGTGAGTGCATGTGTACGACTGATGGGTCTAATGATCAGACTCTTGTTCCTGATTATACAAGTGTGTCAGATACATAACTCAGTGTGGATGCATATTCATGAACAGATGTAGATCTTATAGCAGAGAAAGTTGTTTGAGTTAAGAAATTAATCAAGATAAATTCTATTGACGAATGAAACGGGGATTTGTAAACGATAGTGTTGAGTAATAGAGTCTTTGGGCAAAAGTGCATGATGGAGAGCTCCTGAATGTTCAGTGAGTCACGTCACAGGGCAAGTACAGAGATCAGGCAATATCTGGATAGGTGATATTTTGGATCAGCACATTTCAGACCACAGAATATTTAATTTTACTTGTTCACTGTACACTTTATGGATAAACTTCTGTGGCAGTTTGTCATGAGCCTGGTGTAACTTAATGGAAATTTTCCCTGGTTGTCACAGTTGCTGTATCAATTGTGCATCCAATAAGTTCGGAGACTTGGCGAGGAGATTCACCAATATGTATGTTCACTTCAGTCACAAGGTTTTCAGTCTGCCCTTAGTGTAAAATCCTTAGTATCTTCTCTGTTTTCTTTCAGGTCCCAAATCTACACAATGCTGCGATCCAAAGAGGAGGACCTACTGTTATATCATCTCCCTGTTTCTGGGCCTTTCCATTGTTGGCATTGGTGCTTGGATTGTTAGTAAGTAAATTTAAACTAGTCCCATTGGTGAAACATGAATAGTTGAGTGGATGACAGTAACTGAAGAACATGAGGCTAAAATGAAAAGCTGAATGTCCAGTGGGAAGCACACACACAGTCCAGCAGATGAATCTGTTACTTGGCATTGCCTAATGGTAAAGAAGGGATATCAGGAATCAAGGGACACGCAGGCCATTCATCCCCTGGAACCGCCATTCACTGACATAGTGGGTTTGTATCATAAGAAGAAGTTGTCTACTTCTGTTCTTAATTTGCAACGTTACTGGTCACTCCATGGGTGATTCAGGTTAGTTGAACAGCTAGCCATATTAGGGACATGGGGACAGAAAAACACACTCCAGCCCCCTTGTTGCTGTTCTCACCATTCCATTAGATAATGGTCGATATTCAGGAGAATAATTGCCTACTCATCCCACAATGTCCTTTACAATCGCTCACAAGTACATGTACATCTCATAATGTACTGACACAATGTCAACAAGTTACTTTGCTTCCTCCTGCTAGTCAAGTTCATGTTGGACAGTCCAACACCGTCGATTAGCCGCTGCTCCAGCCCGGTGACCCGGTGCAATGGCATCAGTGAATGTGAGGACAACAGCGATGAACTGGGATGTGGTAAGCTGCTTGACCCACACTCATTCATTAAACATCTTCTATTAAAGGGAAATAACTTAATTAAACCATTACTTAATTTACTCTTCCAGTACGATTCAACGGAATGGAATCACGGCTGGAGGTCTATGGATGGCAACAAAAGCAATGGTCACCTGTTTGTTACACAGCCTGGAGTCAAACTTTGGCAATCAAGACATGTCAACAACTGGGATTCACAAGGTACACTGATCGAGTGTCTAGACATGGCATGCAGAATACAAGTAGCAGATGTACAGGGTGTAGCAGGAAGGCCTACTGTTGGGATGCTGGAGGCTTGTAGGAGGTGCAGTCGACTATGATGGGGATGCTAAGTTATGGCAGACAGGGGTTTGAATATTGGTACAGAATGTGAAAGGTTAATTGCATGAAGGGCAAGGTCCATTCAAAGCAAAATTTGACACAGTTGTCATTCAAAACCTTTAAAAAACACATGCGGACTTTAGTAATCAAACCATACTTGTCCAAGTGATTGCTAGTTCTATCCCTGATTATCTTTTCCAACACTTTGTCCACCTCTGAAATAAACCTGATTGGCCTGCAGTTGCTGGATTTACCCATCATGCTTTGGTTGTAATGAGCAGCTTTCCTGCTCAGTCCGTGATTGGCCCATATCCTTCACTGACCCTATGACCATATTATTGCATTCTCTCTCAAGTTCCAGCAGTCTCCCCCCTTGCCTCTGAACTCTAATATCTGCACATTCATCTGCAGTGGTTTTGGTAGCATTTTGTTGTGCTGTAGCATAATTTATATTCTTTCATATTAAATGGATACAACATTGTTCGACCACTGGAAGATCATCTTGTGCAATTGTTTTTTCAGTTATTACCAAACCAAGAAGATTGGAGACTCTTCTTCAAACCTTGTTATCAATGAAGCACAGAAGCTGACCAACCTGCAAAGTATCCTGAACTACAGGTGTGCAAAGTATCCTGAACTACAGGTGCTACTGTTTGTTAAATAAAATAAGAACACGGGCTGTTCAGCTCCTTGGAGAGACTTGTCGTCATGTCATAGAGCAGAGGAACAAACCGTGTGTAGGATGACCTCTACACTAATCCTACTAACGGAACCCACCACTTTATCCTCCCCACATCCCATCAACTCTCCCAGATTACACCACTCACCTACATTCCAGGGGCTATTTACAGCAGCCAATTAACCTACCAACCCTTATGTCTTTGGGATGCGGAAGGAACCAGAACACCGAGGCATTGGCATTGGTTTATTATTGTCACCTGCTGAAAGTAAATGTCGCGCAGGACACATGTGTGAATAGGGAAGATTCCAGAGTGTAATATAGTCCAATATAGTCTTTCAGCTCTAGAGAATTATCTAGATTGTGATATGGCCGTACCAAAAATAACCAGTGAAAGAAATGACAAATATTTGCATGAGGTTAAATTATGAGGTTAAGTTGTCACGTGGAGACATAATAAGTCAGGACACTCTCAAATGACTCCATGGAGAAGATCAACGGTCAGTGTGCCGGATAAGCCCCAAAGACCAGGAAGCTCAGGCTGCAGCAGGCTTTGGTTCTATGTTCTACCCAATGTCACACTAAGAAGTTGGACAAACCTATGTTGTTTTCTCTGGAGTGTTGGGGGCTGTGGAAGACATGATAGAAGTCTATAACATTATGAGAGGCATGAATAGGGGAGACAGTCAGAACCTTTTTCCCAGGTTGAAATGTCAAAGACCAGAAGGCATAGTTTTAAGTTGAGAAGGGCATTGATTTAAGGAGATGTGTGCTTGAAGACTTTTACACAAGGTGATATGTGCCTGGAACACGTTGCCAGGCATGGTGATGGTGGCAGATCAGATAGTGGTGTCTAAGAGGCTTTTGCATAGGCACATGGATATGCAGGGAATGGAGGGATATGGATCATCAAAAGGTCGAGTAGATTCGTTTAACGTGGCATCTTGTTGAACGCAGACATTGTGGACCAAATGGCCTGTTCCTGTTCTGTACTGTTCTATGTTCTATGTAACTACAGCTGGACAAGCAACCATCCCATCCCTAGTGCTCTAGGCTCAGCCTTGGGTTTACTTGTTCATCTAATGACATTTAGATTGGTTGGGGGTTGTTTATCTTACTGTCCCCATTGCAAATGTGATGCAAATAACTGAAGCCCACAAAGTGAACAATGAGAATCAGTGTCTACAGGAGAGGACATTGCTTGCAGTTTTAGGAGAAGTCATTGTTTCTCAAATACACCCAGTGTCACAATTTGAATGTAGTCACGAAAAAGGATTGAAGAATTTGTGGCAAATAGTTTTCATTTTTATGCTCAGATTTGAATACACCTTAATACACACATCACATCAGTCAACAGTTACCAGGCTGTTACACTACCCTGCAATGTCACATGAATCTACACTGTAATCTGCTTTGGCGTAAAATTGATCTGTGATGGATCAATTTTTCATTTCATTGATCATTAATGACTTGCCCTCTTTTTCAGCTCCAAGTGCCCAACGAAAGATGTCGTCAGTCTCCAATGTGTTGGTAAGCATAATTATGCTCAAACTAAATCATTTTATTTCTAAAAACTTTCAATCCTGGGCAACGGGACTCATTCAATCCTAAACACGGTGCTAGTGTTATCTACTTACCAGGTAGGTTGAGCGCAGGTTAGAAATGTAATGAAATCCCCTTTACATTGTCTGTTGCAGTATATGTTCCTCCTCTACCCTGTTCAAGATGCTATTATCTATTATAATCTATTGATAATGCAGGTTTATATCATTGCCACTAAAGGTCAACCATTTTGTTGACACAATAGAGGTAAACATATCAATGATATTTCAAGTCTAGCCGAGTGCAGTGAGGTCCAGGTATGATGACAATGTTGCTTTCAGCAGCTTCTTCTTGTGAATGAAACATAAACCAAAGGAATAGTTAGATCTCAAGCTGGGTGTTGAGCAGCCAGGTTGTTGTCTTCAGCAGCAAGACAGGTTCACAGACTCAGACTGTGGATTAAAACATAAACTACCCATACATTCTACAAGACAAAAAAACTGCAAAAAAAGCTGGTCTTTTGCTTTTCACTATCTTGTAGAGTTTATGTGCAACTGATGTTTTTGTGTGTTGCCTGAGTGCGAGATACAATTAGGAAACACGTCCATGATAGTTCCAGAGGTGGTCCATTGAGTTCAGTTGCTGAGCTAATGTTGGCGTCGTGCAGGTTGGTTCAAGAAGCTGACGGTGGTAGAAAGTAGCTGTTTCTGAACCTGTTGGTGTGAGACTTCAGTCCCTGTACCTCCTGCCTAACGGTCGCAGTGAGAAGAAGGCATGACCCGGAGAGTGGGCATCCCTGATAATAGATGACACCTACAGGAAGTAGCACGTCATGTAGAATATTTCAATGGAGGGAAGGGCTATGCCCACGATTGGCTGGGGCATATAATGAATTTGGAACTTATCTGCATGCAATCAATATCCATAGGAACAATAAAGAATAGAAACTAAATTGTTTGAATATTATCTCTTTGCATATAGATTGTGGCAAAAGGTACAAGACGTCATCCAGAATCGTGGGCGGGGCAGCTAGCCAAGTGGGGAAATGGCCGTGGCAAGTTAGTCTCCACTACAAGTCACGGCCAGTGTGTGGTGGGACCATCATTGCACGTGACTGGGTGATCACTGCACGTCACTGCATCTTTGAGTGAGTATAAATGAGTCTTCAGTTATAGTGCAAAATGAGCAGTAGGGGGACAGGATCTAGGGTGGGGGAGTTGAAGCTCGATGTAAAAGGCGGCACAGTGCTACTTTAGAGTTGTTGCCTCACAGCGCCTTAGACCCGGGTTCGATCCTGACTATGGGTTCAGTTTGTACATTCTCTCTGTGACTGCAAGGATTTTCTCCGGGTGTTCCAGTTTTCTCCCACATTCCAATGACATGCATGTTTATGTAGATTAATTGGCTTCTGTAAATTGTCCCTAGTGTGTGGGATAGAACTAGTGCATGGGAAGTCATTGGTCAGAACAGACCAGTGGGCCAAATGGCCTGTTTCCACGCTGTATCTCTAACACTACAACCTCCAAGTCCCACAAGGAAACTGTACAAAACATATAAAGTCTTTGCCTTATGGCCTTTGACTCCTGGTGGGAATATGCTTACTGATATCTTGTCAGTCCTTGGGATCAAATATCTGGTTGGGGCTTCAGTGATATCGTCAGGGTTACTATTAGGCTGAATGAGGACCCCTGACATTTCATGTGTGTTCATGCTGCTTGGCATTGTGGTCGACTAGTTTGGGGGAGGAAAGGTGTGTATCGCCCAGTGAGAGAATCAATCAAAGCCTTAGAAACTGAGATTGGCCTTTCTTTCATTGCAGAGATGAAGCACTTGAAACGTCCAATTGGAAAGTCTACAGTGGTTTCATTTCACAAAGGGAACTCTCAAAAGCCAAACTGAGTTTCATCTCAAAGATTATCCTGCACAGGGACTACAATGAAGACTCCAATGATAATGACATTGCATTGTTGAAGCTTCACAATCCATTGACGTTTACAGGTAATGTCCTGGTGATGCCACTTGGCCACGGCCAATGACACATTTGTTGCATTCTCACAAATCCTCTAAAGTATCACACCTTTGTATATTGACCATCACCCTAACAGTCCAATTGGAATTCATTTCTGAGATACCCAGTCAATGTCCGAAATCAATTTGGTTATTAGAGCAATTAATAACGAAATCAATTTGGTTATTAGAGCAAATTCTCATTCTCACAGGAGAGGTTGTAGGGGCTGGTGAATGGGACCTTTCTAAGTTCTAACCTTGTGGAGGTTGATCCCAATCCCTCTACACCACAACCCTACGGGGCTACGGGCAGAACCTTGTGTCAGCTTTCAGAGGATTGAACAACAAAATACATGGGGTGGGATTTTCCCTTAATCTCGAAGCGTTGGAGATGCTGGTTTCCTCAAATGTGACATCTTGCACAAATGCCACAGTGGTGCGACATCAGACCACGACTAGACACTTGTGCACTGAACCATCCCAAACACATCGGGACTGGTGGTGTCTATTGTGGAGGCCAGGGAAATCCCATAAGGATCTGCTGTTACGTACATGCTTGTGAAATCATGTTATCTTTACTGTAGCGTCATGCATCATTTATTTTTCAGATAAAATCATGCCTGCCTGTTTGCCAACCGCCAACCAGCAATTCCCCGATGGATCACGTTGCTGGATCACAGGATTTGGTCATGTGTATGAAATGGCAGGTAATTAAGACAGTGGGGCAATGCAGTGGGGCAATGCAGTGGGGCAATGCAGTGGGGCAATGCAGTGGGGCAATGCAGTGGGCATCTTGTGTTTCCATCCCCTTATGTCCTGTCTGTAATTTGCCACCATCACCAATGCAGTGGGGCAATGCAGCGGGGCGAGGCAGTGGGGCAAGGCAGTGGAGCAAGGCAGTGGGGCAATGCAGTGGGGCGAGGCAGTGGGGCAAGGCAGTGGAGCAAGGCAGTGGGGCAATGCAGTGGGGCGAGGCAGTGGGGCAAGGCAGTGGGGCAATGCAGTGGGGTGAGGCAGTGGAGTGAGGCAGAGGGGCAATGCAGTGGGGCGAGGCAGTGGGGCAATGCTGTGGGGCAAGGCAGTGGGCATCTTGTGTTTCCATCCCCTTATGTCCTGTCTGTAATTTGCCACCATCACCGTAGTTAGACAAAATAAACATTGCTCATTTTGTAAAGGGGTTTGAAGAGTGTGGCAACTTCTTAAAATAACATTCCTTCACAAGACCTTGCCTTTTTGTATGTGGATCAAGGTTGTTGTTTCTTCATTGGGAAATGCTAAAAGCTGAAGTTATCATTGCAAAAAAACCCATGTTGATTTCTGACCAATAACTCCTGTCAGGGCATGTCAATGGCATCAGTTTTCATGAATCCGTGGAAACTCTGAAATGTAGGTACAAAACCATATACGGTATGGGGTTGGATTTTCCCTTAAGCTCAAAGGGTTGGAGATTGTGGTGTGTCTTCAGATCTGACATCTCGTACATCCCTGATTTTGATCTGCCGGCTATTGAAGGTCTTGCTTTTAGCTCGCAATGTTGTCCTCAACTCTGTGATTCCCTCCTTAAATCTCTCTCGCTTTCCCCTTTGAAAATCTTTGACTCAGATTTATAATCATGAACCTATGTCCTAATATCACTTTTTTTGGCGAGGTGTGTAGGTTTAAATAATTATGTTTTGTGAAAGTTCCTGGTTTGTTCTGATATGTTAAAGGTGTGGTTGAACTACCAGGTGTGTAATATGCCATTTATTTTCAATAATAATACTCATTCGCTACTCTAATGATGTTTGATGTAGCAAATTAATTAAATTGCCTGTTTCATTCAAGGCTGGGCAGTCAGCCTGTCCGACCGCTTGAGTGTAATTCCCTGTGTCATTCATTTCAGACTTCGCTTCTAACAACCTCCTGGAAGCACCAGTTAACATCATCAGCAGAACAAAGTGTAACACGAGACAAATCTACAGTGGACGTATAACAGAAAACATGATCTGTGCTGGCCATCTCACGGGGGGAATCGACTCCTGTCAGGTGCGAGTTAGAAACTTAGCAAATCCACACTGTGTGTCAGCACTAGAGGTCCACCATGAAGTCCCAAATGAACCGTGTCTGATCATTGCCTGCTTGCTGATGGCAATGGGGGTGGGCATCACTGGATGTTCATTACTCATCTCATTCACAGAGATCGACATTCCTTAAATAGGAAGCTTGTATTACTGCACGGGCAAGGGCAACTTTGAAAGATATTGTTTCAATGTCTCAGGAAAATCTGCTACCACAGATGGCATAGGCCCCTCACCACTCTGCACGGAACAGGGTAGCGTTTGTGCTCAACTCTCGAAGCTGGGACATGAAACCCTGATGTTCTAGCGTAGGAATGACAGAGTCACAGAGGACAATCAGTACAATCACTGAGATAAATTGACGCTCTAATCTTTGGTCATCCCAAGGACTACAATGAAGACTCCGATGATAATGACATTGCATTGTTGAAGCTGGAGTGTCTCATCAGACATAAAAATGGCTGTGCAAAAAACCCCTACCAATCCTCCATGTTCTGTTCTAAGTAATCATACTTCACCTTTCAAATACAAGGTTAAACTTCCAGCAGTTCAATATGAAATAAATGCCAATGTGTTAGAAACAAGCGGCAAGCCCATCGATAGTGCTCGTGGCCTATGTTTCAATCCCCTTAAGACTAACTGTGGAAATGTTCTCCTTCAAACCTAGGGTGACAGCGGTGGGCCCCTGGTATGTAATGCAAATGGCATCTATTACCTGGCTGGAGTTACAAGCTGGGGCGATGGTTGTGCTCGCGTATACAAGCCAGGTGTTTACACAAACATGCTGAAATACATACAATGGACCTACACACAAATGGAGGTAACTATGGCATCCAGTCCTACGCTCATGATGGAAAATCGTGTGTGATAAGAATAATCTTCCTTTAAACTATTAAAATATCCCTGGGTTTTCATGAGAATGTCAACAGACCATGGTTGGGTGAAGGAAATTTAGGATGTGTGAAAGGCAAGAATTGGAAATGTAGGGAACTCTTGGAGGATTACAGGAGGCTAGAGGAGGTCACAGAGATAAAATGACAAAGCCTTGGGGATGTTTGCTTGCATGACAGCTGTTAAACTCAAGCTGTAGGTACACTAGGAACTAGTGAACAGGTAGCTCAGAGTGAGTGGGGCATGGGTTAGGATATGGTTGCAAGGTACAAGATGGGTGTCTCTGTGATGGTACTGCTGCTATGCTCAGGCTTACTATTAAGGATTATACCCCATTATTCAGCAATGTATTTGCGAGAGGCTGGTATGTGATTTGGAGAGGAATTTGCAGATGGTACCCATAGCTCTTGTAGAAATCCCAGGCTTGAAAAAAATGGAATGTGTGACATTTCAGGTCGAGACCCTTCTTCCAAAATGTCACCCATTCCTGCTCTCCAGAGATGCTGCCTGTCCCACTGACTTACTCCAGCATTTTGTGTTTGTTAATGCAGTCAACACAATGCAGGCACACCGGGTCATGGAGGAGAGAATGTTTATATTTACATTATTTAGTATAAAATGTATTAATATTTATTATATAATATTTAGATTGGTCTTGCTGCCAGTCGGCTAGGATGTTGTTGAATTTTCCAAGTGTTGCCCAAGGAATATGTATCCAGGCAAGTTATTTGTATTAAGACAGGTGGCGAAATGCGTCGGTATTTCCAAGGGAGTGAGTGTAGGGTGTGTGTCTGAACAGGATGAATTCTCTATTCAGTCTGAAGTGAATCCTGACGGGATTATCATATTGTGTAAAGCATTCATTGTTAATCATTTTATGAAGTCAACCACTGTTACTGAATATGAACAAGTGCAGAGTTAAATTGCATCTTCCCATATCTAATGTTTTGCCCTTTATTTTCACAGAGTAACAAGTAATGACAATGACCGACAGTGAATTCATAGTCAACTACCAGCCGTGATTGTTCATCCCAGACTGTGGCACTTTTATAAAAGAAGTTAATCAGGGCAATAGACTTTGCCTCTCACTTGTCCGGCACTGAAAGTAGCTACGCAGAAGAGAGTTTGTATTGGTGTGGAGTGCAGGTTTACTCAACCAACACAGAGAACATTTATCCGCACATCAACTGGTGATGCCACACCTTGTCGATCAGACGACTTTGTCCGCCTTTCACTACTTCAGGTTACTTTATTGTGAACATTCCTACAGAATCCAAAGGTTATTGGGATGTGACTTTGGCTCTGAATGTAAATGCTTCCTCCTTTCAAAGGTCTTGCCAGAGATTTTCAATTGGAGATCCAGCACAACATCATTTATTAAGACTGAAAATTAGTTTTAAGATACAGAGCCTGAAATACAGCGAGTTTCTTTCGAAATTTATAAAAGAATCATGTTCATTAAGGTTCAAAAATGCTTATCAGTGAATTGAAGAGACCGTTTAATGTCCACAGACTCAAAGGATGTACAAATGATTGCAAGTGGCAGTGAATATCGGCTGGGAGTGTGTGTGTTGAAAGGATTAGGCATTGGTGTTTAGACTTGTAGACACATCCCTGGGCCACCATATTGTTTGCACACTAATCCAAAACTCAGTTTACATGCCTGAACATTTGCATTTCAAATTCTGCCTTATTTTTGCACAGATTCGGGCAACAATGGGACAAAGTGCAGCAAATAGCAGTTGACCATACACTACTATTTGGTTGTGAATAGAATGGCTGTAGTTGCTTTGGCCCAGAACTAATCAGAGTTTGGCCAGGATATCACTTGCTTCTGTTCAGTGTAAGTGTGCAGATTGGGGCTCCTGCAACGCTAAGGAGCCGACTAACTTGTTATGACGGCACTGATATCAATTGAGCATCAGGAAGGAATGAGATTAGGCAGTCACTTGGCAATTCATCCTTCTTGTATATTGGACAACATCATCACTCAGCTTGCAACTCCACTACCTCCCCTGACACCATCGTGTGATCACATCTTCTGAAAGACCGTGATTACAATTCTCTTTAAAAAAAAAAGCAAAACATTATCATAATAAATAGCGCCAAATCCAAGGATCATGGATTTTTTTAACTTATTGAAAAGCTTTAAGAATGTGCCTTTCCTTCATTCTACGGCCTGTAAGAGCCTGTGGCCATATGTGTTTTATAGACAATAGGTGCAGGAGGAGGCCATTCTGCCCTTCGAGCCAGCACCGCCATTCAATGTGATCATGGCTGATCATCCCCAATCAGTACCCCGTTCCTGCCTTCTCCCCATATCCCCTGACTCTGCTATCTTTAACCCTATCTAACTCTCTCTTGAAACATCCAGAGAACTGGCCTCCATCGCCCTCTGAGGCAGAGAATTCCACAGACTCACAACTCTCTGTATGAAAAAGTATTTCCTCATCTATGTTCTAAATGGCTTACTCCTTATTCTTAAACTTTCATTTTTTTTTATGGATGCTCCTGCTTTCCCCCCACATCCCAAAGATATGCAGATTGGTGGCCAATGTAGACTGCTCCTGTGCATGAGTGCTCTGCACCTGAGGAGAGTACATTGCCAATGTGAGGATAATAAAATGTGATGATTATTAGATGAAATGGATGCTTGATGCATGGTATGGACTCAGTGCTGTTTCCATGCTGTATGAAGCAAAGCCTTACTCTATAAACCTGTGCCCTGCTGTTGGTCCCTGGCTGTGCGCCCAATCATTATCGTAGTATTCTCCACCGTCCTCCAAGTCCAATTCCAGCTTTGTTTAACTTCATTGATCTCAAATGGGGGCGGCCTATAACGATAACAACTTGCATTTATACAGCACTTTAATGTAGCAAAAACGCACATGACACTTTATTGGGAAATTATCTAACAAAATGTAATAGCAGGTACATAAGGTGATCTCAGGGCTCAACTATTGGGTGAAAGACAGAGTTATTTCTGAAAGAAGAGAGAGCTAGAGGAGAGGTTAAGGAGAGGACTCCAAAGAATGGAGACCAGGCAGCAGAAGGTACAGCTGCTGAGAGGGGATAACTGCACAGGAACCCAGAGCTACTGGAGCACAGAGTGCCAGAGGCTTGATGGGTTACCGTGGTAGGGAATACTGAGGCCTTGGGGAGTTGTGAAAAGCCCTCACTAACACTTACCTAACCCAAGCCCACTCATCTCAGAGTTAATTTTCATTGAGTTAGCATCCATTTGTTTTTGCAACAAGTACCTCCACACCTATATTCACTTTGCATAAACAATATTCCTGATTTCTCCCATGAATTGCCTGACTTTGAATTGAAGTTCCAAGGAAGCCGCAATCCAGCCTTCCTGTCTTCATAGGCGATAAATTGCCCACAAATGTGAAGAATGGATGAAATATTACTTTATTTATATATGGTTGATGTGATGTATTTTTCTATTCACTTTAATCAATAAAGTACAGAAACAAGCATTGCATTTTCCTGTAAGAAAGGGATAAGAAGTTTTAATTTGAGCGTTAGAAGTTGAGATCTTAAACTCCTTCAGTGTTCAAAATATGGATTGACATCCAATGTTGGCCAAAGCACCTTGAACACCAATAACTTGAAAGCATAATATATGTACAGTATTAAACTTGAATGTAGAAATAGATCTGATTTATTGTAAATATTATAATATAGTATTCAATTTTGTTTTCATTAGAAAATAAAATGAGATATATTTTCATTCATATTGAATGGCTTTTATTTTGTGAGGAGATGGTAAATGTCATAAACATCTATCCTTGTAAGAATGGAGCATTTTCTTGTTCCAAGGAAGTCCAACATGTAGCTGCATAGGCCTTTGGTTCGATGCATTTGGAGCATTGTGTGCAGTTCTGCATGTGGAGACTTTATAAATGGTACAGAGCAGGTTTACTGGATTACGGGGTCTTTAGCCACAGGAAAGATTGGTCAAACTTGGATTGCTTTCTCTGGAATGCTGAAACTTGAGGGGATAGAAGTATATAAAATGATGAGAGGCATAGATAGAGTGCACAATCAGAACATTTCTCTCAGAATGAAAGTATCTGCTAATATTGTACCTTTATTAAAAAGGTCGCAAATACTTGAGGACAAAGCTTTAAGGTGAGGAGGCAAAGTTCAAGATGTGCAGGGCAAGTTTTTTTAACACAGAGGGTAGTGTGTGCCTGGAATGTGCTACTGGGAGTGGTAGTGGAGGTGGGTTATGATAGTAGCTTTTACCGGGCATTTTGGATAGCAGGGAGTGGAGGTACATAGAGGATGTGCAGGCAAATAAGAGTTGGTCTTGGCATCATGATTTGGAACAGACATTGTGGGCCAAAGGGCCTGTTCCTGTGCTGTATGGTACTATGTTGTATGTGACTCCTGCCAAACTTCACTGGGATTTCTGCCCATTCCTGCCATTATCCAGGACCACCTGTATTCAGGTAAACATAGAAACATAGAAACATAGAAATTAGGTGCAGGAGTAGGCCATTCAGCCCTTCGAGCCTGCACCGCCATTCAATATGATCATGGCTGATCATCCAACTCAGTATCCCGTACCTGCCTTCTCTCCATACCCTCTGATCCCCTTAGCCACAAGGGCCACATCCAACTCACTCTTAAATATAGCCAATGAACTGGCCTCAACTACCCTCTGTGGCAGAGAGTTCCAGAGACTCACCACTCTCTGTGTGAAAAAAGTCTTTCTCATCTCGGTCTTAAAGGATTTCCCCCTTATCCTTAAGCTGTGACCCCTTGTCCTGGACTTCCCCAACATCGGGAACAATCTTCCTGCATCTAGCCTGTCCAACCCCTTAAGAATTTTGTAAGTTTCTATAAGATCCCCTCTCAATCTCCTAAATTCCAGAGAGTATAAACCGAGTCTATCCAGTCTTTCTTCATAAGACAGTCCTGACATCCCAGGAATCAGTCTGGTGAACCTTCTCTGCACTCCCTCTATGGCAATAATGTCCTTCCTCAGATTTGGAGACCAAAACTGTACGCAATACACCAGGTGTGGTCTCACCAAGACCCTGTACAACTGAAGTAGAACCTCCCTGCTCCTGTACTCAAATCCCTTTGCTATGAAAGCCAACATACCATTCGCTTTTTTCACTGCCTGCTGCACCTGCATGCCTACTTTCAATGACTAGGTGTACCATGACACCCAGGTCTCGCTGCGTCTCCCCTTTTCCTAATCGGCCACCATTTAAATAATAGTCTGCTTTCCTGTTTTTGCCACCAAAGTGGATAACCTCACATTTATCCACATTATACTGCA
This sequence comes from Okamejei kenojei, assembly GCA_035221665.1. Classification (NCBI taxonomy): domain Eukaryota; kingdom Metazoa; phylum Chordata; class Chondrichthyes; order Rajiformes; family Rajidae; genus Okamejei; species Okamejei kenojei. The sequence continues at coordinate 36,384,901 of CM069159.1, read as the reverse complement.
TCTGCCAAACATTTGCCCACTCACCCAGCCTATCCAAGTCACCTTGCAGTCTCCTAGCATCCTCCTCACAGCTAACACTGCCCCCCAGCTTAGTGTCATCCGCAAACTTGGAGATATTGCCTTCAATTCCCTCATCCAGATCATTAATATATATTGTAAATAGCTGGGGTCCCAGCACTGAGCCCTGCGGTACCCCCACTAG